>JAWNNO010002952.1:0-600000 GCA_035044985.1 Lordiphosa fenestrarum
CTGATAAACTTACATTCAGGGAAAAATCGAATAGTAAAACATAACACCACCAAACATATTTGATTTTACTATGCCCCTTTTGAAGTTAAATTAACTAAAAACCACTTTGAATTGACTAATAACATATTAAATCGGTGAATTTCAGTTACCCCTTTTATATTCCCTATGCAGGGAACTCCAACTTGAGAATTACAAGCAGTCGTATTTTTGCAAAATGCCAGAAGATATTTATGAATAACTGTAGGCTATTCAATATAAGTAGTATTTTAGCCGTCGATCAGCCAGCATACGCGATGGCACAACGGCATTCCAATCGAGTTCAAGTCCAGAAGTCCCGAGTTCGAGTCCCCACAGAGTAAGTTAAAACTTTTATAAAATTAATCAAATTCGCAGTTTTTCAGGACCAAATCTAAAAGAATTATACTCCTGGATTTCATTACAAAGAAAATTGAGTATAGGATGGCTGGCAAAACTTTTAAATAAAAAAAAAGTTTCTATTTCCAATGTTAAATTTAACTATTGCTAATATTTAATTTGAAGCGTGCACTCTTCTTTATATATACGAATTCCATGTTTAACGCTAAATCAATGGTAAAAATATTTAAGTCAAAAAGTGTTAATATTAAAATATCAGTGTATTTTTTCTTGAGTGTAATTGTATGGAATTCCACGGAGTAGAATTTTTTGAGATACTGACTTATTAAACGTGTCCCTACAGATTTGGCAATTGATTACCCGTCCTTGACTTGTTAGATTTTAGCGAAATCATAACTTTTTCGTCAGTTCAGCTCTGCACTTTAAATGGCAAATTTGTCTAAAACTTATCCTTATCTTAAGCTTTTTTGTGCTTTGACCCAGGCTTGGCTCGAAATCCCAAAAAGCCTGGACAATTTGGTTCCAGAGCGACCTCATTTTATGTATTTTTGTGGTGTTAACTTATTGAAAATTTTTTTTAAGGGTAGAAATAAACTCCGTTCTCATTTTGGTGGAACTGAGAACCAAAACCATGGCCTTATCTATTTTCAAGCAAATCGAGCGCCCTTTAACATCAGCTCTGATTCATTTGGCATTTTCCTTGTATTTACAAAAGATTGCGTGTAAACTTTCTCTTTCTTTCTCAAACCCTCATACAGCGCTTAACCCAACTATAACTTCAATTCTTTTATTGTTGACCTTGGTTGGGAGTCAAATGTCATTAAGTAAATTTAATGACCTCAAAACGACATGAACTTCAGTACAGACCCTCCCTCGATGTAATCATCCCTTTGGAGAGCTAGTGAAGCACTTGAATATCACATATATGAAATTTGAGCACTTTTTATGTGGCCCAGGAAATTGATATCAGAATTGGGCGCTGATAAAATGTATGCCCAAGCAAATTAGATAAAATTGTTCTTTAGAAGTGTGTGGGGCATAAAACTATTAACAAGAGAGCGCAAAAAAAATTGAAGGGGGAACTAAACAATTTCTCTTTTTTTTTGTGATAGACCGTTGTGTGAGTGTGTGTGAGTGCTTCAATATAAATTGCGTTTAATAACATTGGACATCAGACTGCGCAGCGGTTGGAGCAGGCGTCAATTGGCTGTCGTCTGGCCAAAAATACGAAATTAAACACTTTCACAATTAATCACAAAACATATGAGTATTTGTTTATAATCTTTATCCGTGTGCAATTTAAATTTCATATTTTTCTTTTCCTCAACTTAAAACAGTTTTCCCGTTCACTTGGAATATTATCGCTAATCAGCCAGGCATCACATTTATCCACTCATTCAGTTACTCATTCGCTTATTCATTCATTTATTCAGTTTGCTGGCCTCTCTCCCTCCGCCCGCCGTTCTGTTTGTATGCAAGTTTGCCAAGCCGGTTCTCGAGCCGTTAATATGATTAAGTTTTTATGCTTCGACAGCTTCTGGGCTCGACTCAATTGATGGTGTCCATATGCGCTTGGCATATTTCTAGGGGGCCCACCAGTTCAAGGAGAACCAGAAAGCAGTGGAGGGAAAACTTGAGGTTTTTCAATTTGACTTGAGGGTAACTTGTTATTTGGGTCACTCATATTAGGTGGCTGAGAGGGATTATCCTGCAGGAAAATAGTGACACGAGCTTAATTCTAATTGGGGAAAATGGAAGCCTTAAAAGTTTTCCCAGCGGCAAATTTTCATCTCTAAGCAAATGGTCACACTGTATTAATAATTTAGTGATACAAAATAGAATAAGCAGTTTAGTTTATGGTAGGTGGTATGATGATGCTGACCAAAATTAGCTTGGAAAGAAAGTGACCTATCTTTCGCTGGATGAGAAGGCTTTCCCTTCAGTCGAAAGCTCATGCTTTTCACCTTTAAGACACGTAGATATTCTCTAAACATTACGAAAAAATTTCAGAAATCTATTTTCAGGGTTTGAACAAAAAATTTACCCATGGTTAAGGTTTACGAATTTGAGGTTCGATGTTTTGGGTTAAAAATGATATCTCAAAAACGACTTGACCCATCGCCTGGAGATTTTGAGGGTACGTTCGGCACATGTTGTACGGTATGTTTGGCACTAGGATAAGTACAAAAGGCCAGGTTGTATTTTTTTAAAGCAACACAGCAGAATAAAAAAAAGAGTTTTTTTAGATATTAATTCAATGATTCGTAAAAATTGTTTGCTTCAATATTTTTAAGGAAGGAATCCCAGTATGTCTTGTAGCAACAGTCACACAGACTAAAATGCTTTTTTAATTTTTGATTTCAAATCCCTCAGTCGGCCGGAATCGTGTGGGCCAACGCAACTTCTTTCTTTTACGAAAAGTTTTCATTATTTTGACTTCAAAAAATTTCTAAATGTACTTTAATAATTACTAAATAATAGTTACTAAATATATAGTACACATTCTAAGTTCTAAGTTTAAAAACTTTTAAAAAAAACCCACGTTTTTCACACTGTTCAATTTCCTTATCAGAAGGCAGTAGGTAAAATTTTTCATAAAACCAAAACAAAGTTTTAGGTTTGGTACAGATTCAGGTTTAGCTTTTATACTTAAAAAGATTCGGTTTACGGTTCGAGTCCCAGTAAAACAATAGTCGGAATTCCGGGTTCGAACCGGTATGGATCAAAACCGTTTTACAGCCCTGATAACAAAAAATCCTCAAGTTTGTGTACAGCTCTTTAATAGCTACAAAGCCGAAGGAACCTTTCCTATGTGCTGAAAGAACCAGCAACTAGTGCTTTCTTATTAAATCGCCTAGAGATTGAGATTCATCAGTTCCCTTGGTTGCTGAAGATGCCATCAATGGAAAGCGCTGGTAACTGTTCTGAAAGTGCAAACACAAAAAGGTGGTGTTACCCTATCGGAAGAAGTTAGCTAGCAATTTAAAGTTCCTTCAAACCCAGGGCTGAAAATACACAAAAGCACAATAATCATTGGATTCGAGGGTCACAGGACCGTTGCTTTAGCACAGCAAGGAGACGGTGGTCTTTTGGCTGCAGAAAAACATGAATAAAAGGAGACCTGGTCTCTTACCTCATGCGCTGCACAGTGATCAAATTTGCCAAAAACCGTACCTACCCACATCCAGCCTGCAACCCGAAAAAGACCCTCTGTGGTGCCAAAACACGTAGTTGACGAGCCAAACCTTAAGCTTTATGGGTTCGAGCCCCCGAACCACCAATTATGCAAAATTTCAGACGACTCAAGAATCTTAATGTTAGGGAAAGAAGGCTTCAAACACAATCAAAATGCAAAAAACCCCTTTACCTGAGTACACCAATACCAAAAAAAAAGCGGTTTTAGTCAACAGGCAATGGAAAATCTTCCCTAATTTACGATAATTTAGATATGCAATCAAATTGAATCTTTGCATAATCAATTGAAAGTGTGAAACATCTCACATTGCTCTATTTTTAAGCGTGAAGTCAATTGGCTTCGTCTGTCTAACTAGCTAGACATGAGATAAACACTTAACATATCAAGTTTGTATTCTTAATTTTAATATCATTCAGGGTTGCAAACCACTCGAAAATAGGGACTGATACGGTTCAGTGGTTCACACAGTTGTTGAACCGACAGATCAGCATTTTCAAAAGAATGCCAGTTCAGTTTGCGGTTTGGTTTAACAGCTGGAATTAACGGTTCGGTTACGGTTTGGTTCAGAACCTGTTTTCATCCGTGATTTCTATACACGGATAACATATATACATTATCTGCCAAAATTAGCATTTAACATAAAAATGCTTAAAATTCTAAAACGGATACCGTTAATGAGCAACTTACCTTTGGAAATAATAATTAAATTGGCGGAAAGGCTCTATATGATTTATAAAAATTGTAGTTTTTTGCAAATAGACAAAGAGAAATTCACGATTATCGTCATCATTCAGGCAAGCGCGTGGTAGAACACGAACAACAACAACAATAACAACGAGAAAATAAAAGAAAGACTTGCACATAAAATAACAACGAAAACCGGTTGCCGTTTTTGTTTACACCCGAGCGGAGTTCAGTTCGCCGAAGACTGAGAATATACAAATGCAGGGGGGTGGGGGGCTGGGAGGCTGAAGATGGAATCAATAAAACAAACACAAAAGCCAGACACAACACGGACACATGGAGATGTAGAGAAACCGAAAATAGTTGTATTTTGTTTATTTATTATTAATTACGGTTAATTGCACAAATAGGCGGTTGCGAGATGTGAGGGCGAGAAGTGCGTGTGCAGCACTGAGGCTGCTTAGCTCAGCTGCGAATGAAGATGAATCATCTGGTTTGCACTTTAGATGGGAAAGATAAAATATTCTTAGCTGCACAAACGCTCCCCCACTCACACATTCACAAACACACGCACACACACACACAGAGAGAACGAAATGTTTATTAATATATTCCAGACACGCGGCGGCTTTGTTTCTTTTAAATCCAGAAAATAAAATACACGCGTTGGTCTCGCAGTTGGCTTCGAAGTTGGCCTTTTCTTTTATCTAAACAATTTTCATTATATAATGGCACTTGGCTTCAGCGTTGTACTGTGACATTTTCACTTAGAATTTTATTGGCACTCTGCACTTACACTTGTTTTGGTTAGACAAATTTTTAGCTATTTCTTTGAAATATTTTAGTAATTTGTTTAAAATCGCGTCCGACTCGTTCAATGGTTTTTTTCGACTAACTCTCGGCGACGAAGAAGACCAAAGCAAAAGCAAAAACTAGCCCGGGCCAGGGATGCCAGACTGTCGAAATAAAAGTGTTGAAGTTGTGTTTTTACAAAGCTTCAAAGTTCTGACTTATGGCAATTAACGGTTTAATTATAATTAAATAACTTAAATATTATTATTTACGAATTTAAAATATTTTTGAATATGAATATTTATGCACTTTACAGCACAGACTACCTGTCGGCCCTTGGAAAAGGCTTTAGTCCTTAGCCTTAGGTTATGCTAAGTTATCCATATAACCGAACGAAAGTCCTAAGGAATTACTAAATACAGCAGATCCATTAAAAGGATCAGAATGATTCATTTGCTTACATAAAGTACAGGACAGGATGGTCACCCCAAAAATTAAGTTGCTATTTTTCCCCTTGTCGATTACGGTCACACTGCTGCACGTTTCTTTTTCCTTTAGTGCTTTGTTTTAGCCGCACTTTTTTGTTATTTGCTCGAAATGGTAAGTTTCTGCTTGAATTTCATTGTTTTCAATTTCATCACGCTGCTGGTATACAGTTCTCCCTGCTGCACAAGGAGGAAAATGCCCACGACAATGCCCTGTGGAGTTGCACCTGGGGCCGCGATCCGCTGCCGGCTGATCCCGATCCTGATGCCACCGAACCGGAAGAGGAGAATCCCTTTGATTTTGATAAGAAAGAACCCAAGCCCAAAGATTTCATTGTCACAGGCGGTCTGGATGACTTGGTCAAGGTATGGGACTTGTGTGAGGACAACACATTGAAGCTAAGGCACAAGCTGAAGGGTCATGCCTTGGGCGTGGTGTCCGTGGCCGTCAGTTCGGATGGACAAAGTAAGTGAATGACGCTTTCCCCATGCTATTCCATTTGTAAGCAGTCTCTCTTTCCGATAGCCATTGCCAGCAGCTCCTTGGACTCGAGTATGTGCCTGTGGGATGCCCGAACGGGAGATAAAAAGCATTTATTAACCTTTGGTCCGGTGGATCTGTGGACCGTAGGCTTCTCTCCATGCGATAAGTATGTGATCTCTGGCCTAAATGATGGCAAAATTTCCATGTACAATGTGGAAACAGGCAAGGCGGAACAGACTTTGGATGCACAGAATGGAAAATATACCCTAAGCTTAGCCTATGTGGGTATTTAAGAAAGAGAAGCAAAGGATTTCTCCTCTAAACATTTGCTTCTTCCCTTTATAGAGCCCAGATGGCAAGTACATAGCCAGTGGAGCCATTGATGGGATCATTACCATTTTTGATGTGTCTGCTGGCAAGGTGGTGCAGACTTTGGAGGGACATGCCATGCCTGTGCGCAGTCTCTGCTTTTCGCCTAACTCTCAAATGCTGCTCACTGGCTCAGATGATGGCCACATGAAGCTGTACGATGTGTAAGGATGGGGTATCAAAATTCGGGTTTCCCTATTAAATGGTTTTTCTTCATCTTTCAGCGCCCACTCCGATGTGGTGGGCACTCTCTCGGGACATGCCTCTTGGGTGCTGTGCGTCTCCTTTTCAGAGGATGGCAAACACTTTGCCAGCTCCTCCAGCGATCGCAGTGTCAAGATTTGGGATACCACCGAACGCAAGTGTCTGCATACATTCAACGAGCATGCGGATCAGGTCTGGGGTGTGCGCTATAGTCCGGGTAATGACAAAGTGATCTCCGCCTGCGAAGACAAATCATTGAACATATACTACTGTCCACCCAATGCCCTTGTGTGATTCATAAAATTTAGTTAAACGGGAAAAACGGATTTATTTATCATTTGGTTTTTCTGGTATGAGCATCTGCTTGGCCTGCGTCAACAACGTGTCCTTGTACTTCTGATCTGGTAAGTACACATTGAAGGTCTTGAAGTAGTGCAAAATGTTATCTGTTTAACGAGAATCATTAAAGCGGACCCTGGGAGGTGAAGAGCTCATTTCTTAGATCACCTACCCACATGCGACTGCTTCAGCTTGTATTCTTCGGCAATTTTCTGTGCTGGCCAGGATACGGGATCAATTTGATGATCGTTAATGAACTGCATAGCCTGTCGCAGGGTGCAGTGACCTGTGCTAATGCGGGTAGGTTCCAAATGACCAAATTCAAAATCAGCGGTGTCTGGCGTTCCAAGGGCAAGGGGCGTTCCTCATTGCTGGCCTCCCGCGCATGGCGGTCCTGCACACGTTTGATCTGATAATATAAATACAATAAAACATATTAACATATAAACTAGCTTCATTCTCTAGTCATCACCCACAAATCGATCCTGCGACGTTACATAAACATCTTTTAGACGTGTGTCCAAACTGTCATCTTTGGTGTTCAGCTTGTCCACGAATTTGGGATCCACTGGATAGAGAGAGAGAGAGTGGAAACAATCATTTTTTAAAGAGCGCTTTTTAGTGCCAGTCCCCTATTCCTACTTTCGAGGGTACGCTCCATGTCCCGCAGATTGGAATCGAATTTGGGTGCAGGTATGGGCTTTTCGCGTTCAATTATTCGATGTGCACGGTTCTCGGCATTAAATCGATTGGCCCGACGGCTCAGCATGGAAGCCACTTGACCCATATTCTATTTTAATTGATATTTTAGTGAGAGGAGATCATCAAACCGCCGGAATTGTTAAGAAGTAAACATAACCAACAATAAAAAAAATCCTATTGACCGAAACAGCTGTTAGTGCTGTAAAGTTCACAGCAGACACAAATTCAGGGCTGGGCATTCTTGTTCATTCAGCTGTAGCACGTTTAGCCCTTTTGTAATTTTTTATTGCACTAAATAATACGAAATAGGTGGATATGGCGAATTTCAAATTCATATTCTCTAGAATATTAAAAAAAACAATCTAAAAACATTTCTCAATTTGAAATGGTAGTAGAAGTTATAGTAGTCAATTTTGGGATTCTTAAAATATCCATCAAGTTTTACGATAAACGGATGCCCATAACTTTAAGCTCCCAATACAATTTGTGTTATTATCCCCTTGGAAAAGGTATATTGAAATTGTTCATAGAAGGAAGCATCTCCGACAACATAGAGTTTATATATTCTTCATCAGCCTGCCGAGCTGAGTCGATATAGTCATGTCCTTCTGTTTCTATGCGATTTCCTCCATTTATCGGGCCCGGCCTGATCGGATAGCTGCCATAGGAAAGATCGGTCGAAAAATTAGTTTTAGTAAGAAAAACATGTTTGTTTTCAAAGAAATCGCCGCCAAACTTTTAATTTCTTAGTTTGCTATGCATTCCCATGATTCCACTAAGTTAGGTCGAAATCGGACATCTATATGGTATAGCTGTCTTAGAAAAGAAGAGTCTGAAAAGTAGACTTAGTGAGTAAAACTTGTTTGTTTTCAATGGAAACGTCCTTCAAATTCGTTACAAAAACGTACTAAGGTACTTCGACTTATCCTCACTTAAGCCCATGAGTTTTGAATGCTTCTCTATCTCTGAAATCGCCTTGTGTGCTTCTCAACGTCAATATGCAAAGTCGAACGTACTTAGCTGGTATACCAAAAGAAGACAGGGCTTCAAAGAACTTTGACCTTATCGGTGTGTCAAAGGCGGCTTTATAGTCAACAAAAAGGTGCTGGGTGTCGATCTCTGTCTCATGTGTTTTCTCCAGGATTTGTCGTAATGCTAATATCTGGTCTGTGGTGGATTTGCCAGGTCTAAAGCCACACGGATAAGGTCCAATCAGTTCGCTCAATGAGTAAAAGGCTGATCCCGTGGTAATTGGCGCAAACTGCAGGGTTTCCTTATTTAAAAATCTCTTTATCATCGATTGGTGGTATCACTACTTCCCCAGTACGTCATCATCTCCCAGTAGGTTGGAGGAATAGTTCTTCCATTTATCTAGTGCCACTTGCGGATCTGTGAATAGATTTCCGTGCTCGTCCTTGCATAGTTTGACCCTGGGCTTAAAACCTTAGGTTAGTTGCCTAATCCTTTGGTAAAACTTTCGAGTTTCACTCATGCCGAAAAGCACTTCGACTACCTCACGCATGCGCCTTTCTTGCAAATTCTTCTTTTAAAATTAAGCAATGTACTTTGCGGTAATTGGAACCAGTCTCCAACCATATCAGTAGTTCCATTAAACTAGTTCAGGATCACCGCCATGCCAACAGTAGTTGCCGGCTGCCAGTGTTGCAAAGCGCCATCGCAACAACTGCTGCTTGTAAATAAACAATTTTTCGAAAATTTCTTAATTTTACATAAACAAAATGCTGCCCCTTCGCTGCAGCTGGCGCATGTACAGCACCAATTCAAAGGCCAAACGGCAGCTGGTGGCACGTTACAGTTCCGAGTTCCCCTGACAAGTTGCTGACCAAGAAGCAGAAGACTCCCGCGCACATGTACATGGCCAATGCGGAGGTTGCCAAACAGATTGACACTTACCTGGAACCACATCTGCGGACATCCAAATGTGACACTGTGCTGGAGCTGAATCCGGGAGTGGGCCACTTTACACGGCATTTGCTGGACCGTGAAACACAGTTCCGTAAAATCATATTGATGGAGAGCATGGAACACTTCTGGCCTGGCCTGCAGGAGCTCCACAGTCTGTACCCAGAGCGTGTGAAAGTGCGCCAAGGTGATTTAGTAAGCCTGGGGAAGTTGGCCTTTATGGATAAGATGGATAATGGCACACGAGTGTCAGAGTTGCTGCACGATGTGCCTCAAAAGGCCTACAGCGCAGGTAAGGAGGCCTACAATTTCTACCTTAATTTATTTAATTTTAAATTACAAACCCTGCAGATGCCAATATGCTTGTTTTTGGGGCTGTCGGATCGTATGCCTTCTTCAAGCATCTGATCAGTTCACTGATATTCCAGACGACTCTCTACAATCTGGGACGCTGCGAAATGATTCTAGCCTTGCCGCCGCCCATTTATATTGTAAGCTAAAGGGGGCTTGGCTTTGAGGTTTAATCTCCACTCAGAACGTTTTCTTGACAGCACCTCACCTGCACCAATGAGATTGGTTATCTCATCTATCGCTCCACCACAGTGCTGTTCCAGATCCTCTTCGAGCATCGTTTTATAGCCAAGGTGCCACGTAAACATTTCCTACCCCAGCAAGCAGACTATAATCTCAGCAAGAGCAGCAAATTGGGCAAAGTTAGAGCCATTAATCCCGAATACTTATATTTGGTGAAATTTAAGCCGCGTCGCCAACTGCATTCGCTATGCCCGCCTCATGATTTGCCTGCTTTATGGTATTTTATCAAGCAGAACTTTGTCAGTCGACGGAATCGCATTATACCCAACCTGGAGTAAGTTTCAGAGAATACGTGCCACCCCCAGAGTAACTCAAATCTTATCTTTTCTTGGTAGAAAATGGGTGCCCGGCTGCGGACCGCGTTTGATTATCAATCCCCATGCTTCTGAGCCAGTTTCACCCTTGTATCCCGATGAAACGCCCAAGCAGCTGCCGCAGTACTCTACACAGAGCACCAGTATGAGCTCTAGGGATTACTATCCGGGCATCAATATATATACACAATTTGGTGATCTTAGCCCCAGTCAAATGCTGACACTTTTCACACAATTCCGGCACTGGCCGGAGTACCAAGAGAGCTCATTTTTGGCCTCGCTGGAAAATGCTTTGCTCAAACTGGAAACGTCTAGCGATGAGCAGACCCTGGACGAGGGTGTCAATCTGACTGAGGATGATGATCTAAGCAGCGAGAGTGTAGAAGAGTTGATCGATGCCAATGAAGAGCTATCGCCTGTCAATCCCGTCAAGAGGAGTAGGAAACAGAAACAAAAGTGAAGTTTGTTATTAATATTGTTGCTCATTTAAAGTTAAAATCTCGTTGAATTCTTAAAGTGAGTTTCGGGATTTAATCTCACAAGCAGCGACCTTGAGCAGAGAGCCGACTGCCGCGGGAGCACTTCTTGGCCAGGTCAATGTAATAGTCTGCTGGAGCCACATCAGCATCTGCCACCGAAAAGCGGGTCTCCAGCTGCACAGAGAGCTGGACGCAGTCCACCCTCAAATTTTGAGGATTAACGCCCAGCACAAAAGTCAATTCTCGGTTGGGGCAGGGATTGTTGTTGTTGTTCTCCCTGTTGCCAAACTCAAAGCAACGTTCCCGTATCATGAAATGCCCATCCTTGCGACAAGGATTGGTTACACACTCGGGTATGACCTTGTCCTCATAGAGCACCAGCATCTTTCCCGCCTCGCACGGTCCCTGCCTATAGGCTGGATAGCAGGCATCGGTTTCCGGATGATACAGAGCGGCTATGGGTTGACCCGGGTGGGGGGAAGTACAAAAGAACATAAATCATTAAAGAGCATTATGTCATCGCTTAAGCCGCTCACCTGGCGCGCAATCGCATATCCAATCATTTTGCTGCTGCTGATCTCCTGGATACAAAAGTTGATACTTGGGACAGCGAGCGGGTGAGTAGAGCGGCTTGCGACCCTGCATGAGAGAGTGGGAGAGGTGATAAAGAGAGGCTCGCTCTCTTGTTTACGTTATCAGTGGACAAGGCCAGGCTCACCGCCAAATTCATTTTCTTCTTATCAATATCCCCATCCTCCACAAAGGCTATTTGCGCTTCAAGGCCAACGATTAAGATAAACAGCGCCGAGAGCAACAGCAAGCTCAGCTTCCACATATTTCTCCGTTGATAATTAATCAATTTAATGGGCGCATGCAAAATAGTTCGATTTCAAGTTGATTTTACAACATTACACACACACAGATAAGTTTTATTAGCTGATTGAAGCGTTAAGCGTTCGCCGTCCGGCCACAACAAAGTACCGCTTGAAACTGATCAGCAAGATTCCACCACTGGAGAGAGGAGGGTCAGCTGCAAAATGCAAAGCTCTCGGAGGGCTCTCGCTCTTCGTTTTCACTGCCAACGCAAAAGCGAATACATTTCGCTCGCTTCAAAAAACCATTTAGTTTAAATTCACGATTACAAAAAAAGTAGTTTTGTTTAAAGACGGCTACGGAGATGCCTGCAAAATAGTTGCGAAATCGAAAACTACAAAAAAATATATTTCGTAGTTTGCTATTTCAAAAATGTGTACGGCGCTCGCATGCTATAAAGCATATCGATAGAGCAGTGCTGCCACCCGATGTACAACGTGTCACGCGAAAGTCTATCGATGAGTGCTTATTTTGAAGGTGCGAAATATCAACATTATATATAAATAGTTTTAATATAGACGTATTTGCGGGTCGTCCTCTCAAAATATGCTGCTGGAGAGGATTTCACACGAAAGTTGGACTGGTTATAAAAGCAGAGTTCTATCGGGGTATCGTTTAAAATGGTATATATCATCCAAAGCTTGTAGTCGAAAAACTAAACTGCAGTATGGGACGGAAGCACACTTTCGGATTGGTTTAAAACAAATAACGGGGTAAAACAAGGTTGCCTACTGAGTCCGCTTTTGTTTGCATTATATGTCGACGACATAGTTATGGCACTGCCAGGAGGAGTCAAGTTTGGAGATCAAACAGTGAAGATCCTGATGCATGCGGACGACATGGTTTTATTAGCCGAAGACGTGCGAACACTACAAAAAATGATAGATGCGGCACAACGGTATTGCGACACCTGGGGATTGCAAATAAATATCCAAAAATCTAAGGTGATGATAATAAAGGAGCGAGGAAGAACAGCTAACGATGAGCAGTGGATGCTAAATGGGGAGAATCTCGAGGTGGTAAAGCGATTCACATATCTAGGAGTAACACTTACACCTAATATGAATTTCGCAAAACATATTGCCGAAAAACTAGCAGATGCAAAGAAGGCGCTGAATAGCACTTGGAAATCGCTACTCGGGAAAAAACACGTATATCATAGCACGAAATTTAAAATGTTTGAAGCAACCGCCAAAGCGATAATGTGCTATGCAGGACAAGTCTGGGGTTACCAGTACTACGATGAGGTGGAGCAACTGCTGCGGTTCTACATAAAGAAAATGTTTCGTCTGCCGATCAATACCCCAACATACGCCATTCACCTTGAAACTGGGCTCCAACCACTCTTCATCCAAACCCTGGAACAGCACTTTACCTATATAAACAAGGTGATGCATATGCCGGAAAACCGATTGCCCAAAATCGTTACGAAACACTTACTTCGCTCTAAATCGCAATTCTTTTCGACATGGGTAACACTAGCTGAAAAGCACAATATTAATTGGAATGAAAGTGAAGTTCACAACTGGCCCCATATGCAACAAGCAATAATCCAAAGGGAGGAAGTATAAGCCAGAGCAAACTACGAGCAGAAAGCAATCCAGAGTAGCACCCGAAACACATACAAATTATTGAACCACAACTTAAACGAGCAAAATTATTTCAACGACATTTATGACTCCTTCAGCATATCAGTGATATTTAAGGCACGAGTTGAACTGCTCGCCTTAAATTTTATGCCACATATACCGACAGCAAACGAAGAATGTACTTTGTGCAACCTACGGGTTAGAGAAGACGTATTCCACCTTATTGCCATATGCCCCATTCTTAGCGAACTCAGGCGGTTACACTGGAAAAAGACGTCGCTAACAAAGGAAGAATACTTGGCGGTTCTAAACGGTGAAGACTGGCACATTCTAGCTGAGTTCTTAAAGGAGACTCTGAGATACCTTCGTAATATTATGAACGAGTACACTTGAAGCGGACCAGCACTGTCACCCAAGAGGAACGATGTGGTATCTCGCGACGAGCGGGGCAGCTGCCATGTAGTACTCGAAAGTGGCAGGCATCCTCGAAGTGAGCTGAGTTTGGCAGACGGATATATTCCATGCCAATTAACTCTTAATATCTTTATATTATAACTATGTTTTTTTTCTCTTATAAAAATGTTTTAAATAAAGATACAACTACTACTACTATAAAAGCAGAGTGGAGAATAGCACTACGAGAAGCTTATACCGAAAAGTCAACCATGTTTTAGGCGACGCAAACTACTTCCACGACAAGTACGACACTGCTATTATCAGCATGATTTTCCGGGCCTGCTGCGAAATGACATCATTAACTCATACCCCAAATACCAGTTTCACAAACACAATTTGCAGGCTTTGTAACTTACGAGTAAGTGAAGACGTCGAACACTTCATCGCAATCTGCCCAATACTACGCGACATACGGGCGTCTTCAGAGGCAGAAACACTGAATGAATGGAAGAAACTGGCGGATGCTATCTAACTACCTTTCTCACGCCTTACGTTTTTGGCGAGACCTTATTTCGCTAATGGATTAGGTACCTTCGTCATAACGGTCAATCAGTCACTATTTATTAGTCAAAAATACTTTATTTACTTCAATATTATAAGACAATTTTTTAAAACTTGCGTTGCTTCCCTCGCAAATTCTTTTTGAACTGGAATATAATAAAAACAAATATAATATAAAGAACGAAATAATAAAGCATATTCAATAAATATTTACATTTGGTTGCTATTTTTGCCATTGCTTGGTAATGTGCCGTTAATTTTGTCGTTAAGTCATACAGACCTGTTCCGGTTTTCACTTTCGACAACATTTGTCGAATTCGAATTTGGTGAAGTGGTTGTTGTATAAAATTTATAAATTAAATCGGCATAAAACCTTTCGTTTTGAGTTCATCCTATTAAAAGGAAGTACAAATTTTAAGGTTTGATACAGATTACCTTCATTGTTCACCAAAAAATGACATATGTATTAAATTCGAATTCACTAAAGTGAAAACCGGAACATGCCAGATAGAAATTTGCTAGCTTGCAGCTGAATCACAATTATAAGACACATAATAAAAACTGAGGCAAGACAGTAAAAAAATAACTCCATCTGTAATTTTTTTGTTCACATTCATAATTTAAGTAATTTGAAATTAAGTGGGTCGATGAACACTGCTTTGCGAGAAAGAAAGTGGTTTGCCTTTTGAAAGTCCAACTTGAATATAAGCCAAAAATCGCGTTAAGTCAAACGTAGTCGCACAGTTTTTACCAATTTTTTGAAGAATACCGAAGAATACGGCAAAAAACGTAGAGCTGGATGACTACATTCGAGTCATTGAAAATGAAAACCGGGAAACTCTCAATATTTTCATGCAAAATAATGCCCGTATCCACACTAGTGGGGTCAAAAAATGTATTTTACAATAGTGTTTGATCGAGTTATTTCACTGGCCTGCATACTCACTAGACATAAATCCTATTGAAGATATATAGGGAATTCTCTCAAGACGTATCTACAAAGAAAACGCAAGCTACGACAGTGTGCGCAATCTTAAAAGTGCGATTTCAAGGGAATGGAACCTCCTTGAGCAGCAGTTGCTTGTAAATCTGATAGATTCAAAGAAAAAACGGATTTTTGATGTGGGAAGATGTGTATAAGGGATCGACAATCAAAGCCTGTAGACTTTCACAAGCAAGCCTAGTATATGCACGAGTGTGATCAAAAATTAGAGGCTTGTTGCAGTCTCTAAAAAACACACAGTCACCATGATGCAATAACATTAAGGTAGCGCAACCCGAAGTGCTTTTTCGCATGCGAGAGAATTTTTAGAACCCAAGGGCTGAAACACACACAAAATTCAGGGCCACACAGACGTTGTTTATATTTTTGACAGCTTTTGATAGAAATTTCTCGCTACTTCAGGAACTTAAATGCAACCATGTCAGTTCGATATGCCGTAATACACCTTTGAGTCGACTGAGAATATCTAAGCTGCGCAGTGCGCTACCTTGTATATATTGTATCATGTACAGTCTTATCTTAAGCAATAAAAAGTTTTACAATTTGAAGCACAAACTTAAAATTTATCTACAAAAAAAGTTCTTACATCTCATCCAGTAAACCCTTGTGATCAAAAATGGGCAATATAAGATGTAATTTGTTTCGTAAGAACTCTGTTTGATAAACCGAATCCCAAAGGCGCATGCCACTCTCCGAATCGGTTAAAAATTTTTCAATCGAAGACTCCTCCTTGCCATTATATAGCATGCAGGGCTCGAAGATCAACGAAGAGAATATTGCTGAAAGGAAAAAAGTAATGTTTTAACCTCTCAGCGCTCAGATTTCTTACTAGCTTTCACTTACCATAGAACGATCGTGCCTGAAATTGCATTTGAAAATCAAACAAGCTGGGTATACAGCCGCCATACTTGAGCTTCTTTAAAGACGCCACCAAATGATAGTAATAGTATTGCACCAGCTCGATCTGTTGATGCATACGCAGATTTTCATGTATGGAAGTGCTAAAGAAATAGTGTAGATCTATGGCCGGTGAGTTCCACACACTGAACTGGAAGTCAATGAAAATGCAATTACAGAGTTGACCTGCACTATCGTATTTAAACATCATATTGGTGGTCCAAAGATCACCATGGTTGAGGGTCACAAAGTCATCTTTGCGCAACTTTGTAGATCTTTCACCATAGTCCATGACATGACCGACCAGACGATCGATTTTGGCCTGATAACGTTGCTTCAAAACGGTATCCGACTCGAGGGACCGAGAGAGGGCCTTTAGCGCATTCTGCATGACTGGCTGATAACCTCTGGTATGTGGATTAAAGAATCCACGATCATAGTTCTGGGCAAATATACCAGGTTGTCTTTCACTTAGAGCAGCAGCCACAGCATGGAATTCCGCTAGTTTCTCCAAAACCAAATGAGTATGCACCAGATCCAATTTGTCCAAGCGACTAGCCACCTTGTACTGCTCCAGGGACATATCCTCAAACATAATTGAGTCTCGTTCTCTATCCACATTTACTGTGCTTGCGAACAGTTTCCTCTCATCATGTAGCTCAGCTTTCAGCAACTCTGCCAACTGCGGCAGGATGTGCTCATACATATTTATCTCTCTGGTGTAGATGCCATAGTTTTTCAGCAAATCAGCTGTCAGATCTCTGTCCGCAAAGGTGGTCTTGACCAGAAATGTCAACGTTTGTGGTTTCTGCATTGAGGCAACTGTGGTGTACTCCACATTGATGCGTGTCATCACACTGGCATAGTTCTCTCCATTGCCAATGGCTGGCTTGATGTGCAGTTTCTTTAATTTCAAGTGCTCATCTTTCAGATATATTCTTAGTTGTTGCTCCACATAGGTGTTATTGAGCCAATCGGGTGCGGAATGTGACTTTTCCACTGTTAATTCGGGCATGATGCTTTGGTTACTGTGTGAGAGGATTTGCTTGTTGTGCGCTTTTATATGGTGCGATAAGGAAGACAAGTGGATTTGCATAGTCATTCATGCTATCAGCTTTAGCTGGAGTCTTGGTCTGTTATATATGGGTGGCGGCTAGGTGAGATGTAAGGAGATGGAATTTATTGGGTATTCTAAACAATACCCTCCGCTATATAAACGAACCCCACCCACAATTCGGCGAAGCGTGCAGTGGTTGCCCATATGGGATGTGATCGGACTAAAGCGACTACTTGATAATCTAGCTTATTATGGTTTGGTTTTTATGCTCAAGCTTCTGACAGCTATGCAGGCTCCCCTTTCTGTTACGTTATTTACCTTATTTCCCTGGCGTCAAATTCAAATGCAGATTCGAGTGACCCATCTGGCAGCACTTTAATTTTTGACAGCGATGCCAGATCGACTGGATGCACAGCGAATTTGAAGCGTCTCACAGTGGGCTAGCTTGTATAGAAAGTGCGGCCAAAAATACTTTCAGTAGATATATTGACCTATAACTTTGTTTATGGCTTTAGAAAACTGTTGAAAATGGGGTATAATAAAATGGGCGTGGTTAAACACTTACACTCCCTCCCTTACCACCCATTTTACAATGTATAAGAAAAAATGTTATGATTATTCAGGGCTGCAAGCCGGTTCGGAATTGAACCGCTCCGGAGTCGGAGTCCCCGGGAATTTTGGGAGTTTTTTCCTGCAGAACCAGAACCCGAACCGAATAAAAATTAAAAATAAAAAAAAGGTTCAGCTGAAAAAAATAAGCGATTACTTATTTTGAAAGAAGTTTGTAGTAAAAACTCGACAAATACGAAAGAGTTACACTTGAGGTCATCAGAATGGTCATCATCTGTTAAATTACAGAAACCCAAACCTCTTCCCAGCTATTTCTACTCAACTTGGTAAACTTGTAAAATTTTGAATTTTCTTTTAACTTACATAAATTTTTTTTAAATTAGCGAAAAACAAAAATGATGACTAAACCCCGGTTCGAACCTGAACTTCGGCTCAGCGACCCTCTGAACCCGCTCCCAAAAAGTTTCGCGGGTAAACCTCTCCCGATTTTTAGGAGGTTTGCAGCCCTGTTATTATTTGCAATTTATGTTTTAATTTCGTTTCTTTTTGTTTAATGGTGTGGTTTTTTGTTTTCTTTTAAAATACTCAGTATTAAGAAACAGAATAAAATTGTCTAGTACTTAGATGGAAAACACAAAAAGAATCAAACACAACAACAGCAAAGACCAATCATAGCAAAGTTGTACTACAGTAAAAAGTTGCGAGCAAAGCAAGTCTTTAGTCTCTCACTCTGGCACTTTCTGGCAGCTGAAATTACATAGCATCTTAAAAGGTTGATCAACATTAACAAATAAATGCCATTTTGGAAATCGGGGGAATCATTACTTTACTTTACAACGTTTTTTATAACCTTTAACTCTGCACTTTATTATCCGATAATTATGAAAATTTTAGAGATTATAGATATTGGAGACATACACTACACTGCAAAATATGAACTTGATATCTTGGAATAAATGTTGGATTTATTAAACAGTTGTTATTGCGGGGGCGTTAGGGGCGGTGCAACAAATTTCAAACAAACTTGAACTGCGTGCAGACAATACAATATTTAAAATCTTTTTTATCACCTCTATATCGATGTCCGGGTTTTTTCAAAACATAAAAATTATTAGCAAAGCAAAAATGCAGGGATTGGGCAACAGAGAGAAACATTAAAAATTGTCTTAGTTTAAGCAGCAATATAGATTCAGTTAGGTGGACCAGTTGGACTAGCTCGGACTGCTTGCGGCTCCTAATGCATTTTCGATACAACAATGTTAATATTTAAAGAAAACAGTTGTTAGCTTACACCCAGAAAAAAGTAGAACGAATAAGTTGAGAGCGAACGCTCTTAAAAAAATAGAGAGTGCAATCGATTTTCGCACTCATGTTGCTTTGGAATTCCCAACCGATTATGGCATTGCTGGCATGGAGCGACGGCTGTGCGACTGCCAGTTGACAGGCAAAGACTGCTACTCCTTTGAGGTGTTATGTATTCCTCGAGCCGGCTAAAACTTGTTAATTGGCTTAACAATTAGTTTTCCATGAAATAAATTTAAACAAAATGGAAAAAACAACTGCTTTTAAATTGTTGTATGATTGGAATTAATGAAGCTCTTGATTTAAGAGTAAACGATCTTACTCTTGAATCTGATGAGCACTTGATAATCGGAAGAACATTCTATAATTTGGTCAATGCTGTATGCTCTTGATTCAAGATTGAATAACCTTGGATTTGAGTTCATTTGGCACTTGATTCAAGAATTTTGCTACTTGATTTGAGAATGTTTCGTTCTTAGATCAAGTATTGAAGCTCTTGGATCAAGAAAACAGGGATCAAAAATTCATACTTGGATCAAGAATCGCTCTTAGATCGAGAATTTTCGCTCTTATCGAACTATTTTTCAATTTTTCTGACCCTCTGCCGCCATATATCAGTAGGTGTGCCCTGTTGCATCTCTCAACCCTAGAAGATCGGAGAACTATTGCGTCACTAATGTTTTTGAAGGAACTTGTTTTAGGTTGTATTGATTGTCCTTTTTTATTAAATAAGATAGGTTTTAGTGTACCAAATAGGAGTCTTAGATCTTTTCAACCCTTTTCCCACCATATTTCCCGAACCAACTACTCCCTTAATGAACCTTTGCGTAGAGCTCTCGGAAATTTTAACTCCTTGCCCGTTAGCATGCGCTTTGACTTCGACTCCAACAAATCGACAATCAAGATGCTACTGGCGGAATATTTTTCCTCAATTAGGCAATAAATTGTTTGTTTATTTTTAAGTTTAGGTTAGTATTAGTGTAGCCAGTTACCATTTGGCGAATAAATGAATAAATGAATTGATCTCGAAAATTCTTGATCCAAGTATGAAATTCTCTATTTTTTTCTCTGAGTGTATTCCCTGTTAGGTCGAACATATTAAACAGCCATTGTGGATTTGCATTTCTTGTCAAATTCTTAAAGTACTAAACTTTTCCTTAAAAAATGAAACTATTTCTCATAACATTAATGATTTTACTATATTTTTGGTTATAAAATACGAACATTTAAAAACCAAAACTCTATAAAGGCGCACAAGCTCAAGCCAGCTGGCAACGCTTAGTATGTATGCACGCCAGGTGGCAACTCTTAGACAACTTGAGAACTAGTTCAGTCGTAGCTTCGATTCATTTTCCCCCGAGTTGGCCGAGCTGGTGTAGTAATATTTTTGTAGCACGAGGGGCTCAACACAAAGCAAAAATTACCATTGATCAAGTTAATTCTGTTAATAAAACAATGACGGAAACAGAGCCCGAAGTTGAGGTGAATGGCACCGAGCACGAAGAGGATGCCCAGGATGAACAGGATGATAAAAAGCAAAAGAAGCAAACGCGTCACGATGACGGCGCCGCCGACTTGGAGCGGGTGACGGACTATGCTGAGGAGAAGGAAATCTCTGCGGCGAATATATCCAGTGTAAGTAGATACACATACCAACGAATCACAGAATATACAATTTGTATGCTCTTCCCTCAGGCCGTGGAACAGTTTGGCCACCAGCGCAACAAGGAAAACGAACTGAGGGTGGCCAAAGAAAAGGAACTGCAAAAGGTCCAAGTGAAAAAGGAGGACATTGAACTGATTGTGAGTGTGCATGGCATATACCTTAAATAATCGGACAATTAGAGAAAAAATTTTTCTTTCAGATGAACGAACTTCTAGTAAGCAAATCCCAAGCCGAAAAAGTGCTGCGCGAGCAAAGCGGCGATGTGGTGGCCGCCATTGAGTCCATCATTATTAGCAACTGACCAAATTGTAGGCTCATGCTCCTGCTCTTGATAAACAACAAATTGGTAGAAAGTGCCGCCGTCTGTTTCTCTTACTTAGCCTAACACTGCTTTATTTGTACATTTATAAATTAGTAAAGAAAAAAAAATCAGTTTTAAATTAATAATTAATTTCAATGCACGGGCGGCATTTTGACCCAAGCTACTTAGCAATGTGGTGGACTGGTAGGAATGGTTACTTATATAGTTGCTAACCCCAAGCAAACGACTGTCAACAAATTATCAGTAGACATTTATAAATCAGCTTCACAAATGCACTCAATATCCCTACGATTTTTAAACACGGCTCATATCTATTGTCCCGCCATAGGAACTGCAAGGTTCTTTCGGCTCAGGTATAAGCTTGAACATCAAGACCGTGTTCCTGAAAGACAGCTTGTTCTTGAAGTTCGGAAGCCACCGCATGCGCCGTGCTTTAGAGGCACTGCGTGGGCTGTTGTCTGCTATTCAGATATGCTGCTCTATGTTCCGTAATCCTACCGTGCAAGAATAATCCATGGTGGGAGGAATTTGTCACAAGCTGCCCTGTCGCTGAACCCTCTTGGGCCTGTTAAAATTTTCCAGATGGTTGTAACGCTAAGAAGGAAGCATCTGCGACCGAATAAAGCAAATTCTTGATCAGCATGACGAACTGAATTAATTAAGCCATCCCCGTCTATTTCTAAGCCATCTCCTTCGGCTTTTTAAAGCTATCTTCATTAAACTTTGCACGAAGACTTTAAATACTTATACGTTGCACATTTGTCGGGACAGAGCACAACGGATGACCATGGCATAAAGCAGTCATAGAAACGATCGGTCGAAAAACCAGTTTCAGTGAGAAAACGTTTTTTGTTTTCAATGGAAACGCCTCTAAACTCTGTATTTCTTAGTTTGCTATACTTTTCCATGATTCCACTAAGTTTAGGTGAAATCGAACAACTATTAAGTGTAGCTGCCAAAGAAAGAAAAACGAGTAAGCTAACTTTGTCTGTGCCGAAGTTTTTATACCCTTGCAAGTGCTCGCTTAAATATTTTCAAACAATTTTTTTCCCATAACGACCCATTTTCCGACCAATCGTTCGTATGGGAGCTATATGAAGTAGTCATCCGATTTGGACAAATTGTAGAAATAGTTGAAAGTAGGCAGCTATACCATACAGTTGTTCGATTTTTATCAAACATGGCAGAATTATAAAAAAGCATAGAAAGCCTATGAATACAAAGTTTGGAGATGTTTCCACTGAAATGAAAAAAGTTTTTCTCACTAAAACTAGTTTTCCCGACCTATTCTTCCTATGGGAGGTATGAGATATAGTTATCCGATCCGGTCGGTTCCGACATATTAGTAGAGTGCAGCAAAAAGAAAACTCTGTGTAAAATTTTAGCTCGATAGCATTAAAACTGATAGACTAGTTTGCGTAGAAACAGACAGACAAACGGACGGACGAAGCTTAATCGGCTCAGCTCGTCATCCCGATCAAGAATATATATACTTTATGAAATGAATACTTCTATGCAAACATCTGGGCCAAATTATAATACCCTTTGCAAGAGTATAAGAAGGCACTTCACTTTTAGATTGAAAACTCGTGTAAAACACAACACTTACCAGACATGGCTATATCTACCCGGCTATTGATGCTGATCAAGAATATATATAAACTTCATAGGCTCGGAGATGCAACCTTCTGGCTGTTACATACTTTTCCACAAACTTAATATGCTCTGTGTACCTGTACCTCTGGTGCTCATGCACTATCTGCTACAACTCCAAAGAAGAGACTTGCAAACGGGACACTGCCTTATGGAATGAAGCTAAGCATAACGACAGAGGACACCTGCTGCAAATATATGGAACCTGGAATCGCAGAAACTCAAGGACACCTTATCTGCAGCTGACCAACAATCGCCAAGATAAGATTAAAACATATGCGCAGCACCCCACGGATCGCTTCTTTGGAAGAAGTGGGCAAAAGGCCCTCCAAACAATTATTGGTATTCGCCAAAACGTCAAAGATCCTCCTGGATTTTACGGTCAATTGGTATCCAAACAAGCAAGAGGCCTCATTAGACACCATAAGGCCTATGTGGGACCCCATCTGAAATCAGGCGAAAGTAATAGGTTTTGCAATCCTTCCTTTTTGGTTCGTATGGTTACGATTAGTATTTGTACCTTTAGTTTATAGCCCGCCATTAATGTAACGATACATAACAACCATTTTAAGAGAAAACGCATGTCTTTAGAGTCGCCCAGTTCTTCATGTAAGAAGTCTTCAACTTATACAGTTGCTCCTCTTATCTATAAATATAAAACATTTTGTCCTTACTGACTGACGCATGTAGTGACAATCATGCCACGGTAAGAGATAGAGGGCTGAAATTTGGAGCGGGGCTTTGGAAAATTCCACCCACAAGAGTTGAAAAATTAGAATGGGGAACATTTTTTATATCATCCAATAGACTTGAAACTCGGCTAGTAAGCAAAGTAAGCGAAATAATTGGAAAAGCATTTTAGCAGTTTTGGAAAATCCGTACACTAAGAAATTTCGACTTGGAAAGCTCTTTTTTTTTCATTTGATCGACTTGGAACTCGGTTTGTAAGGATATTAAGTGAAATGAATTGAGATGTAATTTTCCCATACTGGAAAACTAGCCCATAAAATCGGGAACTCTGCATGCAAAAAGCTAATTTTCAACCGAACGACTTGAAACTATACAAAATAATTTAAGATGTCATTTTTCCAAAGTTTGGTTTGGCTGGCTCGAGATCACCCGTCTCATTCAAAAATATACATATAAAACAACCTTTTGGTTTTTTATGTCCCAATATATTTCGAGAAAAAAATACAAAAATTCAAAATTTTATCCGCTTGACTTGACTTCGGGTCGGAAAAGTCCCGGAAAGTTCAGCTTGCAGTCAAGCTATTTTTCATCCGAATGACTTGACACTCGGTCTGGGAGGGTAATAAGCGAATTAAATTAACATGCAATTTCCCGATCTGGGAAAACTAGCTGGTTGGGTCGGAAAACTCTCTCTGCATGATACAAATTATTTTACACCCGATTGGTATTGGAAGTGAGTGAAATAAACTATGTGGTTTTCGAAAGTTTGATAATTTGCCTGTGGGTTGGAAAAGGTTCTGGAAAACTGTACATGGTAAAAACTATTTCTTAACCGATTGACTTAAAATTCGGCTTGTAAGGAAATTGGACATATGCTTCTTATGTCTGCAGGCAGATGAAGTTTATTCAATTTTTGCCACCCCCAACAGCATCATATAATATATCAGCAAAATATATTAGTTACACCGAATTATATACAGGTTAATGAACATACTACCTACCTACCTAATGAACAGAACTGCATTTTTAGTCGTGTTAAAAAACACTCAGTTGCCAACTTTTAGTCCACGAAACATATCAAATTTAGGTTAGGTTTGCCTTAAAAACAACACAGCAACAACTCTTGAAAACAAAGACAACACAAAAAAGCACAAACTTTTCTTGTCTATTGAAATTTACATACCTTGATCTACATTTTCCATTTCATCAACACGAATTGTTCAATGAATAATTATCTGTAATTATTGTTACAAAAAGCACGTGGTTCGGCGGCAGGAGAGCA
The DNA here is from genome assembly GCA_035044985.1 of Lordiphosa fenestrarum. Lineage (NCBI taxonomy): Eukaryota > Metazoa > Arthropoda > Insecta > Diptera > Drosophilidae > Lordiphosa > Lordiphosa fenestrarum. Next base: position 24,802 of record JAWNNO010002952.1, read on the forward strand.
ATGAAATTTTTGTTGAAAAAAGTTAGCTTTTAGGGCCGTGGCAAAATTCAAGGGATTCTATATTCTATTTCAGCAATTAAGCTTTATTTTTATATTAACATTTTTTTTGTACTTTTCCGGCCAGTGTGCAAAATAATGGCGCCTCTACTATAATCATATTATGATATATTCATCTGATTTTGATGCAATTGCACCTAATCCGACATCCCATTGAACCATAACTTTGTAGAATTGCGTGAAAGCACATCAAATAAGTAAATAAAAAACTTGAATACGCAACCACTGAAAACCCAAAATGATTTCCCTACTAAAATTATTTTTACGAGGTGTCTTTTCTATGGCAGCTATACTATATAGTTGTCCGATTTCGACCAAACTAAGTGAATTTATGGAAAAGCATAGCAAACTATTAAATGCGGAGATTGGAGACGTTTCCATTAAAACCAAAAAAAAGTTTTTCTTACTATGCTAGATAGCATCGAAACAGATGGCAAAATCAACTTAGCTCGTCTTGCTGATCAAGAAAATGTATATGGTCGCAGATTCTTCTTTGTATGCGGTGCAAACATCTTGAGAATTTTAATATACAAGAGCATATTTTGAATTTGAGCAGCTCTTAAAATCAGCAATATTAACAGTAGTCTAATGCTTATACGCCAGAGTTCCTTTGGTATTCATCAATCCTTTTCTTGGTTTCGGTGAGGGTTTTTTGTTTCCATTGTTGTCAAGATCCCAACAAAATGTTGCAACGTTTTAGATGTCTATTAAAGTGGGCAGAAGTGTGTTCAATTAAAGTCACCGACGTATTCAACTGCTAGTTCATATTTAGGCATATTGAAGTCTGACTGAAACGCTTAGTGAAGCTCATTGTAAATGTCAAAAGAACTTGAAGAACTCATAAAAGTTTTGTTAGCTTTTGATATTAATTGGGTTTTTTACTTGTATGTGTGTGTTTTAACTTTAAATTTATTTAGAATATTGCACTGCTCCAACGTGCATTTCCTTTTACAATTTGACTATCAATGTGTGTATGTTCGTATGTTTAGATGTAATTATAATGTGAAAAAGTCCTTGATTCAGCCTCCCACTTTTATTGTTGTCGACTTTATGTTTGTTGTTGGCAGTTGCTTTGCTTTTGCTTTCACATTATCCACAGATTGCATGACATTTTTTACCATTGGATATCAGCGAGTGCGTTCAGCTAGGAATTGAAACTTAATTTGCGTTGTGGAGGAGAAAGGGAAATTATCAACGTATAAATTATACCAAGCAATCGTAAAACAATCAAATATTTTTATAACAACTAAGCTGAAGATACTAGAACCAAAAACGAACACAAAATAAGGAAGTTAATTGAGGATAAAACAAATATCACGCTCTTACGTGCTGCAAAGTTACGCATATTGACTAAATTATGTGATTAAATACTTTTGCAGATTATCGCAAGAAGGCGTATTGATATTCTGAGCCCTTCGGTACAGATCTCGATCGCCAAAAGTGCGCGCCTTAGCCAGCATGGATTCGCCTAGCAAGGGAGGGAGGAGAAAAAGAGAGTTTAACACATTTATTATTTTTTCCTTTCTTTTTTTTTTTGCTATACTCACGATAATTTCGTTCCCGACTGCAGGAGTGCTTCAAACTATTCACAAAGTCCTCCTCTACTGATTCCTCTAGACGCGCCACTGAGCCTTGATATTCTGAATGGAAATTATGTTTGACATAGTAGGGAATCTTGAGGCCGTTTGTCTCCCGCTTCACTGAGTATTTACTGAAAGAAGTAATATTTTAACAACTAATTTGAGGCTACTAAATGCCCAATTCAAACTCACTGTGAAGGTAAGAGGCTGTACATGGGATCCGATATGAAGAACGACGACATCATGGACAAACCAATGAGCAGTAGTATGGGCAGCAAATTGATCAAAGCCGAAGAGTTATTACCCTGCCACAAGACAAAATCAGTTAAATTTTTCTTTTCAATTCAAAACTCCATTTTACCTCTCTCTCCTCGCGTGCCTGATGGCGTCGTCTCTGCTGACGCATGTAGACATTTTGCTGAGGAAATCCACCATTGAAGAACATATTGAATAGCTCCTCGGCACTGATATCTGCCTGGAAACCGCGCGAATAGCCATATTCATTATAATACTGCCCATGGCCATGATTACCGCCACCACCATTGCCATGTCCACTATGCGACTCATTTATACCATACAGATCATAGTTTTTGCGTTTCTCTGCGTCGGTCAAGACGCCAGCAGCATTGCCCAAGGCCTTAAAGGCTTCCACTGATCCGGGAGCCTTGTTTTTGTCCGGATGCAGTTGCAGTGCCAGTTTCTTGTAGGCTTTTTTAATTTCCGAATCTGTGGCGGTTTTACTGACGCCCAGTACCTCATAGTAATCCTTGCATCTGGATAAAAGACAAATACTCGAAATTCGTAAGGGTTCCAAATAGGTGGAATTGTGCGGGCACATACTTTTTAATCTTGCGCACAGCCTCCAGCTGATCATTGCTATAGTCGGGAGCATTGCTTCTTGAATCCGAGTTGACACGTTTGCGTGGTCCTGCATCCTTTTCATCGGTAGCCGCAGCTGGACGAGATTTGCCATTGTTGCCATTGTTCCCATTACTGCTGGACGCGCTCTTGACCTGGGCCAGAAGTTCTACAACGCAAATAATTAATCATACGATTTGAATATGTATGTAAGTCTTACTCTTGGCATTCTCCGTGGGATACAGTCTCTCCGCTTTTAGTAGAAACTTTTCTGCCTTGTCGTTCTTGCCCTCGACCAGAGCCAGCACAGCCAGATCAATGCAACGCTGTGCCTCATCCTTGTTGCCATCCATTTCCTTCAGCCGTTCGATTACGTGGTGGTCAACAGGCGCACTTTGTCAAATATTAAATTAGCACAATCTTTGTATGTGTGTGTGTGTGTATGACAATTTGTTGGTTTCCAACTGAAATACTCACACAAGGCCTGCTGCTGTTTTTGCTGTTGTTGATATCTGTTGTTGGTTTACCCCAATCCTAATTTGGAGTACCGCACATATGCGAAATAATTGTAATGGTTCACTATAATTTAATTGATTTTACTAAAACTTTTTCATCACCCTTAAACGATAAATGTGTGTTGCCACCTAGTTGGCAAGATATTAACTGTGCCTGGAACGAGGCTGCCACTAAGGCTTTGTTAGGGATGGTAGCGCAACGTGTAAGGTAAGGCTAAGAAGTGACGTCATACGTTCACAAATTTCAGATGGCATAAAACCCTTAACAGTCTGTTTAATATTAACTAGCAAGATTTTATAGTTTAAAAATTGTGGTAAGCGTTTTATGTAGAAAATTGTTGGCACTTCAATATTACATTGATTTTTGTTTGGACTGGTAAGGGGTGGGTTAGACCAAAGATATAATGAAATTTATGACGAAACTTAAATTAATAAACTAAATTAAAAAGTAATTGCATTTAACGAACATTCAAAATTCGTTCAAAAATTACTGAGAGCTATTCAGGTTCCATAACAAAGTTTGTTTGAAATTATTTCTTTAATGCATTGGCCTTTACAAGATTTTTCCACCAAACTTTGAAACAATATTTTGGAAACTTAAGTTTAATTGTAAGTGCTGCCCTACAACATCTCAATAATATGTAAACGAATCATCAATATCGTCTTATGACTAGGCTGAGAACCTTGAAATAATGATTACTATAATACTATTCTGGCCAAATCATATAAATAAACAGAGTTGGCATTTTTTTTCGGAAAATTAATTTTATTCAAATATAATTAGAGTTATGCTTTATACGAAATATTTATTCCAAATGGAAATAATCGATATTTATTTGATCTATGTTAAAATATAATATATATTATTCACGGATCTTATCCTAATATTGTACGCGTATTTAGGCATGTCCAAAACAAGCAGTGGCATAGGCCCTGCTCCAGCGCCAGCTTTTGTTGTCTTCCTGTCATTTGGGGGTCTCGACGTCTTCTTGTCTGAGCCATATTTATTCGTTTTATTCGAATAAATTTGATTGTAGTGTTATTTGTCGAATAATTTTATTTAAATAACAAATAATTTTATCTAGAAAATCATTCGAATGATGGTTATTTATTTTAAGTTATTTACATTTGATTTAAAATAATTATCTAGATGATTCGTTATTCGAATAATGCAAACTCTGAATAATATTTTTACGCTTATATACTTGAATACGGCCTGCTTTGATTTTCATTGAGCTAATCAAAAATATGTATAGTGATTTGAATCCAATTTCAGTTAAAAAAAAAACAGTTTACAAACATTAATTTCTAAACAATAGGTTAAATACATCCTAGATTTTCTAATATATTATTAATTTAAGCCCATGATGTGACTGGTTCACCTTTTACAAGTGCTACCTTTATTTTAAAACTCTGCAGAGTTGCTTTATATGGCTAGCGTTGCCAGACTACAAGGCTGCGCCCCACGTAGAAGTACCTCTGTGCGTGTGTGTGTGTGAGTGTGCCGCAGCATGGGAAGCGAACTCGCTGATTCGCTGTTTTTAATCGTATTTATTGAAAATTTCTAAACTAATAAGAAAAGCCTTTTACCAAACGACCGCTTATCGCGTGTAACAACCAAATTAGTCAAGTGCTGTGCAATAAACGTCTTAACTATCGGTCGGTCGTGTTTGCCCGTCTCGTATGAAGGAGAGTGCAGTGCGCACACACAATTTTTGGCGTGGAAAAAGTGAAAGAGCAAATAAGTTTTTTAATTCGGCCATATTGTGTTGTCATTAAGGTCGGAAAGGTGCATTTCAATATTCTCCCAAATGGTAATTCTTAACGCAACGAATGACCAAGAATGTGAGCAAGATTCGTGAAGTGCGACTTATGTAAAACACAAAGCAAAAGGCAAAGGAAAAAACTATTTACATTGTCAAAGGTGCGTAGCCGTATGTGTGTGTGTGTGTGTGTGTGTGTGAATCTTTGTGGCTCCCTGGAAGTCTGGAATGGAAATAAAACAAAATAGTTCATACAATAAGTATAAACAGTTTATTAAGCAGAATTTACACTTTCGATTATTTTAATTTTTCTTTGACAAATGAACAGGCACTCCACCCTTGGCCACCAAAGGTATGCCATGACAACCGAACTCAATCTCTCGCTTCTCTGCACGTGTCTCTATGTTAAAGGTAGACAGAATTTTGGCCAGGGCAATCTTCACATTCAGCTTTCCCAGACGGGCAGCTGGGGAGGAGAAGAACGTATTAGCAAATCTTGGAACATTTGTCAACAATCCTTACCTATGCAATGTCGTGGTCCCTCTCCAAAGGGCATGTAGGCCAAAGGATTGTAGTTCCTATCCTCATCTGTATATCGTTCTGGCTGATAACGCAATGGTTCCGGAAAGTTTTCCTCATCGCGATGCATGCCAATCAATGAGATCACAATGGGAGTTCCTTTCTCTATGACCAGCTTGCTGCCAGGAATTGGATAATCCTTGGTACATTGGCGATTAAGCAAAGGCAGGGCAGGATATTTACGAGCGGTTTCTGCAGCGGGAGATATGCATAATCATTATAATCGACAATCTTTCATAGCCAGGGATGCAAGCCGTAACCGAACCGCTAGTTCCAGTTGTTTAAAAGATCCGCAAAACCGAACCGGCGTCCCTTCGAAAATGCTGAACCGATACGAAAACTACAAATCAAATCCTTATCTTAACTTATCAAATATTGGATTAAAAGTTTGAGGAACAGTCACTTGGGTCTACTTCGACATTTTAAGAAACTGTTTGGCTTGGAATAAAATGTTTTAACATTTTAAAGATTACCTAGACCAAATAACCTGAGATCTAAAACCTCCAAGGGCCGTTTTCTCATGTTCCTGTTTTTGCTCAAATCAAAATCCACCCAGATTTCACCACTAGGTGGAATGGTTGTCTCATGTAGGTTGTTTTTAGATTTACCAATTTTTTGCCATTGCGCCACGGTCACACCGTCAGGGCTGGAAACGCACTGAGCACAGCTGTTTTTGGATTTTGATTATTGAGCGCCAATTGAAATAGAAAATGTTCATCTAGCAAATATAATAAAGAAGTAAGAATATCAAGGGGGATGAGGTTTTTTTGCGCATATCGTTAAGTTGGAAAAGGATGTTTTGGAGAACCACAAAAAATACAAAATCAATCAAATTGGCCAAATAATTAAGTAAAAAGTCACGCACTTTGCTCGAGTGTAAGTAGAACAGCTCAGTAGATTGCTGCATATGAGTTTTCTTGGAATCATTTTATTAGTTCATGTTGAAAATAGTGCATAGTTTTATCTGGCTAAAACTTTGCGGCTGCTTTATCCTAGTCCTCATACGAGTCCTCGAAATTGTTTCCACGACAGTTATAGATACTAGGGGAATCTCTAGGCATAATTGACTATTCAGCAATGTTTTCAGTTGACTGACTAAAAATAAACACTGGCAGTACTTTCCATAGATTTAACTAGTTTTATACTATGTATCCATCTAGAATCTAGATGCTTATATACCTCAACAAAGAAGCTGAAGAAGAAGACACAATAATATCAGTGGCATTTGTGTGGCCAGATTTGAGATAGCTGCATATCTTATGGCATAACTGCCACGTGTTTGTCTTGCTTTTAAATTATTTGAATATAATTTACAAGAGAAAATTTGCAATAAAACAGGAGAATACAAGGAATTCTTGTACTGTTCTGGGCATGTTTTCGGTGGTACAAGAATAGCTTCCTCTTTACAGACTCTATGAGCTTCATTTTCTCGTCGTTTTTTCTAGAGCTCGTGGTATTTTTTTCAACTTTAGTCTTGGCTATTCTATTAGTGATGGAAAAAATTTAAAACTGCCCTTGATAAGGGAAATTTGTATATCGGCAATGCGCGAAACCTTAAGAATAAACCAAAATCAAAACCATGGAGAATAATACCAATCTAGTTTATTTGCGTTCTTTACTTGAGACCTTTTGTTAAAGTGTCTATTGCCAACAAATATAGTCGTGGCTTTCTTAATCAATTACAGACTGATGTCATCTTGACTGACTTTAGTAAAGCTTTCGACTCGGTCAATCATAGGCTTCTTATACAAAAACTATCTTACCTGGGCTTTCTCCCAACTTTAATAGTGTGGATAATAATGTGGACGTTTTACCGCACTAAGCATACTCTGCATACCTACTGTTTTGAGCAAAGAGCACTAGACCACCACATTATTTCATTTGTGGATCTGGAGTTATTATTCGATCACAAGCATTGTTTCAACGACCATATCACTGTCATATCCAACAAAGGTTAGAGTTTGATGGGTTTTATAAAGCGTTGGTCAAAGGAGTTTGCTGATCGAGCTTGAAGGATTACGATTAGATGGAATTAAGGGCGACCTTCAAACAGAACGAAGTTTTCCACATCATTTCGAATTGGCAGCAACTTCAAAAGTCCGAAAATACGATTTTCTGAGCAGATTTAAGCATAAATCGTGACGATATATACTCAAGGTAAGAGTAAATATAGGGTGTAATTAAGGACAAGCCAAGAACTGAACTATGTTTTTGAGACGTAGCCTGTCAGCGTTTCCTTCGAAATTTATGTGCAAATAGAAACTATATACTTAAGAAGGGAATGCGTATGTGCCAACTTTTAGAACTGTCTTCGAAAGTGGTAAAAAAAATAACTTTAAAACTTTTTTAAGCTAAATTCGATACGTCATGCTTTAGTATAGGCCTTAAAGGTTGAGATGAGCTTTTGGCATTTGGCCGTAACTATAAAAGTAAAAACAAGAAAGAAAGTCGGTCAAGCCCGACTATAACATACTCTGTACCAAGAAAACAAGAAAGAAAGTCGGTCAAGCCCGACTATAACATACTCTGTACCAAGAAAATTTGTCTTTTGATCATAACTCGAAAACCGTTCATCCGATCTTCTTCATTTCTTTGGCGGATCGATAAGTTATCCTAATAACTAAATATGTCCAGAAGGAACAAGCCATCTATCTTCAAAACTGCGGGGGCGGGAGGGGGCGTGGCCAAAATTGAAAATAAACTTGATCTGCCTGCAGACATAAGAAGCAAGCATATGTCCCATACATGTCAAACCTCTATCTCTTACCATCTCTGAGATCTGTGCGTTCATACGGACAGACAGACAGACGGACAGACGGACATGGCTATATCGACTCGGCTGTTGATGCTGATCAAGAATATATATACTTTATGGGGTCGGAGATGCTTACTTCTGGATGTTACATACTTTTGCACAAACTTGTAATACTCTATGTACCTTCGGTACAGAGTATAATTATACGCTCAGCATACATTTTGATGCTGCAGTAGCAGCGAACAGTCTTTTGGCGGATCGATAAGTTATCCTGCTAACTAAATATGTTCAGAAGGAACAAGCCATCTATCTTCAAAACTGTGGGAGATATGACGTTTTTTCTAAATTGCGGGGGCGGGAGGGGGGGTGGCCAAAATTGAAAATAAACTTGATCTGCCTGCAGACATAAGAAGCATATGTCCCATACATATCAAACCTCTATCTCTTACCATCTCTGAGATCTGTGCGTTCATACGGACAGACGGACGGACAGACGGACATGACTCGGCTGTTGATGCTGATCAAGAATATATATACTTTATAGGGTCGGAGATGATTCCTTCTCGATGTTACATACTTTTGCACAAACTTATAATACTCTGTGTACCTACGGTACAGAGTATAAAAATAGTTTTTCGATCAGGTTCTTGAATAAATCGGGTCGATATGCTTAAGGACGGGTTTTAAGTGTCGAGATTTGACTAAATTTCGGCCGATCCGATCATTTTTCGAACTGTCTAACTTTCGAAAGTTCGAATAATGTTCCTTTCCGCGCAGATCTAAGAAAAGATTGGTATATTCTGCGAAAACAGTAACAGGCCTTCAATAAATATACAGGAAATAGAGGGTAAACCGATGAACCGAATCAAAGCGTCGGTTCAGTTGGCTTTTAAAACTAGTTAATAAATCGAACCTGCCGTTCAAATACCCTATAAACCACTGAATCGAACTAGTTTTCATTTCCCATCCGCTTGCATCCCAGTTGATATCTGTTCTTACCCATTACACAAAGCTCTAGATATTTCATATCCTGTATGGCATCGTAGCTTAGCTTTCCTTCATGCTGTGCCAACGCCTTGCTTACATCCTCCTGAGCCTTGGCCAATACTTCGGGATTCTGGGCCAATTCATATAGTGTAAAAGCTGCCGTGGATGCGGAGGTTTCATAACCAGCCACAAAAAATAGAAATAGCTGTGCGGCTATTAGATCTGTGGACATGGATTTCAGGCTGTTGGCGGCTGTTTCGGCTGACCAAATTTCATCATCATTGCTTATCTTTCCCGTGTTCTTCAATTGCATCAATAGCTGCAGGAAATCGCGACGAACTACACTTTTCTGCTCCCTAAAGTTCACAGTGCGATGTACAAGTCCGCGCATAAGCTCCTGACCCTCTTGTGTCCAGCCCAGACGATTGAAGAGCTTTTCCAATCTGAGAAGCAAATAAATTTTACATATTTTACATAGTAAATTCTCCCAGTCGTGTCTAGTAGGGATATTGACACCATAAAGTGTCTACAAAGACGAGTAAAAAATTCCACTTTCGACAAGATTGTGTTAATTGGAATAAATTTGATAAAACCTTGCTTCTAAGGAAGTCTTAAACAATATGTGTGAGTTGTTTTTCTACATACCCGGGATACAAAAATGCAGTGGTTCCTCTTAAAATATCCTTCGCTGTGGGTCTATTGACCATTTTACTGATCATTAGAAACTCATTTTTGGGATCCGCAAAACTGTCCACATCCAGGCCAAAAATGGTGGAGGCTATGATGTCGATGGCAAAGCTAAAAACAGATACCCTTTACACTTCTGTCTCACAACCAAGAGGAAACTACTTCAATCTTACGTTGACATAACACTCTTTAACTCGATTTCCGTGCTTCCCTTCTCCGGTATTATTCCATTCAAATGTGCTATCATCTTATCACCAATAGCCTCGGCCGTACCAAAAATTCCTTTCAATTTGCCCGATGTAAACGACGGTGTCAGTTTGGTGCGCAGAGTCTTCCAACTGCTGCCCTCCATTTGAAAGAGACCAGCTGACATGGGATCATGCTTCTCATCCACATAGATACCGCGATCATGAAAACTGGCAAAATCTTTCACCAACATGTCATGCACTAACTGTGGATCTCGCACTAATAACGCCGGACGAAGGGTTAGATACATGCCCAACACTGGTTCCTTGCTGGACAGATACATGTCATAGATGGCCATGCCAAACGACCGTTTACCCTGACGCACCGAATCCAAAGCTCCAAAGGGTATACTAACCCCACTCGAGGGGAAGCCCTTGCGCTCCCAAAAACTAAAAGACCACTTGAGATAGACGTAAAGCAGACTAACTGCTGTAATCAGGAGAAGTAGCCAAATCATTGTGAAGTACGTGCGAATGTCTGGACTGTCGATTTAAAACTAAATTGTGAATTGCAAGCGCAACCAAACTTATCGCCGACGCGTCGGTTCCCTCTCGGGTGCCTTAGGAATGCTATTTGGTTATCTCTGAATTGTTAACCATACGGGAGCCTTTATTAGATAACACGCGTAATTTCATTAGCTGTGAAAAGCAAGCCTTACTATAAATAGTACATACATCTTATACATGGTACATACATATAAGATTAATTTTGTATTCGAATTATTAAACGCTTACAATTGTTATTTAGTATATTTACGGTCGTTTACTTATATTTTTGCTGATTCGTTTGGTGTCTGGTTATTAATTAGTCGCTTTGCCGATGTTTTTATACTCTTGCGGGACTAAAAAATGAATTAGTGATGCTATACAACGTTTTCCATTACGTCGAATTCAACTAATTTTTCACAAAAATAGAGCTTCTTGACTCTATCATAGGCGACACCACACCAAACCATCACATCAGCCGTGTGGTGACCTCTCTGTACTCTCGGAATGAGTTCGCACACTTGTTTTGATGACACAGAATACGTTCTGTCGATCTGTTTGTTGAAGGATTTCTGAATGGTGAACATTTTCTCCTCAGTGAACAGAATTCGTCTGTGGGCATCTCACGAGACATGACTTTCTGCTTGCGCAGTGGATTTCGACGAATTCGATCTTTCACTGCTTTTATCTTTTTCGAGCGAGCCCCATTCTATAATTGCAAACAACTGACGCCAAAATCTTTTGCTGCACTAATATACCATTAATGTCAATTGACATAACCCGTCAAATTGAAGTAAATGCGTTTAATGGTTGTCGAGAACGATACGTGTACCATGAAATTGCAACTGATTTACTGAAATTTTTATACCCTTGCATATTGACATTGTCCAGATGTTTGTAACGCATAGAAGAAAGCATTTCCGACCACATAAAGTATAGATATTCTTGATCAGCATGACGAACTGAGTTGATTTAGCCTTGTCCGTCTGTCCGTCCGTCTGTTTCTATGCTATCTCCGACCAAACTTTGCACGAAGTATTCTGGTACCAATACGCTGCACATTTGTTGAAACCGGGCGAATCGGATGACTATAACATATAGCTGCCTTAGAAAAATTGGTCGTAAAACTAGTTCTAGTGTTACATTTTTTTTTGTTTTTCAATAAAACGCCTCCATACTTTGTATTTCTTAGATAGCTATGCGTTCCCATAATTCCACTAAGTTTGGTCAAAATCGGACACCTATATAGTGTAGCTGTCATAGAAAAGTAGAGTCAGAAAAGTAGTCTTAGTGAAAAAACTTGTTTGTTTTAGTAGAAATGTCCTTCAAATTAGTCAGAAAAACGGGTATACAAACTTCGGCTGAGACGAAGTTGACTTTCCTCTATTTTTTTTCCTAAAAAATGTTATGTCTGATCCATAGTACAGAAATTCTGAAAATTATTTTTTAAGTTGGTTTCCAGTAAAATTTGGTTAGTGCATTCACCGAACCAAGTTTCGAAATAAAACCTTTTAAAAACCTTGAACCCTAAATTTCTGTACCAAACCATTGATGAATTTTGGTCTGAATCTGAAATCCAGGCTCCGAAAAAGTGAGAATTGGTAAATGGTTAATTGCATTATGCATGCAGCATCAGTGTACCTACTGAGCATACACTTTGTATGGTACAGAGTAAGGTTATAGTTGGGCTAGGCAGACTTACCTTTTTCTCTGAAACTGTAGAAATTCTTTGCTTACAAGGAAGGCTTCACACCTTGATCCGATACAAACTATTCCGGCCATTTTCAGCCACTTTGGGAAAGATTCTTAAAAACGTTCTTTCTAAGTGCGCCGCGCCTTAATACCTCAATTAAGGTCTATGAAAATTGATGATGAAAAACCGCCAAAAACTGTTCAAAATATTATCTAATTCCCCGGGTGTTCCACCTCCCTGAATTGGTCTTGACACAATGACTACTTTGTTTGACTATTTTTTTGTAATCACTATGACTTGACACATTCAGTTTGTGTTTGGTTGCAATGATAATGAAAATATTGAGTCGCTGGCGCGTTTCCATTTTTTTGATTAAATAGTCTGAACACACAGGCGCCGCTATATTTACATCTCCAAGAGGGAGTGGCCCAGTCGATTATTATTAATTTAATTACTGAGATACTGAAATCACTCTCGGAGCGAGATTGAGAACGTACAATGACCAAGCAACAATTAAACCGTCGCTTATTCTGTTTTGTTAGCTGTGGTTTGTTAACATTAAAAAGGGGACTACAGTGTTGAGAAATGGAAAGTACTGTGTGATATGCAGTGGTCATGGGCAATGCCATGATGGAAATTTGTGTAGCGGCTTACGAATACATTTTGCTATCCTGTTGCCTTCCAATTATTGCATAGGAAGAGTGGAAATAGACGGGAATCAGATTAAGGCAGAGGCCACACTTTTAAATAACCAACTCGATTCGTTCTTATAAAAAACGTTTTTAAATTTTACCTTTTTTGTTCTGGAATTTTATAAAAACGATTCACTCCTGAGTATTCTTACTTACAGACCGAATCGTTCTTAAATACACAAAAACTAAAACGAGTTCGCTAAGCTAACTTCGTCTGTATCGAAGTATTAATACCCTTGTAAGTGCTAGTTTTGATAAACTGATTTCGCACAAATTTTGCAAAATATAATTGAATGCTTTTAATGTTAGTAATGGCTAATTTAAACAGCGCTAAAACTATCATAATAAACTACCAATCTCTAGGTCATAACTTTTAAACAGGAACCCCAACACCACAAAAAAGTCTGGTCTAGCTGTTCCAAGACCTATCAAAAGTATTGCCTGTCGAATATCTGTCCAGCAAGCGTCTCGGCATGCCCGCGACGCCATAACTGTTTGGGAATTTCAAAGCAGCATAAGTGCAAAAAATGAAAAGACACCAACAAAGCAGAAAGACGCCCCTGTCCCCATTGACTTGTGAGAGATTTACCCCCGCCGCTAGAACGGTGACCAATAAGTTTGATTTTACATACCCTAACCTAGAGCTGGGCGCGTGAGCGAATTTTCTAACATGGTCACGAACGATTCACGAAACGAAACGCAAAATTTTCGAGTTTGTTGGAATTCTTGCAAGAGTTGATTGCGTTACAATTGATTGTGCCCGTACCATTTTGTCAGATAAATACTTTTTAGGCAAAAAATAAATCATTATCTTTCTAGAATACTGCATTAATGATCACGTCGTGACACGGTCAAATTCATTTCACAGGTGCAGCTCTACCTTAACCTTAAACTTAGGTTAATTTGGCCTAAATAAGGCGCCAAAGGCAACTTAATCGTACTTTAGGGTAGCTTATGACCTTGGTATAAGGCATACAGTGCTTAAAAATTTGGAATTTTCATACAAAATTTTAAAGTTTCTATCCCCACAAGGGACATGTATAAACCACAGAAGCAAATACCTTGTGTGGGGTAAATATTGTGATTTTTCTTTCTTTCACCCTACAGACGTGTGCATTATACACAGTTTTATAGATAGATGGTTCGTTCTTTCTTGACATATTTAGTAATCAGGATACCTTTTCGATCCGCCAAAGGAATGATGAAGGTCGGATGAACGGTTGTCGAGTTATGATCAAAAGACTGTTCGCTGCTGCAGCGCAGTAGCACCGCTGCTTTCAGCTGCTACTGCAGCATCAAAATTTAAGCTGAGCGTATAATTCCGTTGGTACAGAGTATGGTATAGTCGGGCTTGACCTTCTTTCTTTCTTGTTTTTTTTGTTGGCAACGGCAAAAATCTGATCCACGAGGCTTCTTTTCAGCTAAACTGACACCGACTCAACTAAATTTTTAAGCGTTTAGGAAAGTGTATTAGGTGACAGGAAATAAGAGACTTAATTTTGTTTAACCAAACCGAACTAAACCGCACTGTACTTTATTCCGCAACCGCAAAAGAAACCGGGTTGGTTCGGTTAATTTTACCTGAAATTGTACGCTTTGTGTACTTGAATGGATATAGCGATGTAGAGTTTTTCAACTCCCTCTTAAAGGACAGCAATAAGACGCCTGATTTTGTCTAACTATTTAAATTCCTTTCTCTTTTCTGATGACTCATGGACTCTGAACATTGTTTAGGTGGCAGTGTTTATTAGTTTTGTTTAATAATCCTTAAAATCTTTAACCTACCAGTCATACAAGTCAAAAAACGAGAGCGTAAGTTAAAGTCGGCCCTGCCCGACTTCGAAATACCCGTTACTCAGCTCAGCTCGGATAAGTATGCAACATTTTTTTAACTCGGCCATTTATTATCCGATCCTTTTGAAAATTTGTGAGATTGTAGATATTGGCCACAAAGACTACACTGCAAAATCTGAGCTCGATATCTTAAAAATTGTGGGAGTTATTCAATATTTTTTATTGCGGGGGCGGGAGGGGGCGTGGCCAAAATTTGAAACAAACTTGATCTGCCTACAGACAATACTAGCTTACGTATAAAATTTGGTTGCTCCAGCTCTTCTAGTCTCTGAGATCTAGGTGTTCATACAGACGGACGGACGGACGGACGGACGGACGGACGGACAGACGGACATGGCTATATCGACTCGGCTGTTGATGCTGATGAAGAATATATATACTTTATGATATCGGAGATGCTTCCTTCTGCCTGTTACATACATTTGCACGACTTTAGTATACCCTTTTTACTCTACAAGTAACGGGTATAATTATATTTAAAGTGTATTATTTCTCAAATTTAAGAGTGAACCAATGAAACGAACTAAAACTACGGTTTGGTTAAATACAAAAACCATGTTGTTAACCAAAACCGGGTTAAAAACTCCATGAACCACCGAATCGAATATGTTCTAATTCCAGATCTGCTTGCATTCCTGATTCAAAGACAGTCTTGATTAGGCCTGGCCAGCCTTAGCCCCTGGGGGCCGAAGTCTCTGGGCAAATCATGCCGAATGCATGCCGAAGTCTATCATTACTGTGTGTCAGAGAGAGACAGGCATATGTTTTTTCGCTCTCCATTTGGCCAGGCCTGGTCTAGATCAAGGGCGACCGCGCTATATACGATTGCAGAGCTTACGGGACTCATGCATAATGAAATTTGCAGCAACAGCTTCCTTTATGTCTCTCTTCTCTCTCTCTCTTTTATGCCTCTTGGGCAAAAAGGAAGGCGACAACAATTTGTATGCTCGATGTCTGCAGCATTGATTTTATTGTTGCCGTATGCTTCAGACAGCTACAAGCACACACACACAGCATTAGGCAATAACCGGATTTCTCTTTCGTTTTCTTGTGGTTGTTGGTGCTTCAAAAAAGCTTATTTTACTTATGTTAGTGACTGCGCTAGCATGAGGTGCTGTTGGTCTAGACTCTAGACCATGATGGAATAACATAAGGTGGTTCCGTCGGCAACAGACATCCACTTATTGTATGCTTGCAATAAGTGCGAGTGAAAGGAACATAGTATACTGAGTGTCGTTTTTAGTGTGTGAGTGTGAGTGAGTGCACACAACCTTTCTCGACAACAAGCAAACGTGCACTGAAATAAGTGGATACTTCGTAAAACTTCGGCTGGCGACGGAACCACCTTATGTTATTCCATCATGGTCTAGACTAGGGACAGGCAGATTGCTATCTCGCGTGTATAGGCGAACTCTCAAAGGCAGCGCTGCTTCACACAGACAGACACAGGACAGGTTTTGTGCTGCTCTCAACTTCAATCATCAGTGAGTGTCAGAGAGAGACAGCCTACTGTTGATGCGCACACATACCAATGTCAAAATGTGATTGTGTTTTTTGCCTTCCACTGGTCCAGACAGAAGCCCAAAAACCTAGAATTTCGTTATTAAAGCAACCATTTTCCGGCTGATTGAATAGAACTAACGGCAGAAGTTTCCACAGCCACCACTTTAATGGGCTGTGAATGTTGCGTAGGTTGAGGTGCCACTTTCAAGCGATTCAAAAAGGATTCTACGATTCTTCCCAGCCATTGGAGTTCTTTTAATTGTTCCATAGGACTTGCGCGTCTTTGTTAAATCCAGTTCTATAAATCTCTGACCCCATTTGAGAGTCTATCAGCTGTTTTTAAAGCACGAGTTGGCAGAGCAAAATACAAACACCGCAACTCAATGACGCAATTAATCAAAGATACTGAAAGTCTTTATTCGATAGACGCCTTTATACTCGTATTATTCTCTTTCTTTCGGGACACTGTAACTGGCACACCGCCCTCTGGTAATATTGTGATTCCATGAATTGCAATCTTTAGCTCACTTTTTTCATGAGACGGCTCAATGTTGAAGTTGGAAAGGATTTTAGCCAAAGCAATTTTCACATTCAGCTTTCCCAGTCGAGCAGCTAGTTAAGAAAAAATATAAAATTCGATATTTTTTTTGACTTAATTCCATATTTTCCCTTTTTCACCTATGCAATGTCGTGGTCCCTCTCCAAAGGGCATATAGGCCGCAGGATTGTAGTTCCTTTGCTCGTCTGTGTAACGTTCCGGCTGATAGCTCATGGGTTCCGGAAAGTATTCTTCATCGCGATGTAGACCAAT
Organism: Lordiphosa fenestrarum; assembly: GCA_035044985.1. Lineage (NCBI taxonomy): Eukaryota > Metazoa > Arthropoda > Insecta > Diptera > Drosophilidae > Lordiphosa > Lordiphosa fenestrarum. The sequence continues at coordinate 41,867 of JAWNNO010002952.1, forward strand.
TAACGAGATCACAATGGGAGTGCCTTTTTCAATGAATTTGTTGCTGTCAGGAATTTGATAGTCTTTGGTGCATTCCCGATTGAGCAGAGGCAGAGCCGGATACTTTCGAGTAGTTTCTATATGAAAACCGTTGTAAATATCTCAATCAGCTATAAACTAATGTGTCATACCCATAATGCATAGCTCCAAGTACTTCATATCCTGTATGGCATCATAGCTCAATTTTCCATCGTGCTGCTTTAAGGCCTTCTCAACATCCTCTATTGCTTTGGCCAGCACTTCGGGATTACGTGTCAGTTCGAATAGTGTAAAAGCGGCAGTTGAGGCGCTGGTATCATAGCCAGCCGCAAAGAATAGAAACAGTTGCCCCGCTATATGATCTGTGGTAAAAGAGTCCATTTTGTTAGAGGTGGATTTGGCGGACCAAGAGTCATCATCGTGGCTAATTTTTCCAGTATTTTTTAGCTGTAATAACAGCTGCAGCATATCGCGTCTTATCACATTGCTTTGCTCCCGTTGATCAACTATGCGGTGTACCAGTTTGCGCATATCTTCAATAGGTTTTTGTTTCCAGCCTAGGCGAGTGAAAAGTTTTTCCAATCTTAAAGCAAATGAGGAAAATAGTTTTAATTTTCATGACAGTCTTAGTTAGTTAGTCTACTTACCCGGGATACAAAAATGATGTCGTACCGCGCAAAATATTCTCAGCTGTAGGCTTATTAATTTCATTTTTGATCAACACAAACTCATTGTTCGGATGTTTAAAGCTGTTCACATCCAAACCAAATATTGTAGAGGCTATGATATCAATGGCATAGCTAAACAAAAATATTAAAATTATTTTCCACATTCATCGTTCATTTGGGCTCTTGACTTACTCCGACAGCAGTTCCTTCATTTCAATCTCCATGCTCCCCTCAGTTGGTAGAATCTTATTCAAATGGGCTACCATCTTATCACCAATATCCTCGGCTGTACCGAACATGGCCTTCAATTTGCCAGACGTAAATGATGGTGCCAACTTAGTACGCATATTCCTCCAGCTGCTGCCTTCCAAAGCAAAAAGACCCGACGACATTGGATCATTCTTCTCATCCACATAAACACCACGATCATGAAAGCTGGCAAAGTCCTTAACTAGAATGTCGTGCGCCAATTGGGCATCGCGAATCAACAGCGCGGGACGCAGGGTTAAATACATGCCCAAAACTGGTTCCTTGCTGGACAAATATAAATCGTAGATGGCCATGCCAAAGGATCGTTTGCCTCGGACCACGGTGTCCAGAGCACCAAAGGGAATACTGACACCCAAAGAGGGAAAACCTTTACGATCCCAGAAACTAAATGTCCACTTCAGGTAAACATAAAGCAGGCTAACTGCCGTAATCAAGAGAAGAAACCAAATCATTGCGGGTAACGCGTGTGCATGAATAGACGGTTAAAATCAAACTGAAGAGAGAGCAGTTCTGTTCTCAGCAAATTTCTCTGTTTGGCTGACTTACAATCTATTCATGTATTAACAACAAACAGACGACAAACAAGTGCACAAATCACCATGACTTGGCAAATTTAGTTTATTTGTAAACAAATAATGATAACACATGTTTGGTTTGGTTTTGACTCCTCAGATACCCTTACTTTGATTTAAATATACAAAATATAAATTTTGCAAGTTCATAAAATTCTTAAAATTTATCTGCCAATTTAAAAAAAAATCACAAAACTAACACACTGTGATCTCAATTTTACTACACTTACACTCTTTTGATATCATCGCCCTTTTGAAAGTTATGGTCCAAACACTAAACAAAAATAAAAATTCAAAATATTTAAGAATCTAATTATCTTACTAAGATAAGAAGCGTCCAGCTACTGACATTAATAATTAATACCCGAATGGTACTTATTTATTATAGATACAATTTTACGAATGATATCTACTAATGTTGGGAGTATGTCGTGTCTTTCTTTGTACCACAGACACGAATGACTCCACTCCACGCACAGTGTAAGATTTTACCAATCTGGGACGACAAAAATAAAAGTGCTTCAACGCTCGTAACGTTTCATTTGACAATCGGCAGTCAGTCGCAGTATTATAGTGATTAAATTTATGTCGTAAGTGCGTATTAGTCCAAGAGTGTTAATTTTTTTTTAATCTTGAATAGTTTAACTGTAATACCTATACTGGAAAATTTTGTATAATTTTTTTCATTAACATCTAAAAAGGGAAAAAAATGAGCAAAACTCTTGTTGCTTTAATGGACTATAACTTCTATATTCTATCGTGTTAGACGGTTCCGCCACATGGGGGACAAGCGGATGGACTTTCGGAAAACGCTCCAAAAAGAAAAAACTGCCTCTTTTTTGACAACCTGGGAGTTATTCATGTTAATGTGCTCCAATCAAATTCTTATGTTATCGAAAGCAGATCGATACTTGGTGGTATTTTTCTGTTGAAAGGTCATACTGGATTCCGTTTCTATGCAAGTTGGAGCTAAAACTGCAGTTTGAACCAGGATGTTCTTAACGTCCTTTATAATTAAATCGCTTGTTGTGAAAATAGATTTGATTGGACGACATGATCTGGGTATGCCAATAAATGCTTGTGTCCCCTTTTATCGATGATTTAAGTTGAGTAGAAACCATAAATATATAAAAAAAAAACTTTCGTCTGAGAAATGTCTATCTGAAAATTTTTGCTTATACCGATTATAATTAAGCTTACTTCATCTTTAAGTTCCGGTAAAGACATTAAAACCTCTTCATGTGCAATTTTTAATCTCTTCACGCTGTGATCTATCGACTGCAAATCTATTTCAGTAATATTTTTCGGATAACACAACATTTTTGATTGCTTTACAATGTAGAGAGAGGCTGGTGCATGGATAAATTTGAATCTCTTATCATGGCAAGTGCTTGATCAGCTGAAAGACGCTTTGTTTCAACATCACATTTTCTGGCATTTTTTATAGATGAACCTCTTGATGGGGAAGCAATGGCTAATTCCTTGGCAAGATCCGCCGAATCTGAAATCTGAATCTGAATGCTGAAAAATGAAAAGCTGTATGGGAGGGGGTAGAAGTTTTGGTTTAATGTTGCTCATCTTAGAACTATATCTCCATATGTTAAAAAAAAGCTTATATTCCAAATTTCAAGTCAATAGCTCTTAAACTACGGCTGCAACTGATTTTTGTCGTCTCAGATTGGCCAAATCGTTCACTGTGCGACGTGTTCGAGCTGCAAGCTCAGATTATGGGCGTCCCAGTTTTAACCGACAGGACACGACGAAAAGTTAGAGTCCATTGAATCGATGGAGTCTGGAACGCGGAGGAATATTTGGGTTTTAATTTAATGTATATTAAGCAAAACGAGAAAGCTATTCTAACTTCGTCTGTGCCGAAGTTTTTATACCCTTGCAAGTGCTCGCTTAAATATGTTTAAAAAAATACTCGTTTTCCCATTTTCCGATCGATCGTTCGTATGGGAGCTCTATGATTTAGTCATCCGATTTGGCCAAAAATTTGAAAAATTTTGTGAAAGCATGTGAAACAAACAAGTACAAAATTGCAGAATGCTACCATTAAAAATAAAAAGTTTTTCTAACTAAGACTGTTTTTTAGACCTATGTTTTGTATGGCAGCTATACCAAATAGTTGTCCGATTTTAATAAAACTTGGTAGAATTATAAAAAAAAACATAAAACCTACGATTACAAAGTTTGGAGACGTTTCCATTGAAAAGAAAAAAGTTTTTCTCACTTAAACTAGTTTTCCGACCGATTGTTCCTATGGTAGCTATGAGATAAAATCATCCGATCCGGTCGGTTCCGACATATTAGAAGTGTACAGCAAAAAGAAGACTCTGTGCAAAATTTCAGCTTTAAAACTAAGAGACTAGTTCGCGTAGAAACAGACAGACAGAGGGACAAAGCTCAATCGACTCAGCTCGTCACCCTGATCAAGAATATATATAGTTGATGGGGTCAGAAATGAGAAACTTCTGGACAAAATTATAATACCCTTTGCAAGGGTATAAAAAGTTGGAAGATTTTAAAAAGCTGAAAAGCTGGCAAATCACTCAATTAGATTTCTCAAAGCGAAAATAAAGTTCTTAAATGATAATTATTTGAAACCTCTATTTATACAAATTACACGAACTGCAAGTTTATATATAATTTGAGGGAGCAGAAGTTCACGTTCCTTTCTGTTATGATACTCTGTACCGTAGGTACTTAGAGAACTATAAGTTTGTCCAAAAGTATGTAACAGCCACAAGGAAGCATCTACGACCCCACAAAGTATATATATTCTTGAACAGCATCAACAGCCGAGTCATGTCCGTCGTGTCTGTCTGTCCGTATGAACGCACAGATCTCAGAGATGGTAAGAGATAGAGGTTTGACATGTATGGGACATATGCTTCTTATGTCTGCAGGCAGATCAAGTTTATTTTAAATTTTGACCATGCCCCCTCCCGCCCCGCAAAGAAAAAACGTCATATCTTCCACTGTTTTAAAGATAGATAGATAGGTTCGTTCCTTCTGGACATATTCAGTAATCAGGATTACTTATCGATCCGCCAAAGGAATGATGAAGATCGCATAAACGGTTGTCGAGTTATGATCAAAAGACTGTTCGCTGCTGCAGCGCTGCTTTCAGCTGCTAATTTCGTTGGTACAGAGTTATGTTATGGTCGGGCTCGACCGGATTTCTTTCTTGACGACCTGAATTGATATAGCCATGTCCGTCTGTCCGTCCGTCTGTTTCTATGCTATCGCCTCCGTCAGTTTTAAAGCTATCTTCACCAAAACTATGCACGAAGTCTTCTGGTACAAATCCACTGCACATTTGTCGTAACCGGCCGGATCGGATGACTATAACATATAGCTGCCATAGGAACGATCGATCGAAAAACTAGTTCTATTGAGAAAAACTTTTTTGTTTTTAATGCAAACGTCTCCAAACTCGTATTTACTATTTTTGTATGCTTTTTCATGATTATGCCAATTTAGGACGAAATCGGACATCTTTATAGTATAGCTGCCATAGAAAAGTAAGGTTAGAAAAATAGTCTTGGTAAGAAAAACTTTTTTGTTTTCAATGTAAACCTCTTTAAAATTGGCATATATTTATTTTATAAGCTTTAACACAATTCTGTAAAGTTTTGTCAAAATCGGATTACCATAGGTTATAGCTGCCATTGGAATGATGGGAAAACTTTTTTGTTTTCAATGGAATCTCGCCTCCAATGTTCTTCCATCTTCGTTTGTTAGGCTCTTGCATGATTTCACATCGTTTGGTCGAAATCGGACATCTATATGGTATAGCTCCCATTAAAAAGTAAGGTCCCAAAAGTAGTCTTAGTTAGAAAAACGTGCTGCAAGGGTATATAACTTAAATTTCCTCTATTTTGTTTTATAAAGTTATGGGTATTTTCTTCCCATCTTTTTTCCCACCTTAATTTAACACACAGCTTACCTTTCGGTTATCTCTCGGTTATTTCTACTAAGGGAACAAAAAGTCTTAGACTTATTCCTCTGTGTGGGACTTTTTTCCTTGATCTTGGGCGGTTGTCTTGTCTCTCCATTTAAAGCCAAAAATATAGCAAAACAATAAAATTAATTTCATGCAATCACCTTCAACAAAGCCAAACAAGTTGCTTAAATAACATCATTATCCAGCCCAAAGTGAAATCCTGCAAGTTTTCTTTGGCCTGACAAACATTGTAGTTGTTTTTGTTGAAGAAGAAATTCATACGGCTGACTTTGACGTTACGTTTTTGCGAGCCTTTCCAAGTTTCTTTAAGGTTGTTCACTTGAGAACTTTGTGCTGTCAAAGTTGTTGTTGTTGAATGGCAACGACTTTTATGAGCAACAACAAACGCCACACAAAGTTAAAGACGTTGAACCGATTCGCGCAGTTTGGTTTTATATATGCGATTATTTTTTATGCAAATAATATTATAGATACCTAACAATGTGTGTTGTGATGACGTTGATAATGGAAAACAACGTTTAAAAAAATTGAAAGTATTTTATTACACTTAAGAAAATGTCCTTAGCAGAGTAAACAAATGTACATGTACACCTATTAATATGTGTTTTCTGGTTTACTTTGCTTTACAGATATCGACTGTGTTTTTTTTTGTGCTATTTAGCATTTAGATTTCTTGGATTTTAAAACTAATTACAGCAAGGAACAACAGCAAGGTGATAATTAACGAAAACAAGGTGAGTAATTGAAAAAAAAAATTTTCATACAAATATTTAGAGGAGAGCTCCCGCCTCTCTGTCTTCTTCTAGTACAAACTGATTTGTATCAAATTGTACGAACCATTTCAAGTGTATGTGTTTATTTAAATAACATTATCATTCACAAATCGATTTGTTGTTAAACATTTTTATTAGGCTCGTTGAGTGTCTGTTTACTTGTTGGTCACTTGAAACTTTACGCTTGACCCAGCGCTGGATCACAATGCCATTTATGCTCGCTTCCTTCCTTTTTGGTTTGTTTGTTTTTATGTGGTAGTTTTGCTGAATGACGGGCTCCAGGCACAGTATATTTAGAGGAAGCCTGTTTGTCTGATGCCTAAAGCTGAATTAGTTCTGTATAGGCTAGCGAATTGAATTGTGTACAAGAAAAATTTGTAAATTGAAATTCACATTGTATACAAAGTACTTATTCATGTCCGCAATGTTTTTCCACTGTCATTTCATAACCACAAATTTGGTTTCACATAAAACTTTACAAAGTTTTAAGTAACTTTTATTTGTTGAGTTGGTTTGATTGCATTTTAACTTTTTTAAGTAGGACTTTTTGACAGGTTGCTGAAAAAGGAACAAAACAAGTCTATCTCTGTAATGTAATGCCTGAAATGTATTCTACTCCCGGGAACTTATGACAAAGCTTCTGAACTGACCCTTGAATAAAAGTTTCGCAGTGCTAAATTCATTTTCATACGAGCTAAGGTAGAGTATTCAGGGAGTTTACTCACTCAAAAAATGTATTTTCTAGTTTTAGAAATTCACCCTAAAATAATTTTCCTTTCTTGTTTTTAGACAGGGGTTTCTTAAACTTAGAAAAAACAAGCCTAAAAAAGATTTTTTAGAAAATAATTTCTTAAATCTAGAAATTCGATATGTTTTTTTCTTAAATTTAGGTTAGTTTTTCTAGATATTTTGTTAAATACTTTCTTAAATAAAGGGCGAATTTGCCCTTGAATTTAGAAAAAAATACATTGCACGGTGTCTTAAAATAGGCCGAATTTAGTAAAACGCCCTAGACAAGCCATTTAGAATTTCGCCCTAAAATATTGAAAAATAAGTCTAGAAAATCGGCCTAAAAAATAGAAAAATATTAAAAAGACACCCCTTGTAATTCTCAAGTAAGAATTCCGTGCACTCGGAATATAAAAGAGGCAACTAGTATTAGGCTTGCTGAGAAAATCGCCCTAAATAATCTAGAAAACCACCCTAAAATTAAGAAAATTATAAAAAGACACCGCATGTAATGCTCAAGTTAGAATTCCCTGCTTTCGAAATATAAAAGAGTCAGCTTAGCATTTGACTGCGTTCTTTACTGTGACTCACGCGCGTGCTTGGTAGTCGAGTGCGATAAGATGCCTTTCGTGTAGCAAGTCTCCCCGGGGTCCCGAGTTCAAGTCCCAGGCAAAGGTTAAGTTAGAAAATCAAATAATGATTTCTAATTACAATATGATTTTCAGAAACAAACTTCAGTGAACCAACAGAAAGAAAGTATCCTATAAAAATAACAAAATAAAGGGGTTGTTATACGCTTCTTAGTGTTGTAGTCTCATTTTCTTTTGTCTCCAGTCCCCCCTCATTCCCTTTCCTGTCTATAATAGTTGAAAATGTGTTTTTTCTAAAATCTAGAAAAGTTTTTTTAAAATCTAGAAAGGTTTTTTAAAATCTAAAATAGTTTTTCTAAAATCTAGGAAATGTTTTTTTACAATTAAGAAAATATTTTCTAGCTTATAGTAAATATTTTCTTAATTTCAGAAAGTCTTAGTCTTATTTTTAGAAATAATTTTTTAAAATATATGGCGAATCGCCTTTGACCCCATTTTTTAAGGCGAATTTCTAAATTTTAGTGCGATTGTGGCTGTTTTTTTTTTGAGTGTTGTCGAATCAGACTATATTCAGTGTATAAGTCTGAAAGTACATACAGGGCCCTTTTGTGGTTTTCAATCGATTTTTGCGTTCATGTTTTAATAATTTACTAAGTTAAAGTGGACCCTGCCCCGTCTTCCACTAAATGGCCTTCCCTTATGTTGATTAACAGAGCATTTACATTAATGTGAACATTTCAACATTATGTTAGCAAAAAGGGCATGTGGCTTAAAAAAGTATGCAACTTTTTTTTTTTATTATCCGATCTAAGGAATTTTTTTTTTCTGAAAATTATTTTGCTATATTTTCTTTACGTGAAGCTTTGAAAATGAGTTTGGAGCTGATCAGATGATAAACAAAAGAGTTTCATATAACACTTTTCCGCCCTTTTTTTGCATTTTGTGGGTAGATTTTCACAACAATTTTAAAAGGGTATTCTGCATTAGACTGTCGAATTTTACCTGTCTATTTTTTAGAGTCATGAAAAGAAAACGCGTAAAGACTTTTAAATCTGTTTTGTGTATATAGTAGTACAATTTATTTAGAAAAATTCGAATATTTAAAAATGTGTATTTATGGTGCGGTTAAGATGTTTTCTGTCTCTATTTTTAATTTTCGGCGATGATCTAGGTTGACACGATAGCGCCCTCAATTCTGCGTCGTTTGGGATTGAGCAATCGCTGCTCAAAAAATTTCGAATTTTCTAAAGCTTACACGAAAATCGACTGCAAAACCGCAACAGTGACCATAGACTTTTAAAAGAACAGTCATAAACAACAGATCCATTAGCGAGTCATGCATCCGAATTATATTCCCAGATGTTGCCATATTCACAGACTTAAGAAACGGTACAAAACTGTTAAAAAGTGAAGAACAATGCAATTCCAATAGCCAACAATATCAGACGGAGTTCCAGAATTGAAGCTGAATGGGCTAGGCTCAAAACCGGTTGCAGCCCTGGTTTACTGGAATCTACCGAACCGTATTACAGCAGCGGCGATGGTCATGCCTGGCCCCCAGGGAGCCGAACAAACTGTGCAATTCATACAGATTCGAGCCGAGCTCAAGTCGAGGCTTGATGCTTTTAGTCGCAGGCCAGCTGACTTATTGACCTCGCTCGGCTGGACAAACTCGAAGAGTTTGTGTCCAATGAGCTTCTAAGCTTCCGTTTATAAATAATAAATTATTATTGTTATTTGAGGTTTCAAAAAGCCTCCCAAACCGAAACTTTTAAAATTTGTTGGAGCCCAACCGGAAACATGTATGAAATTCTCATAATCATGCCTCCACCCCCCATTCTAAACTAAAAATTCGATGGGTTCAACTTCATTCGATAAGTCTTTTAGCTTCTGACAGTTTATATAAAAATCTGGCCTTGATATGAGCCTTGAGAGTCATTCAAAGCCATCAAATGGCCAAAAATTCGAATTCTTAAAGTTTGCTCAAATAATGCTGGCCCAAAAGCTCTCTGTGGCTGTGCCTCCCACACAAACACACACACACACACACAGAGCAGAGAGCGCAATGACAAAAAGCTTAAGCGGCTGCAAAGTCAAACAAAGACAGAAGCATCAAATCTGGCAAAAAATCAAGAAAAAAGCTCTTCAGTTGTCAGCTGCTGCGCGTAGCGAGTAGTTTGTGTGCTTTTGGTTGTGTGCCGCCGTCGCTTTGAAAACCGTCGCAAAACGCATTTTAAACAAACAAATAAACAGATTTTTCATTCCAAGAACATACCAACGAAACGGTAATGAAACGGAAATAGTAAAATAATAAAGTCCAATAAGAAAAGAGCTTTATTTACCTTCACATGGCATGCAACGTTAACAACAGCAATTTGACGTTCTTTAAGGTCAATTTAGCTCTCCTTGACTCGTTCAAAGGTGTGACTAAAGTGTCTTGTATATTAGGAACTTAATTAAATTAAGCACTTTAAGTTGTTTGTGTTTAATATTATCATGGTAGAGCTTTTTCAAGTGTTGCCGTATAGATTCAAAAATATTTAAATAGCCAAATTCGTAACAGCATTGATATTTTGTCTCGCTCCCACTCTCTCTCTCTCTCTCTCTCCACTCTGATACAACACATGTTTTGAAAAAACCGAAAAGCTTTGGTAAAGCAAAACCAATTAAAAACATGTGCTGATGACTGCCTCTCTCTCCATACACTATTTTTGTTTATTGTTTATAAATGAGAGAACTTCAAAGCAGTTTTTCTCTTTCTCTCGTCTTCTCTCTTGTTGGTTGAGGTCACATACACCAGAAGCAAACCCAAATGCCGGCGCAGCTTTTTATTCTCTGCTTTTGCCAAAGTCAATAAGCTTTTATTTTCAGCTGCGCAGGTTAAGCTTTTTCATATAGGCATGCGTATGTATGTATGCGTGTATATATGTAGCCACGACTGATATAGGAAGAACCTTGTGGTGTGCTGCTCGTTGAGCGCTTGGAATGGAATTTAGTAGGTAGTTTTTCGTCTTCTTCTTCTTCTATCGCTGCCTCTCAGCTCGCCCCGTCTTATGACAGTCGATTCTCAATGCTACAGAACATTTTGAAGCTACTACAATATGTCTCATTCCACCATACATATGCAGATTCTGTTTCCCCAAATGGCCTCGCTGGCTCATTGGGGCCTGGGCGTCAATATTGACCTCCAACTAAAAAATAAAGAGAAAAGTTGCTGATTTATTTTTGCCGGTCAGCAGCTGCGGAAGCATCAAAAGATTTTTTGTTTTGTATTTATTGATTTTATCTGTCGAGTGACTATTTTTTATCATTTTTGCTTTTTGCCGGGCCATGTGTAAACTCGGAAGAAAGAAGCAGTGGGTGAGAGAAAGAGAGTAGTCAGCCTTTTTGTCTGTCTCTGTTGAATTTTGCTTATCACCAAATTGTGCTGATAAGTTGAATCGCTTTATTTCTTTCGTTTTGGTTTGGCATTGAACATTTGTACGCTGGTTTTTTCACCCCTCTCTGTTTGCCTTTGCCTTTTTGATAATTTCGCGTACAAATATCACGTATGGAGTATTTAGACTTGACCATTAAATGCTAACACACGTACGCTACGAGTTGAATGTGATGAAAACTACCAGAAAAAACACAACGAAAAACTTGGTTGCATACTTTGTGGCGCAATACGGTCAAATTGTTGTTGTTGACAATTAAAAAACGTTGTATTTATGTTCCATTTTAGTCCCAATGATGTTTGCTTAAAAGACACTCGACAATATACTTAAAGTGCCAAATGCAAGTGTAAAATATTTTTGAAACTTAAACGAATATTCCCAAATTAAAACTATATTAACCAACAACTTGATTTGGTTGGCTGAATTGTGCTGTAAGCTGTTTGGTCAAGTAAATCTATCAAAGTGGATACACTGGCGTTGCCTCTCGGAGGGCTATCTCATGTTAGAATGGCGCTAGCCAGGTAAGACTTACAAAATATTTGATATCATCTTACGTACCAAGGGCTTTCACTTGAAGTGTATCCATCCACCTGAGGAAAGATTCCTAAGTGTCTTTGACATATGTATATTTATAGGTATTCAATGTATTTATGCAAACCGGCTTTGAACCGAATCGGTTCGAACCTAGGAATTCGAATTTTATTTTACTGTTAACCGAACGTTATAAGTTTGTGCAAAAAAACACTGCCCGACAACCGATTAGCACACCCTATGCTCCTCGTCTTAGGAGCTTAATATCAGGAAAACGAACAAAGCTTTTAAGATGTCTTATTTTCCATGAAAAGAATATACAATTACACACGAAAGTAAATAAAAGATAGGAAATTAACTTTATTATTAACATTTTAAATTAATTTAAACAAACTTAACACCAAAAATTCACTTTTAATTTTGCGACATTTGATTAGCACAGTCACTTGAAAAATTATAATAACAAAAGAAAATGGATTCCAATTTAATTTAAATTATTTTTTAAGATTAATTTGAATATTTTAGAACTTATTTGTAAAAAAATTAATAATGAGTTGAGCCTCCACGGTTAGGTATGAGTTCGTACATCCGCTTGGGCAAGCCGTCATATCCCTTTTTGATATAATTGGGTGAAATAGCCTCCCAGGACCATTTTATTCCTTCAATGAGTTCTGCTTCAGTTGAATATTGCCTGCCGGACTCGTACACCATCCGTGCCAAGTTAGCAATTCTACGTTTTTACCCTCAACCCAGGACTTTACAATCCTGGCTGTGTGGATAGGCGCGCTATCCTGCTGGAACTTCCATTTCAAGGGACTAGAAATATCCTTGATTGCAGGGAAACCCGTTTTCAGTACACCTTTGTACGCAATGGCATTCATACGGCTGGTTCGAAATTGCAGTTCTTTGGTGCCAAAGTAAGTAATAGCTCCCCACACCATGACACCACCGGCTCGGCTGTGCAATCGATCTAAAGTATTCTCTTCCTTTCTGAGATCATGGAAGTAGTAGGCTTAGCCATCAGGACCCTCCAAATTGACCTTTTTATACTCTGTTACCGAAGGTACATAGAGTATTAAAAGTTTGTGCAAAAGTATGTAACATCCAGAAGGAAGCATCTCCGACCCCATAAAGTATATATATTCTTGATCAGCATCAACAGCCGAGTCGATATAGCCATGTCCGTCTGTCCGTCTGTCTGTCTGTCCGTATGAACGCACAGATCTCAGAGATGGTAAGAGATAGAGGTTTAACATGTATGGGACATATGCTTCTTATGTCTGCAGGCAGATCAAGTCTATTTTCAATTTTAGCCACGCCCCCTCCCGCCCCCGCAATTTAGAAAAAACGTCTTATCTCCCACAGTTTTGAAGATAGACGGCTTGTTCCTTCTGGACATATTTAGTTATTAGGATAACTTATCGATCCGCCAAAGGAATGAAGAAGATCGGATGAACGGTTTTCGAGTTATGATCAAAAGACAAATTTTCTTGGTACAGAGTATGTTATAGTCGGGCTTGACCGACTTTCTTTCTCGTTTTCATCCGAAAAGACTACACGCGCTCCTACTCTTTGGTCCAGGTCATATTCGATCGACAGAAATCGAGCCGTTGTTGTTGTGTGTTTTTTTTGTATACCCGTTACTCGTAGAGTAAAACGGGTATACTTAAGTCGTGCAAATGTATGGAACAGGCAGAAGGAAGCATCTCAGATATCATAAAGTATATATATTCTTCATCAGCATCAACAGCCGAGTCGATATAGCCATGTCCGTCTGTCCGTCCGTCCGTCCGTCCGTCTGTATGAACACCTAGAACTCAGAGACTAGAAGAGCTAGAGCAACCAAATTTTATACGTAAGCTAGTATTGTCTGTAGGCAGATCAAGTTTGTTTCAAATTTTGGCCACGCTCCCTCCCGCCCCCGCAAAAAAAGCATCTCCGACCCCATAAAGTAAATATATAGCCGTGTCCGTCTGTCTGTCCCTATAAATGAACAGATCTTAGAGATGACTTGTATGGGATAAAAGCTTCTTATACTTGTTTTTTATATGTTATTTTCAATTTTCGCCACGCCCAATCCTGCCCCAGGAATTTAAGAAAACCGTCATATCACCCACAATTTTATAGATAGAAGGTTCATACCTTCTAGATATATTTAGTAATCAGGGTTATTTATCGATTCCCCAAAGAATTGGGGAAGATCGGATGAGCGATAGGGCATCACTTACAAACTTTGGTAGGAACAGAGTATGTTCTAGTCGAGCTTGACCGACCTTCTTACTTGTTTTCATATGTACACTACGAATGGAATCAGTAAATTATATTTTAAATAATCCCATGTGCTGTGTTCCACAAATCACTTTCTACCCAAAATCGACCGAACTTCCATACACTTTTTATAGATTTCAGCAGAAATGCAAATGGTCCAGCTGATAAACCAAACCAACGGCTTTTTGATATTCCTAAATCGAACCAAAAACCACAAAGCAAAATGGTTCGGTTTGGTTTAGTCCACTTACAGGTTTTAAGACGAAACCTGACGAAGCGTCAAAACTGTGGGAATTGGAATTTTCTGATCTTCGGTTAAATAAACGGAGACCGCCATCAATCCGAATTTTCTCATTGATTTGAGTTAGTAAACAATTTTTCTCCTCCATATCCACTAAGGAATGATATTTTCAATATTCTGTGATGCTTCGTGACTGCAATCTAACAAAAGACGGCATATTTAGCACTCTTTGTTGAGGGTACGCCGCTCACTTTGGCCAGCAGCTTAGTGGATGCATCGCCCTGTTACTGGAGATGCAAGTTAGGATTGCGCTACGTTCGCTGAGTTGAACAGGTCAATTAATTGGCCCAGGGAATACAGATTACAGTGTATAAATAGTATTACAACTTCCCAGTTAGGAACATTAACACGCCAGTTCTGATCGAAACGAAACTTAACGCTCTTCTTAAATTACATTTGTTCCCGAAACCCTTTAGAATAGAATATAACCGACCAAAACCGCGAGCGACATCAAGGATTTTTCACAACCGATATTCAAGTATCGATATATTAGGAAAAGTACCGAAACTACATGTACTGCTATAGTTTCGATTTGAACTAGTTCTGGGACTCTAGTTCTTAGAATTGGGAGCTAAACCTCTTCAACATTTCCAGAGATAAGCGATTCAAATGTGTTGAGATACTTATCCTTGGGATCAGTTTCGGACAAATGGTGCTATAAAACTTACTCCTTAAAAGGAACTAAGCCCACAAATTCGACTTTCTGCTAGTGCTGTTTTGCTTAAGTCTTGAGCTGGCCCTAATGATCTCTTATCTATCAATTAGCTTAACCCACGCCAAATTACACATTCAATGTCATCATTAAGAGCCTCCATTAACGTTTTAGCTATAAAAACCAAAAAGCAAATGCCTCTTTATACTATCAGGAAAATAAAAATACTCACATGAATGCAACAACATTGTTCCCCATATGCTGCGCATACAAAATTCAGGGGCAATGCCGTGCCTAGATGTAATTACCGTTATACTCAAGTGCAACAACAACGCATTCAGAGATAAATATCACCCGTTGATGATCGTTTTCATAAAGTGAAATGAAATTTCCTTGGCATGAAAACAAACGTAATTGTTGCAACCTTATTCGCAACATCTAATGTGAATGATAGAAATGAAGGGAGGCAATATGGGGGCTGGGGACCAATCTATGGACTGGACTGACTCTCACTTGCTGGAGGTTGACCCCCCGCGCATCACTTTCACGGATTTCGAAATGTCTTTTTGCATTGAAACTTGATTTTATAGGAGAGAAAGTAGAGGATTGAGTGCAAGAGCGAGGCGCCATGATCCGATCATCGACAGTTTTGCTCTCCGAGAGTCGTCGTTTGTTTGCCTCGTGCTAATTCGCTTTAATTCGATTGACCGAAGGTGAGGGCAGTCAGCGCTACTTCCCAACCCAAAGTGGGGGTGGAAGTGGGAGTGGGAGGGAGACAGGTTTGCGACAATTGCTGGCATTGTTTATGTTTTTTTTTTGTAACGGTTTATTTGCTCAGCGCCGTTAATTGAAAACTGTGTGTGTGTATGAGGAAGTTTGTGCAAGCGTTTTGTTATTGTTTTGTTTTTTTTTTTGCGCGAAGGTGTTTTTATTTCCACTTTGATGTTGTTGTAGTCAGCAATGTATGCACATGTGTAGGTATTTGTATGTGTGTGTGTGTGGCACGTGTATATATTTTGCTGTAATCGTAGGTTACAAAAGCATTTTGTACATGAAGTTCATTTCATACGATAAGGTCGTTTTGCTCTATAATTTTGCGTAATTGCATTTGATAATATTTCAATGTGATTTTTTGTAAATAGAAATATAAAAACCTTGAAAATTTTTCCGGGTGGGGGCGGTTGTAATACTTTTAAGGGACGTCTTCCTTCTGACAAGCTTACAACTTACTTTTTTTTCACTCACGTTATTTCGGCAACTTAAACACAAATGCCGACATCTCAGCCCATGCGACTATCAAGCACTCGCGCGTCATTGAGTGTAAAAAACAACTTCCGCAATGAAAATCAAAGGCAATCCCGATTTTGAGCTACAATTTTGGTTAAGACTTTTCAACATGCCTCGTTCACCTTTTTTTTGATTCTACTTGTAGCATGTAGAAAAACTACATGCCACGTTAAACCTTTTGTTTTCTTCATATCTCGTGTAAAGTTTAATAGGGCGAACTACGTTTTGTTTCGGAATGACGTTTCCAGCATTTTTTTCCATACACAGAAAAAAAGGTCCAGTTGGAAAGGATATGTCTTAAATATCCTTTTTATTGGTGATATATTTTGGTGATATCTTGGTCTCAGCTTTTCGAATGCTTAACATTGAAAGATGCTAAGTTTAGTAAGTAATCACGTCATAATGTAATCAAAATAAGCTACCCTTGATGTTTTGTTTATTCTGTGAGTTAAACCTTAATCAAAACATCATTCAAAATTGAAACTCAACGTTTTGTACATTAAGAAGTGTTTTCTTCTCAATGTAAATTTATTAATTTACCTACAGGACAACAGGATCAAAAAGCAATTCCTTCCTTTTGTGTTTTTGTTTCGAAGAAGACATGGAACTCCGGAGTAGCTCAATAGAGTTGTAAACAGGAAGGATTCGAAGAAGAGGAGTATAGAGTTGCCGAATTTCTTGATGTAAAACAGACCTTTGATCGGATTCACGATAGTCACGTTATGAGCAAACGAATGTTGGCTGCATTCAGATACTACTGCAGCATCAAAATTAAAGCTAAACTTCTGTTATTACAGAGTACATTATATATGGTTCGGATCCGGATCTGGTTCAAGAGGTTAATTTTTTGAAAGGTTCGGTTCATGGCCAGGTTTGAGGAACCCAAAAAAACCGAACTTCGGCTCGACCAAAGTTTGTATACTCTTGCAGCATGTTTTTCTAACTAATTTGAAGGACATTTATACTGAAAACGAACAAGTTTTTCTCATTAAGACTACTTTTCTATGACAGCTATTACTACATATATAGATGTCCGATTTCGACCAAACTTAGTGGAATCATGGGAAAGCATAGCAAACTAAAACATACAAGGAGGCGTTTTCATTAAAAACAAAAAAGTTTTTCTCACTAAAAATAGTTTCTCGACCGATGGCAGCTATAACCTATATAACATATCTTTGCAGAATTGTGTGAATGAAATAAATAAATGCCAATTTTAAAGAGGTTTACATTGAAAACAAAAAAGTTTTTCTCATTAGAACTAGTTTTTCGATCGATCGTTCCTATGGCAGCTATTTGTTATAGTCTTCCGATCCGACCGACAAATGTGCATTGTATTTGTAACAGAAGACTTTGTGCAAAGTTTAGTCACGATAGCTTTAAAACTGACTGAGGAGATTGCATGGAAACAGACGAACTGCTCGTCTCAGCTCGTCATGCTGATCAAGAATATATATACTTCATGTCGTCGGCCTTTCTTTCTGGTTTAAGTAGGTCGATGGGTCGTCAAAGGGTCGAAGTAAAAAACATCACTTCTACATGGTGGGGCAAACTTCATGGAGATTTTTAAAAAGTTCTTGTTTTAAGGAGAGAGGTGTAAGTTGTATCGAATGCTCCTCTAAAACTCTTTCTTACATATGAAAGCTATTTCAAAACATCATGAAGTTTACTTCGCCGTGTAAGTCCAGTATAAGGCTTCTCGTTTTTATTATATGGCACCCCATAATACATCAGAAAAATACAGTCTCAGCCTGGGAGCAGAAAAAGTTAGATTTTGTGACATAAAGAAACTCACTCTTCATACATACTTTGCTGAGGGCGCACAATGCAAGCGCCGGACCTAAGTAGCTGTAACATGGCCCAATGAGCTTACAAAAGAGCTTTATGCTTAACGAGCTTGCATCGGCAGCGGTCAAGCAATCGAGAACATTGCAAAAAAGAAAAGCCTTTTAAAGCTCTTAAAGCTGTCTGTTTTCTGTTGCCAGTGGCAACTTCTCTGCTCAAATGGCTAACCCCTGATTAAATGCTTTCAAAACATCAACCAGGAGAGTCGCTGCTTATACAATTCAATCATACATTTCGGACCGGTACTGAAAAGATTTTCGGAATTACTCGATTAATTCTTTCGTCCAAATTAAATGCCTTGACCGGAACCGAAACTCGTTTCGGCATTAATCCCTGTTAGCTGCTGACTTCCTGATAAACTTCGACTTTTTTCTGTTATTTGTGGGTTTAATGTAAAAGTTAAGAAATCAGCCCAAACTGTATTAATGAAATGTAATAAGCTTTCAAGTTGACTTGTCCTATCATATCAGGGCCAAGAAACCAAAGTGGTGTTCAATGCGTATCCCAATAGTTAACGAGACCCTCAATCTATGTCATTCTGACGTTGACACACTTAGCGTCGCTCGAGAGAGTGTGAGAAGGGGAAAGAGATTCAAATTCAAACATTTGTCGGTCTATATTTATATCGATGACATGATTTCATTTCAATGTTCATGCCACAAACTCACGATTCCGCTTCGATAACAATGACACAATTCAACTGTGTTGTGTCTGTGTGTGTTTTGACCCTCATGCTTCTGCCTTCAGTTTGTCTAACTAATCAGGCACCCACACATAAAATGTGACACACATAGGGAACCTGTCAGGCTTTTATCGATTATTAATTTATTAGGACTGTCCTTTCTCTGCAAACCTAATCAAGGACAGATTTAGAACACGTTAATATGTTTACATGAACATTTGCCAGATATCGAAAGGTTTTGTTCAAAGTTAATGAGAAGTAACATCGGTAAAGTTAAAAAACGCAAGTCATGCTGAAATAGTGCAAAAGAATTCAATGTTCTGAATCGAAGCAAACCAAAGCTAATAACAGCTCGATATTCCAATTTCGGATTCCAGTTTATGTTGCTCATTTAGTTTAGTTTAGGTATTGTTCTTTGATAGAAAACACGATTCGTGAGCCCCAGGATTCCATTATGCACATTTCGCAGACAAGATGTTTCGGGATAATCTGCTGCAATTATTGTCTTCAGACATCTTAAGATACGTGTCATTGCACTGGATTCAGTCCTTGGAAGTTGCGAGAGTGTCCTATTTCGAGCATGCTTAATATTCTATGAACCTAAGTTCGCAAGAAGTCCTTGGGTTCAATGCCTGACGACAAGTTCGAACCTTGGTGCTTCAGAATTTCAGTTAAAGATCCCCTACACAAAGTGGTTTGATTCCGCCATGGATTTTCTTTTGATTTTTCCTATATATTTCAATACACATAACAAAACCCAAACAAAAGTTTACAATAATACTATAAAGCACAATGCACACGCCAAAAGGAGGTGGAGGCTAAAAGCAAACAGCAGCAGCGCTGCCGCCAGCTGCTAACAACGACAAAAATGCAACGCCAGCAGTGACGCCAGCAGCGGGCATACGGCCCGCTCGCTTTTAGCCTCGTTACAGCGTCAGCCGCGCCCTCGGTAACGCCAACGCAACTGCTCAGTTGCCCTCCATGCGGCCGCACAAAATCTTAATGCCGAATTCGTCACCAGGTGGGGACTTACAGCACGCGCGTCCAACGCAGCGGCGTCGGCGTTGACGCTGACGGCGTGTACTACTTTTGTTTTCATTGAAAACGTTTGCTGTAATATGTTTGTGGTATGTTTGCGTCGCAGTCGCAGCTGCTCACATGGTCACTGAGCTTTCTGCTGAGCGGTGGCGACACTCATTTACACTCGGTGCTCTCCAACCTCTGCCTCTGCTGCTGGTGCTGGTGCTGCTGCTAACTGCGCGGTCTCCTCCTTCTCTCCTCGGTGTTGCCTCGCTCATTTGTTTTGGGTCTCGTATTGACCTTCTTAAAAAGTAGGTAACCTCATTTCTCATTTATCGTTGTACAACTTACATGCTGCCTGGCCGCTTACAACGAGCAGCGAGCGCCCGCCTTGGCCAGAGCACAGGGGGCGTGGTCGATGGCAACTGTCAGTCATACAAGTCGCACGCACCGAACGCGTCACTGTTGCTTGGCCAACGTTATTTCGTTTGGGTTTGAAGTGTGCTCTGGTTGTTATACACCCTTTGGAGGAGCACATTGGCATTGAAAGAGTATTGGTTCGGCGTCAAAATGATTGGAAACTCTTTTAGGAACGAAATCAGGTTGCACACCAGTGCGCCTATGAGAACTAATCCTTCAAAAGAAGATTGCGGTTCGGATTGAGGAACGATTTCTCTACTTTAGCGAAAGTTATCGAAGTTCTTAAACTATTATTGCTCCAACTAATCCCAAACATGCCTGATATTTAAGAGTCCGGTTTGGGAACAGTTGGCTTTGATCAAATTCTAAATCGAGTTAGCAAAGGAATCGATTCGTTTAGTGTATTCGTTTTTATACCCTTGCCCAATTTGGTTGAAATCGGCATCTATATAGAATAGCTGCCATAGAAAAGTAAGGTTAGAAAAACAGTCTTAGTAAGAACAAGAAAGAAAGTCGGTCAAGCCCGACTATAACACACTCTGTACCAAGAAAATTTGTCTTTTGATCATAACTCGAAAACCGTTCATCCGATCTTCCTCATTCCTTTGGCGGATCGATAAGTTATCCTAATAACTAAATATGTCCAGAAGGAACAAGCCATCTATCTGTGGGAGATATGACTTTTTTTCTAAATTGAGGGGGCGGGAGGGGGCGTGGCCAAAATTGAAAATAAACTTGATCTGCCTGCAGACATAAGAAGCATATGTCCCATACACGTCAAACCTCTATCTCTTACCATCTCTGAGATCTGTGCGTTCATACAGACAGACAGACGGACGGACAGACGGACATGGCTATATCGACTCGGCTGTTGATGCTGATCAAGAATATATATACTTTATGGGGTCGGAGATGCTTCCTTCTGGATGTTACATACTTTTGCACAAACTTATAATACTCTATGTACCTACGGTACAGAGTATAAAAACTTTTTGTATTCAATGTAAACCTCTTTAAAATTGTCATATATTTATTTTATAAGCTTTCACTTAAATCTTCAAAGTTTTGTCAGAATCGGATGACTATAGGTTAAAGTTGACATAGGAATGATCGGTCGGTTTAGTGAGAAAAACTTTTCGGTTTTCATTGAAAACGCCTCCAAACTTTGTATTTCTTAGTTTGCTATGCTTTCCCATGATTTCATTAAGTTTTGTCGAAATCGGACATCTACATATATGTATATCAGGAATGCAAGCCGGTTTTGAACCGAACCGAACCGCTTATTCCAGCTGGCGAACCGAACCGACTTTCTTTCAGAAATGCTGAACCGAAACAAAAAAAACCACAAACAACATCAGTTCGGTTCAGTTCTCTTTGCTTTGCTTGCTTTGCTCTACCCAACGTTTTTTTGGGTATTTGAATCTTTCCCTATGGTAATTTTTATACATATCGTTCGAGCCTCCAAATCTTTAGCGATGCCGCCGAACTTCTCATATACCTGTCATCCATCTGTAATTTTTATACCCGTTACTCGTAGGTTAATAAGGGTATACTAAAGTCGTGCAAATGTATGTAACAGGCAGAAGAAGCATCTCCGATATCATAAAGTATATATATTCTTCATCAGCATCAACAGCCGGGTCGATGCCATGTCCGTCTGTCCGTCCGTCCGTCTGCATGAACACCTAGATCTCAGAGACTAGAAAACCTAGAGCAACCAAATTTTAGATGTAAGCTAGTATTGTCTGCAGGCAGATCAAGTTTGTTTCAAATTTTGGCCACACCCCCTCCCTCCCCCGCAATAAAAAATGTTGAATAACTTCCACAATTTTTTAAGATATCGAGCTGAGATATTGCAGTGTAGTCTATGTGACCAATATTTACAATCTCACAAGGATCGGATAATAAATGGCCGAGTTAAAAAAAATGTTGCATACTTATCCGAGCCGCATGAAGTTATTAAGCACTAATTGAACTGAGTAACGGGTATTTCGAAGTCGGGGAGGGCCGACTTTAACTTACGCTCTCGTTTGTCTAGTAGACAATATTTTAATTTTTTTGTGGTAATTCCTTACCCTAATTCAATCTAAGACAAAAGTTTTTTCTTTTTTTCTTTCTTTTTAATATGATAAATAGGGTAGGTAAGATGCATGGTACATATTCTTTTATATCTAACATTCTCTCTTTTCGAACGACATTCCTCTAAGAGGAATCCTGTAAATCCGACATAATAAACTTTGGACATTCTTCCAGCGATTTTAAAAATATTTAAATGGGTTATAGGAATTCCATTCAAAAGCGTTTGAAAAGTCACATTACTAGAAAAAATCATAATATTTTATAATGCGCCTTTGTGAACCACTGAACCGAACCGAAACCGCGGCTCAGTTAGCTCCAAAAACCAAGTAATGAACCGAACCGAACCGGAGGTTTAGAAACTGTGTGAACCACAGAACCGAACCGGTACTTATTTTAGAGTGGTTTGCATCCCTGATGTATATAGTTTAGCTGCCATAGAAAAGTAAAATCAGAAAAGTAGTCTTAGTGAGACAATCCTTTTTGTTTTCAGTAGAAATGTCCTTCAAATTAGTTAACTTTCCTCTATTTTTAAGGTTAGTATTCAGCACCCCGGAATTTTTATTTCCTGACACTACCTTATATAAATAGAAACACTTTGGCTTTGCTTTGATGATCATGAGCTGTTCGAAAGTGTTTCTATTTAGATAAAGTATTGTGACGAAATGAAATCCTCGGGGCGCTGGATACAGACCTTTAATGAAAATAGAAATAGAAGTCGTCTATAAACGATCAGCGAAAAATCTGCATTACAATTTAATAAAACGAATACGCATTTGTAATTGGAATCCGAAGGCAGTTCGGCTCTAGCATACATCTTTTAATACTAGTTATGCAGGTTGTGCGCACACCGCTTAATAAATTCGTTATAGACAAAATTCTTAATAATTAGTTCGCTATAAAGAAAACTTCGTGGTGCGGATGTTTGACTGTATAAAGATTGGGATGTCCTTCTAAAAAATTTTTTTATACTCTGTACCGTAGGTACATAGAGTATTATAAGTTTGTGCAAAAGTATGTAACATCCAGAAGGAAGCATCTCCGACCCCATAAAGTATATATATTCTTGATCAGCATCAACAGCCGAGTCGATATAGCCATGTCCGTCTGTCCGTCTGTCCGTCCGTCTGTCTGTCCGTATGAACGCACAGATCTCAGAGATGGTAAGAGATAGAGGTTTGACGTGTATGGGACATATGCTTCTTATGTCTGCAGGCAGATCAAGTTTATTTTCAATTTTGGCCACGCCCCCTCCCGCCCCTGCAATTTAGAAAAAACGTCATATCTCCCACAGTTTTGAAGATAGATGGCTTGTTCCTTCTGGACATATTTAGTTATTAGGATAACTTATCGATCCGCCAAAGAAATGAAGAAGATCGGATGAACGGTTTTCGAGTTATGCTCAAAAGACAAATTTTCTTGGTACAGAGTATGTTATAGTCGGGCTTGACCGACTTTCTTTCTTGTTTTTAATAGGGGTTTTAGTAGATGTATATTTCAACATAAAGAAGGCGTAGAGCCATCTGTCATTCAACAACATGAATCATTTCGTTCTGCTTACAGTACGAAAATATGTGTTTAATGATCATAATGGGTTGGTAAAGTACTAAAACAACAAATATAGTACACAGTAAGACAAAATGCAACGTGTAATAAGGCTTTTGGGGTCCAATTAGTTGCGAAACTAGAGGCATCAAGTAGCAATATCTCATTACAGTGAACAATGTCAGCTTGCCGAGATGCAGGAAAAACCCGATAACGGGATGCCAAAGTTTTTAAGATGCAGAGTCTTGAATTCCATCGGAAGCTTTAAACTTAGAAGTGCCCTTAAATTTAAACGTTTGCTAACCAAACCAAACCCAGCCAAGTTTTTTATAGTACCATCATGGCATTTTATAATTGAAAGGTGTCACTGTGTAATCTATACATGCCTTCTTTTCGCTTTTACAATCATCTCTCCTTCGACTCCTTGCCCCAGTTTTTCTTTTCTTGTTAGTTTTGATATCTTGATTTGACTTAAAATGTGAAAATAGTTTATTAATATCCCTGCGTTGCTACCAGATGCTTATTGTGTCACCCAATAGTTTATCGAAGAGTATGTCATATCGATTCCTGAGATGTGCTTTAGTGTGAGCCGATTTTCGTGTATATCGAGTCCGATACTTGTTTATTCGTGCTTGGATCGTGCTTGAGTCATGTCCACCTCTAGTTTCTAAATGAACTCAAACAAACGCTGACACATACGAAACGAACTAGTTCTATGATCAGGATCAGTTTGGTTTACTTCCTTCCAACTTCCTGATCTTTATCAATGACGTCACAGAAATATCTTGTAGATGCTTCAAAAACGAAACAGCCGCCGCCTGTTGATCGTCGTAATCACCATCAGCATTATGTATATTGACAAGGCTTTTCAGCAATTATGTTTCAATGTTCCGAGGCAAATGTATGAATTTTGTACATTGCTTGCACTTGGAATTCATGTAGTTCGGCCTCTGCTCGGCGGCCTCTTCTCAGATTCTCTCAGAGTGCTCCGTGTGCGTGCATACAAATTCAACATTCAACATTTTTCGCTTGTCAGCTGCCGCCGCTGCCACTGCCACTGCTGCTGCTGCTGCTGCTGCGTTCGTCGAGTCGTCAGCGTCAGTCTCGTTTACTATTGACACCATTAATGTTGCCCCAATGTAGGTCAATTGCGCGCTAATTGCCCCGCACTCGCTTCTCAACGGGGGTCGGACTTGGTCTCTCAATGCTGCCTTACTGATTGACGCTCTGCCGTAGCCGTTGAGTTTGTTTTTGTAGGCTGGCAGCCGCAGCAGCAACAGCTTGACCTTTTGGGCCTCAGGAGCAGCGGCAGCAAAAGAAATTGCTTATACATATTACGCATAATTTTCCTGGTATTTTTTTCTTCTTATATCCGAGAAGGTCAACAACTTATATAAAGTAAATTTTGGTTAATTTGGCATAATCATAAAATTTTCAACTAAAGCTACGCCCCCCTTGGAGCTATGTCACTGCCTTGAAGTGGTTGTAGCAGCTCAACTCTGACCTAGTTTCCGCCTTTTGGGTACCCAAAAAAAAAAATATATATCGTTGTGCGTTGTGTGTTGTCTTGTCCCACTATTCTGTGTTGTGGCCACAGCTCCATTTCCCTTCTCTGGCTTTATATAATTTTGCATATTTTATGATTTAATCAAAGAAATTATACACGCATCCAGGGTGTGCCCTGGAGACCAAAACGTAGGTCTCCTCGACACACACTCACACACACACACACAGGGCAATAAAACAGAAACTTGACCCAATTCTCTGTTAGCGGCACTCAACGGGCATGAAAACTGAAGCTGATTCTGCTCCAATGATTTTACTCTGTTGCTCTGAATCTCCATCTCTCTTTCTCCCTCCCCCCAGAGTGGAAGTGAATGCTAAATTTGTATTTATTTGGCAGCGTTAGCCTCTCCAATGGCTGTTGGCAGGTCATGAGCCTGCATAGGGCGTAAAGAACATTTTGTATTATTATTGCATACTCAATAAACAATTGGCTATTTGGGGCGAATACAGAACAATACAACAAATTGTTATAGAAATTCGGTTTATGGGCTAACGAGAACTTATGAGTACTGAGACGTTCACATAGAATTGGGGGAAATAAAACCTCACAGAGAGAACATTAGAATGTTCACATATCGTGGAGTATTAATGCAGGTATAAAAGTTGCTACTGGCAACTGAAAAACATACAGAAAACAGACAGAGACCTTTCAGAAGCGTATCATCGCCACATTGAGAGTGTGTTGATTGGATCAGGCCTTGATAAAATAATTTTTTATACCCTGTTCCTATTGAAAATGGGAAATAGGGGATAATGAAGTTGTGCGAATGTATGTAACAGGGAGAAGGAAAATTTTCCGACCCCATAAAGTATATATATTCTTGATCAGCATGAACAGCCGAGTCGATATAGCCATGTCCGTCTGTTTCTATGCTATCTCCTCCGTCAGTTTTAAAGCTAACGCGACCAAGCTTTGCACGAAATCGTCTGGGACAAATACGCTGCACATTTGTCGGAATCGGCCGGATCGGATGACTATAACATATAGCTGCCATAAGATCGAAAAACTAGTTCTAGTGAAAAAAAATTTTTTGTTTTCAATGCAATCGTCTCCAAACTCTGTATTTACTAGTTTTCTATGCTTCTCAACGATTCCGCCAAGTTTGGTAGAAATCGGACGTCTATATAGTATAGCTGCGATAGAAAAGCAAGGTTAGAAAAATAGTCTTGGTAAGAAAACTTTTTGTTTTTAATGTAAACCTCTTTAAAATTAGCATATTTTTAATTTATAAGCTGCCACACAATTCCTCAAAGCTTTGTCAAAATCGGATGACTATAGGTTATAGCTGCCATACGAATGATCGGTCGGGAAACTAGTTTTAGTGAAAAAAACTTTTTTGTTTTCATAGAAAACGCCTCCAAACTTTGTACTTCTTAGTTTGCTAAGCTTTTCCATGATTCTACTAAGTTTGGTCGAAATCGGACATCTATATAGTATAGCTGTAATAGAATAGCAGAGTTAGAAAAGTAGTTTTTGTCCGAAAAACTTGATTGTTTTCAGTGGAAGTGTACTTCAAATTAGTCAGAAAAACTTGCTGAAAGGGTATACAAACTTCGGCCTATCCGAAGTTAACTTTCCTCTATTTTTATAGCCGTTACTCGTAGAGTAAAAAGGGTATACTAAAGTAGTGCAAATGTATGTAACAGGCAGAAGGAAGCATCTCCGATATCATAAAGTATATATATTCTTCATCAGCATCAACAGCCGAGTCGATATAGCCATGTCCGTCTGTCCGTCCGTCAGTATGAACACCTAGATCTCAGAGACTAGAAGAGCTAGAGCAACCAAATTTTAGATGTAAGCTAGTATTGTCTGCAGGCAGATCAAATTTGTTTCAAATTTTGGCCACGCCCCCTCCCGCCCCCGCAATAAAAAATGTTGAATAACTCCCACAATATTTAAGATATCGAGCTCAGATTTTGCAATGTAGTCTATGTGGCCAATATCTACATCTCACAAATCTCACAAATTTTCAAAAGGATCGGATAATAAATGTCCGAGTTAAAATAATGTTGCATACTTATCCGAGCACCATGAAGTTATTAAACACTAATTGAACTGAGAAACGGGTATTTCGAAGTCGGGCAGGGCCGACTTTAACTTACGCTCTCGTTTTTGATGACTAGAATATAAGCTTAGATCAAGTTGTAGCAAAACAAATCCACTTATTTAAGGTTAGGTTAGGTCCTAATGCCCTAGCTTCTCATCTAGCCTAGCTTCTCATTGAATGTTATCTTACCAAAAAATGTCTCCACGATCTAATATTTCGGGTATTAGTAAAGCAATCGTCCAACTTCACCAACATTTTATACTTTTGCATCGATAATATCGATATTTTTTGGTGCAGGTTTACTTAGCATAATGGTCGTAAAAACCAGACACATGTACATTTGAACCTAAACATTAAATGGTTACGTTTATAACAACTAAAAATCTCGTTTGAATGCATTTATGCAAACAAACTTTTTGGTCACTGTTATTAGCAGCGTGGAGAGAATCTCTCACACTAAAAACGGTAAAGCCATGGCGACGCACACACACAAAGGCTACGTTGCCTCGCGATGTTTTTGCGCGCATGCTGCTTTGGAATTCCCAAACTGTTATGTCATCGCAGGCATGGAGATGCGGTTGAGTTACTGACAGTTCGTAGGCATTGATCGCTGATGATAGAGGGTGGTTCCTCTTGGAAACAGCTGTACGATCTACCAGCATCCTTTGTGGTGTTGTGACTTTGCTTAAAGTTCTGCTAAAGCACATTTTGACCTCGAGTCGGCTAAACCTGCCGGTTTCCCTAAAATATCTAAATAGAAATACTACTTCCTATTTTTGAAATATTTGGCAACCCTATTTCAGACCCCCCACCGAAACTTAACCAACATTTTAGAGTTAGCAGCTGGTTGCATGCTTAGTGCTGTCGTAATACAAATAATTTAAATTGTTTTAACTGTGATTTTCTTCCATATTAATCATAATCATAAGTCTGTGCTTATTCAGACCGCCTCAATGATGTTTTCTTCGTTTCCATTTTTCCATCTACTTATGTATGTATATAATTTCCATTCAACAGCAATCTATAATTATTTTATACACTTTTTTTTTAATGTTGTCGCTTCAAAGTCGTTGCCATTTATTCAGCTGAAACGCACCAGTTGCTACCCCGCGCCTCCCACGGCTCCACCCTTTTTAGCTTGATTAATAAACAGTCATTCGCCTGGTGGTACACACAGACACACACATACTGACTCACTTATGATGTGGGGGGTTGGGGACCCCTGTTTAGTTGGGGCTTCTATTTGACTATTTTCCTATTAAGGTTATTAATTTTTTGCTCTGCTCTCTTTGTCTTGCTCGGCTCATTCCCTTGGTTTGCTTGGCGAGTATTTTCCAATTCAAGCAACTGACCGAAGCCAGCTCCGATTCTAACCTTGTGGCGGTGGTTGTCGTTGTTGTTGTTGTTGGTACCTTTAACCTTTGCTGGTTAATGCGATGCCGTCGTTGGTATCCTTGAAAGTGTCTATCTGAGGGTCATCAACTACAATTTCATTCTCGTTTGTGGCTGTGGCTGTTGTTGTTGTTGTTGCCGCCGTTGCTCGTTTATCATGGGGACTTTTCAGGGCCATCGTCCGTCGACAACGGGTCTCAGGATTAGTCCTGCTCGGTTCTGATGTGTATTGTTTGCGTCCGCAATGACGATAATTATATGCAATATGTCCAATCGAAAGCCAACGCCATTATCAGTAATTGCCTTTGTTTAATATCGATTTTCTAAATACTAAAACGCTTTGCATGTTTATGGTGAGTGTCCCTAGCCGCCCTCCCACCCCTCATCATCATAACTTAGTATAACTATGGATATATAGACCATCACAGTCAGTGTGCGGTGGCCAAGCAAAAGCTAACAAAAGCGTCGTTTCAGGTCAGGGTTTTCAAAAGTACACATGAGAGTACATACACTCTACAAATACATACACATTGATAATTATCTGAATCCAAAGCTGAAAACCAAATCTGAGGGCGTCAGAGAGAGAGAGAGAGAGAGAGAGAGAGAGCGAGGTAGAAAAAGGTAAACTGCATAAATGAAACTGGGTTATAATTGAAATCAATGGCAGACAAACCGACCGGCAAGCGCTGACTTGAATTTCAACATAAACAATACGTAAACCTACCTTATATACACTTCCGAATGATACAACACATGCTTCTTAATGTATTTACAAGCAGCCAAAAGAGCCCTACAAAAGTCAACTGTAATAACAAAGATTTACGACAGATGCAGAGGAAAGTGAGGCGAGCCGATCATGTACAGTGTTTCCCAAGAGCCAAAGTCATAAATAAACATTTTGTTTAGCGAAACTTGGATTTTACACTCTTGTTCTCCATTTCACTTCTGCAAAGTATTATGATTAAGTGATAGGAATATCTGGACCAAACCACACCAAAACTAAACTAATACACTCAGAAAAAAAAAAACCAAGAACTTTGTACTTGAATTAAGCAGAGCTGCAAACCGGTTTTAAACCGAACCGGTTCGAACCCGGAACTCCGACTTTCAGATTACTGTGAACCGAACCTTGAACCGAACCTCTTATGGTATTATAGCTGAACATGAACCCGTTCCGAACCCAAAATTTCGGTTCGGTTTAACAACAATTATAGATTTGAACTATTTCCCAGTGACTTCTTCTGTTATCCTGATAGAACTATCCACATTACTGTGGAAACATTTCGTCACAATACTTTATATAAGTAGAAACACATTGTCATTGCTTTGATGGTCATGAGCTGTATGAAAGTGTTTCTATTTATATAAAGTATTGTGAAATCTCATCCCAACCCAAAATCGAGACAATTCCCCAACAGTTAATGTCGGTTTTAGGTCGATTACTATATAAACATGTATAAAGCTTGGCTGAACCAAGGTTCGAACTAAAACCTAGGCCCAAAAACCTTAAACCTCAAAATTCTGAACCTGAACCATTGGTAAATTTTTGGTTCGAACCCGCGAGCCGGAGATCCACGAAATTTTTTTTGGATTTGCAGCCCTGGAATTAAGTACAAACGGTGT
Source organism: Lordiphosa fenestrarum (assembly GCA_035044985.1). Lineage (NCBI taxonomy): Eukaryota > Metazoa > Arthropoda > Insecta > Diptera > Drosophilidae > Lordiphosa > Lordiphosa fenestrarum. Next base: position 72,153 of record JAWNNO010002952.1, read on the forward strand.
GAGTAGTACGGCAAGTATGAAAATACTTGATTACTTATCGAGGCCTTTATATTGAACCAAAGAATCATCCAAGGGCCATAACCGAAGAGCAAGTTAGAGCTACTGAAGTTCCGAAATTTACCATCACTTCATAGCATAAGTGTTAGAACCAGTTGGGAATTTGAAGAACCGCCTCGCTTAAAATAGTTTCGCATATGTGGAGCTAGCATTATGAGTCTATTTTGTACACAATCTAACATTTTTTTCCGCTATTCTTGAATTTTTCGTCTTACTGTGAGTACAAAATGTTCTTTATCCAAGAAATTTTGTTCTCATTTCAATAATATTACCAGTCATATTTCGATTTTAGAATGTTTCGCACTCAATTTAAGTACATCCAAGAACGAATCCTTTTTTTTCTGAGTTTCGGGGTTTTGGGACCATGAACTGATCTTCCTAAATTTATGAGCTTCCGAGTCGAAATCCATTTGCTTGGCAAAATATATGAATCATCTTACATATTGAAAGACCCAGGCCCTGAAAGAGGACGACATGAAGGGAAGCTATAATGAATATGTGTTATATGTCGAGTCAATGGACTTTCCAAAAAGCTTGAACAGGAAAAATTCCTCTATTTTCGTAGGATTTCTCACAGGAGTCTAAAGGGCAGGCATGCCACTTGGCTTGGTATGGAACCACAAGCATTTTTGTAGAACCAGCCACTTAGCATCTCTTTTGCCCCCTTTTAAGTCTTAGTAGAACACATTTCCTAATCCTAGGTCAGCCTTTTGTACACAGAGAAAAAAAAGGGTTAAAAAAAAAATCCATTGGATGATTTCCCGTATACATTTGGACGGGATATGTCTCTAATATTTCTTTTTATCAGCCGACGGAGCTGAAAGTCAAGTAAAGAATATGAAAAATGATCATCATTTGGATGATTTTGAGCTCTGTGGGATGATTAAATGGATATTAAGGACTTATCCAGTCCAAATGGATATTTATTTTTCATCTCTTTGCTTTGTTTTAGCGATAAACCAAAAACTAATACGGCTATCACTCTTGAAACAGTGATTAAATATTGGATGATAGACATTGGATTATAACATACATTCGTCCTTGCCCACTACTTTAATTGACTTCTTGTGACTAGATACTAAGTTTGTTTTCTATTGTGACCTCCTCCTGCTCCCGCAATTAAAAATGTTTAATAACTTGTGCAATTTCAAGAATATTGAGCTGAATGTGTCTACATATAATCTTAAAAATGTTCCCAAATATTATATAATGTTATAAAAGTGTTATAAAAACGGCACACCACTCACGGTCTGCTAACTATCATGCTATTCCGTCAACATTAATGTAAATGCACTGTTAATTAACACAAAGAAAGGCAGTTTAACATGTACTCCCCTGAGTAACTTCTATATCGAGGGTCTAGCCGACTTAGCTCTCATTTTTTGTTCCCACATGAAAAACTAATTCAGATCAATCGATGAATAATGTAAAAATATACATCTCTGGAGGAGGATAATTTGCAAATAGGCGAATGATATACATTTTGTTTTTCCCTTTCCCAATGACTTACAAAACAAACTTTCTTTCGGTCTCAGTTCGCATTAAGTCGTAAGCACTGTGCGAATGCTTTTGTTACGCTCTGGGTGTTTCATTCCGTTTCGTTTCGCCACGCTTAAGCGCTTAACAAATTGAATTCAAGTGGCGGTGGCGTCGGTGTCGGCACATCACCAAAGCCCGAAGAAGAAAAGCAGAAGCCTTCAAAAAGCGTCGTGCGTGACAAAAATGATGACAAGAAGAGTTGGGTTGCCTTTTCTTCCGCTGCATTTGCATAAGTGCGCTCAAGGGTAGACATGAGAGTGTTTCACTTCCACCACGTTCCGCTCGGAGCGGGTGTGTGTTTGTGTGTGAGTGTCCGTGTGCTGGCTTGTGGTTGACCATGAAGCAAAGCGATCTCTTAGCTCTTTTAATCATTTTCATGCTGCCTTCGTATCGGTGGTGTTGTTTATTTATTGCTCCACTCGGCGTCTGAGCTGTGTCTTGGGTCTCAATCTCAATGTCTACCGCTTGTAATTTGTATCTTTAAGATACGCGCGACTGCTGGTTTTTATGTGTCTGCAGTGCCTTGCATCTCTCTACACATCTTCACATTAAAAATTTATGATGTAGCCAAAGAGTTAACTCGCTCAAAAGGCGTGCCCCTGGTCCGTCCCCTGGTTCTTTTGCGGCTGTGTTTCCGCTTCGTGTCCAAAAGTATCTCAAGAGCAATAACTACATACGCGCTGTGGTTTGTGCTAGCTGCGGTTTAGTCGCATCATTGTGTTGTATCTTGTAGCTACTTAATGTCGACTTAACTTGTATGGCCGCTTCCTTGTCTCCCGCTGTCTCCCGATCTCTGCTGTATCTGTTTGACTCTTTAGTATGTATAAAATCTGAGACTCTGTCGCGGCATTTCCACTTTAACATGGAGACCCCAACGACGTCATCTGTTTTTATTGTTGTTAATCGCTTCTATTAAATCGCTTGCCTTTTCTTTCTAAGCTATCTGGCCATTTTGATCTCGTATTCGTACTCGTAACTTTGCTCATCACTGCGCCTTCCCCCCTCCCCTTCCCTCCACGGAACATTAACATGCAACGTGACATGGCGCAAACTTCTCACTAATTACAGTTAATCATTTTCATAAAAGTTTTTCTCTACCTTTTGAGCTGCTTACGTTTATTTATTTTTTTTTTTCGTCAGAGGTTTTAATTTGTATAATAAATCAGTTCTTGTTTAGTGAAGAGCTATCATCTCTTTTCAGCGGAAAAGCGTGAAAATTATGCCAGCTAATCGTGGCTTTCACCCAAAAATTCATTTACATCGTTGGTCAGAGAATTTAACACTTGGCTTTGTGAATATTTTATGATGGTTAGAAAGTGTTTTAAGTGTAAGTTGGTGATGATGAAGATACCCAGATTACAGCTTACAAGGAGAAACAAAGTTTGGACATGATGAGTTTCAGTTGAAAACTGTCACCCGAGTATTATTAAACGTTCTTTGCTACTTGTTAGCTTTTAGTGGTAGCTAGAAATGGTCCTTTCCAGTTACTTAGGTCGATAATGGTCAGCTGTTGTTCCTAGGCCAAGTCATTCAATCATTGCTTTCGCTTTTTCCCCCCTATTAATGCTTAAAGAGCATGCAAAATCGCTTTTAGTTATTTGATCAATATATTTTGACTTACAAATTGATGGCTCTAGCTTTTATACTCTCAGTTCATCTTCGTCAACTCAATTTACGCCGCACCCATTAAATTAATCTAGCCAAACTAAGCTAAACGCCCACTTAAAACAAAAAACAAAATGGGAAAATTCATTAAAGAAATGCAATGGGAAAGCTCAAACCATTATAAAAATACGTATTGCAAGTAAAAGTTAATTTTGCAAAAAAAAGTCCGTCCATGGCCAACACAAAACTCAACTTCACTTCCTGTTTATCTATAAAGATACTTTAACGAATGAGTAGCTGTTGCTGCCTCCAATGCAGCTGCCAGCTACAGATACACATGCGCACATTCATACATAATTAACTACAACATTTCGTTGAAATATATATATATAAATATTTGAAAGCGCAGGCAATGTGAAATTGAAATTGGTCCTTTTCACTAAAAATGGAAACGTCTCTATAGCGCTGCTGCGAGTAGTTAAGCAAATTAAAAACCAGAGAGAAAGAGAGGGAGAGCAAACTGATGAAGGCGACGCAGCGTGAGTATCTTTCACTCGAATGAAAGTAAAGAAAGTACCGCGGGAGCTGGCCGCAAACGCCAACGAAATGAAATCAAATGAAGAAATGAAATTTGCTTTCAAACAGCGAAGCGCCAGCCCAAAGCATGAGCCATTTAGCCTTGGGATTGTTGAAGCTTCGCTTAGAGATGAGTGCGTGAGATGGTTATAGAAACAACGGTTTCTGGCACAATACTTAATTCAAATAAAACTACTGTTTATAAGCATTCAAATTTTAAAAGTGTTCCTATTCATGTGAAGTACGACATGAAAATTGGTTTTTTTTGTGCATTCTGAAAAACCAGCCAACAATTTTTGTTATGTATCAAAGTGCAAAGTTATTGGATTACTAGGATGTTTGATAAGTCTGTGCCAGTTTGAAAAAACAACATGGTTTACGGCTTATTTCATGTTAAGAGGGTATTCTAGTCTAGCAAAGATAAATGTTGAATAACTTCAAGCTTAATATCCCAGAAATTTTCATAAAGATCGGATAATAAATTTCAGAGTTATAAAGCTTATAAAAAGGTTGTTATGTTTGCTAACATAACAGCCGTATTCCTGCAAGTAATTTTGATTCTGATTTCAATTTCGGTGTGACCAGCTAAACTGCAGAAAATGCCGAAAAACAAAACGATCAAAATCGAAATCAAAATCAACCTCGTGACTGATTTTGATTTTTGTGCCCGACTTTTATCCTGCAGTTTACAATTTGTGATTTCAATATGAAGCACCTGATACGTTTTATGTTCGAATAGTTCCAGCATCACCAATCCCAAACAATGCTGCAGCTTTAATAATGGATAACCTTGAAGCTTTTACTGTTTACCCTTCGGATATAAATTGCTTACATTTAGGGAAAGAATGCTTTATGTTTGGAGTGCCATATCGGTAAAGTTCTCCATGAATACCGTACATTAACAGTTCGTTGAAAATTTCGTCCTGTCTTCCACTCGAACGCAGTTGCAGTTTTAAATAAAAAGTTCTAAACAATAGAAAAGTTAAATGTCATCATAGCTTCAGAAAGCTGCGAAAACTCCAAAGTTATATACTCCGCGAGTAAGTCATTTTTGATTGTCTGAAACAAAGCTACCTAATTTAAAATCAATTTTGTGTAATTTTTGTATTCGGTATTCACTTTTTGTGCTTTTTGCACGCTCGTTTTATTAATATGGTAAAGAATCATTTATGCTTTCTTTCATTAATCTCATTTTACGATTATACAATTCCGCAATGTCTTTCTTCGCAAACGGTTTTTATTTTTAAGATCAAAAATATTTTGGTTGCTTGGATCTAAAAAAACAGATGTTCGAATGGGTATGGATCTTTTAATGTGAGAACGCTTTTCTAAACACTTTAATAAGAAATTACAGTACATATTAACTTTTTTATCCTTTTTACATCTTTTTTATTACTTCGGTTCAGGTTCGGGCTCGTCAGGGAAAAATATATCTGTTCCGGTTCAAGCTTGGTTCTGACTTCACAAAAAACCCGGAGTCTGCTACTTCGGAGCGGTTTGACTCCGAACCGGTTTGCAGCCCTGGTTGAAAGGTTCACGGCTTGTTTACAAATAATGTAGTGTTGAGAGGCTTCACTACCTTGTCCCAAACGTCGTATTGATACACTTTTGCTGAAGCTTTGACTCTTTTCACAAAAATAGAGCTTGGTGACCCCATCATACCATCACATAAGCCCTTGAAAGTCTCGGAATGAGCTGGGATGCTTGTTTTGATGGTACACTCTATCGTTCTGTTTGTTGAACGATTTCTCTATGGTGAACATTTTCTTCTCTATTGGTAGTGTTCGTGCACTGGCAACGCGCTGCTTGCGATCTTATCTTGCATTTTTTAATTCAATGCTGTTGTGAGTGTGTCTCTTGTTTGCACTGAGTACCAATTCCGATTTATAAAGCGCGACATGCTTTTTATACTCTGTACCGTAGGTACATAGAGTATTATAAGTTTGTGCAAAAGTATGTAACATCCAGAAGGCAGCATCTGCGACCCCATAAAGTATATATATTCTTGATCAGCATCAACAGCCGAGTCGATATAGCCATGTCCGTCTGTCCGTCTGTCCGTATGAACGCACAGATCTCAGAGATGGTAAGAGATAGAGGTTTAACATGTATGGGACATATGCATCTTATGTCTGCAGGCAGATCAAATTTATTTTAATTTTGGCCACGCCCCCTCCCGCCCCCGCAATTTAGAAAAAACGTCATATCTCCCACAGTTTTGAAGATAGATGGCTTGTTCCTTCTGGACATATTTAGTTATTAGGATAACTTATCGATCCGCCAAAGGAATGAAGAAGATCGGATGAACGGTTTTCGAATTAGGATCAAAAGACAAATTTTCTTGGTACAGAGTATGTTATAGTCGGGCTTGACCGACTGTCTTTCTTGTTTCATCATGATTTTCTGCTTGCGCAGTGGATTTCGACGAATTCGATCTTTCATGGCTTTGATGGCTTGTGGTATTCGCACAGCGCGAACTATTGGATCCTCAAATAACTTCAAGCTACGATACATAAAGTTTCTGGCGAATTACAGTGGATGTTGCTTATTCGAAAGATTTCACCTTTACGACTTAATGTTTTTTTGAGCCAGCCACAGTCCATTATTGCAAACAACGCCAAAAATTTTGGTTGCATTAATTTAGCATAAGTGTTACTTGTCAAATAGCTGCCAAATACGAGTGGATGCGTTCATTGATTCTCGACATCGAGTGCGTCTCTTCTCACAGCTTCAGAAATCTATTAAATCTAAACTTTTGCTAAGATATTATTGTACTTTTCTAGTACTGTTGACCTCCTTTAGTGGTTGCGTAGCTCTACAAATTATTAAGGTCTTACTCGAAGTTACAGGGTTGTCATAAACTCGCCTCTCTCTCTCGTTCTCTCTCTTTGGTTAAATGAAAGCTTGACTCTGGCTCGACGACAGCTGCCGCAGTAGCAGCAGCAGCCGTTTTCAAGGTGGCAACTGTCATTCACTTGGCGGCTAGTAACTGCTTCAGCATCAACTTCAGCTGCTGCTGCTGCTGCTGCTGCGTCCTCCAGCTCTTGGCATTGACTTGACACCTTGCTGGTTAAAATTTATGAAGTGAGAGCGCCAGAGTCGGAGCAAGACCACAACAACAACAACAGTTCAAGTTGAAGCCCCCCGACCATTGCATTACTTTCTCTTCCTGTTGGCGTTAAATGAATGGAAATCATAATAAAAATAACAGCAACTACAACAACCTCAAAATGGAAAAAAAAAAATGGCCTGTCACAAAACTCGCAGACAGCTAAGCAAAACTCTAGTGGGTGCACTGCATCTGGACAATAACAAATGACAGTTGATGCTTGTCACATGTCCAACAATTGCATCTCAATTCCAGTCTGTTTGAAATTAACTTTGTTTGCTCAAAATTACCATATCAAATGCTCAGTTGACACCCACACACCCACTCATTCCCACCAACCTCCCACCCATCGGAACCCAAGAAAGGCAAATGCAGGGCGACACTTTTACCCATAGATGAGGGCAACATGACAAATTGATGTATGTAAAGGGGTTATATGGGTTTACAGCTGAATTTTGTAAATTAGAAAGAGAAAATAAATCAAAGTTAAGGGAATTTTAGAGATTTGTAAACAATTTGATCAAATTAATGTGCAGTAACTCAACCTAGTCGTCGCATCTACACTGCTCATATTACATTTTAACTTAATTCTAGGAAATAGTTTAAAATTTATATCGAAGATTTGGATTAACACTTGAGGTGCATTTTCCTGACATCTAATTGATTTGTAAGATCCTGATGTTTGTATTTTGAGGTTGTTTGATTTTAATAAAGATTTATGAAAAATAACAGGCTGGAAGTCAAGGCGCATCGGGCCACTCGGTGCAAAACGCTGGGCTTAACCATTAATATTAGTTAAAAGGATGTAAACCAACCAAATACTAATGAAAGTTTGAGCGCTAGAAGCGATTGGACAAGCAGGACCAATTTGGTCGGGGTGACATATTTGAATTTTTCATACAAAAAGTCGAGCACAAATGTATTAATGTTGATTCTTGCTTAGAAAAGCGATGCAAATTCTTGTAAGAATGATCAAAAGTTGTTTTTGAACCGAACTTTTAAACAAAAAGTAGTCTGCACGTTTCGGATACGACTTTGAGCTCAAATTATCAAAAAATCCAGACGTGGTGGACCATTTCAAAAACAGATTGGTCGTTTTCAGCACAAGAAAATCGTCTAGAGTCACAATCAACCCTTTAATATACAGGAAAATGTATATTTTTGAAACTTACCCTTGAAATAGAAAACATAACAATAAAGCAAATCATCGATCAAGATTTTTTAACCATTGAAAAAACAAAACAAATCGGAAAGCACAAATGCGGTGCAGTTAAATAATATGACCGCCTACTGCGCTACGTATTCAACTGTAATTGAACTGAACTAAATAATCAATGAGAGCGTAAGTTAAAGTCGGCCCTGCCCGACTTCGAAATACCCGTTACTCAGCTCAGCTCGGATAAGTATGCAACATTTTTTTAACTCGGCCATTTATTATCCGATTCTTTTGAAAATTTGTGAGATTGTAGATATTGGCCACATAGACTACACTGCAAAATTGCGGGGGCGGGAGGGGGCGTGGCCAAAATTTTAAACAAATTTGATCTGCCTACAGACAATACTAGCTTACGTATAAAATTTGGTTGCTCTAGCTCTTCTAGTCTCTGATATCTAGGTGTTCATACAGACGGACGGACAGACGGACATGGCATCGACCCACCTGTTGATGCTGATGAAGAATATATTATATATACTTTATGATATCGGAGATGCTTCCTTCTGCCTGTTACATACATTTGCACGACTTTAGTATACCCTTTTTACTCTACGAGTAACGGGTATAAAAAGAGCGTCTACAGCTTAACCTGCTTAAAATTTCCAAATTTTCTTCACCTCTTAAACTTCGCGTCTCTAATTAAGATTTATCCAATTAAGTAGAGTAGTTTTATATTTAGTATATATATTTATTTTCAACATTAACATCATGTCTCATTGTTAATGCAAGTATAATGTATGTTTATAATGCATTCTGAAGTGAAGGTATAACTAATAGTTTCAGTTAATGACGTGTATGGACATACACTCGTAAAAGACTCAGGATGCAATTATGGCCAAGCAGTGCTGTTGCTGCTGTGAAGTGCACCATTCACTAGGAATACATGAAAGTATTCAATAGAAAGAGGCACGGGACGTGATTACCGCTTGACCCAGAATTCACTACGTGATCATGAGGAATAAAAATATGTTCAAGATCCACAGGATGATATAAATTTGTAGTTCGAATACTTTTCATATCGACTTATCGATATTTCGATTTATCGATATTATTTCCGGCATTCCTAATGTATTATATAGCTTTCATGGGAACAATAATGCTTTCAACCACTTTCCCTTCAACTGTTTAGGTACTAAAAGGGTAAATGTATTTTTCAGTTGTTCTTATTGACTTTTTATTCCCTTGCAAAGGGTATTGTAATTTTGCAACGCATAGAAATATTAATTTCTGACCCCATAAACTATATATATTCTTGATCAGGGTGGCGAGCTGAGTCGATTGATATTTGTCCGTCCGTCTGCTCTTCTGTCTGTCTGATTCTACGCGAACTAGTCCGTCAGTTTTGAAGCTATCGAGTTGAAATTTGGCACAGAGTCTTCTTTTTGCTGCACGCTACTAATATGTCGGAACCGACCGGATCATGTGACTATATCTCATAGCTCCCATAGGAACAATCGGTCGGAAAACAAGTTTTAGTACGAAAAACTTTTTTCTCTTCAAAGGAATCGTCTCCAAACTTTGTACTCGTAGGTTTTCTATGCTTTTTTATAATGCGGCCGAGTTTGATGAAAATCGGACAACTATATGGTATAGCTGCCATACAAAAGATAGGTATAAAAAACAGTCTTAGAAAAACTTTTTAGTTTTTAATTGTAGCATACCGAAATTTGGTATTTGTTTGTTTCACATGCTTTTACCTAATTCTACAAATTTTTCGCCAAATCTGATGAATATCTCATATAGCTCCCATACGAACGATCAGATTCGAAAAACGCGAATTTTTGGCGTGGGCAATATGAAACTCGAATCTCTTTGTTCACATTCGAATAGCACTTATCTATTTCAAAAGTTCAGTAAACTTTTCTGAGTCACTGTTGCTCTGATACTGTTTAGTACATTTATGTATATGTTTAAGTAACAGAATTAACATTTTGTGTATTATTTGTTGTTGTTAGTTTATTGCACAATTGGACAACCAGTCAAATGAGTTAAAGCCATTAAGTGTGTGGTAATTGCAGTACCAGAAGAGATGCCAATACAGTGGAACACAGCTAATGAAAAACTATAACTTAAAAATTGTAGGAAAATGTAAATTAATCCAACAAGTCCTGAACAAATGCACACTTACGTACAAACTGTCAAAATGGCTCTCTACATTCTGGCAATATAATGGCAATCAACTGAAATCACTGCCACTGTCATGAGTCTTTCCCCCCAGCTCTCGATATGTTAAGCTTTATGGTTGCGCTAGTTCATTAAATTTATTTTACAGACAGCCAACAACAATGTCTGCGCAGGCTGCCAATGAATCCAACCGAAAACCCGACTTTAACTTCAGACTGCGGAACGGAACGAAACGACCGACAGGGAGGGACAGACAGACAGACACAAGCAGAAACCGTCCTGGTGTCTCCGCTGGCTCTGCGCTCCCATTCTCGTACGGTAGTATGCAAACGTGGTGGCAAAGTAGTAAATTTAATGTCAGTTGCATTTAAATTGAAACTCGAGTGCTGCACCCCGTGACATGAAGGAGAAGTTGAGAATCTCTGCCGCCTCTATTCGCCACCACAGACTGTCGACAGTTTGAGTTAATTTCGTTGAGTCTCCTCCGTCTCTTCACCACACACACACACACATTTAGTGTATCTCTTTGCATTTGCAGCCAACGAACAGCAGAACCGTTTGCAAGCTTCCCTTGTATCCCAATCCCTTTTTTTTTATGACCGGCCTCTGTCTGGATGTTGTGGCCCCCCCTTGCACACACAAAAATTTAAAGTTGAGCAACGAGTAAAAGTTGGGACCTTCAGGGTACTATGGGAGCAACAGTTCGATTTTTGTGGCATAAACTATAAGTATGCAGATTTTTATGATTTCTCCTAATCCCAGGTTTAGTAAGCCCAACATTTTCTTTCAAAACTTGATTAGAAAATGGTTTCTATATCATATTCGGAACCCAAACCGGGCCACCAAATCAATTAATTCTTACTAGCTTTTACTTTGTACGGTTTACTCAAAGTCGTGTATGTTACAGATGGAAACATCTCCGATATCACTGTGTACATACACTCAGAAAAAAAAGGATCCCGGCGTTTGTAGACCAAACGGCATAGAATTTAAACCGTTTTGTACTTAGTTTTCAAGTATTATTCGTTCTTGGGTGTGCTTAAATTGAGAACGAAACATTTTAAAACCGAAAACCGACTAATTATATTACTGAAATGACAACAAACGAGACAAAAAATTCAAGAAAAGCGAGCTCTTATATCGGAAGCTCCAAAAACTGTGCAACGACAAATGTAACTTATTTTTAAACGAGCCTGTTCTTAGAATTTTCTATTCATTCCACCACTTTTATTATAGAGTAATGTTAAATTACTGCACTAATGTAATTCTAACCTGACTTGACTTGGTTATTTCAAGATCCTTGGATATTTCCAGCCATCTTTGGTTCAATACGGAGACCTCGTTTAAGAACAAATTGGCAATATCTTTAGAATTTTATGGCCTCAAACTAAGAACATCTTGGTACTTGTATGAAGTAATCTTATTTTCAATCTAGAATGTTTTTGGGTTGACATTAGAAATTACTGCACTTAAAGAATGAATGAATAAAATAAGATTGAAAAGATTAAAAATAATTCGAAATGTACAGGGTGCGCCATATAAAGTGTCGGTATGGCAACACTGAATAAATGTAAAAACAAACAACCGATTGCTATATGTTGATCTTGTTCCTTTAATTTGGTCCTGTACAATTTATTTCGACTACTTTTTGAACACAACATCAATCAAGTGGCCGCCTTTATTGGCCACAACAAAATGTGCCCTTTTTGCGGCATTTTGGCTTTGGCGCAAACGCCGGCCCAAACAGTCACTTTTTGGTCGTGTAAAGGTATTTCATGGATGCGGTGTGGATTTTCCGTGCCCCATATGCGACAATTTTGCTTATTAACACCACCAGAAAGCGTGAAATGGGCCTCATCGGTCATCAAAATTTGTTGAGTTGAGTTAGCACAATTGAACGATTATTTTCGATGAACAGCGTCACTATTTCGGCACGTTGTTTTGGTGTGAAGCGTTCGATGGTCAAAATTGTACTAGATTGATGTTTCCAAAACATGTCTAACAAAAGCAATCGGTTGGTAAATGTCAAAGTTATTCAGTGTTGCCATACCGGCACTTTATATGGCGCACCCTGTACTTAATATAACCCCAAACAGTTACAATGAAGTATTTCGGGATTGAAAAAATCCTACTTGAAATAAGAATTTTGTAGTTGAACCAAGTATTTTCATTCTTACCATAATCGTTTGTACCTTATTCAAGTACAAAGCTCTTGGACTTTTCGAGTGTATATTCTTGATCAACATAAGAGTATATATAGATATAGCTTTGCCCGTTCTACCTTTCGCCCGTCTATATGAACACCCAGATCAAGAGAAAGTAACGCAAATCAAGTATACATATTTAAAATGTTTGCCACGCTGTCGGCTTACGTAAAGTTATTACATTAACATGAATGTTAATTTTCTGTTAATTAACATGAGGTAACAAAACTAACGATCTCGTTATAACATGTAGCAAACTTAATCAAGAATATTGGATATTAATGCTTTGTCCGCTTACATAAAGTCAATATGTTAACATTAATGTTAACGCTCTGTTAATTAACATATGAGATGGCTGTTAAACATTTCTTTGCCTGAGTTAAGAATAAATCTACGCTCTCGTTTTATTATGTAGCAAACTTAATAAAGAATTTTGGATATCAATGTTTTTTCTGCCTACATAACTTGAATGTTAATGCTCTGTTAATTAACATAAGGGATGGCTGTTGAACACATTGTTGCCTGAGTTAAGAATAGATCTACGCCCTCGTTTAATGATGTTGCAAATTCAATCAAGAATTTTTGCGATAAAACTTTTGAAAATCGCCCATAGTGCATTGTTGTTTTTGTTGCTGTATTATTTTAACGCGCTCCACTGAAAGATACAAATTGTTATGCAAAATGGTGAAAAGTTTCATTCGGCATCGCCAGCGACCGAGTTTTGTGCTGTTCCGTTGCTTTTTATGCAAAATTTTTTACGTTTTTGATTTATTTTCATTTTATGTTGATCTGCTTTTTGCAGCCGTTGTAGCTGTCTGCGCTTTTATTTAATTTTTCTCCTTCACATTATTTTTTATACATTTTTTTTGTTGTATTTCTCTGTCCATTGTGCCCTCAACTTCAATTGACTTTATTTGACTTGATATGGTGGTGATTCCACTCCCTCCTTCCAGTTGCTTGCTCGCTCGCTTGTTGTCTGTCATCCAAGGGATCCTCTTCCCCCAACAACAATACACAAAGCGATCTTTATCAGGCAAAGAAAAAAACCCTGCAAAACTGTTGCGACTTATTGTACAATATTGTTATTTATGTTGTTTAAAATTTTGCTTATACGCTGTTGAACCTTTTATTAATCGAATTGTAAATCCTTTGGCTCTTGTCATTTCAGGTACGTTGCTGTTATCATCAAGCATGACATTTATGTTTGGTAATTGTTTGTCTGAAATGTGGGTTAAAGGTAAGATAATCTTTTGTGGAAAAGTGCTCGAGATGTCGTTACACGAAAGCGCGATTTCCCTTTAAAACAATTAAAAGAGTAGGGCCAGTTATGTAACGTTCAAAAGAAATCGATGAGCATAAGGTACTTATCAAAGTTTTAAAACACTTTATGTTTATTTTTTCCTCGGAACTCATGATAAAATAACAAAGGTAGATGAAGTATATACTGCAGAATGTTGGAGCCCATCGTTAATTTGAAGTGCTTTGATTCGAATCTGGGCTTAAGGACTCTTAGATGGTTAACATTCGTTGAAAAGAAAGAGTCTTTTTTACCCGTTCAAGTCAAACAGGCCTGTTCCAGTTTGTAAAATACAAATAATTGACTTAATAGCCCCAAAGGGCCAAGCTGAGCTAGTCGCAATCTCGTGGCTTGTTGCTTCTAATTCATCGCCGAATCCGCGCGGCACAGTTTGAGAAGCTTTTTCATGGCTAGTTACTTCAAAGCTGACGTCAATAGCTAGTGAAGGTGACCGAGTGCTAAAGTTTATTAAAAATACAGCTCTTTCATTAGATGTTTCGAAGGCGGGATCGCATCCACGACCTCTTGTACAGCTACCAAACACACTAACCGATGATTGAATCGTTTTTGAATTGTCAGATGAAGCTGAGTCTCGTTGAAAGGTCCACGGCGTGTTTGCAAATAAAGTAGCATCGTGAAAGACTTAAAAAAATCGTTTCCAAAATGTCGGATTGACACACTTTTGTCAAAGTTGTAACTCCATATTCACAAAAAATGGATCTTGGTGACGCCCAAATCATCACACAATCCGGATAGTGACCCCTCTGAAGTTTCAAAATGAGTTCGGAGTCTTGTTTTGATGACACAGCATAGACTCTATAGTTCTGTTTAGTGAACAATTCCTCTACGGTAAAAATATTCTCATCAGTAAACCAAATTCGTCTGTGGGCAATGCTTTTGATGTTATTTTGCGGTTTTGGCTTCAATGATGCTGTGAGCAAGACACACCTCTGTTATGCACTGAGTCCCAAGTCACCTTTTATGATGCGCAACATGCTCACGAGACATAATTTCTGCTTGCGCAGTGGATTACGACGAATTCGGTCGATCACGGCTTTGATGACACAGTGAATGATAGTCGAGTTATAGGGAAAACTAACCATTATGCTGCGCAGCCTCGGCTGAAACTGCGATGGGCACTAACACTTGGTGTGAAAAACGTTCCACAAAATCAAACTTTTTGAAAAAACCCCGAATGAGACCGTTAAATTCGAATAGAAAGGACTTTTATAAGCATCGCCTCATACCTAGTTTTTCAACTGTACCCTAAGTATCCTTTGTGTGTTCTAGTAACACACAGTGACAACAACATACACTTAATTGTTAACAGTTCAAGATAAAAATCTACAAAATTTAGCAAACATGGACTGTGAGTCATTATCGCTTTGATTGAACAATTGGTTAAGGTACCACCAAAAAGTGTCAATCCAAAAATTTTTGAATATTTTAAATCGCACTGTAAATTTTTAATAAAAACTAGATTTATGATGGCATAAAGGAGTATTGCATGTCCCTAAGATGTGGTATTCGTCAGCCAAAAACCCGCGTGGTTTTTGGAGTACTATTTAAAGATTATTATAGTCGGGCCTTACCGACTTTTTAACTTGTTATTTAAGTGACTTAAATCTTTTTTCAAGCAAGAGGAATTTAATTCGGATTTAGGACTAGGAGTTTCAGTTCAATGGCTCTGCGTTAGTTTGCAGTTAAACAAATTCTGTAAAACTACGTAGTTCTTTTTGATACCTTGCTGAGAGTATATTGAAATTGTCCAGATGTTTGTAACGTATCGAAGGATGCACTTCCGACCACATAAAGAATATATATTCTTGATCAGCATGACGAGCTGAGTTGATTTAGCCTATGCTATCTCCACCGTCAGTGTTAAAGCTATCGCGACCAAAGTCTTCTGGTCTTCGAAATCTTCTGGTACAAACATTTGTCAAAACTGGCCGGATCGGATAACTAAAAAAAATATAGCTGCCATAGGAACGATCGGTCGAAAAACTAGTTCTAGTGAGAAAAACTGTTTTTGTTTTCAATGTAATCGTGTCCAAACTCCGAGCTTACTAGTTTTCTATGCTTCTCTAAGACTCTGCCAAGTTTGTGTCGAAATCGGACATCTATATAGAATAGAGTCAGAAAAGTAGACTTAGTGAGAAAAACTGGTTTGTTTTCAGTGGAAATGTCGTTCATATTAGTAAGAAAAACGTGTTGCAAGGACATACAAACTTCAGCCGAGCCGAAGTTAACTTTCCTCTATTTTTTTTTATTTTTATTTTATAAGCCTAGGAAAGGTGAAGTAGCAGAGCTAAATCCGAAGAAAAATTGGTTAGTTTATCAAATGTGCCACGGTTTAAGATGGCTTGATTCATATTAGACCATTTTAGTATCGAATGTATCCAACAGCGCAGAATATTATTCGCTGTCGATGGTTTTAGACATTAAGGTAATCAATATCAACGACACCAACCCTTAGACCAGACCCGCCCAAAAGGAGGAGACAAAAAACTGTGCTTGTGTTGGTGAGCACTAAAGACAGCAGTGGTTTTACTTGATTTTTCGTGCTTTTCTCTCAAAAAGTCGCAAGTTTGTATGACTTGGGCTCTTCGGAGGTCAATGGAATAAACATCCAAACATGTGTCTTATCACCAAAGATGATTTATCGTTCGAAAATAAAATTTCTACAAATTTTAATCACTTGGACGTGTTGCTTATTAGTTTTCAATTGTATTTGGGGAAGCATTTTTCATATTCAACAATTTGCCCAGTTATTCATTTCAAGTAAATCTCTACCAACTCCAATTTAGGGCACTTAATTTAAATCTTATTTTAATCTACTCTTAACCCATAATTTTCTGTCAAAAGTACTGCAAATTTTTAGGCATCATGACTTCGCCCTTTTTCGTGTTCAAAATTATTGTTTTGCAAATTCTTGACTCTTCCCAAATTAGTAGCCATCAGACTTTTGGCTGAATTTAATTTTTTTTTGGCCGCCAGAAAAGGCCTCGATTCAAAAGCAAACGCCCTAAACCTTGAGCAGTGCCGCGTCACATGTTAAATGCCCCCCCCAACCAGACCAGACACCTATCTACCTACCCATTTATGTATACAGTCTTCTCTAACCTCTATAATTACTGAGCACACAGATAGCAACACGAACGGTCAATAGACAGAGCTCGTTAATTATGCCGTCGAACCCACGAAATTATGACAAATTTCAATAAAAGCCCAACCAAAAAAGAGTCAAATAAGTTCAAATAGTCCGCCCATTTAAATAAACACGAAGACCGAAAAAAAATGAAAGAAAAAAAAACGAAGACGCAGCAGACTCATTCTATGGCCAAACATTGCCCAGAAACTTAAACCCCGAAAAAAACGTGAAACTTATGATGGGTTCATGGTCAAAACAACCTGAGTTCGTTTAAGCAATAAAAGCAAAAAAGAAATAGAAGACAGAACACAAAAACAAAGAAAATACAATATTTTTTTTGTGTGCGAGAGAAACCAAGGATTGTTGCCAATATTTATGGCCAAAATAAAGTCTGAAATTCTTTTGTCAGAATGAATGACATCTCTCTGCATTTTACTTTAGCTCGATCCACTGCCTGTGGACATTTCATGTGAGTTTAGTTTCAAAGCTCTCTGTTCGAGGGTATGCCAAACAGTATTTACGAAATCAAAAAAATTACAGTTTTTTGAATTTTTAAAGGTTATGAGTAGATTATTAGACTGTGGAATAAGTGAGAATGAAATCAAATCAAAGTATTCGAACAAAAATATTGGAAAATTTAATTCTTTGTTATATGGAAGCGAAACGATCCAGCTGCACGTTTTATTATACTGGTACTTCATGCGGCATTTTTTAATCAAAGATCGCTACAACTACAATTAGTCTATCTTTTGCCCTACTGTGGGACAATTCAAACATATAAATAACATTTTACGTTAATAGGAAATTTATCACTTTTGAATTTATTCAGTTGATCGGCAGTTTCTATGTTGTTCGTGTATGCAACAGGAAAATTAAGCATAATGTCATGATTTTGGTACATTTAGAATGGATTTGTTTTCTCTGTGTATGCACCTAGATCTAGAGTACCTTAAGAAATTCGAGAACTGGGTATGAGGATGGAATATCTCAGTGAATCCGGGAAAAGGATTTCTGCGTTACTCACACTATCAGAACGGATATTAGTCCTGACGTGTTCCTGGACGGAGAGACCTAGGAGTGACATTGTACAAGAGACTCACACTCAAACAAAATACACTCAGAAAAATATGCTACCTGCGTTCTGGGCCAAACGGTATAGAATTTAAACCATTTTGTAATTAAAATTTCAAGCTTGATTCATTCTTGGGTATATGTACTTAAATTAAGTACGAAACATTCTAAAACCAAAATATGACTGGTAATATTATTAAAATGAGAACAAACGTTATTGAATCAAGAACATTTTGTAATCACAATGAAATGAGAAATTCAAGAAAAGCGAGTTCTTAGTTTAAGTACAAAATATGTTAGATTGAGTACAAAATAGACTTATAATGCTAGCTTATCAAAGTGTGCAACGGAAAATGCGAATTATTTTTAAGCGAGTCTGTTCTTAAAATTCTCAACTGGTTCTAACACTTTTGTTATAGAGTGATGGTAAATTTCTGACCTACAGTAGTTCAAACTTGCACTTTGGTTATAATTCTTTGATGGTTCTTTGGTTCAATACAGAGACCTAGCTTAAGAGCCAACTTAGTACATTTTGTACTTGATTGAAACACTCTTATTTTTTTTCTTGAAAGTTTTGGGCTGGCATTAGAAATTACGGGACTTTAAGAACAAACGTTTCGTACTGACTTTGAGAGATAATCGGGCTGGACTTGAGACCATTAAAAGCTAATAAAAGTATGATCGAAAAGATTCTAAAATAATTCGACATATACTTAATATATCCTAACAACAGTCTAAATCAAGTATTTCGGGATTGAAAATCTCGTACTTGATATAAGAATTTTGTACTTATGTCAAGTATTTTGGTACTTACCGTACTATTGTCACCGTTTTGTTTTTTCGGAGTATACCGCTAGAATAGATGGAGTCCCGATCACTGGTTCTGAGTGGTACATTTGAATGGTGACAAGTCATCCCTAGAAGCCACACCATCTCGGCAATTCGGTCAATAAAGTTAACCCATTTAGAAGAGTCCAACAGCAAAGCGTTATTTATCAGGTTTGCATTGCTGGTTCTATCACACAGAATACTACAAATACTTTAAAGATGCAACAAAAAGGATTTTTTGGATCAGCAATGGGCACATAATGTCCCGTTGCGCCCTCGCAGCCCGTTCGTATCATTCCATATAACGAATTCAAATACTTTGGATAATGTATAAGTTAGCTAAGGCTACAAATTAATCCAAATAGAATTCCGTAACCTTTCAATCTAACTTTAACAACTATGTCTTTTCGAGTCCGAACGTAACCACATTTGATTTGAATTTAATTTCCAATTTCAAAGAGATGCCTTGCAAGAAGTCATTGTATAAATTAACCAGAATAAATATGGTTGAGGTAACAAATAGCTTCTAAATATACCATAAATACAGCGGAAAATGTTTTAATGTTCCAAATCCTTTGAGTTTTACAAGCTGGAATCGGTGGGCCTTGAAGTTACAAACCCATACATTGTTTTGGATCTCCGGAACGCTGGTTCGAACCAAAATTTAGCAATGGTTTCAAGTTCGCGGTTTTTGGAAGAAGGTTTTGGTTCGAACCTTGGTTCAGTCCATGCTGGACTCAATATTAATCTAAAACAAAGCAATACATTTATTTGGATACAAAACATTGCTAAAATTTAGAAGTTAATTTACTCAAATGTGTTCCAATAATCGCTTACGACCACTCAAAGCGGATGGACCATTTGAGGCGCAGTCACGGTTAAGATTTGCATGAAATAATCTTCAAACATTAAATTATATGGACCGTACTATCGATTCAAATAAAGATTTCATGCATTTTTCATAATTTTATGTGTTTTTTTTTTGAAAAACTTTCCTATAGATTTTAAAAAATCACCCTTTAGTTCTGAATGCCATTCTAGTTGTTTTTAAGTTCACCTTGCTGCCCATTTTAAGAATGAGTCACTCAAAACCAACCAGATATCAGATGAAATCGCTAAACCATTTTTGTTGAACCGAACCGGTTTTGTAGGTTCGGAACAGGTTCGGGTTCAGCTTTTAATTTTAAAGAGGTTCGGTTCACAGTAAAATCAAATTCAGAATTGCGGGTTCGAACCTGTTCGGTTCAAAACTGGTTTGCAGCCCTGGTTTTAGGTCAATCGTATGTTACATTTTTGTATAATTAGTTAGTGGTTAGTTAAACCACTTTTTGGATTAATAATTTGGGACTATATTTGCTATCGAACAATTCTGAGTCCATTCAGTTGACGGCACCTACCCATTGGATTGGAAAAAGAACTCCTACAAGAAACGAAAGTAATCCTTAATAAAGTTAAGACTGGCTGCCTTTAAATGCAAAGCAAATTTGATTGTTCAATTGTTCTATTGCAAAAAACTTGTTGACATACCCTCGTATCTTGAAAAGTTTGCATGTCGACAACATTTAACGCATATTTGCACATAAATTATGCTGGGCATGTGTACATACCTACAAATGCTTGTACGAGAGTATATAAAAAGGTAGATTCTTTGTGTCGTTGTCGTCGCTGCTGTTGCCTCCAACTCTTCCGTTTGACGCGCGCACACCTTGAAAATAACTTCCAAGGTTGACTTTAACTATGGAAATGATTGGTTATCTATCTCGCTTGCACGCTCTTGGCTTTTTGCACGTTTTTTTTTGTTTTCAGCAATGTGCGCGCTGTGCTGTGTGTGCCCCGTGCCATCATGCGGCTTCCTTAGTTCCCCCTTCTGAAGGCACATGTACATGCACGAAGGTTGCCGTTGCCCACTCCCTGTCAGGCTTACATATTTACTGCTACTTATAATATAGAAGTTGTCTTGTTCAACTTGTTCTCAACTTGTTCATCAACAGTTGAATAAGTTCTAGACTGGGTGGTGGTTTTATGTACAAGAACTGCCGGTTCCGGCATTGGCATTGAATCTTTAGGCTTTACAACCCAATCAAGAAATCATTTAAAGCCTCTTTCTTTTTAGGCAAATCGAAAATGTTCCAATTATGCCACATAATGGACGTTAAATTACCGCCGCTCTCTTTAAGAGGTGCCCCGTGCAAAGGCGGCATTGTCTGCGTCTGTCTGTATCTTTGACCCACTTCTGGGCGCAGTTGTAAAAATTCAATAACAGAAACGGAAAATTAACTGAAAACGGCACTCGAAAGCAGTCAAAATTGATAAGACTACACCCAAAGCCAAGGCTCAGCACGATTTCTTTGTACATCTGCAAAACGAAACTTTTGTTGTTTTTTTTTTGTTTTTGGCTGAGATGCCCTTCGCAGCGCAACACCATGTAAACCATTCATAATACATGTGTATGTATGTAGGTGCACCCATTTCCATGGCATTTCCATTTATGTGGACTTCGCCGCCATGCATAACGTGGGCCCCGCAGAAGCGACCATCGATGACAAGAGCTTCCACAGTGCGTGCGTACGTGATGCAATCAAAATGTTATTAATAACGCAATAAAGTAACCATAATTTAGATCATTAAAATGCACACATTTTGCGCTACGTGAGCACACCTTAACTACCGAAAACTAAAAATGAAAAAAAAAAGAAACAAAGCTTATGACTTTTGCTTGGCGCCACTGACATGGCACGCCCCTCAATACCATTGAAAGTTGGCACTGATAACTAAGCCAGGGGACCGACCCTTTAGCACCAGTTTTTGATCCGTCACCATTTCGATTTGTTTGATTGATGGGAATTGATTGACTGCTTGTGAGAAGGCCCTTTGGAAATGTGGTAGCGAATAATTTTATTTCTATGATTAATTAAGCTTAGATTTGGCTTGGGCACATAGTAAAGATTCCGACCACCACATGTCACGTAGTTAAATTTCATGAATTTAGAGTAAACCTTCATTATTCAACGCTTAGGTAAAGATGAACGTATGATTAAAAAATAATAGAAATAACGTGACTTCCGTTGGCCAACATACGATTTTTCTTACACGTTTCACATTTTAATCATGGACTTGCAGAATAGTTCTCTTTATTTTGGTAAAGACTCGGTGGTACAGGGCTATTCTTCTACTGATTGTGTATATCATCAACTTCTTGACGAATGTTGAAATCAATGGTCGCACTTTTCCATTAGAAAACAAGAAAGAAAGTCGGTCAAGCCCGACTATAACATACTCTGTACCAAGAAAATTTGTCTTTTGATCATAACTCGAAAACCGTTCATCCGATCTTCTTCATTTCTTTGGCGGATCGATAAGTTATCCTAATAACTAAATATGTCCAGAAGGAACAAGCCATCTATCTTCAAAACTGTGGGAGATATGACGTTTTTTCTAAATTGCGGGGGCGGGAGGGGGCGTGGCCAAAATTGAAAATAAACTTGATCTGCCTGCAGACATAAGAAGCATATGTCCCATACATGTCAAACCTCTATCTCTTACCATCTCTGAGATCTGTGCGTTCATACGGACAGACAGACAGACGGACATGGCTATATCGACTCGGCTGTTGATGCTGATCAAGAATATATATACTTTATGGGGTCGGAGATGCTTCCTTCTGCCTGTTACATACTTTTGCACAAATTTATAATACTCTATGTACCTACGGTACAGAGTATAATTAATTATTTTAAGGGCCATAAATAATTTGATTTAACTAAAATATATATTAGCGAGAAAGCTAAGCTCACTTCGTCTGTGCCGAAGTTTTCATACCCTTGCAAGTGCTCGCTTAAATATTTTCAAAAAATACTTTTTTTCCATTTTCCGACCGATCGTTCTTATGGGAACTATATGAAATAGTCATTCGATTTGGCCAAAAATTATCTGAAAGCACGTGAAACAAACAAATACAAAATTGCAGGATGCTACCAATAAAAACAAAAAAGTTTTTCTAATTTAGACTGTTTTTCAGACCTATCTTTTCTATGGCAGCTGTACCATATAGTTGTCCGATTTTCATTAAACTTGGCAAAATTATAAAAAGCATCGAAAACCTTTCGAATACAAAGTTTAAAGACGTTTCCATGGAAAAGAAAAAAGTGTTTCGTACTAAAACTAGTTTTCCGACCGATTGTTCCTATGGGAGCTATGAGATATAGTCATCCAATCCGTTCGATTCCGACATATTAGTAGTGTGCAGCAAAAAGAAGACTCTGTGCAAAATTTCAGCTCGACAGCTTTAAAACTGAGAGACTAGTTCGCGTAAAATCAGACAGACAGACGGACGGACAAAGCTCAATCGACTCAGCTCGACACCATGATCAAGAATATATATAGTTTATGGGGTCGGAAATGAATATTTCTATGCGTTGCTAACTTCTGGGCAAACTTCTTGCAAGGGTTTAAAAACAGGTTCTGAATAGAACCGAACCGCTTATTTCAGCTGGTGAACCAAACCTTACTCCGAACCTTCTTCCTTTCAGAAATGCTGAACCGAACCGAAAACCACAACAGAAACAGTTCGGTTCGGTTCAGTTCTCAGATGAGTTTGAGGACGTGAATCGATTTCTTCTAGCCAATAGCCTTGTTCAACCTGCCCAAATCAATGACAGGAACTCGTTGGATCTAGTTCGATTATTATAATGAACTATTGTAATGTGCATTCTGATTGCTAACTTTTGTGACTAGGATGGATGAAAAATACACAACAACTCAAACTGTCATTAAAAATCAACACGATATCTTCCCCGCATACTAACAATTCCTTGTGGATGATTTTTGATTCACGCTGCTGAACAAGGCCAATGATACTTATTGATTTGGGAGTTTGATTCGTTTCCCTAAAATAATTTGTATACGAAATTTCGTTGGGCGATGTCGGAACGATATAACCTTTAAGAATGAATTCTTCTGCAATCGCCCGCCGATCTCTTAATATACCTGCTCAGCGATTAATCCATCTGCTGCCCATTAGTCCGGGGCACGTTCAGCTTTTTCCGTTAAAGGGCTAGATTTACTATCAATATGCTATTAAATAGACCGCCAAACAAAACAAATGATGAAATACTGTCGATATACTGTCGCATGAACGCACAGATCTTATATGTCTTCCTCACTGAAGAACATTTTCAAAAAAGCTATCGTCATCACTGAAAATGCAGTTTGCTGTCCTCATTATGCTACTTCTGCATTTGCATTTTCAGAACATCTGTTTTTTGTTTACAATTATCAAACTGACTGGCAGTCAAAAATATAAATGAAAATTTATTATCAATTGGATATTATTTCGATGATTGATTTCGTGCTCATGGAAAACAGGCACCGGAATTCATCCCGCAGTGTGTGGACATATGTACGTTGGTGAAACGGTATGTAACGTTTTGGAAAAAGGATGTACCCCAAAACTCAAGAGAGTTCTTCAAGGAGAGCTTTCGGCAGTAGCGGATCTATACCCTTGCAGAGGGTATATTGAAATTGTCCAGATGTTTGTAACGCATAGAAGGAAGCATTTCCGACCACATAAAGTATATACATTCTTGATCATCATGACGAGCTGAGTCGATATAGTCATGTCCGTCTGTTTCTATGCTATCTGCTCCGTCAGTTTTAAAGCTATCGCCACTAAACTTTGCACGAAGTCTTCTGGTCCAAATACGCTGCACATTTGTCGGAACCGGCCGGATCGGATGACTATAACATAAAGTTGCCATAGGAACGATCGGTCGAAAAACTAGTTCTAGTAAGAAAAACTTATTTGTTTTTAATGCAATCGTCTCCAAACTCAGTATTTACTAGTTGTCTATGCTTCTTCATGATTCTGCCAAGTTTGGTCGAAATCGGACATCTATATAGCATAGCTGTCATACAAAAGTAGAGTCAGAAATGTAGTCTTATTGGGAAAAACTTGTTTGTTTTCAGTTGTCCTTTAAATTAGATAGAAAACGTGCTGCAAAGGTATACAAACTTCCGCCGAGCCGAAGTGAACTTTCCTCTGCTTTTTCTCTAAAAACTTGCGCAGCCGGTCACCTTTACTATTCGCTATTGGCGCCAGTACGAAACTAGCCATGAAAATGCTTCTCAAAGCGTTCGGATTCGGCGTTAAACTGTGGGTCGCTTTTTTTCTCTTGTACTAAAATTGGAAGCACACAATGCAAAAGATTAAGAGAAGCTCGGCTTGGCCCATTGGGCCGTAGGGTCAATTTTTGGAGATAAAAGAAATGTGTTTGCTGATAAGTAAAAGCAGGCCAGTTTGAAAAGGGGTGACGGTGTCTAGTTTTTCTAATGATTATTAAAAGAATGCTTTTCGGTTGATTCCATTTTAATAACCTCCTTTCGAAAAACAGATATTGGCCAAATCTATGCCATCATCTTCATCATCATCAAGTGGCAATTGCTGCTGCTGTATCTGTCTGTATGTTTGTCTGTCTTTGGCATTATTACCTTACGGCTTTGCGACTTTCACGCGGCTATAAACGCCGGCAAAACGCATCGTTGCACAAATTTGCATTTGCCAACATACACACAAAAGCGTCACAAACATGCAAAATGGAAAGCAGCGGCGAAAACTGAAAACTACAACAAAAATAACTGACAACTGTCATAAACATAACTCGAGCTCAATTGAGCATTGTTGTTGTTGTTGGTTTGGCTTGGTTTTGCTTGATATAGCCGAAGCATATCACCGCATTATTCACACACACACACACACACACACACACACACACATACAACTACACACACTCCCTCTCTCCTTAGACATTCACTTAGCCAAGTTTTTCCACTGCACAACTTTTAATGATTTCTCCTTTAAACAAATTTTGTTGTTACTGGTTTTTGCCGCCGCCTGCTCTCCCTCTGTGTATATCTTTCTTTTTGCTTTCAATTTTTTATGTAATAGTTTATGAACTGAAACAATACGCCGCTGGCTGGCTGCCTATCATCCGCCCGGCGCTTTCTTTGTAATTCATTAGAAATTTTACAGAAATAACTGTTAATCCCAATGCTTCATTTTGAGTAGCTTTGTTCGTTCCCTAGCAATGCATTTTCCTGCATCTCAGATAGCCACAGTTTTTGTGACTGCATTTTGACAAAAATAGTTTACCAACTAAAACTTTGGCTTGAGCTTATCATTAAGCCAGCGAATGGCAAACATTTTTGGCCAGAGTCAATATTGATTTTGTCACAGAGGAGAGAGACTTTTGTGTGTGCACTTGGGGGCTACAAGGGAATAAAGGCCAAAAGCCTCGTTTGCAATTGTTGTTCGATCTTCTTTCATTCGAACACGTTTATTGGATGTCGTTACTTTTGTTAGTTAAATTTTTCTCATACAGCCATCTGTGTGCATCTACATTAACATACATATTATGTACATATGTGTGTTTACGTTTAGTTTGGTTGGGTGAAATTGGTTTTTATATTTTCGGGGCATCGTTTTGGTTATGGGAAAGTAGCCTTAAATGAGCTCAAATTGTTAACTTTGGAGTTTTAGTGGGTGAAATTGTTATGAGAATTTAAGAAAAGTTTGAGAGATGACTGAACCGCAATTTAACAAATAATAACACGTTTCTTTTCATAGTGCTTGCTGAAGTAGAGTACAAATTGATGTACCTTTTCAATAACTCACACAAATTTTGACCTAGATTAGTAAAAAAGTAGACAAGGATTCCCAGAATCCCGCTGAATACTTCTTTAAGTTGACGGGGATTTAAACGAGAGCATAAGTTGAAGTCGGCCATGCCCGACTTCGAAATACCCGTTTCTCAGGGCAATTAGTGGTTAATAACCCCATGAGGCTCAGATAAGTATGCAACATTTTTTTAACTCTGTCTTTTATTATTCGATGTTTATGAATTTGTGAGATTGTAGATATTGGCCAAATAGACTACACTACAAAATCTGAGCTCGATATCTTAAAAAATGGAGGAGATATGGGCGGAATGGGCGTGGCCAAAATTTGAAATCAACTTGATCTCATGCAGACAATACTTGCCTACGTTGAAAATTTGGTGGCTCTAGCTCTTCTAGTCTCTGAGATCTAGGTATTCTTACAGACAGACGGACATGGCTATATCGACTCCACTATTGATACTGATCAAGAATATATATATATATGGGGTCGGAGATGCTTCCTTCTGCCTGTTACATACATTTGCACGACTTTAGTATATCTTTTTTACTCTTCTTGTAACGGGTATAAAAATCGGTTTAAGAATGTAAAAAAGATTTGTAAGAGTTTTAGCCGAAAATTAGCATATAGTAATAGTTTTCTTTTCGTAGTGCTTACTCTGGTGCAAAGTTTTGCACCATTTGAAGCACCACGCACTCTATCAAAAGAAGTATACAAGCCGTCTATTCCTAAAATCTTTGCAAAAAGTATCGTTTTCAAACTTGTTTAATAACAATATACATTATGAATGCCTTAAAACCAGGATTGTACTTCTACAAGCAAGTTCCAAAATGTTGCTACTCCGTTCCCTAAGTCTGAGTGGGTGCACCGATTAGAAATCCACAGTAAAACCCAAAAATACGACAATTTTTGACCCGTTTTAATTAAAATTGGAGTTTTAAAATCCTGTCCGGGCCTTAAGAGTGTAACTTATACTTTTATTGTAGCTCAATTTGTACGACCTGCTGAGTTTTCGTCATGAGAAGCTCAGTTGAGTGCATTACAGAATTATTGGTTCACTGGTGACATCATCCTTATGAAGTTGCTTTGTGTCCATAAAAGAAGACGACAGTTAAGGAGATTTAGCACACACACAAATCGCTAACCAATAACAAAATTTCGAAAACAAACATATTTATATCGATTGTTTGAAAATGCAGGAAGTGGCAACGCTAACACACTTCAAACAGGCAACCCTATGAACGCTCAGCTGAGAGGCTACGTCAATCAGAACGGGTTCTGTTTCATCTGATCGCTAAGCTTATTAGATCCCCGTTTATAGACAAAAAGAATAACATGATAAATGCCCCTAAAAGTATGCCATTTTCATTTCCCTAAATAATTCTTAATTTAAATAAGTAACTGAGAGTCAGTTTCGCCTGCGTCATACAGAATCCACTACTTGCATTCACTTAGATTGACGATTTAATTGAAGGTATTCAAAATGAGTTTGCAGTCAGCCAATTATAAGACAATTATTTTCCTGAATTAGTAATATTATTAAGCATAGCATACTTTAAAGAGCATTTATCATTAAAATTTTGTTCTGTATAATCGAAGCTTTCGCTGCAAATGAACAAACTCTGAACATTCCCAGAGACAAATCGATTATAATACACTACATTATGTAAAATTTGATGAACAAAACTTTGTCTAATCAATTTTCAGAAGACAGTCCTTAAATGCTTAGCTCTTATAATCTTTAGGCTGAGATTTTCGGCAAACAGATTCAAAGCGATCTTCCATTTGAAAATCCAAAGCAGTCTCTCAGCTAACTTTCATCCAATAAGCTTTAAAGACACACCCAAAATAAAGTCAATATTAAATTAAGGCATTTTAGACTCAAAAATAATCAAGAAAAACTGTTATATTTTATTTGATGGTACAGGGTGCGCCATCTAAAGTGTCGGTATGGCAACACTGAATAAATATAAAAACAAACAACCGATTGCTATATGTTGATCTTGTTCCTTTAATTTGGTCCTGTACAATTTATTTCGACTACTTTTTGAACACAACATCAATCAAGTGGCCGCCTTTATTGGCCACAACAAAATGTTCCCTTTTTGCGGCATTTTCCATCACTTTTTCGAGCGTCTCAATCGATAAAGCGGCGATTTCGGCACGAATGTTGGCCTTAAGCTCTTCAATGGTCTGTGGATCGCTGGCGTAAACCTTGCTTTTTAAATAGCCCCACAAAAAGAAGTCTGGGGCGGTCAAATCTGGAGATCTGGGTGGCCAGTCAATATCGCCTCTTTTTGATACCGGCCCAAACAGTCACTTTTTGGTCGTGTAAAGGTATTTTATGGATGCGGTGTGGATTTTCCGTGCCCCATATGCGACAATTTTGCTTATTAACACCACCAGAAAGCGTGAAATGGGCATCATCGGTCATCAAAATTTGTTAGCACAATTGAACGATTATTTTCGTTGAACAGCGTCACTATTACGGCACGTTGTTTTGGTGTGAAGCGTTCCATGGTCAAAATTGTACTAGATTGATGTTTCCAAAACATGTCTAAAAAAAGCAATCGGTTGGTAAATGTCAAAGTTATTCAGTGTTGCCATACCGACACTTTAGATGGCGCACCCTGTACTTTGCCGTAGCTCACGACTCAGCTGTAAAGTCTGACTTCGTGCATGCTCGTGTTAGGCTGCCTTTTCAAAATTTTTGCGACACGCGACATGACATTAAAAAAATTATAGTTTCTATATTCTGTGAAATAAGAACAATGAACAAAGTTTAACCACCAGATCAATAATTTTTATATAAAAAAAAACAAATTCAATTGGGTAAATTGCGAAAAAGTAGCGAGTTTTTTTATTTTCATTGAGTCTGAAGTAGAGATGGGCACAAACACACAAAAGACACTCTCACTCGTGGTGGAGCTAATCGGAAAATTTAAAATTGGCTTAGAAAGCTGTTGCAAGAATTTTATTTTACATGTTTGCTTTTATAGGTATTTACATTGTCCCAACGTTGGTTTATTAGCCTGGTGTTAATTCCAATATTCATCCAGTTCTTGGCACTTTTTGGGTTAAGTGCATGATTTTGTAGTAATTGTCATTAAGTAAATAGAATAATATGCTATAATGGCTTAAACTGATGGAACTACTAAGTTTATTGTACAATAAACCAGGGATGCAAACCGGTTCTGAACCGAACCGGTTTTGAACCGAACCGAACCGCTTATTCCTGCTGGTGAACCGAACCGGTTTCACTTCAGAATTGCTGAACCTAACCGAAAACCACAAATAAAAACGGTTCAGTTCGGTTCAGTTCTCTTACGAGATTTTTACTGGAATCGCTCTCCTTTAGCCAAGGATTTTTATTTATTTGGGAATTAGAATCGTTTCCCGAAAATAATTTTTATACATTTAGTTTGACCCTCCACATATTTATCGTTGCCGGATCGATATATCTTTTAGCGATGACATGTAATCCTGTAAGAGTTCTGCAATTGCCCGCCGATCTCTTCATTCTGCATTTATTCCTCTAGTAGGCAATATTTTCTAATTTCTGTAGTACTTCTTTACCTTAATTAAATCTTTGACAGGAGAGATTTTCTCATATAATATTATAAATAGGTTAAGTAAGATGCATGGTTCTTTTCTAGCCGACATTCTCTCTTTTCGAAAGGCATTCCTCTAGGAATTTACAGACGAATCCTAGAAATCCGACATAACAAACTTTGGACATTCTTCTATGGATTTTAAAGATATTCAAATGGACTACAGGAATCACTTTCATTATGTTTCTTTGTGAACCACTGAACCGAACCGAAACCGCGGTTCAGTTAGCTCCAAAAACCCAGTAGTGAACCAAACCGGCGGTTCAGAAACTTTGTGAACCACTAAACCGAATCAGTACTTTTTGTCGAGTGGTTTGAATCCTTGCAATAAACATGGATGTCGGTGATTTCCAAGGAAAACTATTCTAAGCATTTCGTGGAGTTAACTATTGTCGGCTTATGGCATTTTAGTTTATCATGTAAGAATGTGTCAAACAGTATGAACGTATCGAACTGATGAACAGTATAACATATCTGTTCCTTTTATTGTTGGGGTGCAGCGTGAGAGTATCAGCTTAAGATAAGAAGAGAGATTGCATGTAATTCGGTGCATACAAAATCTGTAGAGTGAGGAACTCATACCAACGCATACTTTTAACCTAAATTGGCGAATTCGGCTAAGGTACAGTTGAACCCATCAAAATTGATTAAGTAAACCGTACCAAGAGCCCCAAGGCTTTCGCATGTCTAATACATCATTTAGCAAGGCCAATTTGCATATCTAATTAGTCAAGTCCTTAACACATTATTTCAGTTACGTTTGTCAATATTTGTGTTTTTTTTTTTTGTTGGTCACAGTTTTCCCCAACTTGCGTACGCTTTTCCCTCTAAGTATTTGGCAGCTGTTGTCAAGCAGACCGAAGCAATAACAACAACAACTACAATTTTCAAAGGCCATTCAACGGCAGCGCGAAATTGTTGGGAAGTTGTTGTTGCGGCCATTGGCGTGAAATTTGTGTGAACAACTCAAACAACAACAACAACAACAATCGTACTTCACAAGCCGACAAGCTTTTCACTGCGAGCTGCAAACTTATGCCTACAATCGGATCTGTGTATATATAGATAGGCTCTGGCCTCTCTGGCCGTGAAACTTTATGAGCAAGTCAGCAGCGCTGCGACGTTGACTGAGGCAGCACATGGGCATTGCCTTCAACTGGCCCGTCCTCCATTTGGACATTATGCGTGCGTATTTATTGTTTCAACTTGAGTTAGTTTGGCATTGTAGAATACCTTTTTAATGGTATACATATGCCAAAAATGTGTACATCAATTTCCTGATTTTGCACCCTTGGAAGTGGAAAATATGAATGCATTTACTATATTCTTCTAAGTGGAAACTGGATGAAGATTTTATGAATTTTAAAGAATGTTGTATAGAAATTATATTATTTTTTATTGAATTGTCAAGTTTATATTTCAATTTCACATCTTGTACATAAACTGACCAATAACAGAGTAAATTCTTAGCTTCTTCTTTCTATCTTAGCTAGATGAGAAATCCGATCTTATTTAAATATGTATACGAAAAATATTTGTTCCATAATAGAAACGGTGAAGGGTTTTCGAATTTAAGTGAGTGGATAAGAAAAACTTGACACCTTTGATAGATGTGAAACAAAAATTATTCCTGGTAGCTGACATTGTCTATCAATTTCCTGATTGTTCCTCATGCGTCATCTATAATATCTATAAATCTTTGCTACAACATACTCTGTTCCACCCAATGTTTGTAAGTGCTGCCCATCGCTGCTTCAGTCGCTGTTGCCCAGCATAAATGTTGGTTTTCCGATGTTCATCATTCCTTCGGCGGATCGATAAATAATACTAATAACTAAATATGTCCAAAAGTTCCGTACCTTCTGTCTTAAAAATTTTACAAATTGCTTCAATCTGACTGTTACATACTTTTGCATAAACTTATTATGCTCTGTTTACCTTTGGTACAGAGTATAATAATAAAGCTGGCAAAATATGGTCAACCAATTTCTTCAGTGCTGTCTGCTCACCAAAATGACAAGTACAAATTTTCTAAGAACAGAGCAGTTTATTTTGTTTCTCTCGTTCTTTCGTGTTGATTCATGGTTTTCGTTGAGAGAAACACACGAAGCTATCTGAGGATAACAGCTTGAAGGGGATAAAATCGTTCGGATCTCAGAAGCTGAGCATAAATCGAGTTAAAGTTGACCCTGTCCGACTTCGATATACTCGTGACAAGAGTTGGGCGCCGTGTCGTGTCACTAGCACGCACGGCTCAACACGACATGTTCGTGTTGCAAGATCAGATTTCGTGCGTGCTTTTGCGTGTCAGCTTTTAGACAACACGACACTAGCCAACACTGCATACTCCAATTAATATCAACTTGTGACTATACACAAACGAGAGCGTAAGTTAAAGTCGGCCCTACCCGACTTCGAAATACCCGTTACTCAGCTCAGCTCGGATAAATATGCAACATTTTTTTAACTCGGCCATTTATTATCCGATCCTTTTGAAAATTTGTGAGATTGTAGATATTGGCCACATAGACTACACTGCAAAATCTGAGCTCGATATCTTAAAAATTGTGGGAGTTATTCATTATTTTTTATTGCGGGGGCGGGTGGGGGCGTGACCAAAATTTGAAACAAACTTGATCTGCCTAGAGACAATACTAGCTTACGTATAAAATTTGGTTGCTCTAGCTCTTCTAGTCTCTGAGATCTAGGTGTTCATACAGACGGACGGACGGACGGACGGACAGACGGACATGGCTATATCGACTCGGCTGTTGATGCTGATGAAGAATATATATACTTTATGATATCGGAGATGCTTCCTTCTGCCTGTTACATACATTTGCACGACTTTAGTATACCCTTTTTACTCTACGAGTAACGGGTATAAAAATGGCAAGATTTTGATGAATATAGAGATGAAAATGAGGCTAAAAAACCTAAATTGGAAAGAAGCGCTTTTGACATTGAAATTGAAAAGTACTATACAAGTTCAAACGAGCATCAGAACGATGTTTCACTTTTTTGGATAAAGGCAGATAATTGGAAAGTGTTGGAAAAGATTTCTAAGCTAATTTGAAATATTCCGATTAGCTCCGCAACGAGTGAGAGGTTTTTACACTAAGGGCCTAGTTTTGAGTGCAAATCTCGATAAACTAATTTTTCTAAACAAAAATATAACAAAATTTATAAACAAAATAACTTTTAGAATGAGTAATGTTACATATCTATTGAATAATGAATATATAAGTGGATATAAAGAAAGATATAGAACTGATATTTTCACATTATATAAAGTCTAGCTTACAGTGTTGGGCACGTGCCTAATTCTACTCGTGACTCTGTTTTCTTGTGTTGAATATCAGAGCTTTAACATTAATGTAATTATATCAGCATTATGTTAGCAGCATATATTTTCTTTTGTTGAATAACAGAGCTTTAACATTAATGTAATTATATCAGCATTATGTTAGCAGCAGATAGCGCAGGCTGCTCTAAAAAGTATGCAGCATATTTAATAACCTTTACAACTTTGACATTTCTAATTCGATCTTTTTGAAAATTTTAAATATTATAGATATTCAAAAAACCATACCAGAACGCATCTAAAATTTAGTTGCTCTAGCTCTTGAAGTTTTTGAGATCTAGGTGATCGTAGAGATGGATGGACAGCCCGCAGACACACTTGCAGTTTACTGAGGCGTAACGCACTAAAACTCTTGCTGATTAAGCAAACAGACAGAGTTTTTATGTCATTTCGGTAGCCCTTTTTACACGGTTATTAGTAGGTTTATGTGACAGATAGCTCTACTCGTTAAAACCAAGTGCCAAATGCCAATGTGGCAAATTTTTTGAATTTTTTTGTGGCCTACATCGCAACACTCAATCTGAGACGACCGAACTCAAAGAACCGAAGTCGGCCATTAAAATGGATTCTCAGCGAAAACCCAAGCATAAACATTCTTTCTGACACCGTTACGCATTTTTGTGTTTCAGGAGATTTTGGTCCCACAATTCCAAGTAGATGGGATCTCAATTCAGTCTTAGAAAAGGTGGCTTAAAATTTATGTTTATATGTTCAAATCGCCTCTAAAGCAGTGATCCTTTTGATTTGCCAATCGTAAATACCTGGAACTCTACTGTCTCAGATAAATCAGCTTTTCAGTGATGTTGAAGCTAAATCATTTATGATATCTAACAATATTGAATACAAAGCGATTAAGCTAATTTAATAGAGTGTATAAAAACTAACAGCCAGTAGTAAATTTAAAAGCGAATGCCTTTGAGATGGTACCCCCTACGGTTAAGGTTAATCTCCACTTTCGACGATGTGTGTCTCATTGTCGGCTCAAAAAAATACAATAAAATAAGCACATCACATAAGATCACATGGAAGCCATAACTGGTCATAACGCCCTAAAAGTCGCACATGACAGCAAACACAGACCAACGCCTAGGCCCAATGACACAAACAGTCATGGTACCCCCCCGGTCCCCTAGCCCACTGGCCCCTGTCAACTTTGACGTGACGGCCTGTTGCCATTGATTTATGAAGGGATTAATTTCGTTGCTTGAATGTATCTCTATGTATCCATTGGTATTGTATGTAGCTATATTTTTTTACCTTTACCTTTTTACACACATTTGACTTCATGTAGATTTCTAAATGGATTTCAACTTTGGGCTAATTTCACTTTGGCATGTCGTGAACAGCGTCACAAAATGATTTCATATTTTCTGTTTCTTTTATTGAAACATTTTATCAGAGATGTATTGAATGATGGACACACGATTATTGATGGATTTATGGAGTATTTGTGAAGAAACGGGCATAAAACGTCGGTGGGACATTATAGATCAAATTCTTTTTAACAAAATTAACAATGTTTTACCTTTTTTTCTTCTTTCGTTTCGCTTACAGGTATGTACATGTGTTGCCTGCCATAAAAGGCTTCCTCTTATGAATTAAAATGCAGCAGATGTTGCTGTAATTTGGGCACTGGTTTAGTCAAGGATCCTTTCCACATTTCAGGCGCGTGAGTAAATATAATTTATTTAAATCGATTACGCGTCGAAGCGAAGGGAAACCTCAGATCGATCGATGGATTCGATCGATGTCTCGGCCCATTTTTAAAGAGCTTGCAATTATTCATTTATAACCACACTAAAAACACAGCCGAAAAGCGATAAGCAAACTGAAGCCAAACCAGTTGGTGGGTTTCATGCAATGAATTTGGCGTTTTGGCCGAAAATCATGTGGCGACCAATGCGTGCCCCAAATACCTAGAGTTATTGGACTGGTTGAATGGAAAGGGAAGGGGGGGTGCGAACGGACAACAATATGTCATAAGCTGTGTCGAAAGAAGTCACAACTTTTTGGGCCTGGTCATGGCTGTCATCTATTGCCCAACACTTGTTCCATGATACCAGAGAAAAAATGGAAGATGGAAGCCTTCGGTCATTATTATACTACATGTTTTTTTTTTTGTGAAAAAGAAAGAAAAATGAGGTCAAATTTTCACTCCAAACTCGGCATAAAATTTGACAGACATCCGACCCAACCGTCAAACCGCGTTTTGGTTGGTGGTTGGCATTTTTGTAAACTCTCGCGTTTACAATTTTAATTGCGGATGCGCACACTTTCGTTTTCCATACCCATTGTTGTTGTTGTTGTTGTTGTTGCTTGTGAAAGAGGCCTACGGTTAGATGTTAGTTGCCAGCATGGAGTTAAATTTTTAACATAATCAAGCCTTAAAGTTTACGTACTTGTTATAAATCTGTTGACTTAAGGACCATGCTAAAGAATTAGCTGAGCGGGACCAAACGAGACTGAAAAAATCCAGGCAGATCAGGGCTGCAAAACCGTCAGATTACAAGCAGAAAGTCAAATTTGATCATATATATAATTATTTTTAGGTTTAGGTTCAGCTTTAATACCTTAAGAGGTTCGGATCACAATAATCTGAAATTCAGAATTCTGGGTTTGAACCAGTTCGGTTCAAAACCAGTTTGCAGCCCTGGCTAGGATCTTAGATTGATGCTCACATTTGATATCACTTCACAGAGTTCGCCTGGCTCCACACTTAAGAGTTATCAGTTATCTACAAACCTTGACAGGTACGGAATATATTATCGTAATAACTGACCGACTTTCGACGAAATTTTTTCGATATTTTATTCGATATAACATAAGTATCATTTCGATTTTGATATTTTGTTGTACAAAAGATCTAGCAAATTTTTTTGGAAATAATCTGATATATTAAGAAACTTTTGATGTCATTTGACAGGTTGCCGCATATTTCTAAAAAATCTATATTAATATTGAAAAAGTATTATTTCGATATTGATACTATCGATATTTTGAAATTGTTTTAAGAAATAGCAATTTCTTTAAGAAGGAAATTCAGCTGACACCTAATAAAAATGATAGAATCAGAAATTATAGATCCTTAAAATCTGGAAAAGGTTCGTTGCACGGGCTCAAGTCCGTTGAAGAGCCCAAGTTTCGGTTCTCGGAACGCTTCCTTTACCAATCAAGCCTAAGGTTTTGGTTCGAAGCTGGATCTCATCAATGTTCGAATGGAGCTCACTTGGTATAGATATAATCCGCAAGACTTTCACCACAACTTACAAAAGTGTCCAGGCACCAAATGGAATGCTTACCTCACCATCCTATGTATAGGTACATAAATATATGGATTAGTTTTGTCATTTCACAACTTTATTAATGCTTAATTTCCTTTTCGAAGTCGTAATATACCAGTATTGTAAAAATTTTTTTATACGATCAGTAAATTGTGATGGTCTTTTAAGTTCAATTAAAAACGGCCTAAAGCCATTTTTACAGCCGAATAGTGTTTTAAGCAGTTTTTAGAAGACTACTTGCACCCGAACGGAACCGGGTCTCAAGGGATACCGCTCCCAGTACTGGTTTCTTAAATTGGGAAAAATTCTATAAAAAAAAATCTAAAATTATTCAATATCCTATATATCACCTCAAAAAATATTAGAAAATAATAAATCGCATCTCTGATCAAATTATCTATATTTCGATGTACTGATAATATTTCCAGCATTGACTGCCTAATTGACATGTATTAATAAATAACTTTCTCACTGAGCTCAAAATCTACAGATCAAAGTCCTCTGGAAAAGGATTGGTCCAAGGATTCGAGCCTGTTGGAGAGTCTACGGTACGATTCTATTGTTTACGAAATCTTAGTTCGCTGAGAAATTCATTAAATTAAAAATTTGACATATTTTTGATAAGAACATAAATCTATAACCCGACTGAACCTCTTTCATTATAGACCTAGAAATGTGCTTACTCTTCAAACTTAGAAACTCTCAATAAGAAGGATTCGAAAAGATGAACCCAAACATCGACAAAAAAATCACATAAAAATTATCGATTTCGATATTCGGTAATGCTATATTGTATTTTTTAACAGAAATGTCGATATTTTCGATGACTTATTCGATAGTTACAGTCGATAGTCGATATTTTTCAAAATAACCAAATCAACAACATCATAAATCAAGCTGTACAAAATTGATATATGATATATCGCGAGTACACAAAGTATCGAAATATCTTTATTTCTCAAAATCACAAAATATCGAGTAAAAATAATCGATAATTCGTTATTTCTAAAAACATTTTAAAATCCTTGAAAGCATTTGCAAAACCACCACTACAATTACATTTGAAACAGATGTTGATAGGTACCATTCAATAGGATAGGATTTGCTAAAATTAGACACCGCTTGAGTAAAATCTTTCACATGCATTTTCCAGCAATGTTTATAACCACCTTGGTGGAATTTATTGGATGGATTACTACCCACGGTATCGAATGTTAGAAACAATCGAACTTTAATTATGTTAACATGTTGGTGAAACGAGACTAGAGAAAACGTTACGAATGTTCTTAACGGCTCTGAAATGTCATAAAATATTATAAGCATCATGCAAATATCCTCTAGCAAAAACAGCGATATATCGATTTATCGATACGATATCGATTACTTTAGTTTATACTTAAGTTAGGAGCCGAATGGGTTCCCCAATTTTTGTAGAATTGGAAGCTTAAAGGTAAATTACCCCAAAAATACTTCACTTGGGTTCACTTGGATCAAATGTGGTTTACAGTCGGTAAAGAAGTTTTAATTCCTTAAGTCGTCCTCGTACCGCCCGATCAGCAGTGTGTAACCTGTGAACTGAACAAAAAGAGCCTTTTACTTAAGGGTACTTTCAGTTAGATTGATTTTCTACATCTACATCGGCTAGGGTATAAAACCTGCGGATCCCGCAAACCCTAGCCTGATTTCCTTGAGTTTTGTCGCACAGCTTTCAAAAAGCCAGCCACAAGCCACAGCTTACAGGTTTCACTTGAGGGAAATCGCACCAGGCGGCAGCGCCTATGACATAACCCAACTTTGCTGCCGGCGCCGTCAACGTCGATGTGGAAAGTTAAACAAATTTTGTGTGTCGTTTCAAAAATTTTGCAACTGTTTTCATTTCACTTGGAAAGTTATCTTTTTTTTTTTGGGGAAGGCAAACTGAATTTCACATTTGTTGCAGTTGCAATGACCAAAACGGCAATTGTGCAACCTTTTGGTCTTGTTTCGCATTTAGAAAGTAGATGATGATGTGGTGGGCGAGTTGAGGTCAAACTTTCATTTCAATCAGTCACTAAACACCAACGGATTATTGGAAATGTATGTAATAATAATAATCACTTAATTTTAACGCTAATTTGTGACTCTCTTTTGGGCCCATTCACCACTTAATGACTTTCTCAACCCGAAAGGTGATCTGCTTTTTAGCTTTTCCATTCGTTTCTCTGCTCTGATGAAAATTATGCAAAACAATGAGGCACTTTTTTTCGCGCTCGCCTTGCCTCTCTTGCCTGCCTGCCCCTCTTATGGTTGAACTCTTTGGCTTCTTTTGCTGGTTTATTTTTTGTAGGCTTTCAAAGTCAAAAGTTGAATGCAAATCGCAAGCATTTCGTTTGAAAGTTGGAAGGGAAATTTGTAGTACGAAACGCACAAAAAGTTCCCGTGGGTTAGAGAGGGGTAGGAGAGGCGGTGGCGGCCCATTATAACAATGCGAACAGTTTGAGCAACTGGAGAAGGTGCATGACATTTTGACACGAAGATTCGTGTTTTTTTTTCTCTTAACTATTGTTTAATGTCATGATTTGGTTGTTGTAAATGCAGAAAAGGAGAAGGAAGTATGCACATTTCGAGAAAAGAGTTTTCATCTTTTTAGATTGGTATTTCAGCGAGAAATGAAAGGCCAGTTTTTGATAAGGATTTCTGTCAACTAACATATGCTTAAAGAAAGCTCCCATTTAAAGGAGACAACCGCGGGAAAAGCCCATCCAGGAACTAGGAAAAAAGCCTGATAAATGCAATGGATACCAATCATTTCAATGGTGCAGAAGTCGTACACTCAGAAAAGTCTAGATCGAACCTCAAACCTAGAACATAGATCAAATCGAACTCAGCTCTAGTCTCAATTTGCGGCTTATTAAAGAGGGAAGTGATGATTCTCAAATGAACTGGGAAGAGAGCAATCCTTTCGGTTTCGGCCCATACTCGGGTAAGCAAATTAGAAGCACTCAAGCCCTTCTGGTCTAAATAGTTAAGAAATTTACCACAGTTTTATACATAAAACATGCAGCATCAAATCGATCGATTCCCCCTATTAACACCCAGCTGTGACTCTTCCCATTGCGAATTGAATTTCCATTCGTTTTGCCAATCAATTTCAATCACCTGGGACCCCGAGTTGACCCCGCCTCTCCTCCTCAGCCACCCTTTGCGCATGCCGGAACTATCCATGGCCTAAAAAACAAATTCATGCACTTTTCGGCGATTTCACTTGAATTCGTAACACCCAAAAGAGAGTTGGAGGAAAGATAAAAACAAAAAAAAAAACAAAATACAACTTTAAATTTGTATTAAAACAAAAATCCCAAAAACGAAACCACCCGCGATTTGTCTTGTACAACAAAAATCTCACCCGCTATCACATACGACCAAAAAAAAAACTCTCTTTTTCTGTTGCTTGGACGATTATCTACACCTTTCACCTTTCACGCCAACAACAACAACAACAACATCAGCAACAATGACAATAATGCTGGCGATGCTCTACCTTTGTTTTTCATTTTTCGAATTTGCTGCAGCCTTTCTAATTTCAATTGTCTCTCCCCTCTCTCACTCACAGTGTGTGATCATCGTTGTGCAATCGAGTTAATTGTGAATAGATGTAGAGCTTCTGTAACTCCAGGGTGCACATTAACCCCACCCCAGTAACAACCACCCCACCCTGTTTTGGAGAGTGACATTTTATTTGCAAGCGCTCACATAAATATTACATAAACAGTCTGGATGGATTTCCACACCAAATGTACACTTGGAAAAAAGAAAGAAATCTCAATCTAAGATCCCAGACAGATGCGGGTAATTCAAGAAGAGGAAAAAGTTACTGAAATGCAGCCAGTATTCTATTCAATATCCAACTCAGTCTCTTTGGGTTTCAAATACTCAATATTTGGGTGTCGAGTAGAGCAAGCCATAGCCGCTAGTCCAATAGATTGAGTGTGGGCTACCATCAGGCCAATCATCCGTATAAATGAAGTTCGGTACATTATTTTTTAAGCCACGTTTGAGTGGTTTTTGTCTCTTGAGCTGGAGTTAAAAGTCAGATTGATACACTTTCGCTGAAGTTTTGACACCTTTTTTACAAAAATCTAGCTTGGTGACCCCATCATAGGCGACTCCCCACCAAACCATAACACAAGCCGGATTGTGACCTTTCTGAACTTTGGAATGAGTTCGGAAGCTTGTTTTGATGACACGTTCCTTTTGTTGAACGATCCCTCTAAGAAGCACAATTCGCCTGTGGGCATTGTTCGCGCACTGGCAACGCACTGCATTCGATTTTGTTTTGCCTTTTCGTTTCAATGCTGTTGTGAGCAAGTGACCGGTGTGTTCCTTGTATACACCAAGTTTCAATTCACATTTTATGATGCGCCTCATGCTCTCCTTGCTCATATTCGTCTCACGAGACATGATTTTCGGCTTGCGCAGTGGATTTTTCACGGCTTTGATGGCTTGTG
This sequence comes from Lordiphosa fenestrarum, assembly GCA_035044985.1. Classification (NCBI taxonomy): domain Eukaryota; kingdom Metazoa; phylum Arthropoda; class Insecta; order Diptera; family Drosophilidae; genus Lordiphosa; species Lordiphosa fenestrarum. The sequence continues at coordinate 113,345 of JAWNNO010002952.1, forward strand.
GCGTTCGCGCAGTGCGCTTTTGATCTCAACTCTGATTTTGTGAGAACTCAAAGTACACGGATTATCGAAAATTTCCAAAATTTCCAAGTTTATAACTTTCAAAATCAAATCTCCGAAAAATCAATGCTCGATAAATTAAGTCCACCAGTCGGTTCAATGGTTCGTGCAGCTTTTGGACCTGCAGTTCGGTTCATTACTTGGTTTTTAGAAAGGAAAGAAATTTTTGGTATATTTTAAAAAGGGACGTTGCTGTTTTCGAATATTATGATTTCTTAATTGAATATGTTACTTTTTATTTAAATAGCTCGATAGATGGATAGATGTTATAGATTATTGAGAATATCGTCCCATTAAGGAAAATCTGATGTGTGACGTATTTTAAGAGGTCTTTAAAAATTGTAGATCTTGTACGATGCTTAGATGCTTCATTAAGTAAGTAAGTCGATAAGTATCAATTCGGTTTACAGACCGATTTACATGGTCCGTCGTAATTTATCCGAAATTCAAATGAAATTCTTTAAAGAATCAATGAAAACTCCCAAGTTAACCAGTATCATTGTCAGTGAACTGAACCGCACCGTGTAATTTTAGTGGTTTTAGGTTCGGTTCGGGTCAGATCCGGTTTGCTGCCCTAGAGTTTACCACACAAAGGTTTAAGGTCTGTAGAAGGTTAAAATTCTATCTACAAATTTGTGGAAGATATGATATTTTTTCCAGATTGCGGGCATGGCGTAAATTAAAAATAAATTTGATCTGCCTACAGGTGTAAGAAGTACTTGTCTCTTGGAACATTTATTACAAGAATTAAGTGCCTTTCCTCAGCTCTTAAAAGTGTTTACTTTAAGAAAAAAACGAAGGTATTACCTTGTATCAAGAAATTTGACCATTCTGATCCTTGGGAACCTATAACACAGTACCTTTTTTAGCCCCTAAAAATGTTTACCTGTCAAGAAAACCAAGGTATGACCTGGAATCTGTCTATACCGTAACATAACTCCTACCAATTTCGACCTAGATTAATAAATTTAGATATTCAGCATTTCTTGTTAATGTCGAACATGTCGAACCTTTACCTCTTACTATCTCTGAGATCTGTTTGTTCGACTCGGCAGTTGATGCTGATCAAGAATATTCATACTTTAAAGGGTCGGATGCATTCTTCTGGCTGTTATTTTTGCACAAACTTAATATACGCTGTGTACCTTTGCTTGGTACAGAGTATAACAGAAAGCAACTCTCTAATAAAAAACTGTCTTATCTCACAGAAGTGCTGAAAAACTACTTATGTATACGATGTTTTTATACTCTGTACCGTAGGTACATAGAGTATTATAAATTTGTGCAAAAGTATGTAACATCCAGAAGGAAGCATCTCCGACCCCATAAAGTATATATATTCTTGATCAGCATCAACAGCCGAGTCGATATAGCCATGTCCGTCTGTCCGTCTGTCTGTCCGTATGAACGCACAGATCTCAGAGATGGTAAGAGATAGAGGTTTGACGCGTATGGGACATATGCTTCTTATGTCTGCAGGCAGATCAAGTTTATTATCAATTTTGGCCACGCCCCCTCCCGCCCCCGCAATTTAGAAAAAACGTCATATGTCCCACAGTTTTGAAGATAGATGGCTTGTTCCTTCTGGACATATTTAGTTATTAGAATAACTTATCGATCCCCCAAAGAAATGAAGAAGATCGGATGAACGGTTTTCGAGTTATGATCAAAAGACAAAATTTCTTGGTACAGAGTATGGTATAGTCGGGCTTGACCGACTTTCTTTCTTGTTTCATACTGAAACAGCCACGAGGCCAAACGCTCTTTACCGAAGTTTAAGGCAATTACAACCTCCAAAGATACCAATGTATATGTTTCAAGTAAGTCGAAATGTAATTCACAGATAAATGGAATTACAATAGATATAGTTACATTCATATTCTTAGAAATAGAGGTTATTGCATCATAAATTTTGGTAAGGTCATAAATTGTGACTATCCCTTGTGCTGAAAATTGATTTGGGGCCTTTTGAATATTTAGAAGGGTAGTCGGGTGCGCCATAAGCATTATCAATGCCCTGGTCTTTTTTGAATTCCTCAGCATCATTCGCAAATAAGATATGCTCGGTATATTGTACTTCTAGTGTTTGTTTATCAGTAGACCTCGGATTTTGCATATTTTCAAATCGATTTTAATCCAAGTAGACTATGCCAAATGTAAATTTAACAAATCTTTTCATTGCATTTGTTATTTGCTGACGTTTCAACTTATTAAATAATACTTTAAGTCATCTTGAAATTGAATTCAGATTGTTTTTGGTATTTTTGGCTTACGAGGATCGAATTCGATTTCAAAATATGCAAAATCTGAGGTCTATTTATCAGCAAACGAAAACCTGCCTAACCGCGAGCTCAGCCCCGATGAAATTATCGATATTTTTATCGATATTCAATCATCTGGTCGCACACTTGCTTTGTTTATTTTATTATTTGCTGCAACACAAAATGTTTATGAATAAACGAATTTTTTAACTCCACGCAATGAAAATGCAATTCGAAGAGGCTGAACATCGCATTTTAGTCAACTTTTACGCAAAACAATGTCCAGCAACAACCAATCGCCTTAAAAACAAACAAACCAAACCGAGTCAGCTGTTTACTCGTTCGTTTAGTCAAACAGTATGGTCACCCTGAAGCAGCGATACGCATTTATCGATATCAGGCGAAACTGCTGCTGAGAAAAGGAAATGACTTAACAAATCTGAACGGTGGTTGGCTAACCGGTATTTTTGAAAAATCGGCTTGGAGACTTTAAGTCTGATAAACCCCCGATGGAGGTGGGAGGGAAAATCCAAATCTATCGATATAGTACGATATGGTACGAATCCAATAACTGAAAATTTTTCTCTGTGCATTCCATTGGCCACAAAACTAACTAGCCTGGCAAGTCAGTTGCACACACACACACAAAGTGAATTCTCCCCAAAAAAATAAAAATAAAAACCCAACTACTAAAAAAATTAGTTTCACCTCTTTTTCATGCCGAACGCTTAAAAAAGCGCCTCAAATTATAAAATAACCAAAACACCACAAAGAGAGCCAAACCCCGTAACACAGTGCCCGGCAGAGAGATACTCACATTGAAGTTGCTGCAGTTGCAGTTGAAGTTGGTTTTTTATACTCTTTTTTTTTGGCAACACCGAAAATTGAAATAAACGAAAAAAAAAAAAACGGCAAATGACAAAACGTAGCGTCGCCGTTGCCTCGTTCGTGGCTTATTACATAACAAGCGAGACGCGCTTTTTTTTCTCGAAAAAAAGGGGGCACGACTGCTTCGTTGCCGTCGCCACCATAAACAAAGAGCGTAGTGCGACCAGACAAACTTGGCTTAGTTTGCCGAACACTGTTTGCCGACCGACCGTCTTGGGCCTGAGACGAAGCTTTCAGCTGCAGCCGTTTATGTTTCGGCTTTCTTTTCTGGCTCTGCTCGAAAAGTGTAACTCTCCAAAAGCAAGAAGCAGATGCTGTCGATGCTTGCGCCTTTTGGGCCGTCCTAATTTAGCTTAATTACACATCCAACAACAACAACAGCTACAACTTCGCATATTGTGCGTAACGACGGCGCCGTCTACTGTCCTCCGCCCCTCTCTTCACACTGATTGTTGCTGATTTATTTTAATGTTCATCTGTCTGGGCTCCCAAAAGGCATGAATACATTTTTTTTTATGTAATTCGCCTTTTCAAATTTTTTTTTTATACCTTATTTTTTTGTTGTTGGTCTGCTAAATGTTTGTCCGCAACGGTTTTCACTCTTTCATTTCGAAAATTTACGTTTATTTACAAATTTGTCTTCATTTAGGGCGCCCTCCGCACACATACAAACCTTTTTTTTTCCATTTTGAGGCCAACTCTCTTTCGATTGTCACGCCAGCAGCTCTCTGTCAACTGGGCCTTGACGATGGTTTTTATTATGAATTGTTTGCTTCATTTTTGAGTTTTCCTAGTTATAGTTTTGATTAGCAGCTGATTTGAAAGTTAATGGAAGAATTTTGTGGACTATTTGATGAGAAATCGTGGGATAAGTCAGATGTCAAGTTTTTAGAATAAGGAGAGAGAAAGTAGGCAGACACTTTTTAGGCAATTTCGACAATTTTGAGCAAATAAGAATTTCAAGGTATCGCACTGATGCGCCACTTCGTTATTCTCAGTCGGCCATGGTTCGATGATTCAAAGGTGTAATCGTGTATATCGAACTGACTTGGTCACTCTCGATGTGCCTTCTATCGAATGCTGACAAACAAGCATAAAATCGACTTTGTGGGCCTGGTTTTTGGTGTGTGTTTCAGCCCTGGCACGAAAAGGCACTTCCGGTTGTGGTAATTGTATCATGACATTCAACAAACTAATATAAATATCGATAAGCAATTATGCCTGCAGTGTAATTACATTCATATATCCAGACCAGACCCTGTATAGGAGATTGTCGTACAGTAGTTTTTATTGAAACAAGTAAAAGTTTTTCAAAAAATCCAACGGAAAGTGGTAAATCGCCTAGATAAGTTAGTTTTTAACTTTCTCAACCGATTTAAGTCTGAGTTTTGAAGGCATTTTGCCCAGAAAAGTAAGTATAGAACCTTTTTCAATTGACTTGAAACCAGAGTTGACATTTTTTAATTCGAATGCGGATAACGAATAATTTCAGAAAAGTTTTCAATTCGAATAAAATTAAAATAATGCTTTATTCGAAGAATTTGTTCCAAATAAAACAAGGATCGTAACGGTTGCAAGATTATTTATATAATAATAACTCTAATTTTCATTTGAGAAAAAAAATTGTGAAACCATATTTATTTCTTTTTTATTTCAAAAAACATTTTTTTTTCAACATTTTTTATTTTAAAATTATATATAAAAATTATTTCCTGATTTTTATTTTTAAAAACTAAAAATAAAACTTATCTTGTAATTTTTTTTTTTAAAAATTGGAAATCACAAGTGAGGGCTGTGCAGTCGGGTTTCCCGACCACAAAATACCCTGTTCATTTGTTTTCATTTCATTGTCATCCTAAATGTAGGCAACACTTTTTTCTAGTCCTGACCAACAATTGGGTAGGGTGCTCTTATCAGCTCAACTGTTTCGCTTATAACTCCAGTGTTTTTTGTCCGATCTGATTGTACTTTTCAGAATAGATAGATATTGGGCCTAGCTTGATGTATACTACAACACGAGGCTCTAACTTGAAAATTGTGGATCTGACGGTTTTTATACTCTGTACCGTAGGTACACAGAGTATTATAAGTTTGGAGGGGGCGTGGCCAAAATTGAAAATAAACTTTATCTGCCTGCAAACATAAGAAGCACATGTCCCATGCATATCAAACCTCTACCTCTTACCATCTCTGAGATCTGTGCGTTCATACGGACAGACAGACGGACATGGCTATATCGACTCGGCTGTTGATGCTGATCAAGAATATATATACTTTATAGGGTCGGAGATGATTCCTTCTCTATGTTACATAATTTTGCACATAAAAAGTTATGAGGTTAAAATTTTAAAAAACGGGTATATTCTATAAGCTTATTAATTTATTACCTTTTGTACTTGATTGCTGCGACTCGCTTTTGCTTCCAATTCGTTTGATGTTGTCCTAAAAAATATGCTGCAAATGATTTATTTTCAATTTTCGCTGTTCTTGCAATCCACATAAGCTATTGATCTGGCAACGCTACGCATATTTATGTTCTCTGCTGCTCATCAGCTGTTCAAAGCAGTTTTTATACTCCTTTATACACATAGTGCATTAAGTTTGTGGAAAAGTGTGTAACAGCCAGAATGAAGTATCCCCGACTGACCGGCATTCTCGATTCTCTAGTTTTGCAGTCTGGTTACTTACTTTTTAAAAAGCAATAAGACCATCTTTGATCTAATTGTTTACATATGGTTTACATTTTCTGAGTGCTGTTTCTTAGTTATAGAAATTTTATCAAAAATGTACTTAACTTTGCCTACATGCATTGGTGTTGGCTTTGATAAGAAACGTTACCTAAAGCTTCTCAACAAGTTACCCAAAAAAATACCATTACAGGGTCCAAGGTTATACTTAGACCGACCTCATTCCACTGCCACTCCTCTCTCTTAGGTTGGGTCATTAGCCTATTATTTTCTTATCTATCAAATTGTTTTGTGTTCGGCCTTCACAGCTTTTTTCACAACTTACTTGAAGAATCAATCAATATCAACCCATGTCATTATTAAGAATATCATTGCCAAATTTTGATTACTGATTATTTCAACCGAATCGTAATCATATTTCGAGGTCGAATGCCTTTCAGTTTGATTAATTGTTTTACCCTGAGCAACAAGTCAAGGAATAGATAAGAAATATGCCTTCCCTATAGATTTGAAAATCTTTAATACACTTTCCATTGCAATTGCATGTGGGGTTTCAGATGTTTCAAATACTTAAAACTCCTAAAAGTTTGAATACTTAACACTGGAGTTGCTTGCCTTAACTAACCCCAAAAGCACGGATGCTCGTAGATCTGAGGGTTGAACACCAATATTAAAATAATAAGAATTGTCGATAGACAATAACTGTACAATTTTTCTTTAAAATCTTCAACAGCTATTGACACAGCTTGCACTCCAAAACAAAACCCCATAGAACAGCTTATGTTCGTGCATGTTTAATCTCCCAAACCGGATACCACAACCGACTTTACCGCCCCAGAAACTTGACAGAAACCTTCGATTTTAGTAATCAGTAGTATTCTTTTTCGATCCGCAGAAGGAATTGTGAAGATCGGATGATGGATAGTCGACTTATAGAGAAAACAACCATTTATGCTGGGCAGCACCGGCTGATACAGCGATGGGTAGCACTTTACACACCATAACACTTTGTGTGATAAATATACATTTCGGAAGGTACAGAGTATATTATAGTCCTGCTTGACCGACATTATTACTTGTTATACCCTGTACCTTAGGTACTTAGAGTATTATAAATTTGTGCTAAAGTATGTAACAGCCAGAAGAAAGCATCTTCGACCCTATAAAGTATATATATTCTTGATCAGCATCAACAGCCGAGTCATGTCCGTAAGAACGCACAGATCTCAGAGATGGTAAGAGTTAGAAGTTTGACATGTATGGGACATATGCTTCTTATGTCTGCAGGCAGATCAAGTTTATTTTCAATTTTTGCCACGCCCCCTCCCGCCCCCGCAGTTTAGAAAAAACGTCATATCTCTCACAGTTTTAAAGATAGATGGTTCGTTCCTTTTAGACATATTTAGTAATTCGGATAACTTGTCGATCCGCCAAAGGAATGGTGAAGATCGGATAATTGGCTGTCAAGCTATTATCAAAAGACTGTTCGCAGCGCTGCTTTCAGCTGCTAGTGCAGCATCAAAATATATGCTAAGCGTATAATTTCGTTGCTACAAAGTATGTTATAGTCGGGCTTGACCGACTTTCTTTCTTGTTGGTCTTAGTGAAGAAGCTTCACCACTTCTACCACTTCCACCTTACCTAACCTAACCATCCCCCTTATATAGAATTAACATAAAATCAATGCCACTCTTAAGAAGCCTTTTTGGCCGCTTCAATCGTTTAAATCTATTCGATTCAAACCCCAACCAAATCACTTAAAATTCAGTTTATTACCTAAATTGCCAGTTAAATTTTATTCTCAAGACAAACAAATTATGAAACAATTAAACAAAAATCCTCCTCCTATAAAAATCACTCAGCCGACACCCAAGAAGATTTCCAACAAACAGCAACAACAACAAACACAACAACCTGTGGCTAATTTAACAACTAATTACCAGCTAAGAAGGCCTCCTCATAATAATAATAAACAGATTCTTAATGACCCTCCGCCCTAACTTAAGCACTAAACGACCACAGCTCAGTGTCAAAGGTCAAATTAAAGCAGACAAAGAAAAGGAAATTAAAACAGCGATGATGAGCCGCAGGATTGGTGTGTGTGTGTGTGTGTGTGTGTGTGTGTGTGGCCCTGGACTTGGTTTGTTTTGATTGCTCAAATGACAAAACCCGGCTAAAAAAAAAACAATTAAACAGAATAGCAACAGTAATAAAAACAAAAGAAAAGCAAAAGCAAATGGAACGGGAGCTGGCCGGCCAAACCAAATCGGTTGGGGGAGGGGGAGAAACTGGGCGACAAACCAAACGTTTGGCTTTGGATTTGTTCTCTGTTGGCTCTGTCGACGATGCGGCGTCGCCACGACGGACTTGGACGTTCAATGTTCCGGCGATGGCCACCAATGCTGCTAAAATTCGTGTGTGGCTCGCTCATCGTCGACGTCGTCATCACCGTCTCTCAGTCTCTCTCACCGTCTCAACCGAGGCCGAGGCCACCTCTCATATGTGTGTGTTTAGGCTCTGCGTCTGCGCTTGACACACACGAGGCAACCGAAACTACTTTGGTGGCATTTTTTATTTAAATTATTAAAAAAAAAACACACAATTTTTTTTTTATTATATTAAAAGCGAGAAGGGTTTCCTTTTTGGCTGTGCCGCATCCTAAACGAAGCCACTCAATCGGCATTTGAATTCACTGTTCCTCTACAGGTACACAATCAGCCTGCAGTGAACCCTCGCTACAAGCAAAAGAGTCTCACTTTTTTATTAGAACTTTAGTATTCATAGCTTTGCTCTAGCACTAACGCTTACTGAAGGAGGCTGCCCTGGATTTCTTTAGTCCCAAACAAATGCAATTATGCTTGTGTTCAAATGCATCTTCGTGCATGTTCGTGCTTGATTTTCCACACGAAAATACTCTTGGCCCATACAGCAGAATTACAAGACGTTGCACTTAGTAAATCTGATAAAAATATATATTCGTAATGAGTAAGTCCAGTAATTTAATGAGTAAGTGAGCAAAAATGAGTTGATCTCTAAACTAAACATATAAAATGTTCTTCTTTAACAGAGTAATGTTTAGTCTTTTAGTTGCTCATTCAAGTACGTTAATTATAGACTGCTTAACTGAACAATAAAGAGCAAATTAAAGAGTAAGCAAACAAAAAAAGTATCCATTTTATATTCTTCTCTCTGAAAAACTTAAAAAAATCTTTATTTAAAACTTTACCTTACCTTACTGGGATTCGATACCCGATAATTGATCACTAATGACATGGCGCCTTAACGTTGTCCACCATTATCGATCGAACTGCTATCGTTTTATTTTCCGAAATTTTCAGTCAGTTTATTTTTGATTAAATGTTCACCTAAATATACGATCACTTTTCCTTAACGATCGTAATGTCAGCTTAAATTTTAAGCTTTTAACGATAAGCGTTGCTCACATGTAAGTAAGTCGCCTTTGAAAGTGGGAAATTCAAGTTCAAGTCCCACTGCAGGCGTATTTAGTTGTAGTTATATTTTTTAGTTTATTGATTTATTTTTTTTATGGGGTTTTTATTATTGATTTAAAGTGTGCCTAATTCTATAGTGCTGCTTTGTACAACCGGAGCGGAATCCAAGTGAATTAAGAAATAAACTCATTGTTAAAAAGAAACCATAAAAATTTTTTTTAAAAAAAATAAGAAAAATAAATTTATACACGACTGTGGGACTAGATTTCACAACCGCTAACGTTCAAAAATCAGCCGAAAGCCTAAACTGACACTAACGCAACTGACTATACACACCTTCAGGAAAAGTGACCTTATATTTAGCTACGCATTTTCTCAAATAAAAAAAAAGAGAAAATGCTCTTTTAGGTTAAAATCTGGCAGTTCTGCTAAAAAGTTGCCTCAAACGTTAAATAAAAGGCAATTTTTCTTTTTAGAAACTACTTTTTGATACTCACTTTTTCATGTGTGTGTTTTTTAAGCAGTTCGTTAAAATGTTTGTACACTGCACAAGAGTAAGCGGATTGGAAAGTGGCTTACTTTAAGGGAACTTTCATACAAACTAATACGCATTGCCTCGACCTAATATAAAGAAAACTAAATGAGGTCGAAGAAGGCCATCAAAGCAATGAATAAACTTCTCTCTGATGATGCTTTTTGTGAGTGCTCACTGTACTCCGTTTGTGACGCTTGGGCCACACACAAAGCCCTACCATGCACGCACTTCAAATTAGCCTAGCCACAATCACACCGATACAAAATCTTCACCTGGTGTGTGTGTGTGTGTGTGTGTGTGCCTGTGTGTGTTCTTTGCATGTCTCAGTCCCTCAGTCTCTGGAGCTATCCATCAGGCATCCATCACACAAAAGAGCAAAAGCGAAGATTGAATTATATGCCATTGAGGCGGCGTAATTGTTAGAGAACTATTTGTTGTCCCGATGAACAACGAGTAGGGGGAAGCAAAGGGACCACCAACAAAGTAAGTTCTCCAATGTCAATTTACAGGTGCCATTTGGGATGTAATGTGTACTGCAGCTGCCTGGCACCTTTTCTACGTTTAATGAGCGTAAACAAACGCTCAAAGGAAGGCAATCCTTACTGGCTTTTGTGGTTTTTGCCTGCAGCAGCCAATAGACAATTTCATAACTCACCTTCAACACAATTGCCACCCAGAAGACAGATCAGCAGGGGCAACCCGATGTTTTGACGTTTCTCGGTTGCCTCAGATAAGATCGGTCCTTGGGTGTTCCATTTGTGTTGTCTTTTTGGGAAATTACCTTTTTCGTTTTTGATGAAAAGATCTCTCAGGCGAGATAATCCAAACAAGTTGACAAATTGTCCTAAGCTATAGAAGCTGTAAAATTTTGCAGATTTCTGTTAGATTGTAAAAACAGGAAGTGGAAAGTCATTTTTCCCAAAACTCGTCTCCCTTTTCTGCATCAGCAACAAAAGCATACCAAATCGAATTCAAATTGTAAATCATTTTATGATTTATCACCGAACTAGTTTCGATGGGCGCGTGACAGCGAATCATATTATTTTTTTTTTGGTGGGTGCAAGTTATGACAAAAGATCAAACAATAAAATGGAAACTGGCTACAGCAAATAGAAAACGGCTTATACCATAAAGAAATATTCATTGGAATACATTTGAGGTGTTAATATGAAAATATGGAAATATGTACTCAAGCCGAAACTAAGGGCAACATGCAAAGTTTCAAAAATCGATAATAGTTGATGACACGGCGATGTTGATATCAGGGCTGCAAACCCAAAAATATTTTGGAAGCTCCGGCTCGCGGGTTCGAATCAAAATTTAAAAATGGTTCAGGTTCAGAATCTTGAGGTTCAAGGTTTTTGAGCAACGGTTTTGGTTCGAACCTTGGTTCAGCCCATGCTTAATACAAGTTTATATAGTAATCGACCTAAAAACGAAAGAAACTGTAAGGAAATTGCGTCGATTTACGTACCAAAAGTGATTCCACAGTAATGTTAATCTCTTATTTTGTGAATAATTCAGTAAGCTTCGGAGAAAAGGATCTCAAAAAACAGAGGCTAGGGATTCTAATGGTAATTCTGAACATTTTTATGGATGCTTACATTAAACCTTCCTGCCGATTGTAAGACTCAGTCTTCCAGAACCATCAGGAAAAGAGAAGAAGTTGCTAGGAAATAGGTCATCTTTTTTCATGTCTTTAATATTTGTTGAACCTAACCGAAATTATAGGTTCAGAACAGTCATCTGAAAGTCGGAATTCCGGGTTCGAACCGGTTCGGTTCAAAACCGGTTTGCTGCCCTGGTTGATATAAACTTTTCTGATTTCTGGTCGCCCTGAAATTTAGAAATTCTCCTATGAAATCCGTCCAAAGGCGATTAACCCCAAAATTAACAAAAAACATTTTCCTTTTTAAAGCACATTTTTCTGAAATTTATAAAATTTTCCATAAATTAGAATATATTTTCCATAACTTTAGGGTGAATCGAATTAGGACTGATTTCATAGCAAAATTTTTGTTGAGTGTATGATATCATTGTATGAAACTATTTCTTAGCCTATTTTAAGGAAGTAAAGTAAACAGAATTCTTTTGTTTTGGACATTTTTTTGGTCACTGTTTTGGTCGCTGTTTTGGTAACTGTTTTGGTTATTGTTTTGGTCAGTATTTAGGTCACAGTTTTTGTTAATGTTTTAGTCACCTTTTTGTTCACTGTTTGGTCACTGTTTCGATCACTGTTTTTGTCACCATTTTGCCACAGTTTTGGTCACTATAAGTTCTGCTTTAGTCCCCGTTCTGGGTATAGTTTTGGTTAATGTTATAGTTACTGTTCCGGTCACTTATTCGATCACCGATTTGGTCACTGTTTTGTCACTGTCACTGTTTTGGTAACTACTGTGGTTTCGTTTTGGATACTGTTTTGATTAATGTTTTAGTTATCATTTTGGTCACTGCTTTGAACATTGTTTTCCCACAGTTCTGTCACTGTGTTTATCACTGTTTTGGTAACTGCTTTGTTCATTATACTTGTTCCTTGTTTTGGTCACAGTTTTGGTTAATGTTTTAGTCACTATTTGGCAACAGTTATGTCACTGTTTGAGTTAATGTTTCAGTCACTGTGCTGTTTACAGTTTGGTCACTGGATTTTCGCTGTTTTTCATTGTTTGGGTCACTGTTTTGGTCAACTTTTTCTGTTTTGTCACTGTTAAGGTCATTGTTTAAGTCACTGTTTACGTAAATATTTTGGTCACTGTTTTGGTTAATGTCTTAGTCACTGTTTTGACACTAATAGTTACAATTTATGTATAGTTTTGTCATGGCTTGGCTCACTTATTTGGTTACGGTTTTGTTGCTGCTTTGGTCACTTTTTCGGTTCGAAAAAGAGCTTCGCGCTAAATCTGTGATCTGTGTATGGATGCGTAATTGAATTTGGACTATAAGCATCTAAAAATATGATCAAAATTAATTAAAATTGTACAAAACGTACTGCATATATACAGAAACATAACACATAATAAAGTATACATATATTTTTGATCAGCATGACGTGCTAAATTGATTTAGCCATAATCGGCTGTCCGTCCGTCAGCTTTAAGGCTGTCTTTACCAAACTTTGCACGCAGTTTTTAAATACTTATACCCTACACATTAGTAGGAACCGTTATCCGGAACAGATGACTATATAATATGGCTGTCATATGAACGATTGTTCAACAAATTAATTCTAATGAGTGGTTTTCATAGAAACGAATCCAAATTTTGTAGATAATTTGGTCGAAACCGGACTTCTATATAGTATAGATCCTAGAGAAAAGTAAGGTCTGAAAAGTAGTCTTAGTTGGAAAAAGTTTGTAGCTTTCAAAAGAAATGTTCTTAAAATGGTTTAGAGCTTTTAATAGAAGATCTTTAGAACAATTTTCAACCGGCTCTTTATGGTTCAGTCAAATATCAAGACTAAATCTCAAGATTATTGTTAAACAAACAAACCACTTTGAATCAGTATTAAAACGCAGCTTTTAGTTATAAAGATCGCTTTAGCTATGAAAATATTCTTGCCTTTTCTCAATTACTGCCAATTTGTAATCGATTCAATGGAGAAAGTTGAGAACACAGCCTGAGAACAAAACTGATCTCTTAATGAAATCTACTTAAGCACTTAACGTTAAGCGTACGACAAAAGAAAGCACACGCAAAAAAAAGAAGAAAAAGACCAACAGAAACCGAACCAAACCAAACCAAGTCAAGACATCGTCAATGATGACGACAAAGCGCAGATTTCTATGCTCGCCTTTGGGCTTTGTTGTTGTTGTTGTGTGAAACGCGGAAAGCGGCGCGCGATTGCCGCCTGCTGCTCCAATCACTCATTTGTTACATGAGCAACAAAAGCCAAACGAACAAAAAAGATTGTGAAAATGTGAAATGTAAATTTCACGAAACCAAAAACGCCAATTGCTGCAAAGTGATTACGAAAAGTCTCAGTCTCTCTCTCTCTCTCTGTCTCTTTATCTCTCCGACCAAACCTAAAAAAGTTTCACTCGCGGCACGAGTACGGAAGTGCTATCCCACGGCTTTTGGGCAACTATTTCATATCTCATAGAGCTTACAACTTCATTTGGCATCGATATCTAACGGATGTGTGAGCTCTCGTAACACGTTATCTGTCGCTTCTCTCTTTTCTTTTTGTTTTTTGGCTTAAGTATTTTTAGCTTTGCCATATTTCGAATTTGGGTATAAACCGAAGCCAATCAAATCAATTAACACTTTCGTCAACGACGCGACGCGCTGCTGCTGCTGCCCACGCTAACGCAAGCGGGCAGACAGCGCTGTCGACATCGGCAGCCTCAAAACTTCGCTCAGCTGATGATTTGATTTCAATTTTGTCATCTGGCCTGGCTTATTTGGCTTGGGGTTTTGTGTTATGTGAAAATTGGGTTATTGTTTTGATTTATTTATGGAAATTAGTGTCAAGTTAATTGTGCACAAAACGCACGGTCAGAGTTGCCAGCGAATGCAATTTCTCATTGAAATTCAATTGTTGTGAAAGTCATGTTTAAGCAGCATTGAGAAGATTCAAAAGTTGATGATGAGAGGTGAACCAGTTGCTGCGGTTAATTATGTTTCCGCAAATCAAAAGGAAGTCAGCTAACAGCAACCGACACATGCGTAAAGGTCGCTGAACGTCCAAATGGCCTTACAGATAATTCAAAGATGTTGATGATAATGATGATGATGATGAGCAAGCACACGAGTTTCAGTTGCCTTATAAGGGCGGGGCTTCATCACGATGTGGTCAGGTGGGTGGGTTGTAGTGATTACATGGTGACGTTGTGTGGGCAAAAACAGCTTTTAACTATCTCTTTCAAACTGATAATTAAGTCTGTAGAAATTACAAAAGAGGTTCAAGGCTCGAACCGTGAGTTGCTGGCGACCGTGACATCCCACATATCACAACCAGGCATCCCTGCATACTTGCTATCTTCACAATTATATGAACCATTACGATACCCAATTACCGAGCTAATTTCACTCACTCACTTACCCCAACTCCCAACAACTTTCAACACCTTTTAATGTCGCAACTTCAAAGGAAGTCAAAATTTTCACACATGCAAGTCAAACGTCAGACCATGCCATCTAACTAATGGGCAACTCCTCTACACTAGTCCAAAGTCCAAAGATCCGCACAAACAGAAGCTGTGTCTGATGTGTATGGTTGATTTTCCCAAAGGACACACACGACGAAAAAGGGCCTTTTGGCCCCTATGCTAATTTGCACGCCATAAATGAGACGAATGTGTTGAGTAGTGGCATGTGGTGGAGTGAAGTGAGGTACACTGGGTGGGCCTTGGCTTACCCAAAGAAGACGACATATGCTGATGCCGACAACGCCCCTTTTGCTTTGGAATACATACGAATTGGCTGAACCACCCGAAAAAGACAAACCGCAAAATAAAAGCCAAGAAAAGAAAAGGGAATGATAAGTATAAGTCTTCTGTACTTTTGTACAATGAGCAGATAAGAAGCCAGGCTGTGTCGGCTGCATAGAACAGGGCAATGTATATATGTGCGTGTGTTTGGAGGACCGCCTCTGTGACCAAATGATTACGGTTCATCCGCTACGCCAAGGACTGCCGGCTAGCGGCCTCGCTCAGTCCAATCCTGTTGATGACCACACACACACACGCACACAACCAAAGTATTTATCAGCTGGCCCTCAACCAAATATGCGTTTGCTCGTTTGTCTCTCCCTCTCTCTCTCATGCTTTCTCTCTCTGCACTTGCGCTCAATTTTCAGTGTCGCTTGATGATACTTCCTTTCGCATATGTAAGCATCGACCTCACACTAAGATTTACCCCCGCACTCACTTGACTAATGAAAATGTAGGTGTGTGCTTGGGTGTATGAGTGTGTGTGCACGTTTCGACACACTACAAACAATTTCAAAGTACAGTGGTGCTAATATAACTAATCAAACATTGAATTAAACCCAAAAGATCTACAGTTTTAACAAAGGATAACCCTTTAATTTAACTTTACATGTTCTTAATACAGTGCAGTATTATCCTTTTCATTCAGTTTTCGATAAATGCTTGCAAACTTACTGAATAAGTGTAATTTGGTGGACCCAAAAGAGAACTTTAAGGAAGGGCTTTCAAAACTTTTACCAATGAGATACACCAATACTCTGCGGCATTAACGAATCCGCTAACTCTTCTCTGTAGTTCGGCTGCACCGGTGCCGCATTAACGAATTCCCTAACTCTTGGTAGTTAGCACTTGCCACCAGACCAACCACCAGCTAAGTTTTTGCATAACAAATTGATTGAATGACTCGAAGAGTCGAAACAGATCTCAAGAATGGTCTACAAATGCATTTACAAGAAGGGTCACGGCTAAGTTAGCATTTTCTCCCGATACAAGTATAATTTATGATTACAAATCGAGCTCATTTATGACTGTTTTAATCAAACTGACGACTCAAATAGACTCGAATGTGATCAAAAATTGCATAAAATGATTGCGGGGTAGGTGCACACTGCTGCTTATGTATTAGACTATCACTGTGATGCATTACCTGTCGTTAACGACGGACTTATGCTTGCTAAGTAATGCATGAAGTCGCTAGGTTTTGTAGTATCTAAAAGTTTCCACTTAGTTTGATAAACTTGTGGACACTTTCCTGGGTTGAAACATTTGGTTAGCGTCGATGAATTCGAATCACTCGATCTAGCTTCTCAACTGTAGCTTTTCTTCTTAATAAGACCTAAAGCTATATTTTAGCATGTCTGGTATTAGCAACGGGATCTTAGCTATCTTAAACCAGCCCCTTCAATTCTAAAAATTGTACGATGCGAACCAAACAAGTTTCGAACAAGTTTGGAAGCCCGTTTTTGAACAGAAATATAAGTTTTACAACCGTTGCGAAACTCCAATTAGAGGGCCTTGTCGTATAAACCTTTTCAATTCGAGTTCATGTTTCTAAAATTTATTTATAAGTGACAAAATCGGTGGTTACTAGATCCCTTCGTCCTTTTATTCTGAATTGAGTTCACTTTGAATTGAGCAACTGGTTTCCGTTCCTCAAAATACTTTGGTCTTTCATGTACCTGATCTAGTAGCCGGTATCTTGTCAGTTTCTATACAGAGACATTTAATTTTGATGAAAAATATTAGAAGATTCCACGAAAATCGAAACCCGGAAAAGGGCAGGGCCCATAACCTATTTAAAAACATATACATTTTTGCTGATTTCCGAATTGTGGGCCAAGGCCCAAATAAGTAAAATGAATAATTAGAGTAAAAATGCTTTTAGACATTTTCAAGAATTTCGATTTTGAATCAACACAGTTTGGCAAGCACTACTCTTCAGTCGCTCAAGTTGGATTTTCATGCAATTTCAGTGCAGAGGTGTAGATGATTCTTCATTTCTTTAAAACATTTATTTTTGATAGTTTTTAAGCATTTATGTTTGAGAAACACTATCATTATTTAAGATGCATTTTGGTGGGAATAAGTATTGCAAGTGACATCAGAGGATTCTATAGCTGGCTCACAGATCAAAAGCCATCTAAAAGCTTTGACTTCATCATTTCTGATAAACGATTTTAAATGGTAAAACCGTTACCGACCCATCTAATCACCCAACATTCTTTTCCTGATACATACATATATCCAAATTCAAAGATATTTTTGATGAACAAACTTTGTTTTGTATTCCATTTCGTATTTACCAATTCTGTTTACGCAAAATCTTACCGAAAGTGACCAGGACCAGATCAAGAAATGCTAAATAATTCAAAAGTTTTCTTTTAAGAGATCAAGAACAAACGAATTTGTTCATATGTAATACTCACTAGGTTTCTACCTGGCAACCACTGTGCGGCCCTCGCTCATGCCTTGCTTTATATGAAAACTAGAAACGAAATGAAAACTGAAACACTACGAGCAGCGCTGCCAGCGTCGACACCGAAAAACTGAAATCGGACAGCAGCGGCAGCACCAAACAACAACTGAAATGCCGCTCACTCGACAGCAGCAACCGCTCACTGTCGTCGCCCTCGTCGTAGTCGTCCGTAGCAGCAGCAACAGCAGCAGCGGCAGCCACATGGGTTTTGCTTGCTCAGTTGACTCTGCTCTGTTCAGTTCTGCGCAAACTTTCAAGCGAAGCGGTTGATTCGTTTTATTTCGTTCTTCTCGCCTCGTGTTCATGTGTCGCCCACAACACAAAAAATAATAATAAAGTCCAAAAAGCTGAAAAAAGGTGAACAGAGCAAGCATGTGTGGCAACAACAACAGCAGCAGCAACAGAAAAGATTTGTTGATTTTTTAAGTAGTTCAAATGAAAAATTTATAACCACAAAACAAAGAAAATTGAGCAATTTTTATTACGGTTTATCAAACACAAAGGAAAGATAATAATAATATTTATTAAAGTGTTGCAAATGTGCTAGAGTGAGAGTGAGTGTGAGTGTGTGTGTGAAACATAGATTATACATATAATTTTCAAGGGCCAATTAAGCAAAGAATCACAATCTTGGCAACATTCGGATTATTGGTAAAATGTTTGAGCCGTATGTGAAAATCAAGAAAAAGCGTCATCTGAATGAAATCTATCAAAATGAGAATGTTGTCGATGTGAATTTGGAGCAGCAGCAGCAGCAACCACCTCAACTGCAGCAACAGCAGCAGCAGCTCGCAACTGATAATTGTTGCTGCCAGAACGAAGTGCCACAAAATGTGGCCAACAACAATAGTGTCTTGAGCAGCGCTTTGGCCACGCCGCCCGAAACGGCAGCTGCCGCAGCGGCCAGCAGCAGCAGCAGTGGTAACTGCAGTCGACTGCAGCAATTGATATCAACGCCTCCAGTATTACTGCGCAGATCATCGCTGTCGACGTCGTCGTCGTCACAGTCGCAACAACACCCACATATTGTATCAACTCCACCGCCAACACCGCCGCAGCAACAGCAGCAACAAACTACCGCCGCTGCGCCCTCAGTTTTGCAACAACATTTGGGTCACCTGAATTACGAAAGTGGAGCAACTGGCACAGCAGCAACCAGTAGAAGTAGCTCAGCAACACTGGCGCAACATTTGGCAACACCTAGCAACATATTCGGCGGCAGCAACAGCAACAGCAACTTGCAACATATCTTGACGCGTGCACAAAGTTCCTCAAATATTGCCTCCTCTTCTTCAAACTCCACTGCATCTTCATCGAACAACTGTAGCAGCGCCTGTATTGGCAATACGCACTACAACGGCGGCAACAGCATTATAGCCAGCCGTTTATTTGGAGCTGCCTCTTCTTCAACAGCTGCGTCCTCCTCCTCCTCCACGTCCGCCTCCACCAACTCCCATCATCTGCATAGCCATCATTCCGCCTTGACCAATTCCATTACAAATCGCATCAATCAATCTATAAGGCGGCATCTTAACCAGCAGCAACATCAGCCCATCAGTGCGGCCTCCTCAACGAATTCCCCTTCTGCTTTGTCTTCTCCTTTAACATCAAACTCCTCCTCCTCGTCATCGTCGGCGTCGTCGTCATCTATTTTATCATCGCCCCGTTTGCTGCCCTATCACCAACAACAACAGCAACAACAGCACTATAATTGCTCGCATCCTGCACAGCAGCAACATCATCACCACAGCAACAACAGCAGCAGCAGCAGCAGTAGTAGCCATCATCACCATCACCACAACAACAACAGTAACAACAACAATCAACAGCAACCACAACAATCTCCTCTGTGCCTAGTATTATTAGTTAAATGCCCCAATTCTAAGGAATTTTGTAACGCCGCCGCAAATTTCTGTGATAAAAGGTAAATATTCTTTTAAGTGAAAAAAGTTAAGATTGCTTTAAAAAAAATTCCCTTTTCGAATCGAATTCTTCATTTAGATTTTAAAATACTTTTTTTTAGACATTTTCTCGGTGTCTCTCTCTAGCAAATGACACATAAAATGCTTTCCAGTCTAATCAGCTGTAAAACCCTGCTTAAAGAATATGTTTGGTAGGGTTCCGAGAACTAAGCTAGATCAATTTATCTCTCTCGATCATCTTAGTTTACGGTAATTTGCCAATATCAACTTTTTTTTGGATCCTTTGACTAATTTATAACCCAGTTTCGCATTAGGTCACATTAAAACATCAGCTTCTTTTAACTAAAGTCGTCAGTTTGATGCACAAGAATAAAGTCCCTGTGTTTATTTATAAAAAAAAGTTGTCTGTTTAAACAAATTGTTAATTTTTAAACCACAAACAACATTTGTTTCTGGTTTCATCAGCAAATTGTTTGACTAAAACTGTAATTTTAGTCGAAAAACACACATAAAACCTAAATTAGAGTAGCCATACTGGGGGTGTGGTGCAGCGGGTAATGTGTGTGCCTGCTGTGCAAGGGCTTGAGGTGTTTGATGCCGATTTTTTTCTTTTAAAACTTACACGTTTGGTCACCTTCACTAGCTATTTGAAGTAACTAGCCACAAAACCACTTCTCAAACTTTGCTGCTCGGATTTGGGGTTAAACTGTGTGCGAAAATTAGAAGCACACACGTTAAGAGATTGAGCGAAGCTCGGCTTATCATTATTATTATGTCTAACCAAAGTTCATAATTTGTACCCTTTTTCCATTCTTTTAATAATGGTCAAAGGTTCGTTCTTAAGTCTGAAGTCGTAAATTTGCTTAATTCTCGCAGTTTTGCTTTGATTTTAATACTAAAACTTTAATTATGCTAATTCAGAGTTGTAAAATGAACCCGTTTTCAATCACGGCAAAGTTTGAACAGTCTTGTTTTGCAAAGCACTCTTGATCTCACATGTGGCATATCTTTGGTTACCTACGTCTACCTTATCTATCATCTGATCTTAACCAAACTTGATAGATTGATAAATAAAGTTGACAACAATAAATATTTCACGTCTGAACAATCTACCCACAAAGTTATAAGAGATATGAGACTATGAAAATATTGCTCAAACTCATTATACCCCCTTGTACCTTTAAGATAAAGGGTATAATGATTGATTGTTGAACCAAATTATCATGCCTTATCCTTAGGAATTTGGCCCATCAACTTTAAGGCTTTGATTAATTGGTTATTCTTCAAATTTGGTTCGGTTTTGGTAGAAGAAATAACCTTCCTGCTTGTATTTCTATAGAAAAGGCTAAGGTGAGTGCACAAGCTCGTTAACTAACTAAGGACAAACATTTGTAGCAATTCAATTCATCTACACTTGAGATGCTTAGCTGACCCACTTTGTTGGCCCTGTGTGTACATAACTTACACTCTTACACACATATAGGACCTTTCAATTGCCCTGAACTACTTTACATTTTCCATTCGATGGCAAATCCTTGAATTACTGACACAACAACAAACAAATAGTTTGCCGCAAAAGTTTCTCTGGTATTTATTTTGTTTGCTTGTTTATTTGTTTGTTTGTTTTTTTCTGTTGTATTAATTTTGATGACTTGTAGTTTTTTTTATTTCTTTTTTTTTAATTTTGTGCTAGTTCAGTTTCAGTTTTCAACCTCGACGTAACCTAGATGGTTTATAGATAAATGACCTTAGTTAAGTAAGTAATTGGTTAATTCTGTTGCTGCTGCTTTAGTTTTCCCAGTTGAAACTTGATGATTTGTTTACTAAACTGTGGCATAGAAATGTCGTAACTTTTACGGTAGGCAAAATAAACACAAACTTAGGTAATTAAGTTGTGGTGGGGGAGGTTCTTTTTCTCGCTTTCTTTCACACACAAACACACACGAATGACCCAAAAGTAGCGCCTAACCTAGAAAAGAAAACATTTTGGTAAACACTCGAAATTTTATGCTGATGCCTTTTCTTTTTTAGTTAATTAATAGGGACGTGGGCGGGGGGCGCCTACTTTTTTGAGGTCAGCAAACAAATTGAAAGCTGTATGTATGGATGTTTGTATGCCTGTGTTTCTGCCATTGAAGAAGAGAGCTGGAAATTGAGCCCATGGCTTGCTTTGTGTTTTTCTTAATACTTTGACCATGTGCCAGTAATTGTCGTTTGCTGTTTGCGTTTTTATTTTTCCATTGCACTTGTTGCTTACTTTTCTTTGGCCTTGCCTGGGCACAATGTCTGATAGACCTTCTTTGTCTGCCCTGAGGATGAGTCATGATTATATAAGACTGGAGGGGGGCGGTTAATCAATGACTGGACTGAAGCTTATATACGTATGTTAGGCATTTGAATGCTAAATTACTGAGACTGTTATCTGTTGAGGTTCATTCACTGTGGAATGGAATATTAAAACTGGACGGCCTTGTTAAAAGCGAACACCAGGTCAAAAAGCAGCCCAACCAACCGAGAGAACTACTAAGGGCTAAATAAGTTAAAATAGAATCCTCCCCTTGACAAATAATTTGTAAAGTCTTGCTTTCTTTCAATCCACAAATCTGGCACAAATTGACAAGCCTCTTATCGTCTTTAAGTTAAATATTTTTCATTTACCCGAATACGAGAAGAGAAGCTCGACTTCAAGTCATAGGCGGAGAGAGCGTGAAAAAAAACTGAGATCAATTTTCGCTCTCAGAGTTGGCCTGTAATTGAATATAGAGAGTTGGAATAGTGAAGTGAGTGCGTGAAGAATTTGACAGTCTTCAATAAAAGCATTCGAGAGAATTTAAATTTATTTACTTGCAAAATTTTCAAAGAAAGAAAGCGGCCACTTTTCGATACATTGTATGTATGTATCTGTGTAAGTGTTTGCGCTTATTTGTATAAAAACTGTGGAAATTGTTTAAACGAGAGACTTTTCATGCTTATAACCAAGAACTCTGCTTAAGATCGATACCTTTGATGCTTACGACTAAGAGTATTTATTCTGAATATGAAGCAGACTTAATTGAAAACCAAGAACTCCAACGCCTCGGGAAATCTAATGAAAAGTTGTTTCTCTTAAAAAACTTACCTACCCGGTCACCTTCGCTAGCTATGGGCACCAGCTTTGAAGTAACTAACCATGAAAATGCTCTTGCTTTTGCTTATGGAACAGATGTGTAGAGGTGCAAGCGATAAATGAAAGCTTTTTCAAAAAGTTGCATTCAACTTGAATGCACCTGCATCCGTGACTTTTCGAGTATTGACTCTACAAGGGGTATCGTTTTAACTGTTATCAGAAACAAGGACAAAAATCACCTTTAAATCGGGAATAAAAATTGCAAGTCGCCTTGGCCAAGTTTTGGTATGAGAAACTGAATGGACCTTGGGAAATACGGAAAAGCCCGCCTGTCTAAATAGAAATAGTTGAAAATATTAAAATTCCACAGACTGACACACGGCTTTTGTTGCTTATGGCTCAGAAATGATTCTCTTTGGCTGTTGAATATATTTTTGCACTACCTTTTAAAATGCCTTCTACTAATTGTTAATGATGTTGATGCTATCCGCTATCCAGGTCAATTCCAATTTGGCATAAGTTTTAATTGAAACAAATTTTTGGAAAACTTCCCAATGAAAATATTCACTTTCAATCTGAACAGTGAAATGCTTTTGCGGTTTGATTGTTTTTTTTTTTGGTTGTTGTCTGCCCAAACGGAACAGGAAGTTTGCTTCACTGCAGCTCACTGAATTAAGGGGGAGCAACATGTTGCTGCAACATTTGAAGCTTATGCAACAAACCACAATTGTGGACTTTTACTTTACATTGTCTGCGACTTTCCCAACCGTTGGTTTTCTATTTCACTTTTCACCAAATTCCTGGCTGCAAATTATCAAATACATAAAACAAATCGTGTTCATCTTGTTGATGCAACTTTCCTTTTGGATATCAATGAATTGTTTCTCTCCTTTGTGTACACAAGTTAATGAAACTTTCAACAAAAAAAAAAATCAAAAATTAGATGACTAAATTAAATTAATTAACATAGCTCCCACCTCGTTTGTCAACATGTTGCCAACAACCTGACAACTGCCCAATTTGTGTAAACATGTTGCCGAGTTGCTTGAACTTCGTATTCATTTTGCTACAGTTTTCACTTTGTGTGTTTTTAACACATTTCACCCAATAATCGTAAAAAAAGACCACCTCTTTCACTCAACCCACATTTTATTTAGAACAAAACTCTTTGAAAGACAGAAAAAAAAATGTCTAAGCCAATAAAAAACGATCTTTTAAGCCAAATACAGAGACAACAGCGAGAAGTAGAGATCACGACGCGTGCGCGCCCCGCTCCTCTAAAGAAAAAGTTGAAGAAATCCAATGTGTTTGGTGGGCAGCAGGAAAGCAAGGGGGTGTGAAAAAGAAAGCACGACAAAAACAAAATGTGAAAACGCATGAAAGCCAATTTCTTGCCTCGCACAATTTGTTTAGAAAGTGCAGAGAAATGGTAAAAGCGGCAAAATGCAAACAAGCAAAAGTTTATTTCTCTCGCTCTCGCTGTTTCTTTTTGTTGAGTGTGTGTGAAAATTGAGCACAAACATGTTTGATCATTATTAATTTTATTGATTTCATTTCTGGCTTAATGATAATGATAATGATGATGCTTGAGTGTTGTGAAAATTTATTATACAACAAACACAAACAACAAAACAGCCCAGAGCCACGCGCTAAACGACCATGTGCGCGCGAAAGAGAGAGAGAGAGAGAGAGCGAGTTCAAGCCACGACGACGTCATCAAACAAGTTTATGTTGTGCCGCAAGCTTTTGTGTTGGAATAACAGGGTGAGGCGAGCTACACGAGCACTCCAATAGCTCTTCAACAAATGTTTCTTTCAGCTGCTTACAACTTTTTACCCTGCTTCACCGTGTTATTGCTTCATGTTGGCTATTACATAAAAATCTTGTTCGTGCTCTCGTTTCGCTTGCCCGTTTCGCTGTGTTCGGGTGAAATTCGTCGACGCTTGCCCGCCCGCCTACGCGACTGCGCACAGTGCGCGTCATACAAATAAGCACACAGTTGCGCGCGCTGACTTCGTTTGTAATTTTTTTTGTGCTTTTTCTTTTACGTAATCGCAAAATGTTTTCCCTTCATTCATTACTAACTCTGGTAAACTTTCATTTATGTTGCCAAAAGTAACATTGCATTTGTGTGCCCTGACCACAAAAACTACTCGTAGATTATCCGAGGATGAGCCCCAACCGAAAACCCAGCGGCAGTTATGTAAAAATTAACAGCACATTATGCGTGGAAAATGGGACACGCTGGCTTTTTTGTGTAAATCTATTGTGACATGTTTGTATCTGAATTTGGGCCACATTGATTTAATTTCTTTACATATTTTGGATACGCCTCTAGATAAGAGACACAAAAGAGCTGAATATTTAGGGCAATTGAAGAGGGAAAGTGTAACTTGGGGTGGGGGGAAATGTTTTTACAACCAGGCTGTAGATGAATCTTTACATGTTACGGATATCCCGAACACTACA
Source organism: Lordiphosa fenestrarum (assembly GCA_035044985.1). Lineage (NCBI taxonomy): Eukaryota > Metazoa > Arthropoda > Insecta > Diptera > Drosophilidae > Lordiphosa > Lordiphosa fenestrarum. Next base: position 138,624 of record JAWNNO010002952.1, read on the forward strand.
AAATTGAGTAATTTTATTGTTTTTGTATAAACTCATCTTAAGCTGTTAATTGAACCGAAACTTATTCCAAAGCTTTGATGGAACCGTTCATATTCCGGTCTAAGGGGTCAGAAACCCGAACCAAATCGCAATCAATCCATTAGTATTTTTTTAATATCATCTATGCTTCTCTATTAAACTATTTAAGACTCGACTTCGAGGTTTTTCTTCGAGCTATGATAATGCTCTTTCAAACTTCCAAAATCCTAACTTAATGAATTTTAATTCGGTGAACAATCAAGCTAGATTACCTATAAAGTTTTCCTTTTCCTTAATTCAATGGACTTAATATAATATGTGAAGCTCTTGATCCTGATGAGCTCTTGATACAAGAGCTAGATTACCTATATAGTTCTCAAGCTAGATTACCTATAAAGTTTTCCTTTTCCTTAATTCAATGGACTTAATATAATATGTGAAGCTCTTAATCCTGATGAGCTCTTGATACCAGAATGAACACTGTTTGTTTTCAAGCTGATCAAACTTGGATTTTAGTACGGTTAGCACTTTATTCAAAAATGCTTAAATTTGATTCGAGAATGTTTTGTACTTGTTTCAAGTATTGAAGCTCTTGAATTAAGAAAAACGGTATCAAAAATTTATACTGGAATGCAGAATTTCGCTTTCTGATTAAGGATTTTTATTTTGAATGAACTTCTGATATTAAACATTTTTTATCCAGGTATTAAATTCTTGAATTTTTCTCTGAATGTAGGAGTTTTATTCCTCTAACAATTATAGACAATGGCTAATACAATACCTGTTACTTATACCCTACCCAAATCTTCGGAAAAACTAGTTTTAAAACCTTACCCACCTTTTTAAGAATCAAATATTTTATAGTTTCTTTGATTTCATAAATAATCCGCTCTATGATATAGAATTTTGATTTGATTTTAACTTAATTGTTGGCTCTTTTAACATAGAGCTAAGATACGAGGTAAAAAACTAAAGGATAAGTGCAAAATGATCTGAATCTGTATGAATATACTTGCCTTGCCTTGCCATCTCTGAGATTTGCTTATGATATTTGTGAATTTTCAGCCCTGGGCCTCGATCATGGAAAAAGCTACTTCCGGTTGTGTCTTTCATTCGCAAAAATTGTCAAGTTAATCTCTTTCTCCATTTGAAAAAGAACACAACAAATCCAACTAAACTCCTATCGAATAGGCAAAACCTGGCAAATTTCACTCTACTTTTTTAAATGATTTTATATATTTTATATATTTTATATAACCAACAACAAATACAACCAGAGCTAGAGCTGCCATCGACTTTCACGAAAAACTGCAAGCTAAACTGCAGAGCAAGAGCGCTAGCGAACGCTGAGGAGCTTTCTCCTTGAAAGCTAAAGGCAATTGGACGCAACGAATTGATGACGACTGAACTCCATGGCAAACAGTGAAAAGACCCCAAAACGAAAACTTGAGCGTGGGAGTTTGGTTGGTTGAAAATTAATATGCGTCAAAAGTGTTGACATTTTCGTTGGCTGGGCGGGGGTGGGGGGAAACGAAAAGAAATTGCATGCGTTTGTGTTTGTGGGTGGGTGTCATCATGATTGAAGCTGCTGCATTTTGTAGAGGAAGTGACTCGTTTTTGTGTCTGAGTCCAACTTGGAGGAGTTTCTCTTTTGGTGGATGTCTGTTGCAATCATTTTCATTGGCATGAAAGTTCACATTATTTAAATTAAATTGCCAGGCGGACGCTTCTTCGGTGCTGTTAAAAATTTATCTTTGCATCTGGGCGACGGCGCCACAAAAACAAAAAGAAAAGCGTTTCCTTTTGCCAACGTTTTTCACTCCAACTCATTTGTTGTTGTTTAGGCGGCGAGTGAAAGGAGCATTTGTTTTTCTTGTTGTTGTTGTTGGTGAAAACGCCATGCAAGTGAAAACTCATGCGATAATTTGCTGTAAAAAATGAAAATTTTCACCATTTTATTATTGTGCCTTGGCTTTTGTTGTCGACGTTCGTACGTTTTGCGTTTTATCAAATTTCATTTAAATGCTAATGAAAAGTTGCCGGAAGTATTGTGGAAAGCGCACAAATTATATAACACTTTTTGGTGAAAAGTTGTTTTTATCCCCCTCTCTCTCTCTTTCTCTGACTGTATTTATCTCACTGGTTGGGCAGCTGGCTCGTTTCCCCCCTTCATGGGATTTGAAAAGATTTCCTTAACGCGTGCTCCTCGACCATTTGTCTTGGTTTGATTCTTTCTACGGTTGAGCCCACACAAAGGTGGATGTTCCTCAAAAGATCACCCAGGGCGCGCACACACACACAAACGAAGCGTATGTCCATTGCCAAGCCACGTCTGTGACTAAATGCATTCGTCTCAGCTGCCAATGATCATTTGCGCAGGCGACGGCACGTTGTGCCACAGAAGCACAACAAAAATGCAATAGGCTGGTCCTCATCAACCAGTATATAAGCCAAGTGGTTTAACTAAATGGTCTTTAAATTAATTTCTGATTTTTTTCTAACGTATGAGTATGAGAAACCATTTTATATTACATACTTAAGGTGTCTTCGTAATGCGTTAGGAAATGATATGAGGTTTTGAGAAAATTTCGAGGAGTTATCTTTGCTGCATGGAGTCGAAAGTGTGGATTTCCTTGAAGTTTTTGTCTCACGCAATCAAACCAAAATGTGTCAAATCTAGGTGTTTTTTACGACCACAAACTAAACATATCGGCTGTACTGTAAGTACATAAAAGGATGTTTTAGCTGATAAAAAGAATTCGATTCTCTCTCTTGATTGGGCAATCTAGAATTTTTTCTCATGCTTTTGGTGACCTTATAGAAAAATAATTTCAGAAATAATTTCCTCTCTTTCTGTTCTGTTTATGAATTCCTCATCGTCTACTAAGATCATAAGCTATTCAATTGGAATACTGATTCGTTCGCTTTTCAACAAAGAGTTCTTTCAACTTGGGATTAACAATATCAGTTCAGAAACTGGGGAAAAAAGTCGGTGCAACCATCATTGTAAAAAAGGCATAGTGACATTTTTTCGACGACCAGTATATTTTGGGTTTGAAAACGGCGTAATGCCGCCTTGTTAAAGCATATCTGCTTGCGGAGTTTTCAAAAGAAATAACTCTACCGAGTTACAAACGACATATCTCCGAGATATCCCGTCGAAGTTATGTCGCTATCCCGAAATAATATACATAAACTAAAAAGTCTTGCCTAGTTCTCAGGCGGCATCTCGTATATTTTTGTATTTCTCAGATGGACTATTACACTAGTCTGAAATCTCATATAGAAAACCACAATGAGATAACAGACAAGTGAAAATACAGCTATAGGTCAGAAATTCAAACTGTTCTACCTAGTGCTAAGAATCTTTTGAACTTTTCTCCTTACATCCAGCTACCGAATTTGTTGAAATTCGAGAAAGTTTAAAATATTCGCTGAGATAGATCACTAACTGTACAATTCTGCTACCACAGATCTAAGAGATGGTAAAAGATAGAGGGTCGACGTGTATGAGGCAAACAATTCTTTTATTAGTAGGCAGATCAAGTTTATTTTTGTAGTATGCTACATTGCGAAATGCTTAAGAACAAAACTTTTTATTCCTTTCTCATAATACGGCACAAGATTTATTTTCGATCCAAGCCAAATAATAAACAAAACCACAAAATCAATTGTTGATTTCTTTTAAAACATTCTAACCTGTTCCCGTTTTGGATTCGATCAAATCAAGCTTTTATCTCCAAATTCCCAGTTATTGCCCCTCATCATTCTTAATGACAAAACATTTCCACCGCATTTTTTAATCGATTCAGAGAATGACAATTTCGTTCAATTGAATTCGGAAGCGAGAACTGGTCTGATTGGCTTTCTGCATATCGCTAAGCCTTAAAAACGCCCAATAAATATTTTCTAAATTTGGAATACAAGAATCTTTTGAAATTATCAAATTACAACAGAACTCCCATCTTGTATGAATTTTAATTTCGTTTTTAAGGTCATTTATGTTCACTTTTTTTTGAAAACCGTGCGCATTTCCGCTTCGGTTTGGATTAGCTCTACTCAATTCCGATTGAAATTACTTACTGCTTACTTTTGGCAATCCACAGGCCAAACGATAGCGGCACTAGCTAAATAAGAGAGAGGCGGATCGATCGAAAATGGAACATAAGAGACTTTTACGTTTCATTATTCGTTTTTGATGTCACTGCCAAATTCTTGAGACATTAAACGAAAACATTATTTTTGCAATTCGGTTAAAGACTTAAATGCAAATCAAATTATATAAGTAAATTCTAAATTGATCAAAGAATTAAGGTTAATTAATCTAATGTTCATTTCCAAATAATTGCATTGAAAGTGGAATTGACAACATGCCTGTACAACTTTTAAACCTAGCCTAGAATTCTATAACTTTAAGTGTTGCCATTTTAGGGATAATTACTTACATATCTCAAGATTAAAATTTGGTACATTTTAGCGCTGGTTGAGAACAATTTGAATTTGAATTTTGACTAACTTTGAAGTTTTGAAATAGAAATGTTTTGCTCTGCTTAAAAAGCTACACTAAAGTGCTCCAAAAAGATAAAATATTAAACCCCTAAACAACTAAACTAAGAACTACACTGAGCTGCTTGCAAATGACCACTTTAATATTTTACTTTTCGGTCCACCCTAACAAGCCCGTGAGCTGAGTCACTGTGCACGCTTGGGAGTTCTACCTTTAGTGGGTTCTTCTGGCTCATTAATCTCTTGGCTGTTACTTGTTTCTTTAATTTAACCTTCTCTTTCTTCTCCCAATTGCCCCTCTCTACGACCCAACCTTCTGTTTGTGGCGGCGCCGCACAATAAAAAAAAGCTGTTTCAATGCCATAACAAATATCAATTTGTTTTTGGCTTTAGCCCTTGGCAGCTGATGAGAGTGCGAGAGCGAGCGGGCGAGCGAGAGGAGAGCGATGAGAGGAGTCAGGTGTGTGCGTGCCTCAATGCCAAATCAATGTCATTAACATTAAAGCACACTCACTAAAAGATTGAACAAAGCTGGCTTCACAGAGTACTAAACACTGCAGTCGACGTAGATGTCAGCGTCAGCGTCAACGTTGCTTACGGTTTGTTCACCTTGACAAAATGCGCGCGTCAACCTTTTACACACACGCAGGCAGGGCTCATTGAAGGTCCTTCAGCTGGATTTTGCTGATGGCCATCAAAATCGCCAGCAGCAGCAGCAGCCAAGCACCTTGAAAAATCTACAGCCTCGGCTGTTGTTGTTTTAGTTCTTGTTGTAGTTGCAGCCTTGCACAGATTTTCCGAGTTTTTCTTTGGTTAATTGTATAAAATTTTGTTGCCGCTGCTGATTCCGTTTGCATCTGCGCCCCTCAAACAATGGCAGATTCCTACTCAGTCTTCTACTCTTCCATCTCCAGCTCCCTCGCCCATTGTTTGTCAATTTTCCACTCTTGGCAACATTTTCGTTTTAGACCATTGTTTGTTGTCATCATCTGCGCAGGCTCTTTTCGACCTTTTGCCAGTTATCCTTAGACACATCCTTGTGTGTGGTGTATGTCAGTTATAGTTTGCTGCTCTTGCGCGACGGTTGTGTGTTTCTTTTTTTTGAGTTTAGCTGATTTTGTTAATGTTTGGAGAGTTTGCTGTGTGGAGACTTGAACTTATAACCGCTTGAAAGCTTTTTCTCGCCCTCGCCCTCGCTCTCTCTGTTCCTCTGTTCGCGGAATAACGGTTCAAGACAATTTTTTTCCTGGTTCGGCCATTATGATCGCTGCACATTTTGGCGCACTTCGCTTTGTGTTGTCCGTGCGTTTGCGTCTCGTGTTTTAATTTTAAACATTTATTTAAGAATTTTACGAACTTTGCCACTTCCTTAAATTTGTATTTTTGTTTTGTGTGTGGTGTGAACGTTCGGCAAGCTGGAGAACTCGCTGCTGTTGAAGCTGCTGAATTTACTGGCCAGTCATTCGAATTCCAACAGCAACTTTGTCAAAATTGAATTCGAACGCAGCATAATGGATCTCATACAAGAGCCAAGGTTCCTACTAATCCAACCTCCCCCATCTGCGCCAATCGAAATCCCACTAATCAATTGTCTTCCCTGCTCTTCCCATTGCAGATTGCCGGTAAACGAATGTCAGGCAAGCCAAACAGCTAGAGTCACCTCGAACCTGCACGCATCCAGTAGCACGATGGCGGTCAGTCGTGTACCCTCGCCACCCTTGCCGGAAGTTAATACGCCAGTTGCTGAGAATTGGTGTTACACGCAGGTAAGCTACAGCCAGGATTAAATTTCCAATGCCTCCGGGCCGACGACGGGATACTTTGTGAACATTTTTGCACTGCTAGGGATTTGCATCCGTGTTGCTCTCAAGTATCACATTTGTGTAAGCCGAATCCATTTTGTGTGGTGTGGAAGAAAAATGCATTTCCGTTGTTAAATTCTTGTTTGAGGTTATGCAGGTGTGGCTCTGGTTCCAAGATGGACGACGACAACGTCATGGGAATCCAATGTGAAATTTGAGAACTTTTACGTAGGGTGGTCTATGCATTGTCAAGAGGTTAACTAAGGTCAGGTATATTCTCTGGGAACATAGTTGAGCAAAATAAGCAAACACTTTGATGTTGTCTTTTTTCTGGAGCAAGGTATCATCGACTCAACTTGTTCGTGCTACCCTTAAGAAATGGCAGCGCTTAAACTACAATAACCATTGTCATTACCATTTTTCAGATAATTAAAAACAATTCCTGATTACAATTCTTTGAAATTGTAACTGGTAATTATGATTATTAGCAAATGTAATTGCGTCTACAATTACTTGCATAATTAATAAGTAACTGTGCTTGAAATGTTGAATTATTCATGTATTTGTGGGTGTCAATGGAAATTAATTACTAGTTCGTATGCTCATAAATCCAATGTTTCACACATGGTTTTAATTATATGCGTTTGTTAAAAAAGAATTTTTATTTAAATACTTTTTGAGCCTATGCAGTATTATTAAGCTTTAATTCGACTCAAGTACTTTTGATCCCCTAGGCTGTTCAACGTTCTTAGGGTCTTTGGCGGAATCATCGGATTCAAAATCAAAGAACATTTTTATTTTAAAGAATACAAAGGGTCATAATTCAATTGAATAGTAGTAATTATAAGTTTGACTTGTATTTCCATGAATAGCAAATAATTAAATTTGGTGTTTCCAAACTGGATTGGAAAGAAAACCATAACATTCACCCACAATTACATGAATAATCAACAGTTTAAGCACAACTTCACAAGTAATTGTAAAAGTACGATACAATTACGATTACTGAAAGTTCGTGGTCGGCAATTGTTTTGTCATTAACTGAATAATCGAAGTTATTGTAATGAAAAGTATTTAAATATTGGAAATAATGCTAATCTGTATGATGGCTGCCCTATAGAACTAGGCACCAGCCAAAAACTTATATAAGTTTCAGCTTCCAATAGACAAAATACAAATATTCATAAAATGTAGTTGACGAACTCTTTAAAGAGGTATCCCTTTTAAAGAGTATAGACCGAATTGATCCTTAGCGATACCGCGTCAATACTTGTCAATATTTTAAAACATTTGATCTCTCTCATCTCCTGCAATTGTTTACCGACCTCTTAATATTCCTTTCATCCAGACTGCACTCCCAAGTATGTCAATTCCTTAATGGGAATGATATTCCCAATTATCTACGATATTATGCGATTTTAAGAACATATATGTAAAAATTTTGGAGCTATTCAAATGATTTCTAGGAATTTAATATTGAAAGTGCGCTAAAATTCATATATTCAATTGTGAAATCATAATATGACATATTACTAGTGAACCACTGAAACGAACCGAAACCGCGGCTCAGTAAGCTTCAAGAACCAGCTATTCGAACTACTGATCCGAACCAAGCGAATTCCAAGCGGGTGGCAACCCTGTTTTTTTTACAATTTAAAACATTTTTGAAAGTTTAGCTGCACCATAACTGAAAGAAAGAAAGGGTAATTGGGTTTCCAGATGCCGAAGGTTTAACTGCACTAACTGAATTTTTTCTGTTTTTTCACGCACGACCAAAATTTGACTTAGCACGACCTAACACGAACACGAATACATATAGGAAGGTGGTGTCAGAAAAGGCATAGCTTTTGTTGTAGCATACAAAATACAGGTTGCCGATTTGTGCTCTATTTATCATATTCTTAACAAATTAGATCATATATCAAACTTTTCCATTTTCTCGTGCTGCGATAGTTGAGCATAGAAATGCACGAACATGCACGAAGTCAAATTTTTACCTATTCATGACACTTTGACTCTTCTCGTTGTATGCTGTTGCAGTTTTGTTAAACCAGATGATGTGAAATTTATTAACCATTTCTGGAGGTAAGAACGTGCTTACTTATAACCAGTTCAGGAGAAGTCCACTCTTAAAAACGAAATATGGTTGCTTCTAAAATATTATAAAAAACCTAGCTTTCATTTTATGTACTTGAATTTATACTTTATAGGACATAAACCGAATCATTGTCTTATCTCAGGAAGAATTAGAGCCTCTAGTTCTTTGGATCCGTTTTGGAAACGTAAACTGATTTAGATCTTACCATCTATGAGAGGTCATTTAGTATAGGGGAATCCTATGGGTTCGATTTTCATCTTCTAGGCAGCTGCTATTTATAGATTATGTGCAATTTGCAACGCTTCTTAATATCTACTTGCTCACTAATGTCATATTCTCTCTTATTTCCAGGTCAAAGTGGTTAAATTTAGCTATATGTGGACCATAAATAACTTTAGTTTTTGTCGTGAGGAGATGGGAGAAGTACTCAAATCGTCCACATTCTCTGCCGGTGCTAATGACAAACTGAAATGGTAATAGGCAATCAATTGTTTCCCTCAACAGACCACTAAAATTTTCCTCTTGTATTTGCAGGTGTTTACGGGTGAATCCCAAAGGCTTAGATGAGGAGAGCAAGGATTACTTATCATTATATTTACTATTAGTTTCGTGTAATAAATCAGAAGTCAGAGCCAAGTTCAAATTTTCCATATTAAATGCAAAGCGTGAGGAAACCAAAGCCATGGAATCCCAACGGTAAGATTGATGGCCCCATAATCAATCAATTGTTATCCAACTAATCTCTATACCATTTCAGAGCTTACCGCTTTGTTCAGGGCAAAGATTGGGGCTTCAAGAAATTCATACGCCGCGATTTTCTCTTGGACGAGGCCAATGGTCTCCTGCCCGAGGATAAGCTGACCATATTCTGTGAGGTTAGCGTGGTGGCGGACAGTGTGAACATCTCCGGACAATCCAATATTGTGCAGTTCAAAGTGCCCGAGTGTAAGCTATCGGAAGATCTCGGCAATCTATTTGACAATGAGAAGTTCAGTGATGTAACGCTCTCGGTTGGAGGCCGTGAGTTTCAGGCGCACAAGGCCATACTGGCAGGTTAGTAGAGAGACGAGGCGATGCCATAATGAGTATTGTGATTGAATGTCTTGTTGCAATTGCAGCGCGTAGCGATGTCTTTGCGGCCATGTTTGAGCATGAGATGGAGGAGCGCAAGCTAAATCGTGTAGCCATAACCGATGTGGATCATGAGGTTCTTAAAGAAATGCTGCGATTTATATATACGGGCAAGGCGCCCAACCTAGAAAAAATGGCTGATGATCTCCTAGCGGCTGCTGATAAGGTAAGCGCTTATACGGGGAAACCCAATTGAAACGAATGAATCCCTAACCTATGTGTTCTTGCAGTATGCACTCGAAAAGCTGAAAGTGATGTGCGAGGAGGCGCTGTGCGTCAATCTCTCTGTAGAAACAGCAGCCGAAACCCTAATATTAGCTGATCTCCACAGTGCGGATCAATTGAAAGCACAAACGATAGATTTCATTAATACGTAAGTGAAGGCGAATGGAATGGATGATACTCGCAATGCGAATCTTTTGGGGGATTTGGTTTGGTTCGGTGTTTTTTTTGGAAAAATATGTTGAGAACTCGGAAAAGTAAGCTGCTGTATTTGACGGTTGTTTACGAGCTCTCATATCAAAAGAGGGCCACAAGATTGCTGAATTTAGAAATATATGAGCCAAACGCGTGCAAAGAACCAAACCCTTTCCCACCTCTCTCCTTGGGTCCATTTATTAATCATACAATTTTCTCAATCAACAGTCATGCCACCGATGTGATGGAAACCTCTGGCTGGCAAAATATGATCACAACACATTCACATTTGATAGCGGAGGCATTTCGTGCGCTCGCAACACAACAAATCCCACCAATTGGACCACCAAGGAAACGCGTGAAAATGAGCTGAAACAACAATTCAAGAACAACCCGTACAGCGGCAGCAGCAACAGCAGCTGCAGTCCCCAGAACAGCAATAACAAAACCCCACAATACAAGAACCATTGGCCATGCCGCCGCCCTCAATTGCAATAGAACTTTCCATAGGAGCAAACACGTGAAATATTTAATGAACCGAGTGGGCGCTAACCCCTCGGAGGAAGCATCCTGCAGCAACAACAACAACAACAACAACACAGCCACCACAACTAATAGTAACAACAGCAACAACAGCAACAACCAGAGCAAGCAGTACCGTTTATTGTTTCGATTTCGAGTAATTTAACAAACAGCAAACAAAACTTGATTCTAAATGTATTTTATTTTGTTGATTTATGCCTATGATTAATATGTTTACGAGTAATAATTAATTAATTAAAGCTACACCTAAGTCCACACTTGAAAGAATCAATTCAGAAAACACAAGTAATAATAATTATAATGAATACAAGAAAGGAATAAATGAGAAAGCATAACAACTATTACGATTATGATTCTGATTACAAAGCGTACACTTTGATTGTGATGTAAATTCCGATGAGTATGACTAATGAGTAATGCATAATGATACGGATATGATAATGAAGTTGACTTATATATATATATAAAAATTTGTGTATATGTTAAACTCTGCAAAACGTTTGAGAGCATTCATTCATTTCTTTGTGTGCACACCCCCACCCACCTCCAAAACCCCAAAGCCGAGGAGTGTGTAGGAACCAAACTGTAAAAAACAAAAACAACAAATTATTCATTTAACATTAAAGGAGCTCCCCTTGCAGGCCACGCCCAAGCTCTCACTTGCTACCACCGCACATACACACTCCTCCCTGCTCATCTCTCGCCCCTGCGCGCAGCCAAAACAAGAAAAACCAACAACAATAGGATATGAAACAAAACATTGTGTACCTTCTACTTCAAACGTCTATCAGCTATTCTCCTTTTATGTTTTTTTGTTTTTAAGTATTTAAAATGCAAAACTCTTCTTCTTTTCGTTTAAGCGCAAATGTAATTAATTTGTTGTACAAAATCTAAAACAAAAAAAAAAAACCAACACATCGTCGAAATAAAAGCAAAACGTAGCAATTTGTGTATAGTAAGCCAAATTCGCATATTCTTTCAACGATTCTGATTTTTCTGTGAGAAGTCTGAGTATTCATTTTATAAAATCAACCAATGTAAGTGGTAAAGTAAGTGCCAGTGCCAAAGGGATTCTAGGCGTCCAGATTGAGTTAACCAACCGAAACTTGTTCTATTATTATAGGTTTAGGTTTGGTTTATAATTGGCTTCACTTTAAGCCCGTTTTTAACAGAGTAAAAGCGGTAAGGGGCACAAAAAGTCGTGCCTGTTGTTTTAAAGTCCCGTTTTTAGGCTCACTAGGATTGACTCACACACGCCGACTAAGAAAGTAGGCTCTCCAACGGTAACTGTGTTGTTTAACGGAGCAGAGCAATGCAGAGGTCGGCAATGGATGCAAAGACTTTGTCAGAACTTCTGGTCAATATGTTGAGCAGATTCAACTGTGATGCAATAACACTAGTGCCCGATTTCTCAGTGTCCTTATAGTCAACTTGACCGGTAGGTAAGTCGAATTTTAGGGTCTCATGCTGTTTCTCCGCTTCTCAAGATCAGGTCAACTTTTATCAGCTAGTTCAGTCCCGATCAAACTATCGATATTTTGTATCGATGAAGGATCAGCTAAATACGTAGTTTATTCTGTTAATTGCTACAATGAAATTTTTATATATATTAATAAAAAGCGATTTTTAAAATTGACCACATAACAAAAATACCTAATTCGTTGACAGTGTCTGGTCACACTGCTGCAGCTTCTTAAGAGTTCGATGCTGAACCGCTACGAGTAAACGTGTTTCAATCATCAATCCTCTGAATCTTGAACAAATCGGTTGAGGTCGGTTTGGTTTAAGTGTAGCTGGTTAAATCAGGGGCCCTTCAGAATTCATTGGCGATTTTTTTTCGGCAAACATTCTCCATGCCACAGCTGGCTCATTATTTTCTTTCGAACATGACTTCGTAAGGCAAATTGAAGTCATATTTCCTTCAACTGAGCTTAATTCAACCAACAAAATTGTCTTTAAAATAAAAATGAAAGGTGGCAACTCTAGCGGCCGTAGGAACGGTAAATCAAAAATAAATGCTTTTGCGTTTGGAATCTGGCAACAATTTAGGTAAGATCGCAGCAAAGGATGACCAGATGCCCTTTGTGAAAAACCAGACAAAGTTCTTTTGTTTCTTCCAAGAATATTTCACTCTGGTCCTCTGGCTATAGTTCAGAAATGCTGAATCGAACAGAAAACCACAAATAAAAGCGCTTCGGTTCAGTTCTCTGACGAGTTTGACGAGACATGAGTCGCTTTCCTCTAGCCAATGATACTTAATTAATTTGGGAATCTAAATCGTTTCCCTAAGTTACATTTTTTAAGACATTTATTTCCAACATGTAATCGTGTAAGTCTTCTGCGATTGATCGCCGATCTCTTAATATACCTGTCATCAATCTGCATACTTTTCTTGAAAGATTGATAATTGACATCCTCTAGTGGACAATATTTGAAATTTTCTCTAGTTCTTCTTAACTTTAATTCAATCTTAGCCAGGAGAGTGTTTCTCATAGTATTGTGAAAAATAGGGTGTGTAAGATGCATTTTCTAGCCGGCATTGTTTGTTGAAATGTACTTCTCTAGGAACTTATATCCTGCTAATTCGACATCATAAATTTTGAACATTCTTCTTAGGACAATACAACGGAAATCATAATATTTAATAAAAAGACTTTATGAACCATTGAACCGAACCGAAACCGCGGTTTAGTTAGCTCCAAAAACCATGTAATGAACCGAATCGGCGGTTCAGAAACTGTTTGAACCATTGAACCGATCCAGTACTTATTTCTACGCAAGCTAGTCTCTCGATTTTGAAGCTTTGATGAGTTTTGAATTCTTCTTTTTGGCGCACTCTTCTAATATGACGGAACTGATCGGGTCGGATGACTATATCTCATACATCCCATAAGAACAAATTTTTGTCCAAATTGGATGACTATATTATAAAGCTCCCATACACACGATCGGTCGGAAAATGGGTCGTTCTGGGAAAATGATTATTTTTTTAAATATTTAAGCGAGCACTTGCAAGGGTATAAAAACTTCGGCACAGACGAAGTTAGCTTAGCTTTCTCGTTTTTTTTTGCTATCTGGTGAACATTTTCGAAAGATTCTTCAAATCGACAGGCTAAGCAAATGTGGTTCTAATGGCTTTAAGGCAATGTTTTTAGATACTAGATTCAGAAGTTGATGTAATAATTCACAAAAACAAAGTATCTAAGCTAAGCTCAGCAATCGAAAATCGGATTGCGGAATGCGCCTAATATTTTTCAGAACTTCGTCACTCAACGGCTACAAATCGCAGACCAACGAACCAGCAGACGAAGTTAGCTTAGCTTTCTCGTTAATTTATTTGCATAACATTAGTGAAGAAATAATAAAGTTGAATTTTCTTCTTTTTTTTTGCCGTCATGTTTTCTTAATTTATTCAAAGTCATTCTTAAAGTCCTTAAAACCAAATTCAATTAATTTCGAAGGTCAAATGTAAAAAGGTGGTATCATTGAAATGCCAGCGATTTTGTGTTTTTCGACGGATGAAAAATATAAACAGCGATTTCTTACATTGTTAAATTGATAAACTAAATGTTTAATTTCTCTTTAATGTAGTTTATTCAGAAATGAAAAGGTTTGACATGTGTGGAATTGTTGACAAAGCATCCTTAAATGCTACATTGAACCGGCACCGCTAAGGATCAAGTCGGTCTCTCAATAGCCTCTCGTATAGAGGGAAGCACCGTAGCACAAAATCTAATCGAAAGTCGGATAAAACCTTATGTATCTAAGCAACACGATTAAAATACCCAAATAAGAAAGTTGCTTCTCACAACATAGTCAGAGAACTGAACCTATTCGTTTTGAATGGTGGTTTCCAATTCGGTTCAGCAATTCCAAAAGAGAGCCGGATCTGTTTGCGATTCAGTTCTCCAGCTGGAACTAGCGGATAAGCTAGTCCAGTTCTCTGATTATTCCCTGGACTTTGTTGTAACTTCATGTTTATAGATGAACAAACGATAGAAGTTGCAGTGTACACAACATATAGACATAGGGAAACTTAAAATAGCATAACAAATTGTTAAGGTTAAAAAGGAAAATGATGAGCATGATTCTTGATGTTTCAGTGTATGAAAAAAGTTAGTTTATGGAATTCAAATTTGGTTTAACAATGCTTAAAATTGGTATGTGCGGGTGTGTGTGTATGCGAGTATTCAGATCGTAAAAGTCAGTTCAATATACTTTTCTTTGTTATGTGCATGTCCAGCTGCAGATGATATGAAATTGAAGCGCACGTGAAACACTTTTCTGAATGGGACAACAAAACTTAATTGAAATTGTATTTAACAGTATGGAAAATAAATTAATATATTCTAAATGCGAGCTACTTCTTCTCCTGCTCGTCGAGAAACTGTTGCAGCAAGCCAGCTTCAATGGGTATGGTTAACTGCTCCGAACCGTCTACGCTACGTTTAGATTTGACCAGTTTGTGATCCAGAAATTCGGTAAGTTGGGCACGCAAGGCCAGATCCGAACTGACCAAGAAAGCCTCGCGGCAACTAGAGTACAAATCCTTAAAGGCCATGCCCTGATAGTTGGCCAATCCCTTGTTTTTCAGTTGAAATTTAACAATGAGCATGTAAATGCCACGCGAGTTGGTGGTAAGTGAAGAGAAGACGCTGCGCATAGAGGAGAGGGCCAATTCGCCAGAGTTCTGCACAAGCAGCGAGTTCTCAAAGGCCGTCTCATCGGTGTAGGATAGCATGGTGGTACAATCCCACCAAGAAAAGTTATAGTTGCTCAGCTTGTTCTGGTCCCACACTGTAGATAGAGGGAATTAGTGGGCGATTTGCTTCGGCTTTGAGTAAAAACTACTCACGTAAGGGCGTGTTGATGTGATCAATGGACGCCAGCAGATGTATGTTGGGAACGCGAGCCAATCGCGCCAGAATAGCCTGAGCCTTGACATTTCTCAACATGGCACCATCCAAGTTATGCACAATCAAATACAAGTGCGTCTCTGGTATCAATGCAAACTCTTCTTCAATCATGTCTACAGCCTCATGCGCATTGGCTGGACTAATGCCCGCATCCAGTATTTCTCCAGTGATGCTATCCAGCAAATCCTTAAGCGTTAGACTGGGAAAAAAACCATTTACAACCAAAACAGTTTGCTGGGCCAACACCTCGCGGTGAAATGACTGCAGCAACTGCCTTTTTGAGCCCAGGCCATAGAGCAGGATGTTAAAACCTTCGTTCAGTATGCACATCCATTTTGGGAAATATGATCGATACTCTTCAAGCATGGCATTGATGGCCACCTCATGTTCCGAGGACACTTTCATCTCAGAGAGTAGACTAAACAAGCGATCAGCGGCCATGCGCGGATTCTTCAGACGATCCAGTGTGTGATCTGAGGTGAGGATTTTCGTGCTGGCATGGGAATGGAAGTAGCCATCGCTTTCAGGCACATATTCATTCGATTTCTTCACACGCGCCGACTGACGCAGACGCGCCGCTGATGGGGTCTTGGGTAGCACTGGGACAACAATCGCACGACGTGTTTTGCAGGGGGTCTTGGGCTCATCATCATCGGCGGCATCATCACTTTCGCTGCCACTCTGACTGCTTCGACTGCTGCTGCTGGAGGAATCGGCTCCACTGGGCTGAAAGTCGCTCTCATCGGCCGAGAAGTCCGAATTGGATTCATCTATGATTTTGGCTATCTCTGTCGGAGGTGGTTGAGGTTTAAGGAATCTTTCAATTCAAAATTTAAAATCACTTACGATGCTTGACCCGGGAACGCACATGTGAGGGCGTCTTTGGTTGATCGGCAGATTTGTTTCGCTTGGGATCGGGCGTTTTGACACCCAAGCGTGGAGTCTTTGGTGTCTTGGGCGTCTTAGGTGTGCGTAGAGCAGCCAAAGCCATGGCATCCCGCTTCTTGGGCGTATTGAAGCCAAACAGGCTGGTGCCAGCCACATCATAGTCGGCCTGAATGAGCTGCAAGTCTTTGGAACTTGGCTTGGCAGCACCCACCGCCTCCTCTTCCTCGTCCTCATCCGTGTCCTCCACATAGTCGACCACGATGTGTTGATTCCGTTGATCCTGCTCTTTGTAGGCTTGATATTTCTTTGTGGGACTTGGTCGGCGTGTGGAGCGACGCCTGACAGGCTGAGGAGGCTCATAGTCTGCTATGGACTCATCCGAATTTGTTAGATTTTCAATGGACTTGAGATTGTTACCCTTGCGTGTTGATGTGGTTTTTTGCTTTTTTGGTGTCTTGTAGCCGCCGCCATTGGCAGCTGCCAGTTGCGCCTTGGCGGGAGTGGAACTCATTTTTGACCAGCCTAATTCTTTATTAGCGATGACACCGTGAGCTGGCTAAACGCTAGGGGTGGCAATTTCATATATCGGCGCGTTGGTGTGACCGTATTACATTAGGGCTGCCATTAGGAAACGCGTTGGCACCAGTTTGAGTGTTGGTAAACGTTGATGGTGCTCTTGTTGCTCTTTCGTCTCGTCATTCTTTAATGTCCAGTTCGGTCAAAGCTTATTAACTTGTTTAATCCTTTGTAAACACAAAAGTTCAACAAATATTGTTGCTAAATGTATGTTAATGTATAATTTAATCTTACGTATATCAAATGTTTCATCAAAAACACCGCGAATGAGGAAATACTTTTGCGCCTGCTGCAGAACCGTTATGTCGGCCATTTTGATTTTCTTTTTTTTCTCGTTTTCAGAGTTGACGCTTACCGCGTGGCGCTTTCGACAAGAGTTTCTGGCAAATTCGATATAAAATAAAAACAAAAAGTTTAAGAAATGGTCAACGAAGGAGAAAAATCGTTCTGTATAATTTGTGGTAATACGACTGGCTTGATGTGCCAGCGTTGCGGTGAGACTTATTGCAATGATAAGTGCCAGCGCAAGGATTGGCAGCGCCATAAGTACATCTGCTCCATTATGCCGTAAGTGATTGGCCGAATTCATATGTCGGAAAACTTTTAAGCGGCTCACATATATTATTTTAGGCCCTTGGTAGTGCGCAGTCCCCTGGCGTCTGATCAGGCTTTAAAGCCCATCCAGCCCCCGGCTACTAATGTGGACACCAAGACGAAGCAGCTGTCCCTGGTGGATAAGAATTCGACTACCCGCGAGGTAGCACCGCTGTCCTCAAAATGGCGTGAACAATTAATACCCTCTCAGGGTGGAGAGTTTTTCGAGTGCCGCGTCACTTCCATGGAGGTTGATGGAGTCATATGGGTAACGAGCGTGGCCAATACGGACAGTCTGGAATCGTTAACGGACGAGATGATGAACGCCATGCAGAATCGTAAGCCTTGCGGAGGATTGGAAGATATCACTGTAGACTCTTTGGTGGGCGTATTGGTGGAAGGAAGAATATACCGCGCTCAGGTAACCGCTTTGAATCTTACATCGAAGCAGGCTGAATTGCGTCTAATTGACTATGGCGGTGTGATCAGTATTTCTGTCGAGTACATCTACCTACCCGTGCCTCGCATGGCCGAAACGGGCGCTTTTGCTTTTCGCGTCAAATTGCCCACCAATAAGGGCGTTCAGGTCAATAAGAATCTGACCCTGCGTCTGCTGGGAACCAAGACACAGTCTGGCAGTTATCAGGTCCAACTTAAGCCCAAGATGACCATCCCGCTCAGCTTACCTGTTGAGATGCTGCAAATTAATCCGGAGCTCAAGGTGATCAAGATCTTTCCGCGTGATCCTGTGAACAAAGAGCCGCTTGTGGGCCTGCTCCAGTTTAAGGTATTAAACAACTTGAACGAGGATTTGAATAAGAGCCTCAGTGACAAACCTGGCCAACTCTTCACTGGGCCCTTTCCGGATGGAGGTTGCCCCTTTTTTGTGGCGGCCCGCACCAAGCTGGGCTATCGTCGCGCATTCCTTTTGGATTTCATTGAGAAACCTACGGCCAGTTACCTGGTCTATGAAATGGACGAGGGTCGACTGTCTGTTGTTCGTGAATTGCGTCGTATACCTAGCGAGCTGCTGGGTCATCCATTGCGCGTATGTGCCATTACCATCGGTGAAGAGCAGGAGATGGTCTCGTGCGGTCGTAAACTGACCATTAAATTTAAATCGGAAACCTTGCAGATTAAAGACAAGGAAAAACTGCGCAAAGCTAGTGCCACCTTGTTGTCCAATGGTGAACCCAAGTGTGAGGGGCAGGTCAACACTTTTATCGGTGAGGTGGCCCAACTGGGATTGCAGTATTGGCGTGATCCCATTAAGAACGGCGACTTTGTGTACATCAGTAGTGTCCATGGCTATGGCGAAGTCTCTGTGTCTTCTGTGGAAAGCAAACAATATGCTGAGATTTTCAAGCAATTGGACGACAAGTGTTTTCCCTTCGCCGACACCACCCAAATACCAGTTGGTTGCATAGTTATGGTTGTGTGCCCCACCCTGGGTCGTTTCCGAGGCCATATTACTGGCGCTAAGAATGGTCAGTACTCGGTTGTAAACGTTGATACAGGCACTGAGCACCAGGTGGCTCCAATGCTCCTGCGCATGTCATGTCGTTTCATTGAAAACCTGCCCGTGAGTCACGCACGCATTAAACTGAAGACCATCTGTGACATTCCTCCGATGGCCGTCGCTGCCGAGAATAATGCTGCCCTCAACCTGCTCAAAGTACTGTGCGCTCAGGAAGAGACCTTTAGTATTGAATATGTGGCCTCCAGCTGTATCGTTGCTGATCTGCTGTCGGGCGATCAGCAATCTCTGGTTACGAACCTTTTGCCGCTAACCTTTACGTCGGTTTCCGAAAAGAAAAAGCCATCGCCAGCTACTGGCACGCCGCCAGCAAATTCCGCACCCATTCGTCAGGCAACATCTCTACCACCTCTGCCGCCCTCACCACCCACCTCCCCCAACGAGTCCATGAAATCTCTCGACGAGGTGAAGGTCATTGAGCGCTTTTATTTCAAGGACTTGAAAGTTGATTTGATTCCGACCGGCGACAAGGTCAACATAATGATAATAACTGCCTTAGGATTGCACGAAACTGGACAAATCACCGCCTGCTACTTTCCGAACGAGAGGGTAGCCGAGTCTGTTCAGGACCTGCTTAACCGGGTTTCGTTCAACGGCCAATGTGAACATAATGCTGTGCCTGGATATATGCCAGAGTAAGTTGAAGTCAGGAGTCAATTAACTCAATAGTCGACTCACGTTATATGTTTTTCCAGAGTCGGCGAAATTTGTCTGGCCTTGTTTATGGAAGATCAGGGCTGGTACCGTGGCGTCTGTAAGCAGATTACTGGGCAAAAGGCCGAAATATTTTACTGCGACTTTGGCAACTCGGACATGGTTGACATGGGCAATCTCAAGCCAATAGCAAAAGACTTGCTGCAACCTATATTTGCCGTTAAATGCCACATAGTTGGTAAGTCCTTACGCTACCATGCACTGAGGAATTGATTTCTAATTGACTTTCTTCTGTTTGCAGGCTTCGATAAATCGAAGAACTTCCTCAAACTGGAAGAGCATTTGGGACGGAAGCCTAAGTTTTTGTGTGGCGTACAGGAACACCCAGAGCCAATTTCACGTAATATAATTATTCCCAATTTGGACCAAATCTTGTCCACAAACTAACCCGTGAACAACTAAACTAATTGACAATATCAAACACAACTTGAATGACATAATCTTTTTCGTTTTGTTTAATAACTACTTAAAGTTTACACAGGAAAATAATGTGTATTTTGCTTATAATTTTCGTACTTTCAATAAAATCATATTAAATGATTAGATTTGGCTCGTCTATTTTATGGAAGCTGATGGAGAGCTAGTTAATAACGGCACATCAGGTTAAACCTTTCCTGGCATACAACTCCAGAGAATTTGAGAAACAAGTAGGATTAGGGAGACACTTTTACAAAAAGAGATATTTGCCGCATTTGGTGGACTATTTCTCTTTTCATTGTAATAAACACAGGCAAAGTAGGAAACACAGTGGAGATAACCTCTGTCAGTTTAAAATCTAGTTCAATGATTATTACTATTATTATTATTATGTGGTGGAGAGATAACGCACTGCGACCAATCCTGGTCTATTGTGCCCCCTGCTGAGTTTACAACTCTCCTAGCAACCCTATCTCCTGTACGAAGGTCAGGATTTTCGTGGGTTCTAGGTTACTTATCTTGTTGGGGGGGTAAGCTGTGTTCCCCAAATCTGTTGAATCTGCGCCTCGCTAGACCATCGCAGTGTGCTAGTATATGTTCAGAGGACTCCTCCTTCTCTTCACAGAATCTACATAATTGGGTGTTTGTTATTCCCAACTTGTGTAGGTGACCCCGCAGCCAGCAGTGAGCAGAGCCCTGTCAGGATTCGGAGGACATTCGTTCCTTGTTGGATCAATTTCTGGAAACTATTGAGGTTGTAGTTCAATGATACTTTGCACGTAGTCTTTTTGTACAAATATATTGCACACTTTTCTTAAGTGGATGGATTGGATGTCTATGGCACATGTAACGTAGACAAGAAAGCATTTCCGACCACATTAAGTATATATATTCTTAATCACCACGACGAGCTGAGTTTAGCCTTGTCGGTCTGTCCGTCCGCCTGTTTCTATGCTATCTCCTCCGCCAGTTTTAAAGTAATCGCTACCAAACTTTGCACAAAGTCTTCTGGTACAAATATGCTGTACATTTGTCGGAACCGGCCTGATCTAATGACTATAACATATACCTGCCATAGGAACGATCGGTCGAAAAACTAGTTCTAAAAGTAGTCTTAGTGAGAAAAACTTATGATTCCAGTGGAAGTGTGCTTAAAATTAGTTAGAACAAGTAAGGGCGCTGCAGTCGAGTTTCCCGACCACAAAATACCCTGTTCATTTGTTTTCATTTATTTTTTTTTGAATTTTGAAGATGAATGTAACCGGTTTTTGTAACAAAATGTCATCCTAAATGTAGGCAACACTTTTTAGTCTAGTCTAGTCCTGACCAACAACTGGGGGGGTGCTCTTATCAGCTCAACTGTTTCGCTTATAACTCAGGTGTTTTTTGTCCGATCTGATTGTACTTTTCAGAATAGATAGATATTGGGCCTAGCTTTATGTGTACTAAGCCCCGAGATGTAACTTGACGGTTGTTTTTATACCCGTTACTCGTAGAGTAAAAAGGGTATACTAAAGTCGTGCAAATGTATGTAACAGGCAGAAGGAAGCATCTCCGATATCATAAAGTATATATATTCTTCATCAGCATCAACAGCCGAGTCGATATAGCCATGTCCGTCTGTCCGTCCGTCTGTATGAACACCTAGATCTCAGAGACTAGAAGAGCTAGAGCAACCAAATTTTATACATAAGCTAGTATTGTCTGCAGGCAGATCAAGTTTATTTTCAATTTTGGCCACGCCCCCTCCCGCCCCCGCAATTTAGAAAAAACGTCATATCTCCCATAGTTTTGAAGATAGATGGCTTATTCCTTTTGGACATATTTAGTTATTAGGATAACTTATCGATCCGCCAAAGGAATGGTGAAGATCGGATGGACGGTTGTCGAGTTATAATCAAAAGACAAATTTTATTGGTACAGAGTATGTTATAGTCGGGCTTGACCGACTTTCTTTCTTGTTTGTGATGATATAAGGGGGACGGGTGGGAATTTTCGAAATCTGAAACAAACTTGATCTGCGTACAGCATAAATCTACCTTCGTGCAAAAATTTGTGGCTCTATCTCTTATAGTCTCTGAGATCGACGCGTTCATTCAGATAGACAGATCCCATTTTCAATGGTAACTGGGGTAACAAGGGTATACAAACTTAACTTTTCTCTATTTTTAACAAAAAACGTGCAACAGAATGATTAAAATGAGAAAAAGTGTGCTTGCGCTACTTTGAATTCAAAAGTCTCGAATTCGGCTATGCAACCTTTTCCTGATATCTGATATATATTTTGTTGCCGCCGACCAGTGGGACGCCACACTCTCTCTCGATGTCTCGAGTGCGAATAAGCCACTTACCTCCCGTGATTAGTTTCAGACCCTGATTTTGTTCAGGTGGGTCTTTGCGGCAATGCCAAACACCTGCATTCACGCCATACCTTCAGATTGGTAATCTGATACAGCAAAGTGCTTTTAAGTACTTTTAGATTTTCGGTCTAGGTGGACCGCTCGACGGAAATGCCCATATACTTATTTGAACATTTTTTCATTAGTTTGAAAGTGCGTCGACCCTCCCATGAATTGAAAAGAAAGTCATCCAAAATTCCCATATAATCTGGAAAAACGACTGACCCAGCTTAGTTCCTGTTTGCTAGACTATTGTTTAACGAGCTCATAAACTTCGAAAACCAGTCATCCCCACACATTTTCAATGATATTTAAGTCGGGTTACTAAGGCGGTGGGCACTGCAATAAACTCACATTTTGGGCCTCAAAAACTGAAACTCATATGTGCGATGGTAAGAGATGGCTTTCTACACAATTATGACACCCACCCGACTTTGCAAGCGATCCAACTGTTGTTCCTAGAACTAGAAATGCTCCTTGTACCTTTGGTAGAGAGTATAAAAAATGCCATAAAACTATTGAAATGATCAATATGGATATTGTCTAGCTGCTGGGATACTCCTCGTTTCTCTCCATATCAGACCGGTCCATCGTCCCTTTATTAAGTTGGATTAAGTATACTTTTAGTTTCAATATACTCAATTTAATTATCATAGTTTTTATACCCTTGCAAAGGGTATTATAATTTTGCCCAGAAGTTTGCAACGCATAGAAATATTCATTTTCGACCCCATACACTATATATATTCTTGATCAGGGTGACGAGCTGAGTCGATTAAGCTTTGTCCGTCCGTCTGTCTGTCTGTCTGTTTCTACGCGAACTAGTCTCTCAGTTTTAAAGCTATCGAGCTGAAATTTTGCACAGAGTCTTCTTTTTGCTGCACACTACTAATATGTCGGAACCGACCGGATCGGATGACTATATCTCATAGCTCCCATAGGAACAATCGGTCGTAAAACTAGTTTTAGTTAGAAAAACTTTTTTCTTTTCAATGGAAACGTCTCCAAACTTTGTAATCGTAGGTTTTCTATGCTTTTTGATAATTCTGCCAAGTTTGATGAAAATCGGACAACTATATGGTATAGCTGCCATACAAAAGATAGGTCTGAAAAATAGTCTAAGTTAGAAAAACTTTTTTGTTTTTAATGGTAGCATCCTGCAATTTTGTATTTGTTTGTTTCCCATGCTTTCACATAATTCTTCAAGTTTTTGTCCAAATCGGATGACTATATCATATAGCTCCCATACGAACGATCGGTCGGAAAATGGGAAAAAGAGTATTTTTTGAAAATATTTAAGCGAGCACTTGCAAGGGTATAAAAACTTCGGCACAGACGAAGTTAGCTTAGCTTTCTCGTTTTTTTTAATATTTATCTTCATCAACTACAATCCAATAATGAAGGTTACATAGGTGAGTAGGCTTGATAAAATGTACAAAATAAATTCATTGGACACTTCAAAGAGCCCCAATGGACAAACTCGAAACTCGTACAAGTTAAGACGGTTCAAAAACATCTCCATCTAAAATGAGTCGAAACTTTTAGTAGAGCTTTTCCAGTAATTGAATTACCTCACCTTCAAGTCCCATTCCTTGCATGCGCCCATATAGTAGTTCTCCAAACTTAATCTGCGTACCATTTGAGAGCCGTTTGCCGCACCCTGCACAGCCAGTGTGAGGAGTATCAGATCTATTAGCCATTTTATGACCACAACAATCATTATCAAATCCGAAAAATGGATGTGAACGACCAGTTTGTAACACACGACTGTTATCCTCAAAGCGGCAAACATAAACTGCGTGAATAGGGTGACATCGAAGAGAGCATTGAACTTATGGGCCACATATTGAATGTCATCATAGATGGCCACACATTCATTTAGGTTTCGGCCGGCACTTTTCAGCTGCCGTCGAGTTGGTCGTTCCGGCATTTTAAGCAGAGCAGGCAACTCATCACGCACATAACAATTGATCTCGGAGTATAGCACACCCAGGGTTAGGTAGCCCACAAACAGGATATACATCAGAATATTGCTTCCACTGCATATGAAAATATAAGCGAAACTGGTCATGTACATGGTTCGATTTCCGTGTGGGATTCGCATGCACTGACTGAAAAGCTCAAACAAAAGACATGCGATCTTTACGAGAAGTAATACCAGCTCCCTTGGGCTGCCGTAGCCTATATGCGGTTTGATGGACATTCCACGAATACGTCGAAACAGCTGCAATATTTTGTTGGCCACTTGAAGTGTATCCTGTTCATGGCCAAGTTGTAAAGCCAGAGTGCAAGCAGCTATCAAAAGGCCACCTGATAGTCTTAAAATGTGTAACAGATGTGTAATGTAGTCATTGAAATCCATGAGGAGTACTATGGAAAAGTAGCAACTGATACAACTAAAATACAGCCAACAAATCACACAGCACCACCTGAACCAGCTGCGCTTGTGGACAACGAGACCACCGCCTTCATCTTTACTCCTTCTAATGCCATAGCAGTTGACTCCCAAAATTTTTGCATAATAAAATGTGCACCACAGGATACTGGACGCCAGCGTTGAGACGCGTGCCTGGCGTAGGGTTTTGAACATGTTTGGAAACTGACAGTCGGGTCTGGCTTCAACTGTGTGGCTGGTGGCTCTTTGGGGTAGGGGCGGAGTTTTAAAGATATTTATCTTTTGACTTCATTTTGTTAATGGTGTTTTAAATTGATGCGCGTGAAGTGCCATCAAATTGATAGCTTGGGTGTATGGATAATATCGACATAATTGTGGCTGGGGTAACCAAGACGGAAAACTTGTGCTAAATGATTCAAAGATCCAATCGTAGTTAAATCAATGAAACATGTAGAACCATTTATTGCCAAGGCCAACTACTACTCAATCCACTTTCGTACAATTACAACAACAATACTAAACAATTATGAGATTACAGCAATAACAACATATACAATCAATTATTCGGCTAATTTACTAAGAATTACCGGCAAAATTTGAACATCTCGCACAGCTATTAAGCCGTTAGCATTTCGTTTCCAATCAGAGTCCTCGCCAGTTGGCAGATAATTCAAAGAAACACCCTTCTTATCCTTAACACTGACCCCATAGTCAAAAATATCTCCACCCAAGGCACGCAGTATGGCCTGAGGAGCACAGGTATCCCATTTGAATGTGGTACCCTTGCTGAGTAAATACACATCCACTTCATGGGTAATAACTTTCAGAGCCTTGTGGCCAGCACCAGCCGAAAAGGCGAATTCATAGCCCAAGCCCAGAAAATGCTGAAGTATATCGGACTGCTCGGAGCTGGAGAAGATGGCCAGTTGTCGTTGCTCGTCGCGTGCCTCAAAATTGCAGTTGTGGCTCTGCAAGTTCGGCAAACAGATGCCCCAGAACAGGGATGAGCTGTACACATTCTCCTCCAGCTTGTTGCCAAAAGGTTGGGCCACCACGCCCATGACAGGTAAACCCGAGTCGCGTTCATAGGCGCCAATTAGCACAGTGACACAGTCCAAGCCCGTGGAAGTGATGCCCGGAAAGTTGGTAAAAATTGAATCGCCGGTTATGTACTCGGCGGTGGCATCTGTAGGTTTAAGCGTAGAGTTAAGAGTCGTTTGATAGTCGCCAGGATAACTTACCAATGGGATCGATCCAAATGCCTAGATTGTTATAGTTCAACTCCTGAGGTAGATCCGGAATGTCGCCAAGATTGCTGCTCTCATAGCTCACCCCACGATGCACTTCGGCGGCTAGGGCGGCAGCTGCGCTTTCATGACCACTGAGTACGGCCTGCAGGCAGGCAGCAGTTTCGTTTGCCGTGGAGCCCACAGCTATGGTGACACTTTCATCCAGCTGGTTGGTAAAGTTGGGAGACTCTTCACCAAAAATGTCCTCCTTCATGGCTGGAAAGAGCTGGGCCACATCATGCTTTATGGTCTCCTGTATGAGTACATCGGCTAGTGTTTTAAAATCGTGCTCGAATCTTGAGTTCGCCTCACCCGCTGTCTTTTCCTAGTTGAGCAAATTTGTTAATTTGAACTGAAATTGCAGTTTAGAACATTTACTTACTTGCACCAGTAGGGCCAACAGGTGTTCATTGGAGCGACAAGTTCGCGCTATGTTTGCCGCTTTCTCCGCACAGTTAACCAGCACACGCAGCAAGTTGGGCTTGGCCTCCTCCGAACTCATCTTTCTGTTGGGTTTTTACTTAATTTAAAAAATGCATATTTTTATGGCTTCCTCGTCGACCAGTGTGACCATACAGTAGCAAGCGTAAAAATAACATGGAACGAGTCACGAAGTATCGATGTGAAAATATCGATATATTAGCTGACTGTGCAACTGTTAGGCAGCCCTGGTAGTGGTAGCGCTTAACTGAAAAATTTGAAATTGAAATTCCTTAAAATTATTTAATGGCTTAAATGAAAAATGCACTCAACATTTATATTATTTATTGATTGAAGCCAATTAATTGTCTCCTTTCAAGACATAAGCCAGCAGCTTTCACAACTTCATCCGAAACATTTTAATTGGCAATTAAAAATTACGCACTCAGCGATGGCCAAAAGTTCCAGGTGTAATTTGCACGCGATCTTATCAACGAGCATTGCTAATGATTCGCATTAATGATGCTGCACACACAGCCCCTCCCCATCCACCTTCCTCTTACGCACTTTGAGCATCTTATGAAATGAGCCCATCAATCAACCGCTCCTGGGCTGCATTTGCATATAAATTGCTGCTAATGTCGCGCTATCAAAGTGACTGCATCAACGCGGCTGCGGCGGTGGCTGTGGCATTCCAGCCATGCCTGGCCCCGCTCTGGGCTTATGCTAATTTTTCCCAGGCATCTCCAGCCCCAGTCCAATGATGTTTGGATAACGTTGGACTTGATGACTTTGCATAAATATTTGTTGTTGTTTTCGGGGCTGTTTTGGGTTAATTTTTCACTCAACCACGTTTTGACTTTTAATGTGTTAATATTCATGGAACAACAGCAACAACAGCGCTGTGCCGGCTTTCCTTCTCCCATTTTGAGTCTTGACGTTTCAATTTCAGGCGTTGCGTGATCTTTGGACCAACAATTTTTCAACGATTCCCAATGCCGCTGGACATTTTGCCAGCAACTCAGCCGAAAGCATTCATCAAACTCCGCGTTTGTCTGCTCTGCCGCAAGCGTATGTAAATTTGGCAGTCTTGACGAGTTTGTCGCCCAAGTCTTTTGTTCGAGACGTTCTTTTCGAGCTGGACAAATTCTTAATGAACCTTTAATTAATCGCCGAAATGTGAGGCAGCCTACGAACGCTCTCCCAAATAATCAAACAAATTTAAATTTTAAATATGGCTTCTTGTGTCCCCCTCTCTTTCTCTGCTCTTTGTGGCTCCACCCCTGAGGTGTTTAGTTTTAAACGAGATTCGACGCTTCTAAATAATTTGTTTACATAATTATTTGGTTGTTTCCATTAATAAAACTTATCACAACAATAGGCAAATGATGATAACTGTGTTTTTTGTTTTGTTTTTGGATTTCCAAAAAAGGGCGTGTCCTCAATAAGATTGTTAAAAACCGATGAAAAGATGCAATTATGATAATTAAAATGAACAAAAAATGATTTTTCCATGAGCCTATTGATTTTGGAAAGCTGCAAATGTGCTTTTGTAATTCATATTCAAGATAATGACCAAAAATGCAACATACTTAGTCTTTTATTATAATTAATTTGGCTTGAAAACATTACATTCATGCCACTTGGCTGTTTCGAAATCATTTTATTCCAAATAAAGTGCAAATGATGGCAATATATACGCTTCAGTCGCATTTGTTGTTGTTTTAGGCAAATCGATTGCCGAG
This sequence comes from Lordiphosa fenestrarum, assembly GCA_035044985.1. Lineage (NCBI taxonomy): Eukaryota > Metazoa > Arthropoda > Insecta > Diptera > Drosophilidae > Lordiphosa > Lordiphosa fenestrarum. Next base: position 167,029 of record JAWNNO010002952.1, read on the forward strand.
CGTATGGCTTCTGAAAAACTTTATGAATAATGCTTCACTGTGTCAATCCAGTCTAACTGTGGAAAGCTTCTTTATTAGATTTTAATTATTGCGGGAATTTAAATCATTATTTGTTTTACATACTTTCACATTATCAGCATACATTTGCAGCCGAGAGTGAGCCAAGACTGAGCCAAGTGACTATCTTGGGGTACTCCAGAAGTAACCTGGATGAACCTGGAATATGAACTACGAATTATGACTTTATGAGTTTAAGACAGAGATGCCCAGTCGGACTATTCATCATGAAAAAGGTACTTTCTCATGTTTACTTTTCACGTAATAAGGCATGAGAAAACCTGAGCCTTCGTCTTCGTTTTGCAATGGAAACGCCGATAAACTCAGGGGTTTTAACCGTTTCCGTTTAGGTGACGTCATCAGCCTTCGGGTTCTTTACTTTCTTAGTACTCCAGATGTACTTACTTTGTATATCGTAGGTGGGAAGACATGAGACGTTCGCTGACAAACCCCTGAGTTTTTCATGTTTTCGAATGAAATTTCAGACTTTTAGCCTTACCTGAGAAAATAACGTGTGAGTTTTTCATGATATATCAAGGGCTAATTTCATGCAATAAAGTCATGTAGAGACTATTTACGTGAAATATCATGCCACCGGGTGTACTTATTTTGCTCAACACATGACGCAAAGTCCGACTGGGTGGGCATGCACACATATCGTCACACTTTTCACACGCATACAAGCAAAACCGAACATTCGTTATCTATAAATAGCTGCAATTCTTATAGCGTACGTGTGATTTTGTGCAGTCGACCGCGGCAGAGGCCCTATGCACACGAGGCAACTATGCTACATTTCTGAAAGTCTGGCCAATTAGTTCGATTTAGATATAAATTTTGGACAATCTGTATTCAAATTTATTATGAGGATACAGAAATGATTACTGAACGAAAGTGTGAATGCAGTTGCCCACCAACTGCACAGGTTATGCACTCAAGAAATGGGAAGCTTAGAAAGTCAAAAAGAACAATTGCCCTTAATTCAACTTTCAAGGCCACTTTTTAACTTAACGGCCAGAATTTTACCAAGAAGATACATTTTAAGTCGGTTTTTTTATTTTAGATAATAGTCACCTAATCGTAAGGTTACTTAAGGTTCTTAATGTTAGAAAGTAGGCGTTGTAAGTTCTAGAATTTTAGGTATTCTAGGTATTTTAGTTATGGCTTCATTAATTAAATGTTCATAATTAAATGTTGCTAAGATGTTGTTGATTAAAAATACGATCATTGAACAGCATTCTATTGCAGCAATTAACAAAATAATCAATGCGTTCAGCTGTTTGTCCATTGATTAAATGATCGATAGTTCCATAGTGATTGAACTAGCGGTTAAAAGTTGACCGGAGCTTAACCTGCAGTTAAGCTTGTTCCTTCGGTTACGCCAAACTCAGCATAAAACACTCAATCTTGGATAACCTGACGGTCAACATTGAGAAATCGGACCTTAATCAATATTAATGCTGTCTCCAAATTTAAAAGCTATATATCTGATTTTATACAGAATCGAAACTGGTAAATGTAAATCAATTAAAAACGAGAAAGCCAAGCTAACTTCGTCCGTGCCGAAGTTTTTATACCCTTGCAAGTGCTCGCTTAAATATTTTCAAAAAATAACCCTTTTTCCAATTTTCCGACCGATCGTTCGTATGGGAGCTATATGATATAATCATCCGATTTGGACAAAAACTTGTAGAATTATGTAAAAGCACAAGAAACAAACAAATACAAAATTGCAGGATGCTACCATTAAAAACCAAATAGTTTTTCTAACTAAGACTGTTTTTCAGACCTATCTTTTGTATGGCAGCTATACCATATAGTTGTCCGATTTTAATAAAACTTGGTAGAATTAAAAAAAAAATATAAAACCTACGAATACAAAGTTTGGAGACGTTTCCATTGAAAAGAAAAAAGTTTTTCATCCTAAAACTAGTTTTCCGACCGATTGTTCCTATGGGAGCTATGAGATATAGTCATCCGATCCGGTCGGTTCCGACATATTAGTAGTGTGTAGCAAAAAGAAGACTCTGTGCAAAATTTCAGCTCGATAGCTTTAAAACTGAGAGACTAGTTCGCGTAGAAACAGACAGACAGACAGACGGACGGACGGACGGACGGACAAAGCTCAATCGACTCTGCTCGTCACCCTGATCAAGAATATATACAGTTTATGGGGTCGGAAATGAATATTTCTATGCGTTGCAAACTTCTGGGCAAAATTATAATACCCTTTGCAAGGGTATAAAAACAGCTGCTTTATTACAAATATTCAAAACTAAATAGTTTCTAGTTTTCGACTGTATGAGAATAATATGGTAAAATGAGAATTCATGGTAAAATAATCTTCATTTTTTCCTTCTATTTGCATAAAATTAGAAATAAGGAAAACTAGATTTGATGTACTTGAACTAAGATCGCATTTTCTCGGACTACTCAGTTTTTTTTATAAATAAAACTGTAAATATTTTATTCTGAATTTAAGTGCACCCAAGAATAAGACAAACTTAAGATTTTTTGGTGTATAAGTTCTAGTCCAAACGTAATATTTGAACTTGTGGTCATTTTAAGGAATTTCCCCATCGTAAGCCGTTAAGAAATAAGTATTCAAATTTATAGATACCTTTTAAGTCACTGGACATATTGTCCCACACTATTTGGTTGTGTATTTTATATTCCTCTTTGGCCCATTTTTGATTGGTTTGCTTTGCCGCTTCCGCCCACTCATTAAAGATTTGTTTGGACCATCTTTCGATTTGCACTCAATTTTTAGCCTCCGGCAAAGAATTTTTCTCTGTGAGAGAGCAAAAGTCGTTCTTTTTCGATTGTAGCTTGATTCTACTGTCGTTTGTTGTAGTTTAATTTATGCACTTAAAGGTGTTTTTGCTTTATACGCTTATTGGCACTTTAGTTTCTTGTTTTGGCTTAAAAAATCGCCCTGAATGCAACATTTGTACATATATGATTATGGCACAACATAGTTTAATTTGCTTGTGTTAATTGTGCACAATTTGTCTGCTAGACGAATGATTTAAAAAAAATATCCCAGGGCAAATGTAAGAAACGCTATGTGAAAAGTTACATTCAGCGTTTAAATTCTTATTAATCAAATGAATCTTATGTTGTTTGTATATCCTTGTGTTTGTTTGCTTGTATGTTTGTTGCCAAGTTTTTATATGATTATTTATAAAAGCTCTCGATCTTTAGATTACAATGGAAAGTGTACATAAAAAGGTCCAAGAAAATGCGAACATTTTAAATTTTTTTTATGACAATGATGACATTTGTAGAAGGACGACGACGATGCGAAATTTGCAAAATTTAAAGTTTTAAGTCCAACAACTGAAAAAATTAACCCTTATTATCAAGGCACGAGTCTACAAGCCAGACAAACACTGTATATACAGCAGAGACTCGCAAATGTTAAGTATACGGAAAAGTTAAGCTCATTTCCGTCTCCATAGTGCATATTTGGTTGTAAACGCAATAATGTCAGCAGTACGTAAACAAAAGAGGTTATCGCTTGCCGAAATATGTTTAATATTAAGAAAACTAGAAAAAGGCCATCGATTGGCCATAGATTTTGGTGTTTGGTAGAAGTCTTGAAAAAGTTGAGAATTCGTGAATGTTAAAATAAACTACTTAACTTTTGCGAGTCTCTACTGTATGTATATTTGTAGTGGACTTAATCGAGCAGTGAGTGTGCGCCAAGCTGGCGGCGTTCGCCCATACTCAAAAGATTTGTAATTTTAACTTTCTTCAAAGATAGGCAATTGCACTTGGCGTTCTGTCTCGTTGTGCGAGGTGGCGCCAGAAGCGGGGTAATTTTTAATCCGACTGCGCGGCGCCAGTTTCTGTAATATAACTCTCAAAGCAATGGAAGCAAGGGCTTGCCCACCACTGCTTTGGATTATTATAAAGATGGGTAAATAGGTTGATGATCAAGATCGACGTGTCATGATAATTAATGAAGAATTTATACTCTCAGAAAAAAACCAAGATCTTTGTATTTGAATTAAGTACAAATGGTGTTAATAGTACGATACGCACGAAACCACTTGATTCAGGGAAAATATTATTATTTCAAGAACAATTTTTCAATCCCGAAATACTTGATTTTAGATTGTTTCGGGATTACTTAATATATCCTTCCACTTCGAACTATTTTAAAATGGCTTTAATCATACTTTAGGTTGGAATGGTCTTAAATCAAGCCCGATTAACTCACAAAATAAGTACTAAACTTTCTTTTTTATAGTACCGAAATTTCAACCCGAACAGTTCTAGTTAGATTCAAAATAAGAGTACTTTGAACCAGTACCAAGTGGTCTAAATACTATTGGGTTGTAATTGTCTTAGGTCAAGCTTAAGTCAACTTGTTTGCATTTTAAAAAGAAGCAAGTACAAAATGTTCTTGGTTTGAGTTCCTAAAATTCAAAAGCTATTCCCAACTTGTTCTTAAACGAGATCTCTGTACTGTACCAACGAATGCTGGTAATATCCAAGGGCCATGAATTGTATAAAAGAAAAAATTTTGAAATTTACCATGACTCCATAATAAAAGTTTTTGAATCAGTTGGGAATTTTATAAGTAGACTCGCTTAAAACTGATTCACACTTTCAGTTGCACACTTTTTGGAGCTAGCTGTATATTTTTAGTTTAAACTCAATCTGTAAGTACAATGTTCTTAATTCGAGTTCGTTTGTTTTCATTTCAATAATATTAACAGTCATATTTTGGTCTTAGAATGGCATGTACTCAAGTTAAGTACAGCCAACAACGAATCATACTTGAAATGTTAAGCACAAAATGCTTTAAATTCTATCCTATTCCTATCAAAAACGCTGATAGACGTCCTTTTCTGAGGCAAAAATAAAGTAAGCTTCACCTACTACGCTTGGCATCAGCTACCATCTTTATATAAATAAGCGGTAAAAAGCCGGTTGTGGTGCAGCGGGTAGTGTGGGGTCGTGGTTTTGAAGTTTTTTCTTTAAAAACTTGGAAAAAGTTCTTTGAAGTAAGTACACAGAGAGAAAAAACCCGAGAATATTGGACTCAATATGAGCACATTTGTTGCTAAAAACTAATCATGAACGGATTTTCTCACTTTAAGAACAACTTCCTACATCTATAACTTTTTTTGAGAACACAAAATCTTTATGCGAGTTGATATGTTCCTTTTTTGAGAATATTTTAAATAAAGTCTTATTTTCTGAACACGAATTTTCCTTTTGTGTAGCCATGAAAAAGCTTCTCAAACATTGAAATTCGGACTCGGCTTTAAACTGTGGATCCTTTGCAAAAATTAGAAGCGCACAAGCCAAAAGAGAGACAGAGGAAAGGAGCTTCGCTTGGTCCTCTGGGGAAATGCTAAAATCACGGAGTTCCGGTTCTGGCGTGGTCAGTTAAAGCAAATGTACCCAGATGTTTGCCTATTTTCAAGAAGAAAGCATTCTTACAATAATCTATTGTGTAATTGCACTCTCAATCTCTCATTCGAAACTCTCACTCTTCCTTCATTCGATTCCATACCCCTCCGCCAACCCCACCATGGTCCAGTCCAGTGATCCAGAGCGGAAGCGTAAAATACAACATACAAAATCAGACAATGAGTTTGGCAATAAATTTGCTACATAGTTTGCCGTTTTGCCACTTTAACATTATTGTTATGATGATAAGCGAGCCAGCGAGCAGATCGTTCCATGCTGGGCAGCGCCTGCAGAGCGCAGTCCCATCCAGGAGTCTGCTCACATTCGGTTTCACCTTGTGTCCGATCCTCAATGCTGATCTCGAGTCTTGTTTGGCTTTCCTCTGTGTGTATTTAAAACCATTTCATTTTCTGGGGGCCAAAGTGTGAATATAATTTAATGTGTGTGAGTGTGCGAGCTGGCAATTTTCAATATCTGGTGTTGTCCCTGCCTGGTAAAAGATTATTTATTATGCTTGATTGGTTTTCAAGTGATCATAAAGTAAGTGATCGTCCGACGCTCGGCCAATTGTGGCGCTGTCCGTTGGCATTGAGTTGGCTTTGCCATGGCGTTAATATGTAGATTTGTTGGAGGCGTAGATTTATGCCCCAGCGCAGAGAGGAGAGGATGGAGCAGGTAATGAATTGGGGTTTCCCTCAAGCTTGACCCCACCGCAGAGATAGCTTCATCTTGGCACATTCCTTTGGCCATATCCTGCTCGAACTCCCACACGTTGCCATTTAATTGACATTGATGATTGTCGGCACTGGACAAGTCTGAGAATGAGCTTGTGCCTCGAATGCCAAGTGGCCTGGCCAAACAAAATTATTAATTTTCATATCGAAGTGGAGAGCTACTCGCATGTGTCAGTTCTGGTCGGCCATCACGAGCTGGGACATGAAGAAGACGTATGAAATACATTTTGTGGCATTTGCAGACAGCGCGTAGACAACCATGCAGTAGGTGTAGGTAGGTGTGTGTGTCTGTGTGTGCTGCAGACAAACCAAATATTCAGAAAGCATTTGCTGAACCTTGCGTTTGTAGCTTCCATCTTTCAAATGATTTCTCTATTCGGCAAAATGTTAAATGCCTAAAATCAACGCCATTCCGTGGGGCTGGTTGTGTGTTTTGTTTTCGCTTCTTCAAATGAACGTTATTAAGCAGATGTTTATCGCTGAGTGATTTATTCATTAAAAATACATTTATTAGCATGGAACAAGCCACAGCTTGTGTGCGAGTGAGTGCGTGCCGGCTTACACTCGCAGCCAAAAGTATTTAGCCATATGGCCAATGGCCGGGTCTCTTTGGCTTGGCCCGCTTTGACTCATTTGCGGGACATTAAAATGCAAAAGCGTGTTTGTTCTTGGAAAAACTGGCAGAACCATTGCACACCTCCTTCTTATCAAATTGGTGGGTGTGGGCCAGCTGGCTGGCAACTGAGGCGTGCTGGGGCTTGCGTCTGTTCTTCTGCATGCACTTGCATATTTTCACAATTTTCTTTATTGCCTGTGTGTGCGTTTTCTATCACTTAATTTGAGAGTTTTTCTGCTTTTAATTGCCTTGAAGTAAGCGCAAATTATGCAATCAACTTCTTGTGAGTGTTGGGGCAGGAAATGCGACTTGCAAGCCAAGTTCGTGTCTTAAGTCTTTTGTTTAAAGGTTTGGCATTGTGACAAAGCAATCAAGGTGTGGAGCTTAGATTTATGTTTAGCCGGTGCATTTCAATTGCAGTTGGTAATTTACCTACTCCACATTTGAGTTGAACATAAGAAGACATAGCTGTTTGCAAGAATGGGGGATAGAAAGTGAAAGTTTGTTTTTAAAGAAAACATAGTTTTTCGGAAATATTTAGATATCTTAGGGTCCCGCTAATAGGCCTTTGTTTCAGTAACGTACTCTTCATTTGACCCAAAAGTCTAATCACCATAAGGTTAAGGTTTGGATAAAGACAGTAGTAGCTGGGTTCTAAATCTGTAACAAATGCTCAATAGAGTAGTTGTTCATAGCCCAATGGAATTTTAATAGTGGAAGAACACTATTTCTGGGCCAGATTTGTCTGCGTTTGATTAAAATACAATTAGATTTTCGAGTCTGTCCGAAAAACTTGAACAATATTCACTCACGATCGTTCTATCCTTTTTCAAGCCAATCGAAATTACACATTTTCCTGCTGGCAATGAAGCATTTAATTCAAAAGATTACACTAGGCCACAAGGTCCAGTATATTAAAGGTGATTCTGAAAGATTTTCGAGTGCTGAGCACGAATCTGTCACGTCGAGGTTTTTGCCAATTTGAGCTTTTTAAGTCTTGATTCATGGGAAACCTTTTCTTTCGTTTTTTCTCACTTTGATGTAATCGTAAAGTACCCTTTCTTAGCTTTAAAAACAACTATTCCAAATATATATACCATTTTTAAGCGAAGATACACTATTTTGAATACTTGTGCTCAAATTAAAAAAATCCCTTTAAAGCTCGAAATACCAAAAGTCTAGAGGTGATGGGCCATCTTTAAAAACATATTCGTGTTCGGCACACGAAGCCCATCTAGAATCACTGTACAGAAAAAAAATAGAGGAAAGTGAACTTCGGCTTCTCCGAAGTTTGCATACCCTTGCAGCACGTTTTTCTATCTAAATTGGATGACACTTTTTATACTCTGTACCGTAGGTACATAGAGTATTATAAGTTTGTGCAAAAGTATGTAACATCCAGAAGGAAGCATCTCCGACCCCATAAAGTATATATATTCTTGATCAGCATCAACAGCCGAGTCGATATAGCCATGTCCGTCTGTCCGTCTGTCCGTATGAACGCACAGATCTCAGAGATGGTAAGAGATAGAGGTTTGACATGTATGGGACATATGCTTCTTATGTCTGCAGGCAGATCAAGTTTATTTTCAATTTTGGCCACGCCCCCTCCCGCCCCCGCAATATGGAAAAAACGTCATATCTCCCACAGTTTTGAAGATAGTTGGCTTGTTCCTTTTGGACATATTTTCTAATAAAAATTTTTGTTCGATTTGCCAAAGGAATCGTAAAGATCGGATGAACGGTAGTAAAGATATGAGGAAACGAAAATTCAATATATCTGGCCTGCTCCTGCAGCGGCAAAACTCATACATTTGTATGTAGATGTATGTATATATGAGCAACGGCTTTACAGCAAAGTGATAGCCAACAATATTTTAGGACAAATTTTTAGTTAACGATTCATATTGGACGTTGTGGGTGTGATGACCCCGCCCCGCCAAAAATTCCGCCTTTTAAATGAATTAAATCTGCAAATATATTGTCTGAGTAATTCCAACAACGAAATCCTATACAAAACCTAACAGCTATGGCTAGCTCATTAGAACCAATTGGATTCTTGCAGCTAACTGGGACGCTCTCATTTTCCCCCTTCCCTTTCCCACATACACAATATTGAGAGAGAGAAATTAGAGATGGTCGCGGGACAAATATATCGCCCGATACCCATCTGACTACTAAGACGAGGATTGTTTAAATTGCAAATAATATAAAAATAGTCGAGTTCTTTAATTCTAACATAATATCAAGCAATCACAATGATGTTAAGTCATTCTGGTCACTCCGGAGTCCCGCGTAGTTTTCGATGTGAGCCCATCTCTAGCTCTGGCAAATGCAAAGGTTTTTTATACTCTGTACCGTAGGTACATAGAGTATTATAAGTTTGTGCAAAAGTATGTAACATCCAGAAGGAAGCATCTCCGACCCCATAAAGTATATATATTCTTGATCAGCATCAACAGCCGAGTCGATATAGCCATGTCCGTCTGTCCGTCTGTCTGTCCGTATGAACGCACAGATCTCAGAGATGGTAAGAGATAGAGGTTTGACGTGTATGGGACATATGCTTCTTATGTCTGCAGGCAGATCAAGTTTATTTTCAATTTTGGCCACGCCCCCTCCCGCCCCCGCAATTTAGAAAAAACGTCATATCTCCCACAGTTTTGAAGATAGATGGCTTGTTCCTTCTGGACATATTTAGTTATTAGAATAACTTATCGATCCGTCAAAGGAATGAAGAAGATCGGATGAACGGTTTTCGAGTTATGATCAAAAGACAAAATTTCTTGGTACAGAGTATGTTATAGTCGGGCTTGACCGACTTTCTTTCTTGTTTACTGAAAACAAACAAGTTTTTCTCACTAAAACTACTTTTCGGATTCTACTTTTCTATGACAGCCATACCATACAGATGTCCGATTGCGAGCAAATTTGGTGGAATAATGGGAAAGCATAGCAAACTAAGAAAGAGATAACATAAAGGAGTTTGCTTTGAAAACCAAACCTTTTTCTCTCTAAAACTAGTTTTTCGACCGATCATTCTAAAAAAAGTAATTGTACTACAAGACTTCGAGCAAAGTTTGGACGCGATAGCTTTCAAACTGACGGAGGAAATCGCATAGAAACAGACGGACGGACAGACGGACTATATCGACTCAGCTCGTCATGCTGATCAAGTATATATCTACTTTATGTGGTCGGAGATGCTTCCTTTTATGCGTTACAAACATCTGGACAAGTTCAATATACCTTCTGTAAGGGTATAAAAATTCGAGATATTCGGGACTATATCAATCCCAAACGATGTCAGAAGTCGGTCAATCCCGGATATTCTCATTTCAAGTACGAACAGGATAGTCCTGATCTAGGATTTTTAGAGATTGACTTTATTTACCCCAAAATGAGGTTCGACAAGAGCCCCATGACAATTATTTAAAGACCTTTTTGATTGAAACCGGGGGTTCTAGCTTTAATAGACTTTAGCTTCCTACTTATGCCAGCATTGCAATGACTGTTTGGAAATTGTAAGGCATCATAGTAGCAAAAATCGACACATACGGGGGAGTGCCAGAAATCTCTCGAGATTTTCGTATAAGCGCTTTCATTTCGAGCTACAACTGCTTGCCTTTATATGTGAAATGTCTCCAAATGCTGGGCTACTAGATTAAATGACACAAGTTGAGAGATTTGAAACCGACTATTCAAGACCAAGTAGGTTTAATGCGTACGGTTTCCTTTCTCTATAATCTAGTAGTCTGCAGCGTTGCTGTCACTTTACATCTAAAGTTTTCCTAGTTAAGCCGGGTATCCAGCACAGCGGAAACTAAAAATTACTGCCAAACTTCATATAAAAAAAACTGTGCCAGGAATTTTTAGTTTGCTTTTTCGTTTGTTGTGTATCCAGCAACACGAACGAAATCCACACTTTACAGATAGCGGCGTATCAATAGCGGCGTTTCGGAAGCGTGTGTGGAACGAGAAACAGCTGATATTCAGGCCAGGAATATATTGCTGACAATTATTTTGGAAGAGATTAGGCAAAAGATGGAGGCAAAAACTGTGCGCAAGACTAAAAATAGAATTGAAATTTTTAACGTGAGGAGAAGATAAATAAAATCAAATAAAAGCAGTTTAGGCAAGACCATGTCTTTGGCGAATCACAGAGAAAAAGCATTTTGACAACATTTCTGTGAAAAGTGCTTGGGAAAGTGTTGCTGCACAAATAAATAAAGAATATTATGTTCAAAATTATTAAATTCATTAATGCTATAAATGCTTGCTAGCGACTGACTGTAACAACGCTTGAATATAGAGAACAGAGAGAGACACAGAACGCTCCGCTTGCTTCAATTGGGTTCCACACACTCAAAATAAATAGCAAATTCCTGGCAGGAATTTTCCGCAGTGCTGGATACAGGCCTTTAAGTTCAAAGTTCAAACGTGTATAAGAAATCTCTAGAGATTTCTGACACACCCCCGATAAAATGAAACACTTTACGCATGTGTGTGTACCTATTAAGCCTCATGGTATTGGTCAGAGAGATTTTCTTCCTCACAGTTTCTATCGCTCTTTCGTTTTGACATGGTGCATCCCTACTCACTTCAATCTCGAGTCAGGATTATTTGACTTTCAAGTACGGATTTGACATTGAGCGTTGCCTTTTCGGATTGTTTCAATCCTTTCGAGCTTGTATCAAGCTCAATTTAGTACAACTCGAGCTTGAGATTTCATTCCGAAGATGGAGATCAAATTAATCTTTTTGAACTTGATTTTATCTCGCCATACTGCACCTCGTTGCAAAGTGTTATAAATTATCTAATTGAAATAAAAACGTACCTTCTAAAATCAAGAACTTTTTCAACTTTCAGTTCTAAAATTATAGAATACGCCTTCTTAATTCAAGTGAAACTTATTTTGGTTTGAGTCCGAACTAGATCTAAAATGATAGCTCCGAAAAGTAGGCAATAAAAGATACGAATTCTTTTAGGACGATTCAGTCCTTCAAATTCCCAATTGGTTCTAACATTTTGTATAAGCTTTTTAACTTGTCTAGATCTCATTTGTGATGAGCAAGTTGACTGTCAAAAAATCGTAGGAGAACTCAGATAGCCATTTCTCTGTTCTCTCATTTGAGAAAGTTTTATGAATACATAGGTCAAAATTAGGATAACAAAGAAGTCCAATTTGAACTTAAGTTTTTGCATTTCGGCCATGGAAGCAATTCGAGCATGCTGACCTTGTTTGAATACAAGGGAACGCTTATAACTAACACAAATACACAGAGTTAAAAAAGGAATGTCGTCGATGATTAATTCGAGGTTTCTGATATCCTTTCGGACTGGATGTTAGTTTATTTCCTTTTTTTATATTAATATCCATTTAATGTTTAGTTGATCTTAGATTTTCATCCAAAAGATAGTAACATAATTAACTGTAGGTAAATTCAACTGCACTCTTTTGTTCAGGTACCAAATAAAACAGTATTTCTAAGTCAAACCTGATGTCAAAATCAAATCAAAGATTAAGAAACTGATGAAATCAAACAACTGAACAATAATAAAAACAGTGGGTGAAGGTTCGATTGGATTTCTTCAATGTGCGTCCTTGGGGAACTGTTGATGATGCATTTGTATCGACAGCAATTAAGGACTCGCGGGCGTGACACTGGGCGTAATGCCCACTGCGTGATCTGCTGACCTTCCCGCTAATCGAAGCACAATTTTTGGTGCACGTATTCGCATTAAATGCTGCCTTATCAGCAAAGCACAGTGCCACCCCTCGACGAGCTCCCCAGAGGCGTTCTCTTTCCAATAAACTTGAGCCTGGATAGTTTAGTTAAATGCTGTCGTAAAAAGCGGCTGGACATAAAAACCAACAAGGCGAGCCAGCAACCATTTCCCACCCTACTTTCGATGATGGTCCACCGTAGATTTAATTGGACAACAGCAGCCAGAGGAGCGATGAGGATGTGGATGCTTCGATTAGCAAATTATCGCCACCGCAGCAAATTAATCGTTGCCAGGCTGCAGTGGCCTGCAGTTGCAATTGGCCTGCACGGCATCTGCAACCTCATAAAATATTTGGGTTAACAAGAAGGATGCCGCAAATCAGATTCACTAAGTCGGCAACGAGATTTGCCAGGAACCGACCGCATCAATTTGTACTCCAACAGCTTGCAGCAGCTGCGAGGCTACACCAGCGAATCCAGCATCCCTCTCGTCAGCTGTCTGTGCGGTAGTTCTGCGGTTGTGGCCTGGAACAGATTGTTAAGGACTTTAGTCAAATATGAGCTCTCGCCCATGCCCTTCCCGCCTGGCCCCCAACCCAAGTCCAATGTGGTAAAATGTCAAATTAATGTTACAAACATGTCCAACAACTTTTGATGACATTTGACAATGTGGAGTGGAAATTCCTGCAGGTGGCGCAATTTCCCTGTAATTTGTTTGGCCGCACGTACTTGGACCTGGACATGGAGCATTGTCAGCTCTGTGTTTGTGCCTGCCCAGCATAAACAAAGCGCGTCGCGGGACCAGCAATTGTGGTGAGTCCAGGGTAAGTCGGGGGTCTGGGCTGTGGATAAGGCAAGGTGTCGATGTGTGGGCATGTCGCTCGCACACGTGTTGTGGTTGCATTCGCCTGCCCAGGGGCCATAAATTTACTTAGTCCACTTGGCCTTTCGGCGGAAATTTGTTAAGGAAATCGAATTAAAAACGGTATCAGTCGCACCGCACCGAAATCCTCAACCGCCGAACGTTGACCAGAAACAAAGGCATTCTAATTAAAATTCCCAAGTGTCAAAAAGTATATTTATACATGTATCTGTGCCCGAAAATTATTGCATCAATCAAATTTTTGCACAACCAGCAATTAATTTTTGGCAGCACCAAAAAAAAGGGAGGAGAACAGAGGGAAATAAAACTGCTCAGTTAAAATCAAATTGCCTCATCGTTAACACCCCACGAAACGGCGCGATTGGATTTTGGGTTTTAGGGATTGGCGGGGTAATCGGTGACTGATTGTCCAAATGAAAGCCAAACACTGTGCTGCAAACAATTTAAAAGCGTTAGAAAATATGAACCAGAAAGATTGAATAGTATCCGACGATCATATGGAATGGCGGAAAGGAAAGAGTTGTTGAACAACTGCTTAGACAATCTTCTTTGATTTGGAGAAGTGGCTGGAGGAACTCCTAAGATAAATCCTACGAAACCACAGTACACACAATAAAAATAGATTCTAGAAATGCGGACTTGAATCAATCCCAAACAATGTATGAAGTCGATCAATCCCGGTCTTCTCAATCCAAGTAAGAGGTGCATTGACCTGTGTACTGAATCTTCAATCTCGGTATTCATGTCTTGATGCCGTATTTAGACGGGAGAGCTCTATCTGAGCCTGATAAAAGCCTATTGAGGCAACACACGTGATTGTTTTTTGAAGTCGTGTTAATCGATATAGACTTTAAGCTCGACATACGTGCTTAAGTTGATCTTGAGATCGGCTTGGGACAAGATTGTTTGTTCCTGAGTTTAAATTGAGCTCGTTATTTGACTAAGCTTTCCACAAGAGCCCCATGTGACTTATTTAACGACCTTTTTGATTTTCAAATTGGACGGCTAGAGGTCTTCATAACACCGGATCTATCTTTTATGGACTTGTAGCTTCATTCTCTTGCCAGCATTGCAATGCAAAAATCGATGCCACAAATCAAACGCTAAGTTGTTAAACGCCATTGCATATGCCAGTGTGTACACATTTAGCCTCACTGTATTAGTGACGGCGATTTTTTTGGTCCCTGTTTCATTCATTGGAAATCGATACTTACAGGAACAGATCCGAGCTTCAAATTAAACTATTCAGATTAAAAAAACCATTTCAGTATTGTTTCGAGTCTTTACACTCAAAAAAAAATCAATCCGAAACGGGATTAAAAACGGGGTGATCCCGGATATTCTTGAGCTGATCCCGGAAAATGATTGATTCCACTTTATTATTTTGATCCCGAAAAACAGGATCACTTCAAGCATGCCCCGGGATCACCCCGTTTTCAATCCCGAATTCGGATTTTTGTTTTCTGTGTAGTAATTGTATAACATTCAATATAGTACAACTCGTACTTGAAATTTCAATCCTAGGTTCGAGATCGAAGCAAGATTTCTTGTTTCAATCTTCTTTTTATATAGAGTAAGCTCTGCATGAGCTTAAATATTTAGTTCCGATCTACAGCATATTCAAGATTTTACGACTTGGTCCATGCCTTTGGCACTTTTTCCATTCCATTCAAGTTCAGTGCAAGGCCGCCGAGGTTGTGAAAAAAAATTGGGTGTATCTTTGATTTTCAGAAGTTTTTTAGATTGTGGGTTTTGAAGTGTATAAGAATTTCCTAAGCAACATGGAGAGAAATAAATGAAAGGAAGAGGAATCTTTTTGAAAGCAAATTAATCTCAAACATGCATAGAATGATCCTGATTTGGGATTAAATTGAGCTCGAATTTGCTACTTAATCTAATAAGATTTATAAGATAACCTTGAGATTCTACAAATTGAATCTTTTTAGGACTTAAAAGCAGTGGGAACAAATCATTACCCAGTTTTGATTACCGTTTGTGATTGATTTAATAGTTGATTTATTATTAAAGTGTAGCGCTTTTTTTGATCCATTTAACTTTATGTACCCCCTAGAATACATCTCCCATTTCATTGAATTCTTTTTGGCTTGGTTTTGTGAGTCCATTTTGTCCTCAATCTAAGATATTTCAAGTACCAGTAAGAACGCGTTTTCTAATTGAATTCTAATTTCTAATAGAATTGAAGAAAATTTGAAGAATTATGTTTCTTTTTGTCTTAAGAAAATGCTTTATAGTTAATCTAAGTAAAAACAAGAATAAACCATACTTGAATTATTGAGTATAAAACGTCTTAAATTGTATTCCGATCTCTAGATCGATCGTTTCAGTAGTTTTATACTAAGTAAGCCACACTAAAATTCCCAAAAGTTAATATGTGGGATGGAATGAGCGTTAGGATGTTATGAGTGAGTGAACAAAACTGAGTTGATCACTGATCAACTGAACTCTTTTGCTCTGTGAGTTAGTGAGACTCGATCAATGAGAGATGTTCAGTGACTTGTTCACTCAGTTCAGTGACTGTTCGGCTGTTTTTTGTTCGCGTTGTGGTAAAACGTCAGAAGTACTTTCGAATTGCTTTTCATATACAGAATATTTTACTAGATTGGCTCAAAACTAAAAGATCTATTCGCCTTATCAAATGGACTATTTTGAGCTAAGATAGTGTTGAAATTAGTGGGAGATATGTATATCCGATCATACTAACTAGTTTCCATACAAGTTTCACTAATTTTAAAAGTCCTAAAGCTAATGTGAACTTCAAGCTAGCTTGTATGTTTCAGATAAACTCAGAACTTAGAGCTATCTGTCTAACAAACCTAAAAATAACAGGGAAAAATCTAAGTTTATCTAACACACAGAAGCCATGTAGAAGATGAGAAATCGGCTGTTACTCTGTTAGATATTAGTTTTCTAAGACAGATAGTGCTTTGTAGTAGATGTGAAATCTATCGTAAATGACATATATCTGCCTTCTGTAGTCTAGTGTTGGACACTCCCTTGACGCCATCTCACTTACATGCGTAACAATTATGATAGACCAATTCAACCCTCCATACGATACGAAGTGACGTCCATTGTCAGACATTCTTGTGTGCACATGTTATTATTAGGTTTTGATGAAGTGATTGTACTTCAAATACTCACCCTTAATGGCAAATAGATCGCCCTGTAAAAATTGTTATAATTTCTAGTTGTCATAGCTGTCAAGTGAAAATCAAATTCCACCACGACCACAAAGGCACATAAAAGTCATAAAAAATTTGTTAGCTTTTTATTATTGTTTTAAGGTCAGCGGGTGAAATGGACAAACGAACCTCTTCAACGGTGTTAAACATTTCCAAATACATGACTCAAATGTCTGGCCCAAGTATGTCAGAAAAACATCATTCAATTCGAATTGGATATGCAAAGCATTAACGTTGTCTCAGTTTTATTTGCACTCGTGTGCACAGTGGGTGGCATTTGGTATTGTGTTTTTATGTGTCTAATGGAAATCCTAAATTGATTTGTGCCAAAAGTTTTATGGCATTTTAAAGCCGCACAGCTTAATAAACGGAATTCATTGTTAGCGAGAGAGAGGGCGATATCCCCCCGCACACTGATGGGCTAATTATGGATCGACAAATATGGCAAATTAGCATAAAAATTTTGCAACATTAAAAACTATACTTTATTATGCTCTTTTTTTTATAGTTACTTTGTGACTAAATTGATTAATGAGGCAATTTAATAGTTTTTCGGCTCTTTATGGAGAATTTTTTATATGACACTTAAAAATTATGAGTTGTATGTTTTATATTTTTTTAGTTTCCATCTGAACAAATTATGGTTTTCGGCACATGTTGCACAATTTGTGTGTTGTGTTTTGTTTTCGGTTTGGTATTCGGCAGTGAAAGTGGTTCGTGCGGGAGTCATTAAAATTTTGGGGCTTGGCGGATTATTCAAGTTATGGCCTTACGTTTTAGGTGTTGGCGGTTTAGTTCTATGGGGATTACTGTGGCGTTTGTGTATTTTGGGTAACTGTTTACGAGGTCCATTAAAATATCGATTTGATGTTTGCTGCACTTGGGCCTTGAGATATAAACCATTAACACTCTTCCATTAACACTCTTCACCTGTGACAGACTTTGTCACAAATTGTCACGGACAACTCACGATTTCTTTTAGTTCCAAAATCAATTTTGTTCCTGTGTAAGCATAGTTCGGAGACGCTGAGAATTTGCCTGCCAACAAAGTGCCCTCATAAGAACCACCATGGCATTCCCCAAAGCCTCTGGATTCATCTAATAGTCTTACATCTTACATTTTTACAAAGAGATAAACCTTTTTCAAGCCCGTTTTCTTTTTGTAGAGAAACAACAGCTGACCAGTTCAGTCACCGTTTCATATTCAGTGACATTTTGCTGTTATCTGGTCACATTATGAAATAATTTTCGCTGCGTGAAAATTTTCAGCGTATCCGTACTTAGCTTTTACGCACAAAATGACCAGAACAAATATGAAAAACAATGATCTGGCAGTATTTCATGAAATGATTTTGCCAAATGAAGATAGCATAAACGTAGTAACAGCGTGACATGGAGTAAGTCCAGCATTAGTGGGGAAAGGTTTGTGTCCATGATAATTGTTCATCCCACCAAACAGTGTTGCATATCGCGCAAAGTGAACTTCCCATATTGTACATTTAAATTATTTTGGAGTCTGTTAATTGTGGTATCTGTTTTTGATTCACGCTAAGATTAAAATTCAAATTAAAGTCATGTTACCCAAAATGTAAATGCAAAATTTAAATGTTTTTCTGCGCTAAACATATAGCTTACCTTGGCCACTTTAAGCCTTTTTGTTGTTGCCAAATTTTCAATATGGCGCGAGCAATGCCAACTGAGGCAGAGTCACAGGGCTGAATTGGGTTGATATGGCAGCTAGTAAAAATTCGTAAAAGACACTTTAGTCGTAAGCTCTTGTCCATTGAAGTCAATTCTAGAAAGAAATGTCTAAATCGAATGCGTTTACAGTTCTCTTTCCGCTCACACATACAGGGTTGCCCATATTCGACGGACCCATGTTTTTTTTAAAAAATCAAAGAAAAAAATAAAAATTTGGCGGTTGGCAATCTTAATCATTTAATTTGTTCCAAGTAGATTTGTTTACATCAATTTTTGAATATGATATCTCTCAAATGGCTGCCTCTGGCGTTGATGGCGTATTGTGCCCTTTTTGCAGCATTTTCCATCGTTTTCGCCAACATTTCGGCCGGAATAGCGGCTATTTCTTCACGAATGTTGTCCTTGAGCTCTTCTGCGGTCCTTGGCTTGTTAACGTAAACCTTTGACTTCAAATATCCCCACAAGAAGAAGTCAGGCGGCGTCAAATCGGGCGAACGCGGTGGCCAGTCCAAATCACCACTTTTCGACATCAAACGGCCCGGAAACAATTTCTTCAGAAAATCGATTGTTATGCGACTTGTGTGCGGTGGAGCGCCGTCTTGTTGAAACCAGAACTGCCTCATACGCTTTCGACGAATAATTGGCATCACAAAATTGGTCATCATGTCGCGATAACGCTCCTGGTTGATGGTAACAGCATGGCCATTTTCATTTTGGAAGAAAAACGGCCCAATGACCGTTTTCGCACTAACGCCGCACCAAACTGAGACCTTTTCGTCAGGAAGAGGCACTTCTTGAATCTCCTGAGGATTTTCAGTGGCGTAAATACGGCAATTTTGCTTATTTACGGTCCCATTCAATGTGAAATTTTAATTTTTTAAAAGCACGTTGAGTTTTCACAATTGACTTGTTCTGTTGAATGTAAATTTCAACTATTTCAGAGCGCTCGCGTGGCGTGTATTGTTCCATGGTAAAAGTCTGCTTGGACTGACGCTTCAAACGCGGTATGTCATTAAGCGATCTGACATCTCTGTCAAAAGTTATGGCGTTGCCAGATGGGTCCGTCGAATATGGACAACCCTGTATTAAGATAAAATCCGGAACACTCGTACAACATTAAATAAATTAAAATATCACAAATGTAAGCTCCATACAAGTTGGTCATAAATAAGACGAACCAAATGGCACTCACCTGACTCAATTTCCCAGAACTAGTACGCTAAATAAGGTTAAATAATCCACATCTACATAAATTGTTCATTCCTCCCCTCATTGCCAACTTTAATTTATGCCAAAATAATAAGGTGCTACTATACACTCTCATTTACATATTAAATATAGTTGTAATTACGCCTGCTAAATAATGCAGTTTTGCCATTTTATAGACCATGTTCGTCCTTAATTAAAATAATTCATAATTGAGTTGACGCCAAGGGTGAGGGCTGGCAGAATTTCTTTTGTTTTTTTGTTTGCAGAATTTTGCAAGGTTTTAAAATGCAGCACGATACATGGCCATAAAGTGTAGCTGCGTTTAGCTTAAACAAGTCGACAATTTGAAAAGCCAATTTGCGCATAATATGTTGAACGTGAGCAAAAATTCAAAACAGAGAATTGCACACACGCACAATGAGACGGACAGGTAGCGGTGTGTGTGAGTGTGTGTGCGGGTGTTCAAGTGTAGACAAATAACCATTAAGGTAAATGTTCAAGTGCTTATTAAGAAATCATTGCCCGCCCACCAGTTTGACCCAAATTCAAATATTCAAACTTTCCGTTTGAGCGCG
This sequence comes from Lordiphosa fenestrarum, assembly GCA_035044985.1. Taxonomy (NCBI): domain Eukaryota; kingdom Metazoa; phylum Arthropoda; class Insecta; order Diptera; family Drosophilidae; genus Lordiphosa; species Lordiphosa fenestrarum. Next base: position 187,163 of record JAWNNO010002952.1, read on the forward strand.
TATTAACCAACACTTTTCGCGAACAAGCAACTCTGCAATTGAAACAGTCCGGCAGCGCTGACAATTCGCAGAAATCCGATCGAGTCAAACTTTGACAAAGCCTGTCATTTGTATTTTACCAAGTCATAAGATGCCTCGAAACAAGCTGAAGAAAGCTAATCTCCAAGAAGGTGACTTCGTCTTCGCCAAGATACGTGGCTACCGGGCCTGGCCAGCTCGCGTACTCGAGGCGTCACCCGGCCGCGTGTACAATGTGTATTTCTATGGAACCTGCAACACTTCCAAGTTGCCCCGCAATCAAATCTTTGAGTATGAGCAGCATAAGAAGCGCCTGGGAACGGTACAGCGGAAGGTGGCCCGAAACTTCGCTTTCAGAGAGGCCTTAAAGCACATACGGGTGGCTCATGCCAATCCTAGCAAGGATTGTGGTTACCTCCGAATGCTGGCAAAAGTAAAGGGCGACCAAGCAGAGCATGTGATTCTGGAGTATGGTGCAGGTATTGGGTCGGAATTAAATGTGCAATTGGAAGCCGAGACGGATGATGCAGGTATTGAGGCGGAATTAAATGTGCTTTTGGAAGCTGAGACGGATGATACCGAGTCGCAGGGATCGTCGGAAAATTATTTTCATGTTACCGCCGAGTCGGATTAAAACAAATGGCGTCTGTTACCTTACTTACACTCATACTCACATTGATACATTTAAGTTTCTATTGTCTTCTAGTATATAATGTACCTAAACATACTTCCATTTAAAGTTTCAACCAGTTTTTACTTACAATCAACGTTAAATATCCCATTAAATAACTAAGGCAAAACTTAAATTATTATTTCCCTTTAGCCAGGTGGCCATCCAAAATGACGAAAATCATTTTATTTTCTCCACTGTTTACCCTGCTGTCTTTTTCAGCAAAGTATCCAACTGGCCTGTGCCCGTTTCAATCAAATCAGGCGGAGGCGGAATAGTTAAAGTCCCCAGTTATTTCCATTCAATGCGCTTAATGACAAATCGTTCCATTCAAATTCCTTATCAAGAAACTTGAAAACAATCTTCAACAATAGAGGAAAGTTAACTTCGGCTCGGCCGAAGTTTGTATACCCTTGCAGCACGTTTTTAACTAATTTGAAGGACATGTCCACTGATAACAAACAAGTTTTTCCCAATAAGACTACTTTTCTGACTCTACTTTTGGATGACAGCTATACCATATAGATGTCCGATTTCGGACATTTAAAACTAGTAAATACTGAGTTTGGAGACGTTTGCATTAAAAACTAAAAAGTTTTTCTCACTAGAACTAGTTTTTCGACCGATCGTTCCTATCGTTATAGTCATCCGATCCGGCCGGTTCCGACAAATGTGCAGCATATTTGGACTAGAAGACTTCGTGCATAGTTTGGTGGCGATAGCTTTAAAACTGACGGAGGAGATAGCATAGAAACAGACGGACAGACGGACATGGCTATATCGACTCAGCTCGTCATGCTGATCAAGAATATATATATTTTATGTGGCCGGAAATGCTTCCTTCTATGCGTTACAAATATCTGGACAATTTCAATATACCCTTTGCAAGGGTGTATTGTCGGAAAAATTAAAATATACAGGCCTGTTCCGGTTTTCACTTTCGACAAAATTTGTCGAATTCGAATTTGGTGAAGCGGTTGTTGTATTAAATTTATAAATTAAATCGGCATAAAACCTTTAATTTTGAGTTTATTCTATTAAAAGGAAGTACAAATTTGAAGGTTTGATACAGATTACCTTGATTGTTCACCAAAAAATGACACATGTATTAAATTCGAATTCACTAAAGTGAAAACCGGAACATGCCAGTTAAATGAAAAAGTGAATTTTTCTAAGCAAAATCTGTGAATAAGAGGGGGCAACTGCTTGCTAATACTTGGTTCTAGTATTGAAGCTCTTGGATCAGGAAAAACGGTATCAAAAATTCATACTTGGATTAAGAATATCGCTTTTGAATCCAGAATTTCCATTCTTATCTGACATCAGACATTCTTGATCCAAGTTCTCTATTTTTTCTGCGTGTACCATCTCTGAGATCTGTGCGGTTATACGGGCCGTACAGCTGGTTGTGGTCGCATCGGTACAAATTTTTGATTGTTTCTTATGTATGCTAATATGTACTACCGAAATGATTGAAAAATTAGGCAAAAACGGTAACTAACGGATAGTAGACCTAAGGCGTAGCCGCGGGTAACTCTTAAATAATATAATCAGGTATTGAACCATTTCTCCAAATGAATGTTTTATTTACTATTGCAAATTTTTTGTTTATTTTTTGTAATTTTCAAGAACGCCTAAAAAAACAACCATAGTTTTGCTTAATTGTCTTTTCGGGTTATATGAAATATGGCATCCAGTTCTCACAAATTTCTCAAATTTATACCGAATTTTGCTTTTCAAATGCATCATATTTCTAAAACTGTTCAAATCATCAATGTATAAAATATTGAACATGCTTATCACAGTTCCCACAGTCTTACTTTTCATTTGCTTATCTCTAGCCCCAGTGACAGCAATTAGTTATGAGCCAACGGGTACCGCCACCTCGGATATTGAGCGATCCCCACACATTGTTTTATCAGCAGAAACCAGGACCTAATGCCCTTGTTTAAGCTGTCTAACGAGCCCTTAATTTATAGTACTGTGCGCTCCGCTGACAAATGTCCGGCAATTTGATACCCAAAACAGATACAGCAACATGGCGTTGCGAGAGATTTGGACTTGGTTTCATTATACAAATTGAAATGTTTGTTGTACCAGAGCTGTGCGTCTGTCCATTGTTTAGAATTTTGTTAATGTGCGCCGCGGGGTGCGAGGCGGAGGCGAACAAGTGTTGACCAAAGATCTGTGTTTCTCTGCTGGCCTCGTCTCCGCTCCAACTCATTTGTGGCGCTTTTGTGTGCGCTAGATAACCAATATTTTATAATCATGTCCAATAATGGTGTGCATATTAATTTCATGAACGTATAAAGCAACTTTATGGCTTTTTAAAAACTGCCATTAACAAAGGGTATCCATGCACAAACACAAAAGAGTCGGACGATGGCGAGACCCCATGGCCAAGATCGACAAATCTTCACTTCAATGTTAAATAGAGTTGTAAACGCATAAAAGGGTGTTCATTGTGGGTTCCATTGGCGTTGGCTTTCACAAATTTTATTTGGGGCTATCAATTAATTAGACGAAGACATTTTCACATTCCGAAAATGGAACTTGGGATGGGGGCACGGATGGATATGGCAAAGGTCTGCTAATACAGTCGTTAACATTTCGGCTGTTCACTTTCTAGGTTTGACTTTATTTTATGACAGTTATCAGTTCGGTTCTGTTAATGGCCTTCTGACTCATCATCATCATCCCAGCTGCGGCTTTTGATTGTTGCTGAAGATCTTAAAGCTCTCTATCTGGCTGAGGGAGCCCTTAAAATTAATGGCCAGCTCAAAGCTTATGCCTCGTGCAGCATTGTCGCTGGACAGCATACCAAATACTCCAGTGACCAGCTCATTGGTCACAACATGTAAAGGTTCATTCAGATGGAGCAAAGTCTGCTCCCAGTGTGTCCAGGGTGCTCTCGGCGAGGTGGAGAAGCCACTTGATGCCTGCGTCTCACTCAACAAGAAGGACACATCGAAATAAACGATTATGGCATGAATTATTCCAGGTCTCAAGACTCTCAACTGAAAGTCGGAACGAAATCCAACAGGCTGATTCGGAACAGTGGACAAATGCATCGAGTACACTCGGCAATCCTCTGTGAGAAGTTGCTGAATGGTTACGCAATCGACCACAGCTTCATGGGCCACAGTCTGACGTATGCAACTCATATCAAAGCCCTCCACATTATTCCAGAAATTCAAATGAGCCGCATGATGATGATCGGTCACACCAGCGACATAGATGTTGGCCACATTGGGGAGAATAAGGCCGCCAGGTGCCAGCCATTTGTCGCGGGCATAAAGCACCGTTCGGAACATAGACTCCATGTAGAGACAATGACTGAACAGGAGGAGGATTTAACAGTTATTTGGAAAAAAATGAAAACAACTTCTTACCCCATCCATTCGGACACTATAATGTCTACGTGTTTTATCCCCTCCGGCAGTTCGATTTGCTCCACCAAGCCCTTGACAACCGTTATCACATTCTCCCGATGATTATCCTTAATAATTTCCTTGGCCCTATCAGCTATGTCTGTACATTCCACTGCAATGACCTTGCTAGCACCTGCTTCGGCTGCGAACAGCGAGAGTATGCCCGTGCCACAGCCCACATCCAGTACAATCTTACCCTGAAACAGCTGCTTATTGTTGTAGATGGCATCACGATAGGCCGAAGTTCTCACCGAATCCTTTAACATAATCTCATGCAGCTCCAGTCGAGCATAGTTAAGGAAATACCAAATGTCCTTGGCTTCTTCTACTGGCTGTTTGGTAGCCTTCGCAATTGTATCGTCCACCGACATGGCGGAAAATAGCTGAGTTTTAAAAATAGTAAATCGATTTCCTTCAAAAAATCTGTCTAAAGAGAATTTTCTGGTGATAGAAAAAGCACAGCTATCGGCAGGGCTGAAGAAACATGAAACTTTAGTACGTAAATTAAATCAGAAAGCTATCAAAGTCTTTATAAATTCTAAAAGTACCCAAAATACCGCACTTCTATATAAAATGCTATATTTTTTGTGAATATTTTTAATAAATAAAGCTAAAAGCATTGTAAAATAAGAAAAATGACGGAGCAAAATGATATTGATATATAAATTATTTTCCAATTATTATTTGTATTTCATTAATGATTGTTAGTCCCTACTTCAATACATTTGTACAATAGGGCTCTGAAACGTATATATAGGACAGTGGCGTGAGCACAGGGCGATTCAGGTGTAAACCCCCAGTGTGACATAATAATCCTGAAATATTCAAGCTTATACTGATTTCCCGTATATTTTAAGTTCGAATTCGAATAAACTTGATGCAAAGGGCATAGCCGAATAAGCCTGGGAAAAGTGCCCCAGGAGATTTTTGAATATTTTAATTCAGGGATTGTAGCTATTATCTTGGAGGGTATGGACATCAAATTTCTAGTCAATAGGTATATTGGTTGACGAGTTATATGCAGAAATACTGAAACATAAATAATGAAAACGTTGACTGAAAATTAATAAGATTTAACGTACTTATCCATTACAAAATTCATGAATTTGTACTCCCATTTCTTTGGTCCGAAAATCGTGGTCAAAGTTTTCAAAATTTAAAAGGACCACTTTCCAGATTTGACAATACCACGGAATTTTTACAGCTGATGTATCTTTTAACCATCTAAATAATACCAAAAACTCAGATTTTTTTAAGTGGTGCAATAATGTCAAATATACAAAAAACATACGAATATATATATTTTACTTCAATATAAATAGGAATTTGGCCCTTACTATATGACCCTCTATATATATGCTTATACTTCATTAAGACTTCAAGGTTTTTATTTTCTTTTCGGGTTTGTCAATTGTAAATCAATTGCAAAAGATAAAATCTTAACTGAATTATTATTTTCTTTGATTCCGAACTTCTTATAATTAAAACAAGAAAGAAAGTCGGTCAAGCCCGACTATAACATACTCTGTACCAAGAAAATTGTCTTTTGATCATAACTCGAAAACCGTTCATCCGATCTTCTTCATTCCTTTGGCGGATCGATAAGTTATCCTAATAACTAAATATGTCCAGAAGGAACAAGCCGTCTATCTTCAAAACTGTGAGAGATATGACGTTTTTTCTAAATTGCGGGGGCGGCAGGGGGCGTGGCCAAAATTGAAAATAAACTTGATCTGCCTGCAGACATAAGAAGCATATGTCCCATACATGTCAAACCTCTATCTCTTACCATCTCTGAGATCTGTGCGTTCATACGGACAGACAGACAGACAGACGGACGGACGGACAGACGGACATGGCTATATCGACTCGGCTGTTGATGCTGATCAAGAATATATATACTTTATGGAGTCGGAGATGCTTCCTTCTGGATGTTCCATACTTTTGCACAAACTTATAATACTCTATGTACCTTCGGTACAGAGTATAATTATAATTGCTTCCTGTGCTTTGAAAACACTTTGTCATGGCAGAAAAGTGTTCCAGCTGCCACCGCTGGCTGCGCAAGCTAAAAGGTAAGAATAACACATCGTCCCAGGAAGATGCCGAAGAAGTCAGCAAAAAGCTGGGAAAGGTCATTGGCGTTGGAAACACGATATGTAACAACTGCAAAAAGATGAAGACTACAAACCAGTATCATCTAATTTTCATATTGAGGACGAAGAAATGATCAACCTACCAATTTCGCGATTGATTTCAACACATAAGTTTTGTTGCATTTGTCGAAAAACCAACCATTTAATAGTTGTCCCAAAAGAAGCTAGATTGCAATTCTTCACAACAAAAGGTCTCTATGTTCCGAAAGACAATCGCTGCTGCAGGGACCATATTATAAAAAGGAAATTTTTCGAAAATGAGCTAAGTAGTGCGACTCCATATTGCAGCTTCAGTTCTGTTCATCAAATATACACCTAATGGCCAAACTCTTGACTGCATAATGGGTCACTAGCAACAGTTGGCTGTTGCTCACATATAGCTGCAGTTATATTCTACCTGAGTAATGCAAGGTTTAAGTCAAGGATCATTAAGCCTGCCGAGATGCTAACCAATATATTATATTTAAATCAACTGGTGTATGTACCATTATAAACGAAAACAGCGATGAGGACTAAAATAAATTAACAACCTAAATATATATATTCGTAGGTTTTTTGAATATTTGACATTGTTGCACCACTTAAAAAAATCGGAGTTTTTGGTATTATTTAGATGGTTGAAAGATACATCAGCTGTAAAAATTCCGTGGTATTGTCAAATCTGGAAAGAGGTCATTTTAAATTTTGAAAACTTTGACCACGATTTTCGGACCAAAGAAATGGGAGTACAAATTCATGAATTTTGTAATGGATAAGTACGTTAAATCTTATTAATTTTCAGTCAACGTTGCACGATAAAACGGGATATAGGACCACATATTTCATTATTTATGTTTCAGTATTTCTGCATATAACTCGTCAACCAATAGACCTATTGACTTGAAATTTGATGTCCATACCCTCCAAGATAATAGCTACTATCCCTGATTCAAAATATTCAAAAATCTTCTGGGGCACTTTTTCCAGGCTTATTCGGCTATGCCCTTTCAGGCGATTTCTATAAGTTTAAGTGACGTCAGCTGACGACAAATAACTCTCGTTGCAAGAAAAGCAAGCAACTGCCAACCGCTGGAATGCACACTTGCACTGGTCCAGGGTGGACAAATTTAAATGCGATCGCTTTTGAATTCGTTTTTAAATTTTCAATAATATCGCTCTTAAAATCGATCAAAATTCGTTTTTAGATTGGAGCTCTTAGGCGAGGAGGTAACGAAACTGAGAGACGGATGGAATAGCTTCGAGTCCGCTCTCATTGTTTCGTTCTTTATGGGAGACTTGTGTGTGGAGACTAAGATGGACTGGACTGAGATGGGAAGACCAGGGGCGGAATGATATTTAGAAGCTTGCTATGACCAACTGGTGCCAGCTCGCACAAGAGATAATGTTAACAATGTCCATTAATATTAGCGACCGAGACTATTTTACGGTTGTCATAGAAATATTAGGCTAAAGAAGAAGAAGAAATGTGTGGGGAAACTACCAGGCGGAGAGCGCCTTTGATTTGAGACTTTTTTACTTGATTTGAGCATGTTTTGTACTTGGTTCAAGTAATGAAACTGTTAGATTATGAAAAATGGAATCAAAAATTCATACCTGGATCAAGAATTTCGCTCTTGGATCAAGAAATTAAAGTTTTTCCGATATTCTGATATTAAACATTTTTGATCCGAGTTTAAAATCTTAAATTTTTCTCTAAATGTATAACAAATCGTGCTGTGCTGCTCTTTGAAAATAATCGAACGACAAATCTAACTAATAGCTCACCCCCAGGCTTTGATCAACTTAAGGAACTTCAGTAAATCTGACCCTCGTGGACGTGCAAGAGAGCAAACTGAAACAACTTAGCCAGCAAATGGAAGAAATACTCACCAACAAATCCCAACTAACTCTCTGTATCTTTGGCAATCCCTGGATATGCTACTGCTTTGAGTTACATTTTCTATGATTTTGCTAGCAGCTCGCAGACCACATCGATGACCTCTGTCGAGCCAAGTGCCAGGATACTACATTGCTGGTCAAGGTGGAGGAGAAGTATTTATGCCCTCTGGAGATTAATGCTAAGAATTCAGGTCAGGAACAGACAGAGAAGATTTCGATGTTTCCATAAAACGGCTGAAGTCCTGGAAATTCAATTGTACTTCAATCGATGCCTGCCTGCTTTTGCCGCCAGTCGGTGAAGGACTCGAAACGCCTTATTATGTTGATGACATAGAACTTCCTGAGGACGCTTACTTCTACCAAGCGGATTAATTTCGATTCTTAAACCAAAAAGTATCACCAGATTGCACAGACCTATAAAACGGAGTCCCTGGCAAGCCCCACTCACACTCACACGCACACTGTCAACTCGCCTCCACAGTGCTCAGAATTCAATTAGAAAATACAATTTACGAGCCAGCCACGAGACATAGCACTAATACCAGCAGCCTGGACGTGGTCTTGGTATAAAACGCCACAAAGCACATTAAGCAAACAAGCCGAAGGCGGCACGGGGGCATAAGCTACGCATGTAATTTGTAAGTAATTTTTTCAACTATCAACGGCCCAGACAAACGACAACCCATGATGACGATGACGATGACGACGCTGGCCACGCACTTAACCAGCTCCCCTAAAAACGCACTGCCGGTGCCGAGGCGGGCACAAGCCAGCGCGCGTTAAGTTGGAAAAATTAAGTAACGAAAGCATTTGAATGACCAAGTGAATAGGATTGGGAATGGCCATGGCACCGGCATAAATTATGAATCATTTGGACGCTTCCTTATGACACCAAGAAGCTTGGTTCTGAGTCCAGTTAGGTTTGGCTCTTGATGATGCATACACGAGTGCACGTTCCTGGTAACCAGGGCCAGACAGGTGGGCAGAGGGTAATGTTTTCTTTGGCGACTAACAAGTATTTATGTTACTTTGGTTTGTGCCAATTTGCCTGGAAGTGGTCAACATCATCAAAATGGCTAATGCTAAGGTTATGTTTAGCTAAATGCTAATTGTAATGTCTGAATTGCAGTGGAGAAGCTCGAGAAAGCCAATTCTCTTTGATGGCATTTACAATTGGAAGTGAGAGGTGGAAACTCTCCATGGAAATCCGAGCAACTTGAGGTGCGGCTGGTATTGATTGTATGGCAATTAAATAAATGATCGTGGCACATTGTATCAAAATAAAAGAAATCATAACTAGATCCAATAGGAAGAAATCAACTGGTTTGACAGAGGATTGGTCATGGTGGCTAATCATTAAGTTCGATTGAAGACAGGAAATTTTAGTGCACGAGGAAAGAGATGAGATGATTCTTTAAAAAGGGTACACGAAGTATATTTAGTTTGTGCAAATGTATGTAGCAGTATAGCAAGTTCTTTCAGAGAAAAAATAGATTGTTTCATACTTGGATCAAGAAATTTCGAGTTTAACTGTTCGATAAGAGTGAAAATTCTCGATCCAAGAGCGAAATTCTTGATACAAGTATTAATTTTTGATCCCGGTTTTCTTTATCCAAGAATTTAAATACTTCATCTTAGTCTAAGTTGTCAGTTGTTATTTTCATTGTTTAAGTTTATTTCACCGAATATTATTTGTTAAACTTTAAGCCGGCTTGAGGAATACGCAACGCCTCAAAGCAGCATCAGTCTTTGTTTGTCAACTGTCAGTCGAACAGAGTTTTCTCCATGCCAGCAATGGCAAAACTGTTTGGGAATTCCAAAGCGAAATGAGTGGAAAAATCGTTTGAGCCTTTGCTCTATAGCAGTGGAAGGCAAAAAATACAATCACATTTTGGCATTGGTATGTGTGCGCATCAACAGTAGGCTGTCTCTCTCTCACTGATGATTGAAGTTGAGAGCAGCACAAAACCTGTCTGTGTCTGTTTGTGTGAAGCAGCGCTGCCTTTGAGAGTTCGCCTATACACGCGAGATAGCAATCTGCCTGTCCCTGCTCTATAGCTTCCCCACACACCCCTCTCACATAAAATACAAGACTGTAAGAGCAGACTCAACGCTATTCTCTCAAATGTGCTTGCTCTTCTCTCTCAGTTTCTTTACCTCACTCTCCACGCCGAAAAGCACCAAGCTGAGAATGATTTTAGCTCGATTTCAAGAGCGAAATTCTTGAAAATTTAAGAACGAATTGATTTTTTTTTTTAATAGCGTTTGTTCTTAAGTTATTCGTTCTACTTTTTACTGCATGTTAGGTTGGGCTAGGTTAAATAGACTGCCCGGCAGAGCGGGGCTATGGGAGGGGAGGGGGTAGTGGGAATTGACGCTATCTCACTACTTAGACCATTTTAAGAAATCCACAAAAGAGCCAGGTATTCTAGGGTCACATTTGACAGACTGCCCAGTTTTTTAAAAAATGGTTTGCCCAGATGCTGGGTGGATGCTTTCTATTTTCTCCTCGTTCCCACAACTACGACTGAAGTCAAGGTGGGGCAAGTGCTTCCTGGTGGCCATTTGAGCGATGGTGCGGTGCACCGTTATGTCTCCAATCATAGTTCTTATCATGTTCTTTTGGGTGAGCATCTTGGCCAGAGTGATCGGAAGATGTGACAAGCGGTGCGAGGTCCCGTTGTCGTTCCGCCCTAGTGCTGGCCCTCCACTGCGACTCCGTCATGATGTCCTGCAGGGGTCTTTGAATGTCCGTTACCGCTTGCGTCGCTGACAACGCTGAGCCGTTCATTGCGCACGCGTCTGCTCCCTCGTTCGCCAGCGTGACCAGGTACGTACCGGACGAGGGTGATGGAGTGCTGTTGAATTTGGTTCAGTGCTATCGCCATGCTGCGGAAGACTAGGTAGCTCTTTCTAGCGTTTGATGACAGAGCCTTAATGGCAGCCTGGCTGTCTAACATGATTGAAATGTTCCTTGAAGTTTCATCCAAGGTGTATGTCAACTTAGCCGCCTGCCAGGCAGCATAAATCTCTGCTTGAAAAGCGCTACACCAGTTCAGTAGACGCAATGAGAGCTGGTCGCAAGTTCTTCGGAAAAGATGCCTGCTCCTGTGCCTTCTTCCGTTTTTGAACTGTCATACCTTCAGTAGTCACTTCCCTTTGCCTCTGCAACTATTCCTACTTGCTGAAGGATACTGCTGTGGCCTGAAGTGAATGCTTTAAGAAGTCTCAGTTCACGGAATCTTACTGCGCTTCTCAATGCTTCATTCTTCAGGAAAGTAACAGTATAGTTTTAAATTCGAATGTCTGTTTCCAAGATATCCGGGCTGAAATCAATCGGAAATGACGTCAAGAGTGGGTCAATCTCGGACTATCTCAATCCAAGCCAGAGGCGGATTGACACGAGTCTGGATATTTTGTTCCCGTAATTCATGACTTCACTCTGACTTTAGATTTAGAGAGCTTGATTTAAGGTCGATATAGTACTAATTCAAACACAATCGGGATTGATTTAAACGACTTCATGCAAAAGAAACCTTTGAAACCGACGAACAGTTCGTCATGCTTATCAAAGATATTATATACTTTATTTGGTCGGACATGCTTTCGTCTGCAAGGGTATAGAAATGTCTATTTTGGGTACAATTAAATGAAAATATTTTGAGAAAACCTACTGTGTTTTTCGGAATTTGCAATATAGTAGGCTTCACTAGTACATATGAGTGTTGTCTATCATCGACTTCAATGTCAAATATTTCAGCAGATACAAAAATCAAGTTTGAAGAATTACCCCGAGCCGATTTATGCGAAATGAACTGTCCCGACGATATGGTGGACAGCATGCTAAGCGATGTGGTTGTTTCTCGGGCCTACAATTATTTTATTAAGTCCAATGCAACTTTCTTTAAGGATAAGGTAAGCTGCCGAAAATGAACGCTTTAGTTTAAAATGCAATTGTCTTCCGTCTACAGATTGTATTGGATGTGGGCTGTCGCAGTGGAATGCTCAGCTTGATGACCGTTGAGGCGGGTGCCATCAAGGTTATTGCTTTGGGTAATATGAAGAGTGCCGAATATGTTAAGCAAGCATTAGCCAAGGGAGAGAAAGAAGATATCTTCGAGGCGATTGATGGTTGTATAGAGAATATAGTTCTGCCGTGTGGACTGAAGAAAGTGGACATTATTGTATCCGAATGGATGGGGTAAGCGTAAATCCGTTATCTTCTAAAGTTTGAAACCGCTCGGGAATAAGAGTTGGTTAGACGACAACAAACAAAGCCATACTCTTTATAGTCGAACTTGATTCAATAGAAAGTACTGTAAACTGTAAAGTAAAGTGTCTGCTCAGTTTGAGTTTTGATGCTGCAGTGGCAGCTGTTAGCAGCGCTGTTACTGCGCTGCTGCAGCAAACATTCTTTTGTTCAAAACTCAACTACCGTTGATCTGATCTTTACGGTTGCGTTGGCAAATTGATAACTAGATTTGATTAGTAGATACCTCAGTTAAATTGATATATGTGCCAGGTACCGTAATCCCCTAAAATCAAAAACTTGGAGCATTATCAACTATCTTTTTCGGTAATCTATCCATTATAAGAATCATTTTTATCTTTTGATTTTTATTTGATTGCTCAATGGATTATGACACAGTGCAAATTTCTGCACATTTCAGTAATGGAAATTCTATGACGACTTACCTATGTACCAACTTTATTTACTCTGGACTGATTTCCGCTTACGTTAGCCTGTTCTCGGAGAGATTCCAAAGTTATACAAAATGACAAGCCATTTACCATTTAAGCCTCCAATTATGGTCATGGCATATTACCAACTTTTTGTCAAACCAAGTCGCGTCCACTTGTTTGAAAGTGTTGAGGTTAATTTGAAACGAAAGTTACCCGCTGCACCTCTTCCTAAATCACTATCTTTTCTCCACAGACATGCCATCTTTACGGAATCTCTAATCCAGAAAGTGATCTTTGCTCGAGATAAATGGTTGGTCAAGGGAGGTCACATCATACCCAATGTGGCACAACTTTATATAGCTGCCATCTCAGATCATCCAAGACACTTGTTACATGAGAATGTTCCCCCACAAACCGACCACAAGGGTAAGGAACATGCCGTCTTTGTCATGGAGGACTATGTGCCGGCGCAGAAGCTAATGACAAAAAAGTGTCTGCTCACAACTTTGAACTTGAGCACGGACAACTATGATGACTTTGACTTTTTCGACGTAGAATTTGAGGTTAAGGCCTTGCGGGAAGGCTATATCAGTGCATTTGTCTTGTACTTTGATGTGGGTTTTGCCAACGCCAAGGGAAAGCTAAAAAAGCTATTTTCCATAGGACCAAAATCTCCCAAGACCCACTTGAAGCAGACTGTATTATTTCCCGATGAGGGGTGGAAAGTGGAGAGGGATCAGCTACTGGAAGGTCACATCGAGATGTATGCGAGTGCCGACGAGCTGCGTGGAGTGGAGTTCTCTCTGGGCATGAAGATGAGCGAAGATGAACTGTCCGAGTTGGGGTTAAACTGAAATAAAGGTCTCAGATGTATTCATGGTTGTTGTTTTTCTTCTTCTCGTTTTTTAGGGGGCAGTTCGCCTGAAAGGCCAACACGTCGTTCAGACGATCAAAATTTATGGCCGTGCTGCATCAATTAGGGCGACGGTGATCCGCAGACGACTGCCAACCAAAGACAATGTGAAGATCGTTTTTGCTGACCTGATCGGTGTTTAGCTTTGACGTTGGTACAACGATTTAAAATGATGTCGCGCATAATTCACTGATCGGGCATCGACGAGGAGCGTCCGACGTCTTGCCAGACTGTGCGTCGTGATCGCGGATTCTGGGTCTGTGACTCCTCTCTGCGTGCTCTCCTTTACAGTTAAGTTCTTTTGTTCAAATCTCATAACTGAGATCGCGCTGTCCTCGAGGCTGGTGGAGATCGCTCACATGCTTAAGTGACATTTCGTCTGCGGATGTCGTTGGGTCCGGGGTCCTCGTGATGGATTAGCATCATTTTGCCTTGCGGATAATGTGTCGTCTGCAATGATTTTCGTTGACATGTTGGCTCTTTTTGTGTCGGCCTGTACCTTTCTCGGAAATAATTATGCTACTTTTGTGCAAAAATAACAGCATTTTTGTACAAATTGCATAAAAATTTAAATTGCCCCGTCCGCGCGCGTTTTTGTGCGCGCGGCAAATCCAGAAAATTGCTTAATAATGAAATGCCAATGGATTAAGCGCAATTTGTGCGGCATGCGGCTGAATTCTTAACCTTATCTCGTGTTTTTGTGCCCGAACCAATTGTCCCAACACTGCAGATGCAGGATCTGCTGTGCCCGTGCGATCGACTCATTCTCACGCACGCAGCGCTAAGTAGTCGCGTCCCTGTCTGGCGAGGCCTTGCAGCGTTTTCATTAAATTCGCTTAATAGCACAATATAATTTAAACAAGTAGTAACATAAAATAAAACTCACAGCCACGCATCGCCAGGCATAAAGAGAAGCAAATGACTCCAGACCAGACGCTGCACTGGGTCGGCTCTGGGTCTGGCCCGGTGCGGTTGGGTTCGGTCCGTTCGCCAGATATGGGCGCATGGGCGAGACCGCTCGAGACTCGCTAGTGCAATAAGTTGGCTTAACGAGGGTTTAATTTATGATTTGTTATGTTTCCGGTTCATGTTCTTGGTGCTGGATGCCTGCGAAAAAAAATTATTGACCATAAAGCCAAGGTGTGGATTATAGTTGCTGGTAGCTTAGAGAATGCTGAATGGCGGAGATTGTGCGTTTCAGTTGGGACATTGGCAGAAGTGAGCGAAATTAGTTGGCTCCGCGAAATCAGCACATTTGATAAGCCTGAAGTGTATTAATTTGGCATAGTTTTTATGAAAATGTAGAAACTTCGACTTTGCTTGAGTTCAATCGAAGGCTTGACTAAGAGGAAGCTTAAAAGACTTTCATGGTACCTCAAATTATACGGTAGACGTAGACAAAAGACTAGACATTAATTTGCTCTTATTTTGGTTTATTTTGTACTACTTATCTGGTGTCCTTACAGTAGGCAGCAGTGAGTTGTAGGGTGAGGTAAGTGATCAAAACTAAATAATGACTTAGACAGTGACAAAACAGTGACCAAACAGTCACCAAAACAGTGACCAAATAGTGACCAAAACAGTGCCCAAACAGTAACCAATTCGACGAGCAATGCAGTAACCAAACAAAAGTAGCCACCCTAACTGTAAGAGGTGACCGAAACAGTGATCAAATCAGCTACCCAACAGTGATCAAATAAATGACCATACAGTCACCAAACCAGTAACCAAAAAGCGACTAAAGAGTGATCAAAACATTAACCAAACAGTCACCAAAACAGTCACCAAAACATTGACCAAAACAGTAACCAAACGGTGACCAAACAGTAACCAAACGGTGACGAAAACAGTGCCCAAAACAGTAACCAACTCGACGAGCACGGCAGTAACCAAATAAAGATCAAACAGTGACAAAAAATGGCAAAAATAGCCACCCTAACTGTAAGAGTGGCCAAACGGAGGCCAAATCAGTGATCAAATCAGTCACCCAACAGTGCCCAAACCCTGACCCAACAGTGACCAAAATAGTGACCTAATCAGTAACCAAACAGTGATCAAACGGTGACCAAAACACTGATCAAATCAGCGACCAAACAGTGACCAAACGGTGAACAAAACAATGATCTAATAAGTGACCAAGCAGTGACCAAAAGAGCGACCAAACAATGGACCAAACAGTGACCAAAGCAGTTACTATTTTGTGCCCGAGGTTTAGAAGGGACGAATTCTGGTCATATGGTTTCGGCCACAGCACAATAAAAAACAAGTAACATATAACATACTCTGTACCATGATGCAACTATATAAGGTGAAGACACGCCAGTGTGAGTTCGCTGCAAAGTACCCCCACGTTCAGTGCTGAGCGTACTCTTGAAGCGTAAGGTTGTCCGCGGATGTCGATTTTTTGTTTGTTTTGTTTATGTATTTGGGGGTGGTTTTTTTGCGCTGTAGCAAAAAATGAATACATACTTAGCTGTGTACATTTTGTGTTGTTGTGGCCAAGGCCATGATCATGATTCAGCATGTGAGAAACTGAATATAAGCTCGATCTGCCTACTGGTATAATAAGTATTTGTCCCATACATGGCAAACCACTGCCTCTTACCATCTCTAAGATCTGTGCTTTCATACGGACAGACCAACATGGCTATATCGACCCAGCTGTTGATGCTGATCAATATATACTTTATGGGGTCGGTGAAGTCTTCTTCTGGCTGTTACATACTTTTGTCCAAGCTAATTGTACTCTGTTTACCTTTGGAACAGAGTATCTAAAGATTATATGTGACTGTTTTTAGGACTATTTAGGACTGTTTTATGATAAATGAACCATCAATTGTAGCCGGATCCAGGTCAAGTCATGGTTTTGCAGGAACCCACTACACCACACTGACATTACAGCTGTTTTAAGATCCAGCAAGAGGTCTCATCAGACGTCTTGCTTGTCGAATGTCAGTCCAGCAGTCAGTCTCTCAATGTCAGCGACACCATAACTGCTTGGGAATTCCAAAGCAGCTTGAGAGCAAAAACAGAAAGGCACTGGCAAAGTGTGTGTGTCCCAATTGCTTGGAGAGTTGGCTAGTTCAGTTAAGAAAGTTTCATAAAAACGAGAACATATGTCAAATCGGCCCTGGCCGACTTCGGAATTCCCGTAACCCAGCGAAATGAAGGTTAAACAGCCTTCTCTTATGTTAATTAACAGAGCATTAAACTCAAAATATTAACATATTTCCATCAGAAGCCCAGCTGCTCCGAAAAGTATGCAATGTTTTTCTAGAACCTTTATAACTCTGTCATTCAAGATACGATCTTTATGAAAATATGAGCTCGGTAAGATGCACAGACTGGTATGACAATACAGAGTCGGCTGTTAATGCTGATCAAGTTAACATACACTTTATGATATCGGAGATGCACCCTTCTGCCTGTTACATGCATATATGCACGACTTTAGTATACCCTTTTTATAGCCAGCGACAATCGCACTTTAAGTATGTTTCCTTTTGCCCTTATAGATCTTTGCAGATCTGGTCGCAACAATTTTTGATAGAATTTAGAACGGTAACACCAACTCAACCAACTGCCTATGCCACTAATAATCCTTAATCCGCTCCACACTCACCCAGCCAAATCCAAACCAAGAAGCTCTCATCGAATTCAATGTGGTACGCGAAACGACTTTGCGTCGTATTGCGTTGAAAATCGATTTGTTTTGGGTTGCGCCTGCGCAAACAACGCCAGCCTCATGGATAAGAACGGATAAGAAAATAAGCAAAGACAACCCAAAGACACCAAAGGCCCAAAGGAGGCGAAATGGTGCAAGGCAACGCCAACGAGTATCTGGTGGAACATAAATTACGCGACTAACAAGCAGCGCCCCGAGAGCTAAAACAGATACAAAAAAACTCTAAAAAGCGAAATCCTCATACTTGGGAACAGAACTGGGTCTGGACCAGGGCCAGGGCCAAAGTGAGTTGCACAAAATTATAAATGAAAGCGGGTGTTGGACGCTGGTCTCCGTCTCCGTCCACGTCCACATGGCACGATTAGGTGCAGCAATTTGGCTGGGCTGCCTGTGATTGAGACCGAGGCAGCCCTGGAAACGAAGTTAAAAATCAAATTAGCGAATGTGTTGAAAATTAAAAACAAATTCACGGATAAATTGCATCTGCCAGATACGCAATTATTATGAGGGCAGACCGAGGGGTAGCCGGAGGGACTTGACTGACTTATGGACTGCTGTTCTGGTTTTCTGGGATGCTGGGTGCCGTGCGTGCATGCGCACGAGTGTGTGTGTGTGTGTGTAGTATGTGTGCCCTCAAGGTGTTGCAATTTGACGTTTTTTACGCGAGTTTTTATTCCCTGAAATCCACATGTGGATGCAGCAGCCTCACGCAGTGCAAATACTTGCTCCTAAATGGCTCTTTCTGCGTTGTTTTTTCCCGTTTGGTGGAAAAAACATGTCGAATTAACACGCTGCGGAGGCAGCTGTGTAGACTTCTCGGCGAGGATGATCAGCCTAAGCTTTGTGTATATTTAAATGTTGGCAAATTAGCTGAAATTTCTTCAGCAATTTGCATTTTGTGTGTGTGCGAGTGTACGAGTGTGAGACATATAATTACAGTTGATTTTTGTTTTCTGTGTTTTTGGTGCCTTTTTTGTGTGCGCCCCCTACTCCAGCCCAGGGAAGATCTTTCTCAGCTGGCGCCGTGTCTGCCGTCGACGGGCAAATAAATCGCGCTGCTGTTGAACTTTTCTGCCTGCGGGGAGACAATGCGAGCTGGAAGGGGGACTAGCTGCAAGCTGGTGAATGGCACTGCCAAGAGTTTGCAGTCCAAGTCTGAAGTCAGCCACGCCCTTTGTTGTCCTGTGCTTGGCTGGCAACTTCTCAAGTCGGAGAGTCGAGGCTGTGCCGTTAAAAAAAGGGCGCAAATTTTATGAGCGCATCGTTTAACAAATGAATTTACAACCGTGCAACGCCCAAATGTCTGGCGTTCAAATTCAAATTCCTTTGCAAAAAGAGCAGAAAACGAAAAGGAAGATATGGCCCAAAACGAAACTTGGCACAAAGGATGACTTACGTGGCACACGGAGGCGTATGCGCTATGTACATACTTTCATATAAAGAATCTACCAAGAACATGAAATATGTCTGGCATTTGGCCAAATGATTTAAAACAAATACAAAATACGTGTGCCCAAATACAGAGCTTTGCCGATATGGTGAACTTGTTGTTTGATCCTAATCTTGACAATCATCTGAAATATTCAAGCGTATTGTCATAATCAACTTGAGAGCTGAACTTTTAATTCGATAACTTCTTATCTTCAATTTGGCTGCTATGTGTCAGATAAATTTCGATTTTAATCTGTTATATATAGGTATACTAGCTTTATTTACCAGCGGCTTCGCTCGCTTTGCATCAATTTGTTACTAATTTATCATGGTGGTAATACCGAGTTTCAAGTCAATCGGATGAAAAACAGTTTTTCGGATGCAGAATTTTCCTAGAGTTTTCCGACCCTAATGTCGAATTTTCCGACATCGCAAACTGGTATCTCAATTTATCTTACTAACTATCCTTGCAAAATGAGTTTTAAGTCAATCGGCTGAATCTTCACTTACTATTCTTTCAAACCGAATTTAAATTCAATCGGGTTAATTATAGTTACTTAGCTTGCAAACTTTTCCGTGAATTTTTCGACTCTACGGACAAATTCTTTCGGATGAAATATAGTTATTTAGCACTCAGAATTTTCCGGGAATTTTCCGACCGGTCAAATTTTCCAACATCGGAAATGACATCTCAATTTATATCACTTACTATCCTTACAAACCGAATTTCAAATCAATCGGGTGAAAAATAAATTTTTGCTTCTCGAATTTTCCGGGAATTTTCCGACCTAACGGTCAAATTTTCCAACATTGGAAAATGACATCTCAATTTATATCACTTACTATCCTTACAAACCGAATTTCAAGTCAATCGGGTGAAAAATAGATTTTTGCATCTCGAATTTTCCGGGAATTAATAAATAAAATTTTCACCAGTGCTTCTCAGATTTACTATTACACTTGTTTAATACGGTTTAATAGATATCAGACAAGTGAAAGTACAGCTTTAGTAGATATGCCAGCTTCTCATATAACATATCAATATAATCTTAAGTGACTTTCTAACAAAATTCTAACTGCAAAACTCTTATAAAGAGGTAAAGGTTCGGTCAAAGGGTTCGAACTCTTAATAAAGTACAAGGTTCAGTTCGCAGACCCAACTCTAAACTTCTTGACCCTAATGTTTTGGTTCGAACGTTTGGTAATAGATATACTCTAATTTTCAGGAAATTTAAGCGAAGCGATATAAATAACGACAAAGGTATTTAAAATGACAATCAATGGACGAATTGACCATTATTGTTTTTAGGTACTCTTCGACGGCTTCCATTGGAAACTAGCTTCCCACTGCCATGTACATTCATATATATTTATACTAGGTTTAGATATGCAATATGCAGCCTGACTAATGCATTATTTTCCTTCTTCATAAAACATATGTTAAACGATAGCACAGGAAACTATACCAGTTTCTTTAAAATGTAAATCAAGACCACCCTCTTCTAGTTCGGCCGGTCATAAAGTTAGAGGGTTTAGTTCACGGGGTCTTTAAAAGGACTTAAAATCTCCCAGCCGAACCGAACTGATTGTGTTTTAACAACGTTCAATTAAACTGTTTGGTGTTCATTTAGAATTTAAATTAGACAAACAAATATTTTTTATGCGGATGTGGATGTTGTAGTTAAGACAAAGGACTAGTAAGACTAGGTCTACCTAGTGCTCGCAATTGTTTTGGTACAACTTTTAATATCCTAGCAGAGGGCTGTGTTGATTTAGCCACGTCCGTTTGTTTCTATGCTATCTCTTGCGTCAGTTTTAAACCTAACTTCACCAATTTTTGCACGAAGTCTTCGTATTCACTGGTTGCCTATGCTTTTTCATGATTTTACAAAGTTTGGTCAAAATCGGACAACTATTTAGCATAGCTGCCATAGAAAAGTTTCAGTTTAACACAATTCTACAGTGTTTTGTCTGCCGAGCCGAAGTTAGCTTTCCTCTAGTTTTTGCTCATAAAATGAAAACGAATTAAGGTTTTCCACACCTTTGACAGAGATTTACAAACTATTACGTTTGTGTAGCCTTTCCACTAGCTTTTCTACATGGAGCCACGTATGGAGCCTAACCCGAAAATGGTAAACAAAAAACAAGAAAGAAAGTCGGTCAAGCCCGACTATAACATACTCTGTACCAAGAAATTTTGTCTTTTGATCATAACTCGAAAACCGTTCATCCGATCTTCTTCATTCCTTTGGCGGATCGATAAGTTATTCTAATAACTAAATATGTCCAGAAGGAACAAGCCATCTATCTTCAAAGCTGTGGGAGATATGACGTTTTTTCTAAATTGGGGGGGCGGGAGGGGGCGTGGCCAAAATTGAAAATAAACTTGATCTGCCTGCAGACGTAAGAAGCATATGTCCCATACACGTCAAACCTCTATCTCTTACCATCTCTGAGATCTGAGCGTTCATACGGACAGACAGACGGACGGACAGACGGACATGGCTATATCGACTCGGCTGTTCATGCTGATCAAGAATATATATAATTTATGGGGTCGGAGATGCTTCCTTCTGGATGTTACATACTTTTGCACAAACTTATAATACTCTATGTACCTATGGTACAGAGTATAAAAACAACTATTCGCACTACACTATTTACACAGTGTTGGGTGATGGACGGGATTAGGGGGACGGGAGGGGGAAGTCTTCCTTCTAAAAAGCCTACAACTTAAATTTAATATTGTCAGTCACCTTGTCTGGGGTTCGAACTGAAATGTCAGTCGCAATAAAAACACAAATCACAAATGCCGGCATTTTAGTCCATACGACTATCAAGCACTCGCGCGGCTTTGTAGCACCTCTTAGTAATAAAAGGAAACGACAAGCGACGATTAGCGAATGGATCTACAAGCGTTTCGTGTAGATTTTCTATACATAGAATTCAGCATTTGAAATCCTAAACTTATATTTTGAGTTTGAATAACAAATTTCTAAATGAAAATTAGAGAAAGGTTAACTTTGGCTCCGCAGAAGTTTGTATACCACTGCAGCACGTTTTTATACCCGATACTCGTAGAGTATGCAAATGTATGTACAGAACAGGCAGAAGGAAGCATCTCCGATATCATAAAGTATATATATTCTTCATCAGCATCAACAGCCGAGTCGATATAGCCATGTCCGTCTGTCCGTCCGTCAGTCTGTATGAACACCTAGATCTCAGAGACTAGAAGAGCTAGAGCAACCAAATTTTAGATGTAAGCTAGTATTGTCTGCAGGCAGATTGTTGAATATCTCCTACAATTTGCAAACTATCGAGATTTTGCAGTATAGTGCTTGTGGCCAATATTTACAATCTCAGAAATTTTCATAAAGATCGGATAATAAATGGCAGAGTTAAAAAAACGTTGCGTACTTATCTGAGCTGATGAGGTTATTAAACACTAATTGCCTTGAGTAACGGGTATTTCGAAGCCGGGCAGGGCCGACTTTAACTTACGCTCTCGTTCTAACTAATTTGAAAAACACTTCCACTGAAAAAACAAGACTCTACTTTTATATGACAGCTATTCTATATAGATGTTCGATTTCGAACAAACTTAATGGAATCATGGGAATGCATAGAAAACTAAGATATATAAAGTTTGGAGGCGCTTTCATTGAAAACAAAAAAGTTCTTCCCACTGGAACTAGTTTTTCGGCCGAATATTCCTATGGCAGCTATATGCTATAGTCAGCCGATCCGGCCGGTTCCGATAAGTGTGAAGCGTATTTGTACTACAAGTCGTCGTGTAAAGTTTCGTAAAGATAGCTTTCAAACTGTAGGAGGAAGTCGCATAGAAAGAGTCGGACGGACAGACGGACGTGGCTATATCGACTCAGCTCTTCATGCTGATCAAGAATATATATACTTTACATGATCGGAGATGCTTCCTTCTTTGCGTTACAAACATCCTCGCCATTTTAATATACCCCCTGCAAACAAACAATTCTG
The DNA here is from genome assembly GCA_035044985.1 of Lordiphosa fenestrarum. Taxonomy (NCBI): domain Eukaryota; kingdom Metazoa; phylum Arthropoda; class Insecta; order Diptera; family Drosophilidae; genus Lordiphosa; species Lordiphosa fenestrarum. The sequence continues at coordinate 210,027 of JAWNNO010002952.1, forward strand.
AACTGATTTTGCTCCACAATTCCGTTTGGAATTTCCACTCGCTCAAGTAGGTTTTCAATATCTAAACGTTAATGTACATAGAAAACCCAAATTTTCTTTTGGTGCCGTATTCAGATTGCTGTGTAAAAAATGTAGATGTTATTTGGAAATCCGCAAATTTTTATACTCTGTACCGTAGGTACATAGAGTATTATAAGTTTGTGCAAAAGTATGTAACATCCAGAAGGAAGCATCTCCGACCCTATAAAGTATATATATTCTTGATCAGCATCAACAGCCGAGTCATGTCCGTCTGTACGTCTGTCCGTCTGTCCGTCTGTCTGTCCGTATGAACGCACAGCTCTCAGAGATGATAAGAGATAGAGGTTTTACATGTATGGGACACATGCTTCTTATGTCTGCAGGCAGATCTAGTTTATTTTCAATTTTGGCCACGCCCCCGCAATTTAGAAAAAACGTCATAGTTCCCACAGTTTTGAAGATAGATGGCTTCTTCCTTCTGGACATATTTAGTTATTATAATAACTTATCGATCCGCCAAAGGAATGAAGAAGATCGGATGAACGGTTTTCGAGTTATGATCAAAAGACAAATTTTCTTGGTACAGAGTATGTTATAGTCGGGCTTGACCGACTTTCTTTCTTGTTTCATATCGTTTAAGTAATCATCATGCCTCGTTTACTTTTATGCGTTTTATACAGATCCACGGCTTGTTTTTGGAAATACTATCGTGTCGAGAGGCTTCACAACCTTTTCCATAGACTTTTGCCAAAGTTTGAACTCTCTTTCACAAAAATGGCGCTTGGTGACCTAATTTATGGCGACTCCCTACCAAACCATGACTTAAGCCAGATGGTGAACTCTCAGAACTCTCGGAATGAGTTAGGTAGCTTGTTATGATGGCACAGCATACACCCTATCGGTATGTTTGTTGAACGATTCCTCTATGGTAAACATTTTCTAGTCAGTAAACCGAATAAGTCAACGAATGAACGCTGTTGTGAGCAAGTGGCCGGTGTGTCTCTTATATGCACAAAGTCTCAAGTCACTTTTTATGACGCACGACATTCAGTCCTTGCTGATATTCATCTCACGAGACATGATTTTCGGCTTGCGCAGTGGATTTCGACGAATTTGATCTTTCCCGGCTTTTAAGGCATATGGCTTTCACACAGTGCGCTGACGTAAGTATTTCGCTCGGTCTCTTATCATATCAGTATACTTAAATAACTTCACGATACGATTCACAAAGTTTCGGATGATTTCATGAACAACAGCGAGTACTAGGTATATCAGGCGAACGGCACACATCCTAGCTTTTATTTATTTAACTGACTTAGATTTCAATTTGAACCGGAACACTCCCGTTTCATCACTTAACTTATGGGTTTCAGTGATCTGCAGCAGTTGTCCTTTAACAATATTTCTCCATTATGCCTAGTGTCTACTGTATACACTATAAAAGTATTACAGGGCATCCTCACCGCTACCGCGGGCTTCCATTTAACATTAACGCTTTCATTAGCCCAGTTTTCGCATCGCTAACCGCCGCCCCGTTTATTGAGTCTCCATTTTTGGCGCTCATAAATCGAATTCATTGCCAATTTGCCGATCGTTGCTGCACTCGTTAAGTGCAGTTTAATGAGCTCTTCGTGGATGCGGCTCTTGGATTTTGGGAGTAGTCATGACGGGTGCGTGCTGGCCCAGGGGTTACAGTCCGGTTTTTGGGTAATTGCTCTGGCCCGTCAATAAGTTTTTATGGATTTCAATTATGTGCAGAGCCCGAAAATGTACTGTGTACTTGCAGTTGCTCAGCAATTACTGACACGATTGTAAATTACCGCCACTTGGAGTGGGTAATTGTTGAATTTGTGAACAGTATGTGAAAAGACATCTCAAGCTCTTGGCTCACATTTAACACCTTAGCCTAAGCCATATGTAAATACAGTCCAGGGCATTGTGTTCATCAGCTGCCGCTTGTTAAGAGTCCTCAAGGACTCGTCTGGACTCCCATTGTTTGCCTAATAAATGACTGGCCATTGTCAGTGGGTATAAATGTCAAAAGGTTGCCCCTGACACCCTCGGGCCCTGAGTGTCGGCGCGGCGGTCAAAAGCGAGAGCTAGGACAAATAAAACTATGTACGGAATGGCCGTTTTCGCAAACTGTAGCAAAATGTACTGGCAACCCCTCGGCGAGCGATCATTTAAGTGTCATTAAGATGGAGAGAGGGAGAGGATCGACAGGCAGCTGGCGCAGCTTGAGCTCGCCATTTGGTCAACTAATGGAGCTGAGGTGCCGCCCATATCGACAGAGCGGAATGATGAAGTTGTTGCGGTGATCATGGACGATGAACGATCGAGTAAGCCAATTTGTTGGCAACTCGTTTGACGCGTTTTGTCAATTAAAATCAAATTCGTTTCGTTGCTAAAGCAAATGTTGGCCACGCAAATGGAGATCGGCCACACGATGGTTGGACGGGGGGAGTAAGCATTAGTGATGAGTTGTTCAGTTGCTCACGCATTGGGTACGATCATAGCAATGCGAACAACGAATCACTGAACAAGTAGATGCGTTGCTAAAGTGAACAAACAACAATAAGTGAGCAAAGAGCACTGGTGAACCGAGTGACTCAACCGTCTTTGTTCACTGAATTGAGTCGATTTACTCAACACTAGCGTGCACACATAGGTAGACGTATCCATTAACCACTTAGGCACGACTGCAATAACTTTTAATCAACCAATAAATTTTCAACAATTTATCAAAAGCAAAAGGCAAAACGTAAAAAAATCTTGTTCGACCAAATTGCCTCTAATAACCGCAATCGATCGTTATTTTTTGTGGTTATTAATACGGATGCGTGTCTGAGCTGTAGCTGGTTGCCGGAGCCATCTCGGCTTCTCAGGTAGTTCACAAGTAACTGCAAATTGCTGCCGTCGATAAAACTCCAAATTGGTTTGGCAGCATCCGCGATCGCCGTCGCTGGACAACTGCGGCAATCGATCGCTGAATTTGCCTAATGGCGACGGCCACTCAACACAAACACCGGCCGGGAGACTGGGGACCGAGGATGCTCAATCTTGATTGACAGAGCACGGCCGATCGCCAAGGCCCCTGCAGATCGGCAGATCTCGGCGATGTTTACGCGCGCATTTAGCATGTTGTAAAAGTCTGATGGCGTCCATTATAATCAATTGGCCGGGCTCGTAAAACTAAATGATCCCGCAGGAGAATTAAGCGCCAATTACGCGCAGCTCAGAACGAAAATGAGAGAAGAAAAAATATGTATGGTTGCCATTGGCGCTGGTGTAGTCTCAAATTTGGGGCGCGATCAGAAGGCCGGGAACAACCAGGCGAAGCAGAAGAAGCGGAGAGAACCAAAAACAAAAGCAAAAAACCCCCGACTGGCCCGACTTAATTGCAGCATTTAAGTTGTCTTATTGATCATAATAACTCCATAATGGCGGAACATGTGCGTACAATATAATAATCAGACAAAGGATCGAGTGAAAATTGCGAACGGGAAATGCTGAGACAAGACGCAGAGATCGCCGATCGCCCCAAGGACCGAGCACAAGGGCTTCGAAAGTGGAGCAGGCGCTGATCTCGTTGTGTTGCCCGCTTCCAACTTGTTGTTGCTGTAATGAGAGTGTGAAAGCAAACAAGCTGTAAAATTAAAAGCAATCGTGTCCCCTTCTCCCGGCGTGGCTCTCTCGCTCGATCTCTCATGATCAGCTTGCAGAAAATTGATCAACTTGTAAATGGGAAATGAGCTCAAAAATTCAACTCAATCAGCTTAATGGCCTGCCAACTTTGTAAGCTGCGTGCACCGAAGGCACTTGCTGATGATGGCAAGAGAAGACAGAGTTAGAGGCACAGCAGATCTGGACGAGGCAGCAGGCAGGTGGCTTTTAATTAAATGAGCAGTTCTGGGTTAATCGAAAGTTCAAACAAAGTTCAGGTAAATTGGAACTTGAAAGGGAAGTGCCAAAGTCTTTTTATTAACCAGATTAAGGCAGATCAAGTTTTCATTCGCCATGAACACTCAAACTGTAACCGCGCTGAGATAAATCCAGAAGGAGTAATTTAACGCTCTTAGAAAAAAACTATCCGTTCTTGGATTTTGAAGAGGTTCGCTCTTGAAATTGAACTAAATACGTTCTGTGTTTGGTGATTTTAGGCGAGGGGAGTGAGCTAAAAAGAAATTTGAGAGAATAGCGTTGAGTCCGCTATCGCAGTTTCGAGTTTTCAAAGGGAGATGGGTGTGCGTTGGGAAAAAACCAAGAAGTTTCGTACTTGCTGAAGTTATTGAAGCTCTTAGATCAAGAAAAAGAAATCAAAATTTATAGAATTTTCTAATTTTATCGTTTATACTTTTGTGTGAATCCATTATTCATTATCCACGTCGAATGCCATAACTATGGGGCTAATAACTTCGACAATTAGTTATGGCTTATCTGTACCAAAGGTACACAAAGAATATTTAGTTTGTGCAGAAGTCTGCAACAGACAGAAGAAGGCATCTAAAGTATATATAAGTATATTCGTGATCGGCATCAACAGCTGAGTTGATAAAGCCATGTTCATCTCTCTATCTCAGAGATGGTAAGAACATTTGTCACAAAGGTGATGGGCAGCACTACACACACCTACCATACACCAACACGACACGACTCTAACACGAATAGCACATTTTAAACACGCACACAACATGCACGATAAACAATTTCTACTCCCAACACGACAAGACGCTCACGAATATATTTCTTTAGCCTGATTTTCTTCCCTATATTCATGAAATTCTTCAAGTGTTGTCGGTAAAGTTCATGTGTTAGTTAGAATAATAATTGGCCAATATAAGAGATTTTCGTATAAAGGCTTTTATTTCGAGCTACATCTAAAGTTTTCTCAGTTTAGTTCAAAGTATGATCGTTTATACGAAAATCTCTAGAGATTTCTGGGAAACCCCCGAATATCTCGAACTACATTTTGTTTCGCTGTACTAAAAACCAACCCACATTATTAAGATATTTGGGTACAACAAACGCTTTTCCAGTGATTTCAAAATTCTGGATTTAAGCGAGGATATGTATTCCGCAATTTTGGTGTGCAATGTTTTTTTTAGTCTGTTGTAAGTTTATACATAAATATGGATGTCGGTGTTTCTTTAAAACATACAACTTTCTGAGCATTCTGTGGAGTTAAGTAGTGCTGATTTATGAAGTGTAATGGCGCATCAGGAACACGTCGTGTTCGGTCGTGCGTTTCTGTGACACGAAGAAAAACACGACAAGTGCCCAACTCTAGTACAGAGTATGTTTGCAAAGAAATAATGCTACTGACGGACGGACGGTACGCCTGGCGTTCTCAGGGATACAGAAGCTGTCAAAAATCATGGGCGGTAAATGAGAAAAATAAAACGAAGTTTATGGTCAACGCGCAGTAGACTCACGCGTCTTGGACAATCTATTGCAATGGGAAACAACAACTTCAGAGTTGATAAGGATTTTGTCTACCTCGGAACGATGATAGCCGGCGACAACAACATCAGTTTGGAAATTCGTCGAAGATTTTCTCTTGCAAACCGATGCTCAGTAGGGAGTTCAAAAAGAGATCCCTCCCGAAACTGAAAATTGTGCTTTACAAGTCGCTTACCATCCCAGTCCTGCAATACGGCGCTGAAGCATGCACTGAAAAAAGAAATTAGTCCGAAACGAGATTGAAAACAGGTTAATTTCGGATATTCTTGAGCCGACCCCGGAAAAGATTGATTTCACTCCCACTTTTTTTTTAAACAGGATCAATTGAAGCCTGCTCCGGGACTACCCTGTTTTCAATCCCGTTTCTATGATTTCAGATTATTTTTTCTGTGTGGACATTAATAAAAGTGGATAAGGCGGCGATCGGCGTGTTCGAGAGAAAAATTCTTAGAAGGATTTATGGACCTCCAATTGTTGGCGATGAGTTTCGAACCCGAATCAACCGCGAACTTAATGAGTCACTAATCTAGTGAAGCGCACAAAGCAACAGCTATGACAGACTATGGGAAAAAAACCAAGCTGGGACGACCGAAACAGCTTGATGTGACCAACTGGTACCAGCTCGCACAAGACAGAGGCGAGTGGCGGCCAATAATTGCAACGGCCAAGACCGTCAAGCGGTTGTGACTGAAATGTCGGGCCAAAAAAGAAGAAGAGTTTGTTTCAGACAGGCTTGACTTAGTATCTTACTTGTTAATTTCGACTCTTAATAAATATCAGGGATGCAAACCACTCGAAAATAAGTGTTGGTTCGGTTCAGTGGTTCGTAGAATTTCTGAACCGCTGGTTCGGTTCAGTACATGGTTTTTGGAGCTAACTGAACCGCGGTTTCGGTTCAGTTCAGTGGTTCACAAAGGCACATAAAGAAATATTATAATTTTTGTATAAATGTGACTATTCGAACACTTTTGAAATTTAATTCTTCTAATCCATTTGAATATCTTTAAAATCTTTAGAAGAATGTGCATATTATTATGTCGGACTTTCAGAATTCGTCTATAAATTCCTAGAGGAATGCCCTTCGAAAAGAGAGAATGTCAGCTAGAAAAGAATACGTTCCATGCATCTTACATGCCCTATTAATCATATCATACGAAAAAAACTCTGCTGTCTAAGATTGAATTAAGGTAAAGAAGATTGAATTGGAAATATTGTCTACTAGAGGAAAAAGACATATTGATGACAAGAATATTAAGCGATAGGCGGGCCATTGCAGAAGACTTACAGTATTACAAGTTGTAAAATTTGTGTCAAGTCATCCTATGTAGAGGATCCAACGAAATGTATAAAAATTATCTTCGATTCAAATTCCCAAATTAATCAAAAACATTGGGGAAAGCGATTCCAGTTAAAACTCGTAAGAAAGCTGAACCGAACCGAACCGTTTTCTTTTGTGGTTTTCGGTTCGGTTCAGCAATTCTGATAGGAAGCCGGTTCGGTTTGCGGTTCGGTTCACTAGCTGGAATATGCGGTTCGGTTCGGTTCAAAACCGGTTCGGTTCAGTCCCTTGTGATTTTAAGTGAAAAGTTTCAGAATCACTTTATACTTTCAAATTCTTATCCAGAAGTTAGAAGTTGTTAAAATTGGCCAGATGTTCTTAACGCACAGAAGAATGCATCTTCGACCACACAAAGTACAGGGTTGCCCATATTCGACGGACCCATGTTTTTTTTTTTAAAAAATCAAAGAAAAAAATAAAAATTTGGCGGTTAGCAATCTTAATCATTTAATTTGTTCCAAGTAGATTTGTTTACATCAATTTTTGAATATGATTTCTCTCAAATGGCCGCCTCTGGCGTTGATGGCGTATTGTGCCCTTTTTGCAGCATTTTCCATCGTTTTCGCCAACATTTCGGCCGGAATAGCGGCTATTTCTTCACGAATGTTGTCCTTGAGCTCTTCTACGGTCCTTGGCCTGTTAACGTAAACCTTTGACTTCAAATATCCCCACAAGAAGAAGTCAGGCGGCGTCAAATCGGGCGAACGCGGTGGCCAGTCCAAATCACCACTTTTCGACATCAAACGGCCCGGAAACAATTTCTTCAGAAAATCGATTGTTATGCGACTTGTGTGCGGTGGAGCGCCGTCTTGTTGAAACCAGAACTGCCTCATACGCTTTCGACGAATAATTGGCATCACAAAATTGGTCATCATGTAGCGATAACGCTCCTGGTTGATGGTAACAGCATGGCCATTTTCATTTTGGAAGAAAAACGGCCCAATGACCGTTTTCGCACTAACGCCGCACCAAACTGTGACTTTTTCGTCATGAAGAGGCACTTCTTGAATCTCCTGAGGATTTTCAGTGGCGTAAATACGGCAATTTTGCTTATTTACGGTCCCATTCAATGTGAAATTTTAATTTTTTAAAAGCACGTTGAGTTTTCACAATTGACTTGTTCTGTTGAATGTAAATTTCAACTATTTCAGAGCGCTCGCGTGGCGTGTATTGTTCCATGGTAAAAATCTGCTTGGACTGACGCTTCAAACGCGGTATGTCATTAAGCGATCTGACATCTCTGTCAAAAGTTATGGCGTTGCCAGATGGGTCCGTCGAATATGGACAACCCTGTATATATATATTATTCATCAGAATGACGAGTTGAGTTGATTTAGTCATGTCCGTCCGACTGTTTCTGTGCTATCTTCTCCGTCATTATACCCGTTACTCGGACAGTAAAATGGGTATACACGGTTCGCCATCTTAAGTGTCGGTATGGCAACACTGAATAAATATAAAAACAAACAACCGATTGCTATATGTTGATCCTGTACAATTTATTTCGACTACTTTTTGAACACAACATCAATCAAGTGGCCGCCTTTATTGGCCACAACAAAATGTGCCCCTTTTGCGGCATTTTCCATCACATTTTCGAGCGTCTCAGTCGATAAAGTGGCGATTTCGGCACGAATGTTGGCCTTAAGCTCTTCAATGGTCGATTATTCTCGATGAACAGCGTCACTATTTCGGCACGTTGTTTTGGTGTGAAGCGTTCCATGGTCAAAATTGTACTAGATTCATGTTTCCAAAACATGTCTAACAAAAGCAATCGGTTGGTAAATGTCAAAGTTATTCAGTGTTGCCATACCGACACTTTAGATGGCGCACCCTGTACTAAAGTCGTGCAAATGTTTGTAACAGGCAGAAGGAAGCATCTCCGAACTCATAAACTATATATATTCTTGATCAGCATCAACAGCCGAGTCAATATAGCCTTGTCTGTCTGTCTGTATGAAAACCTTGGAAAAAAGTCATATCTCCCACAGTTTTAATAATAGATGATTGGTACCTTCGAGAGATATTTAGTAATTGGGACTATTTATCGATCCACCAATTGGTAAAGATCGAATGACCGGCTGTCGAGTTATGATCAAAAGACTGTTCGCTGCTGCAGCGCAGTAACAGTGCTGCTTTCAGCTGCTACTGCAGCATAAATATTTATGGTGAGCGTATAATTATACTCTGTACCGTAGGTACATAGAGTATTATAAGTTTGTGCAAAAGTATGTAACATCCAGAAGGAAGCATCTCCGACCCCATAAAGTATATATATTCTTGATCAGCATCAACAGCCGAGTCGATATAGCCATGTCCGTCTGTCCGTCTGTCCGTATGAACGCACAGATCTCAGAGATGGTAAGAGATAGAGGTTTGACGTGTATGGGACATATGCTTCTTATGTCTGCAGGCAGATCAAGTTTATTTTCAATTTTGGCCACGCCCCCTCCCGCCCCCGCAATTTAGAAAAAACTTAATATCTCTCACAGTTTTGAAGATAGATGGCTTGTTCCTTCTGGACATATTTAGTTATTAGGATAACTTATCGATCCGCCAAAGGAATGAAGAAGATCGGATGAACGGTTTTCGAGTTATGATCAAAAGACAAAATTTCTTGGTACAGAGTATGTTATAGTCGGGCTTGACCGACTTTCTTTCTTGTTTTATTGGTACAGAATATGTTATAGTCGGTCTTGACCGACTTTCTTTCTTTTGAGCATTCAAGATTCACGGTTACTTTTCCGTTTCCTTGTTGATCAGTCTTGTATCAGCTCTTCACTGACCTCAATAATGACCTCAAATGAAGTGATTGGACAATTGCTATGCAAAATTTGCCAATCTACCCACTCACTCGCACCCCTCGAAAGTGACATGTTACACTCCCCATGGAATGCCACAATTTTTATTACAAACACATTGCACGCTTCCCTCCAATTTTTGGCAACCAAACTAAGCATAATAAATTAAGCCATTTAACATAATTTCGCTACCAGAGTACGTCGAATGGCAACAGCTGGTCAACGAGGGGACAACGCATGTGCCAAATGCCAAATGCAAAACGCAAACCGGAGCATAAGCCAATGGGCCAGACAATGGCGGAGCGTGTGGGTGCAATCAACAGGGGAGACGGGGCACACACTCTCTTGGGTAATTTACAGCACTGCAACTGGCCACTGAATAGCGCAACTAATTTTCAAAAGGAATGCCAAACAAAAACGCTGCAATAAACGATGTCCACTTAGCCGAACAAAAGGACCCACAAAAGGATCTACCACTGTAGGCGTGCCTGGAGAGTGAGAATGCGAGGATATCTATATCCAATAAAAATTGGCTGGCTTTAATTAATGAAAATGCAATGACTCGGAGGTGTTGCCCCCGTTGCCTTATCCGTGTCTGAGATCGCGCTGAAAGCAGCTGCTGCAGCAGACCTTAGGGTCCTTCAAGGAGGACAGGCAGGCAGTCACATTGTTCCTATGCGGCTTGACAAATTTATAACAAATATTCACGCGTGCCTTTGTCACCTCGCCATAGTTCAATTATTGTTGTCCAATTGCCACTTTAGGTGTTCTTTGATTTCACATGAAAAATCGCCCCATTGTCAGTCGTTTGCACATTTTGTGCCGAGTCAACAATAAATCCCCTAAAAAAACACAGCAGAACAATTAAAACAAATTTTCGAATCCAATGACTCTTTTATGTGTTTCTTCTGGCTGCCTTTGTTCAGGGGTTGGCATTGGGAAATTTTCTATGGAACTTTAAGCGTCAAATAGGCCAGTCACAACATTCCCAGTCAAAGTCAATTCCGAAACAAAACACAGTTAAAATGGATTTGCACGCCGCAAAAAAACTGCCAAAACTGCCAGCCTGGGCGTTAATTTCATTTGCATGTCCCTGCCCCTGTCCCAACTGGTTTCCGATCCTCGCCTGCATTTCAGCGAAATCGCGCGATAAAATGCATAACAACTTCATTCACAGCAGGCGATGCCATAAAAGTGTTTTAAATCGTGTTAATAATTTTGTGCTGCGAAAAAATTTCGAATTGAGAAAAGTCCTGCTGTGCGCCCGGCACGTCATCCACACCAGCCTGTCCCCCCGCTTGGCGTGGTATCCCTGCGCATATTGCACTCCCAGAATGGTTTCATCTCGTTCATTGCCATATTTTGGGGCCTGAAGGGCTGGCGAACTCTCTTCGTGGCCTATTCGCACCTGCAATACAAAAATTTAAATTGCGCCTGCTGAAATGTATCTGCAGGCTGCTCGATCTTCATCACGTGATCAATGCAATTAATTATAATTTGTCGTTAATAAACAGTAAAAAAAAAAAAATAACCATAGAGACGGAGAAGGAAAGGTCTACTTGGAACGAGAGCTGTGCATATAATTTCAGCAGCCCAGTTGGAAGATTGCGTGTGGAGAATATTTGAATACATAAAGATTTTGCCTTCATGGGCAATTGGGAGTGTGGACATGATGATGGACAATGATTGACAAAAGGGTTCTGAGGACTCAAAACATGGAACGAGAGTTTTGTTTATTTTCTGGTCAACAAAGAAACCAATTTCCTGACCGATTAGCAAATATGAGGTCGATATGATATAGTTTGCCGATTCGGTTTTATACTTAAGTTAAGGAAATGGTAAGTACAAAAATACTTAATTCGATTTCTATAATCCTGATATACTTGAATTAAGACTATTTCAGAATATATCAGAAAATCAGAATATTCATTCTTGAATTTTAAGAACTTGGCTCATAAAATCTAACCAAATTCATTCTCAGTTTGGTGTTTATAGGCGAGGGGAGTAAGTTAAAGAATCTGCAATAGGAGAACAAGCACATTTGAGAGAATAGCGTTGAGTTTGCTTTCACAGTTTCGTTGGCCCAGCAGAGAGCGCCGTCGATTTTAGCACTCATGTTGTTTTGAAATTCCCAAGCTGTTATGGCATTGCACGCATAAAGAGATGACTGTTAATAGGCAAAGACTGTGGCTACTTTATGGTGCTGTGTGTACCTCGAGCACTCTTGAATTTGATACATAGTTTGACAATTTATTTGCTTTGAAATGACCTCAAACAAAAAAGGATAAGCAACTGATTTTAAAAATAGTTGTTCGATTGGAATATGGATGCCCTTCAATTAAAAACTATGGACCTCTTTGTTCAAGAGTGAACGATCTTACTCTTGAACCTGATTGATACAAGAACGAGCATTCCGGGTATTTGACAATGTACTGTGCTCTAGATTCAAGAATGTGCAATCTTTGATTTGAGTAGCACTTGATTCAACAATTATTCGTCATAATTTAGAATGATTTGTGCTCGTTTCAAGTATTAAAGCTCTTGGATTAAGAAGAACGTGATCATACTTGAATCAAGAATTTTCATTCTTTTCAAACTAAGCATTCTTGATCGACGCATGAAGTTATCTGTTTTTTTTTTGCGCTAGGTGTATAACTGTAGGTCAGAAATCTACCATCACTTCATATAAAAAGTGTTAGAACCAGTTGAGAATTTTAAGTACAGATTTGTAGTAGCTTTGCAGCTTGTAGTTTTCATCGTAAGCCTACTTTGTACTCAATGCAAGATATTTTATATTTGAATTAGGTTCGTCCTGCGTAAGTAGTCATAAGATATTAAATGTAGGTACGAAAAGTTACCGAATAATCCACGTAGATTATCAATTTGTCAAGGGAATGAAAAGATTGGATCAACGGAAGTCGAGTTAAGAGCAAAAGAATGATCTTTGCAGCGGCTCTATAGCAGCGATGCTTTCAGCTGCAGCATACAAATTCATACTGAGCATACACTTTCGTCAGCACAGAGTATATTACAGTCGGGCTTGACCGACTTTCTTTCTTGTTTATAACGTTTAATTTGATCATTTTTAAACCAAATGTAGGCCTGCTTTTGTGGATATATTTAGTAAGTTTCCCACTATTTTATGACCGAAGCAAAATTTATTTCATAATTTTTGTATGAAAATTTTAATTTATTTCTCGTTTTCTCTTTTAAATATGAGGTCACTTTTCCTTAAGGTTAAGCCGTCATGTCAGATTGGGTCTTGCGTTATTAGCAAGCCGCTTGGCTCAGTTTTTAGAGCGTTGGCTTAGAGCCTAGACGTGCTTTAAGGCTGACAGAAAGTGAGAAAAAGTTAAATTTTTTTATTTATTTATTTATTACTTACTTACTTCCTAGTGCTACAAGTTTTGTAAAAACTTATGATTAGGGCACTAGTCACAAAAATAAATAGTTACAAAGTTTTAAAATAGTCCTTAAATCTAAATAAATTAACATTAACATTGCAGAGACATTATGAAAAGCATTGAGGGATACAAAGTACTTAATAAAAATAAGTTATTCTAATCATAGCATTAATTTCTTAATTTCTGGAGAGTTGATTTTTAAAATGTGCAAATAGATTAACTCGAAATTGAGGTGCGCTTCTAATTGTCTTTAAGTCGTGCGGCAGATTGTTCCAGAGGCGAACAGCAAATATACAGGGTGCGCCATATAAAGTGTCGGTATGGCAACACTGAATAAATATAAAAACAAACAACCGATTGCTATATGTTGATCTTGTTCCTTTAATTTGGTCCTGTACAATTTATTTCGACTACTCTTTGAACACAACATCAATCAAGTGGCCGCCTTTATTGGCCACAACAAAATGTGCCCTTTTTGCGGCATTTTCCATCACTTTTTCGAGCGTCTCAGTCGATAAAGTGGCGATTTCGGCACGAATGTTGGCCTTAAGCGCTTCAATGGTCTGTGGATCGCTGGCGTAAACCTTGCTTTTTAAATAGCCCCACAAAAAGAAGTCTGGGGCGGTCAAATCTGGAGATCTGGGTGGCCAGTCAATATCGCCTCTTTTTGATACCGGCCCAAACAGTCACTTTTTGGTCGTGTAAAGGTATTTCATGGATGCGGTGTGGATTTTCCGTGCCCCATATGCGACAATTTTGCTTATTAACACCACCAGAAAGCGTGAAATGGGCCTCATCGGTCATCAAAATTTGTTGAGTTGAGTTAGCACAATTGAACGATTATTTTCGATGAACAGCGTCACTATTTCGGCACGTTGTTTTGGTGTGAAGCGTTCCATGGTCAAAATTGTACTAGATTGATGTTTCCAAAACATGTCTAACAAAAGCAATCGATTGGTAAATGTCAAAGTTATTCAGTGTTGCCATACCGACACTTTATATGGCGCACCCTGTATAGAAATGTTTTCCGATGAAGATAGTCGATGTCTTAGGCAGACGATTTTATTTGTACGTCGGGAGGCAGAGAACTCAAGTTTTTCATATAGGTACTTTGGTACTAATAAGCTTGTGTAAAAATATGAATGCTCTATATTGGATCCAACCATCTAGATTAAGGTCAAAAAGCTTGATAGAATATTCTGAAATGTGGTCAAATGGCTTTATGTCTAAAAAGTATCGAGCAATATTGTTGTAGACTACATTTTGTTTGTGCATGCTTGCTGCATCACTGTTGCCAAAGATTTCCACGCCATAGAATAGGCCACAGGCTACTAACAGTCGTATACACATAGGATGAAAGTGCTGTGTGAAATGCAGTTGTCTGAGGATTCCATATGTTTTGCCTACAGCCTTATGTATATGATCGCACCAGGAAAGAGTTTGGTTTATTATGATTCCTAAATTGCATACTCTTTCTGCATACTCTATAGTCATATCTTCAATTTTTAATTTTGGTAGATGTACTGTGTCAATTGCTTTCTTATAAATTACAATGCATTTTGATTTTACTGAATTTAATCCCAGACCATTCTTATTTGACCACTCATTAACTTCAGACAGCTCACTGTTGGACACATTAACACATACAATAACTTTAGACAAAGGACGACCAACATACAATTGAACATCATCAGCGTACATATGAACTTCACACTCTGACAGGACATCTGGAAGATCATTTACATATATAGAATACAATAATGGGCCAAGAACAGAGCCCTGTGCAATTTTTCTGTTAATGAGCTGCTAAACCTTAATTCTAGTCTTCTCCGTTTTTTAGTGTGGTTAATTCGAAACCCAATTTTTTAATTTTATTTGCGTGCCGTCGGTGTCCAAGCAATTCATTTTGCTGACACTCAGTTACTCATCGTTGTGTTTCTTCAACCCATCTGTGAATCGATCTTTAGCTCTCCTTCCTCCAACCTCACCACCAATAATTTTCCTCAATTTTTTTTTTATCCGGAACTCCCGTTTTTCGTGCTCTCATCTTAAATGGCAATAAGAACAGCAATAACTTCAGTTCGGCCTGTGGATTTGGGTTGTCTCGATTGGGTCGTCCCTCTGTTAGGCCTGAGCACATAGCCCAATGCATATTTCACATCATAATAATGAAAGCCTTACGATTGGGGCCTGGACTAGGAATATTTATGAGCACATAATGTGATAATAAGCATGCGCTGAATATCCTGCGGAACTTTCGTTCAAGAACCCTGGCCAGAGGTTCAAATGTTAAGACGCTTTTCGTGTTGCAGCTCAATTGCTCAATTATTAGGTGCAGACGAGCGATAGGCGTGGTAAGGCGGGTGGGGGGGACGACGGTCAAATTATACGCCTGCGTTAGGCAAGTGAAATAAAAGTCCATTACAAATGAAATCAACAACTCATTGCTCATCGAACGGGTGAGAGCAGCGGTCCCAGGCTCCTCCGCCATCTGTGGGCCGGCTCCGCCGATAAGCAGCAATTTTTGAAGTTGAACCCCATTAAAATATGATAAATTGCGTCTATTCTGTGGAGTTGATTTTAACAAGACAATTTAACAAGCGTAATTTAATATTTGACAGAGTGAGCAGTACCATCTCTAGCCGTCTCCCTCTAACCGCAACGACCATGAAAATGATGTAAAGCCGCTGGTTCAACGAGAAATGTATCTCACCCTGGGGAACACTTGAACGCCAACCGAAAAATTGCCTGGGTTGGGACTTGAACCGTTAATCTCGGCGAGGCCATTGCTGGCGCAGTTGTTGTTGCTGTTGTTGTGGCTGTTGTCAGCGGTGGTGGCTGGGAAAGGGAAGCATTTTCTGGGGTGGGTTTCATTGTTAAGCATTATAAATTAAGTGGGTCGCTGCTTGCGATAAGGTAATTGGGGTGAAATGTGAGCATGACATTGGTGAGAGGATGAGTTACAGGACCAAATGCTAATCATTCGAATGTACTCCAATCGAATGATTTATGCCTCAGCTTATTGCCTGACTTAACAAATTAAAAGTGGATTAACTAAATGGGGCAATTAATAAAAAAGAAACTTCAAAGCTTCAAGCAAATCGCATGTTTACTCTATCGATAATTACCTGCTTTCGATGCAGTTTTGGCTTCGGGTAATTAACCTGATCCACATAAACCCAAAATTGCCGTCGGCCATGAAACAAATTTATTGCCACAGGCCGAGTCGAAAAAAGGCTAAATGAAACCCGCAACTAAATAGCCACAAATCAAAATCTGACTTTAATTAATTAACCTCTTGAGTGAGCCAGATTGAGAGACTGCGAGTGTGGGGCAAACCATTTGATTGAGCTGTGAGCATAAATCTTCCAATGAAAGGCTTGATTATACCCTAAGAATTCTAATTGGATGTGGGAAAGTTGTCGTGAAGTTATCTAGCTACTCCTGTGTTTTGAGGAAAAGAAAAACATTCGATTTTACTTATTTGCCTTGAAGGTTTTGGTGGACTATAAGTGAATTGAGCACTTGCTCTAGTTTTGACTAGAGCTCCCAAAATATTTCTATGTACATTGTTTGAACTTGGGATATATTAACTAATCAGTATTCAGGTACCTTTCAGACTCGGGACATTTAAATAACAAGTTTTTGTCTCTAATTAATTACACACCCGGTCATCTTCACAAGCTGTTGGCGCTGGCCTTGAAGAAATATGCCATGAAAAAGCTGCTCAAACTTTGCCCTTCAGATTCGGCGTTTAACTGTGGGTCCCTTTCTGTTGTGCGAATATTAGAATTACACAAGCCAAAAGATTGAGAGGAACTCGCTTTGGCCGAGTAAAGCCAAATATTTATATTTCTTGAAGCTCAAAAAGGTCAAATGAAGAAAAACAACATTATAAGAAAATAATGCATACAGTCAATCAGATTGGACAAGCATTGATACAAATTTATGCATAAATTTTCCGAAATTTTAGAAAATTTATTTTTGTTCCTTTCTCCTAGTTTCTAACTCCTTACAACCTAAGTTAAGTCAGTGTCAGACAAATATGGCTACCGGCGTTCTAGACCAATCGGGAAAGAATATAAGCCGTTGTGTACTTGAAATTTCAAGTATAAATTGAGTACTAAGCATTCTTAACTTGAATTATGACCAAATATTATTAAAATGAGAGCAAACGTTCTTGCATCAAGAACATTTTGTACTCACAGTAACATGAAAAATTCAAGGAAAGCGAGTTCTTAGTTCAGGTACAAAATATGTTAGATTGAGTACAAAATAGACTCATAGTGCTATCTACACAAAGTGTGGAACAGAAAATTGAAATTTTTTTTAAGGAAGTCTGTTCTTAAACTTCCCAACTGGTTTATGGGCCTTGGATATTTCTTTGGTTCAATACAGAGACCTAGTTTAAGAACCAAGTGGGAATACTTACTTACTTAATATATCCCAAAACAGTCTGAAATCAAGCATTTCGGGATTGAAAAAATCGTACTTGATATAAGAATTTTGTAAATCAAGTATTTACCGTACCGTACTGTGAGTGTACAACATTAAGCTACACTAATGAACAAAAAGCACGAGTTTCTCTAACTCACCAGCAATCCCTACACGTCCCCTAAAGCACTACCCCCATCGATGGAAAATCAACCTCCCACATTTTCTAGGTATTTTAGCCAAATTTTCACAAAACCAGGCCTCTCCACCCATAGCCCTTGTGGCATAAAGTCTTTAGGCAGTTCACACCGAATGCTTGCCGAAGTCAATCATCACTGAGTATCAGAAAGAGAGCTGAGCTGAGAGCGCACAGTCAGCAGAAAAAAGGGTATTAAAAAGAATCCATTGGATTATTTTGCACCTCCATTTGGACGGGATATGTCTTAAATAAACATTATATCATCCGACGGAACTGAAAATCATCGAAAGCATATGATTAAAGATCATCATTTGGATGACTTTCAGCTCCATTGCATGATTACTGGATATTAACAACTTGACCTTTTTTGTATCTTTATTCTTTTGTATGGTTATTGTACCATAGTTTTAAATATATATCTATTCGGGGTTTCTTTAATGTGACCAGGTGCGTTTAGCCAACTTCACTCTGACTCTGAACGTTGTCTTGAAAATCCTTGGCCATAAATGGGACCATCATATTGCGGTTTCGTTTTCATTAGATCGTAAAAAATCAATACTAAGTGCTTTGCACATTTCATTAACGACCCACATTTCAAACCGCATATCTATTCCTCTAATTAAATTTAACAAGCCAATCAACAACATTTTATGACATTCAAAAACAAATCTCTTGAAACAATGGCTGCAATTAGCCGCGCACAAAAACCGCAGCCATTTATTTAGTCTTCATAGACCGCACACCATGTGAGTTTTAATACCACGCTTGAAGTGGTTTTGCAATGAGCTACGAGTGAAGGGGAGAGTGGTGGGCCACTCGGAAATGTTGACAGATAAAAGTTCAGCGAACCCCGAAAATATAGAAATTACCAACCAATAAGCAGGCATTGTTTAATGGCCGCCATATCAACGCAATTATTTCCAAATTGTCTCGTTAGGTTTTGAAAATGCACAGCAATTACACTTACCCGCTAGAAGTATACAGAGTGTGGTGGAGTTTATATAGACTATAGCCAGAGCGTTACGCTTCAACTCACACAAATATAGAACATTCACACACAGTCACAGGAAGTGTGCACTTAAGTAGATTTTGAATAGTTTCTAATTAACGGCGACAAACGGCGTAACGAGATTGGGGTTGAATGGCTGAACTGAATGAATGACTGACTGACGAACTGATCGGTGAAGGGTGAGAGGCAGAGAGGGAGGTGTCACCTAAAATCAAGGGGAAATCGTTCTCAAAACTAGGTGCGAAGAGGACTCTAAAATTAGCTAGGCATACTTCAGCATCTAAATACATTCCGTCTAGTTTCAATTTGATTCAAGAGTTCTAGAGTTGATACCAGAAAGAACATGCTTGGTTATTGACAATGCAATGTGCTTTTGATTCAAGAATGAGCAATCTTGGATTTGAGTACGTTAAAGCTGTATTTCTACTTGTCGAGATCTCAAATGAGATGGGTGAAAAATTCCACAGCAACTCATAAGAGAACTCAAATAGCGTACTTTTAATACCGCTTTTCATGTATTTATGTGCTTCTCAAGTTGACCATTACACTTGTCTGATATCTCAGTTAAGATAAAGAGATGATTCTAGATTTACGTCATGATTTAAGAATGTTTCGTACTTAAATCATGTAATGAAGCTCTTGGATCAAGAAAAACGGGATCAAAAATACATTCTTGAATTAAGAATATCGCTCTTAGGTCAAAAGCTTTTATTCTTATCGAACTTTTGACATTAAGCATTCTTGATTCAAGTATAAAATGTTTAAGTAAAATGTGTTTATGTTTTCTCTTAGTGTATAGCTAGAGCAACAGGTATCTCAATTTACTACTGACGGTGGAGAAAACTGCGATGACTATTTCAAAGAAGTTTAATTGCAGATGAAATTTTTACTTACTTAAGATTAGGGAACAGTCAGTTATCTAGCAAAGAAGATTCGCTGTGGTCATCCAATAAGCAAGCTCTTCCAGTAGTAGATTTGGAGCCAAAGATTTGCTTCAAGCGTTCATTCTCTGTTGGCACGACCAAACCTACATTTTTGAATCAAGCATTTACAGTGACAGAACATCTTAAGTAATTTTAGTACAAAAGTTGTTTGGTTAAGTACAAAATAGACCAAGTTGAGACCATAATGATAACTACTTGAAATTTTCTAAAACGCTTTCGTTGGCAGGCAAACGGTGTGGTGATGGCGCTTATATCCTCTACACTAGAGGTGCACACGAAATAAATATCAATTTACGCACGATTCACGTACATAGTTTATTGATCATAGGCTTCAGGCACTTTTTATAAAGGCGACATGAAATATCACGCACGACAAAAATGATTTCTCAAATTGTTTGTATAAGTCCGATTTGACTGGGTCCTTGTTGAATGCACCGGTGTCGCAACAACCAAACTGTACCACGCTAAAAAAAACATATCAACATTTTCTTGCATAAAATGCAACAAGCAAAATATTGGGGCTTGACATCAATTTTTAGAATTGTACATTTTTCTAAAACGACACTTCTTTTGTTAAAAACTCGATAAAGCTTCTCAATGGATCGAACCCTTTGATTATGAAGAGATAATGCATTTCTGATCTTGATCTTTGGTTAAAAAACCTATTTCCGAGATTCGGAATTACCGCGTACTCTGATACACAGAAGAACTTATCATAGTTTTCTCTCTCTATTACTCCAAAACAGATTCATTAAGCTAACTCAAATGTCATATGCAAATGACATGTGCTTGTCTGGCATAAAACCGTTTTCTCTTTGGGTGGCTCTCCAAATCTTTCAGTCCTATAACGCACTACACCGCACACGACGGCTGCCGTAAGTCGCATTCCCCCTTAAAAAGAGTAGAAATTCTTTAAAAAGCCATTATCAGAGCTTAACTATTTGATACATTTCCGAACTGAATGGCTACTGTATGGCCAATCGATGTTGGAATTGGAAATCTGCATTAGAATGTGAAGTGGTCGCCGTCAGATAGAAAATCTGGGCCCATAAATTTCAGGTGCTTAATGAAAGTGTTAGAAATGGGCTGCCTTATGCAAGAGAGAAAGAAAACCCATCTGAGACAGGTTCAGGCTGCCGGTAAGGCATAAGCCGGGCCATTTGATTTATAGCGAAATTATAACGCATTAAAATCAAAATATATATCCACGGCAGAGTCGCGGCACGAACTCGAGTTGAAAACTAAACAAACTAGTTTCTGACATTTTAATAAATCGCTGGGACACAAAACGCAAGCGGAACGGGCGACAATGTCTTAAGCCGATAATATTATTAACTCTGTGAGTTAAATCGAACGTTTTGTATGTTTTGAAGTCGTTTATCAGGCACTTAAGTCGCCCAGCTTCCGACACAGCGACTTCGGCGTCGTGTTAATTTTGAATTATTAAAAAGCGCATTTGACATGACTTGTTTTGTAATTGAAAAGCGATTTGGCCAAACGGGCGTAGAGCACCGAGCGGGGTGACTCAGGCACTGTGATTTCAGTTAATTACATAAACGCACACAGTTAATGGGGTAGCCGGTGCTTCAGTGCGTCGTCTGTCGCTTGGTAATGATACCTCAAGGCATCGTGCAATTATTAAATGAGCGCAAAACCGAGCACTTGCCATACATAAATTAGTGTCTGCCTTATATGGTCTCCCTGTCCGCTCCATGTGCTTGCGTAAGCTGTAAGGAGGTCGCATCCACGGCCCCTGGAATGTTGACACTGGGTGACGCCCACTTCTGGAAGTGGGTTGCATGTCTGACGGGGAAGCTGAGATAATCTGGAGTGCTCTCAGTTCAATACAGAGACTGCGCAGTAGTCACAGGACTAGAGTTTGGTGGGTACATTTATGTACTTTTATTTTATTGTAGATAGCATGGGATATCCGTGTTGTACATAGGAGCGAGTGTTTCATATAAGTGACAGACACATTTGTGGACTTTGAATGGTTATTAGAAGTGAAGATGGAAAAAGATTTAAAAAAGTTATTTCTAGTTGAAACTGTTTGGTAATGAATTGTGGCCATTTTTGTTATGCTTATGTCATTAATTTAAATGAGTGGCTGGACTTCAAAATGCTGATTTTACTGTAATGTAAGAGGTACTTAAGTGAAAGCATTTTGGGACACACAACGACTAAACTGTTTGGAACAATTTGTATCGATTTAAACCAGAATAATTTATATAAAACTAGTTATTCTCATCTGTCATTTATAATGATTCATTAGCCTTATGTTAGCTGAAAGAGATAGATACTTAAGTCCGATTTCACATCCTCTGCATAGCAAATTGTGAGCTTATCTTTCACATAACAGCCATCTAGTAGATGTGAAATCAGCCCTTAAACAAGTAAGAAGGTCGGTCTAGCCACAATATAATATACTTTGTTTTTGTACCAGCGAAAGTGTAAGTATATCTACGATATTTCGCAAGGGGGCGTGGCAAATATTGAAAATAGTCTTGTGCTGCCTGAAAGTATAAGAGGTAAGTAAGTGGGACAAATCCCTTACATGTGAAGATGGAGATGATGCTGATACCAAATATATTATATATTTATACTCTTTTGCACGGAGATTGCATACATTTGCACAAGCTTAATACTCTTATGTCCCCTTATTCACAATTATTTATTGAATATTTTTCAGAGTCTTTGCAACCTAAGCCTTAGCATCTTATTGATTGCTTTATATCATGAATGGACAACGCTCAGTCCTTTAGTCCCTCACAGACCAAACCGTTATTCTGTCTAAAAGAAATCCGGAATATATTATTCGACTGCCAACAACCAAATACGGCCACAAAGGCCTGTTGCGCTTTTAAAGCTGGCGTTCTGTTTGATTTTGGTGCCCTCCGCTGCTTTATATTGAAAGATGCTGACAAAGAAACACAGCTTTCTGTGCATACAAGTAAGAAAGTCGGTCAATCCCGACTTTCATATACTCTTAAATCTCTGAAATCTGTGCGTTCATACGGACAGACGGGCAGACGGACATGGTCATATCGACTCGTCTGTTAATGCTGATCAATAATATATATATACTGATACTTGCTTTTACTAGATAAGCTCTGTGTGCCTTTCGTACACAGTATAAACAAGATAGAAGGTCGGTAAAGCCCGACTAAAACATACTCTGTACCAACGAAATTATAAGCTCAGCATAAATTTTAAACCAGCGCTCTATTGCGCTGCAGCAGCGGACAGTGTTTTGATCATAGCCCGACAACCGTTCATCCGATCTTCCCTATTCTTTTGGCGGATCGATAAGTTATCCTGATTACTAATCAGGATCTAGAAGGAACGAACCATCTGTCTTTAAAACTGTGGGATATATGACGTGTTTTCTAAATTGCGGGGGCGGGAGGGGCGTGACCAAAATTGAAAATAAACTTTATCTGCCTACAAACATAAGAAGTAAATGTCCCATACATGTCAAACCTCCATCTCTTACCATCTCTGAGATCTGTTCATACGGACTGACAGACGGACATGACTCGGCTGTTGATGCTGATCAAGAATATATATACTTTATGGGGTCGGAGATGCTTCCTTCTGGATGTTACATACTTATGCACAATCTTAATATACTCTATGTACCTACGATACAGAGTATAAAAATATAGCTACAATTAATGTTTTGCTGATTTCATGAGTTGTGACGTCTATTAAACTGCTCCAAATCATCAAAATATATTTTACAATTTTAAAGTTTCTTTCCAAATTGGAAATCGAAAAAATGTTCGGTACTGCGAGTGGTAGAGCTCTTATAAATAATATCTGTAGTGAATGAAATCCCATCGGGTATTGATTACCTTTATTATAACCCTGCAGTTCGCCGTTTCAGTACAGAATTGGTAGGGCCTCATTTAGCACTGAGCAGTAGTTATAAATGAATTCATGACTGAATTCAGTAATTCCCATGAAAGTCATCCATGAGATCAGTACTGAAATCATGCCTGCTCGGCCAAAAATATTCATGAATATCAATTTGCTCTGGGCTAGTTAATTTGATAGTTTTACAAATATCATCTTTTCCAATAATTTCGAAACTATAACAATTCACTTTGACCACAAAGAGAAAGGGAGAAAGCGCTTCCCTGCGAAGCTTCAAGGAACGCGGTGTGTGACTTGTTCGATGGAGGAGTACGATATTATTTTCACAGGTGATTTTAAGTGTATAATTTCGGCTTTTTACTGATATGAGAAAGAATATTATTGAGCTTCGGATCATATCATCATTTTTGTCTAAGTGAAATCAGCCAAGACCATGAAGTAGTTATGTCTCTGTTAAATTCATGGATGAAAAAATGTTCAATAGAGATCGCCTATACATATTATCTATAATTAACAGTTCACTAACATTAATGTTAACATATTAACATAACATCGACATATTAGCAGTCATCGGATTTTGATCTTTTGAGATGTTTTATTGTTGTACAATTGTCGAACAATTGTTTCCAATTCAGTAACCAAATATACATGAGGAAGTACCAGGGAAGATAGCACCCTGGGGCAAAAGCTTGTAATTGATGGACATTAATTTGAATGTTAAACAACAAAAAAATGTGCACTTCTACGAAACACAACATTTTTTTTTAATATTACGTTTTTTCCTCAGTATCTTTCTTGGAACTGGATTTAAAGGGATCCCGAATTCTCCTTTTTTTGATTTTTATACCCTTGCAAAGGGTACTATAATTTTGCCCAGAAGTTTGCAACGCATAGAAATATTCATTTCCGACCCCATAAACTATATATATTCTTGATCAGGGTGACGAGCTGAGTCGATTGTGCTTTGTACGTCCGTCTGTCTGTCTGCTTCTACGCAAACTAGTCTCTCAGTTTTGGAGCTATCGAGCTGAAATTTTGCACAGAGTCTTCTTTTTGCTGCACACTACTAATATGTCGGAACCAACCGGATCGGATGACTATATCTCATAGCTCCCATAGGTACAATCGGTCGGAAAACTAGTTTTAGTGAAAAAAACTTTTTTCTTTTCCATGGAAACGTCTCCAAACTTTGAAATCGTAGGTTTTCTATGTTTTTTCTATAATTCTACCAATGGTATAGCTGCCATACAAAAGATAGGTGTGAAAAACAGTCTTAGTTAAAAAACTTTTTTGTTTATAATGGTAGCATGGTGCAATTTTGAATTTCTATATCATATAGCTCCCAAAACAAGTATTTTTTGAAAATATTTAAGCGGGCACTTGCAGGGGTATAAAAAATTCAGCACAGACGAAGTTGGCTTAGCTTTCTCGTTAAACAATTTTTTGTGTCTTTTAGACAAATGCCATATTATTTCGAGTTTCCTCCTAAAGGTAACAGCGCACAGACCCCAAATAAGGTATTTACGACACTTTGTTTACTTATTGTCCCCCCATTTTTTTTGAGAACGAACAAAGGCTCGCATGATTCTAGCAATTGATTTGTATTGCTCACCCAATTTTATTGTATGGCTATAACCTAAGTACTTTAAAGTGTAACCCAAACCATTTCTAATTTAATAAGCCAACCAATTTGCTTATTTATGGCCCTTGAAATTGCATTTCTAATTGAGCATAAAATTTAAATATCCGTTCAAGTGCTCGTAGGACGAGCACACACACACACACACTGATGCCTGGCAGATCCCAGTTGATTGCCATGACAAAGGATGCATATAATTACATAAGAGCTGCGTCTGCAACTGTGTCGATATGTTACATGTGTTTTCTTTCGAGCTACTTACTTGTTTTGTTATACATTTTATGGGACACTCGAGTGAGCCCGGTGGACCACACACAGATGTATGTTGGAGCGAATGAAGTGATAAACCTAATTGCTCAAGTGTGGCAGGGAAACATGAATGAGAGTGCCAGATCGTAAAGTATTTGAACAAAAATGCCACCACCGAACGGTATTTTCTCATGCAAAGTCATTGATTTTAATGGGGCACTAAGCATACGCCTCGTTGGCTTTGGCTTGGTATTTGGCTCGATTATATGTCGCACACTCATTTCCATACATACATGAGGAAAAACACTAAAATTTCTAATAAAAACACACACAAATCTGATGTCAAACAATGGCGGGAAACAAAAGGCTATTTTTATTACAATCGAAACATCAACCACATTTTAGACAAGTTTCGGTGCTCGAAACGCGTTTTAAAGTTGTGAACTTGGCGGAACAAATTTTTGTTAATGATGGGCCATATAAACCGAAATTAACCAAAATTGTTATAAAAAACAATTTGATTGTTTTTGGTTTATTTGCCTTGACAGTTGGTTGGGTGCGTTTTCGACATTTTTTTCGTTGTAACCCGTGGACTTTTTGAAACATGATATTTAGTTTCAGATAGTGTAAGTCACACAAATGCTTTCCTAATGACAGGAAATTAATTCTGAAGGCTATTTTTATAATATTATATGCATATATGAATGAATGGACGGATATTTGGCAGACTTGCCGCATAAATCATTTTTAGTGCATATTAGCTTAATGATTGGACAGATTTTAGGGGCGTGGATGCGGGGCTTAAGATTTTAGTTGGAGTTCATGTTAATCAATTAAATTATGTTTTAAGATGTATGGAAGTTATAATTTTAGCTTTAGTTGCATTGATTTAATTTACCTATTTTCCCTTTTTTTTTCTAAACGTTAAAAGTAGTTCTGAGAAATTCTTACATCGCATTCCTGAATCTGAGATAAACTCTATTACTTTTGCATATAGATAAATGATTAAAGCCAGATTTAGACTGTGTGTTCAGGAGGGCCAAGTCAAGCTTCCCTCAATCTTTTGGCTTGTGTGTTGCTAATTTTCGCACCAGAGAAAAGGGAACTACAGTTTAACGCCAGATCCAAACGACAATGGTAGAGAAGTGCTGTAATGTTTTGAAAAAAAAAAACGTTTTCTTTAGATGTCCCGAGGCGGGATCGAACATTCAACCTCTTGCACACAGAGGACACACTCACTACCAGGTGCACCACACCCGGCAGCTCTTTAAAAGAGCTCCAACTAAAAACATTAGAATGGAAGGTTGTTGATCTGCATCTGCAGCATTTACAATTATTACCAAGTAATTTATATTACGCTTGGTTTCCATGCCAAGCAATGGTTTTAAAAACTTCAGCAAAATGCTTTATCTATGTACCTCGATAAACATTCTTCCATTATGAGTTCAGTACCAAAATTGACTGTAGTCCTCTCAGACCGGAGATTTTAAACATATAATGGTTTTGTCTTTTAAACTCGCGCAATCCTTCAAAAGTCCAAATCAGACTTAAGGAAATTTTTGAATGTTGAACTAACAAATGTGGCTTAACGTTCGCTTGATTTAGGGGCGTTCCTTGAAAGTTAAGAAATTTTTGACATCATTTCGGATTACCGCATCTCCAAAAGTCTAAAAATAAGACTTTTCGATCATATTAGTAGTGACGATATGCTGTAAGCACTTCTTTAAGAGTTAATTAAGGGCGAGGGATAACAAAGAACAGAAATGAGTTTTTCAAACGTCAAAGGTTTGAGGGCATTTAAAGACAAATCGGGACTTTAAGCTAAAGAAGGGTCTTACGGATTGAACTGATTTAAGCAAAATTCGGGACCTAATCCTTAATGGATTGATGTCTCGCAATTAATTAATTAATTAATAAATTAATAAAAAAATCGGGTGGATTGCTTTAAGTATTGAGATTTGATAAAATTTCGGCCGATTCAAGAATATCAAATTCGTTCTAAGCATTGTCCGGACTGCCCTACCTTCGAAAGTTCAGAAAAAGTTCCTTTCCGCGCAGATTTAACAGAAGATCTTGATTTTCGGAGAACTCCTGAACCAAACCAAAGCCGCAGCTCAGTTTTTTTTTTGTCAGTCACTCTGTTCCCTTTAGTGTAAAGGTTTATTTGGCACCTACACTCAAAAAAAAAAACAGCCAAAATCGCCCTAAAATTTAGAAATTCTGTACTATAAGCTAGAAAATATTTTCTTAATTGTAGAAAAACATTTTCTAGATTTTAGAAAAACCTTTCTAGATTTTAGAAAAAAAACATTTTCAACTATTATAGACAGGAAAGGGAGTGTGGGGGGGACTGGAGACAGAACAGGAAGAAGACTACTACACTAAGAAGCGTTTAACCCCTTATATATTATTTTTATAGGATATTTTTTCTTTCTGTTGTGGTTCACTAAAGTTTCTTTCTGAAAATCACATTGTAATTAGTAATCAATATTTTAATTTCTAACTTTACCTTGCCTGGGACTTGAACTCGGGACCTCGGGGAAACTTCAACACGAAAGGCATTTTATCGCACTCGATTTCCAAGCACTCGCGTGAGTCACAGTAAAGAGCGCAGTCAATTAATGCTAAGCACTCAGCTGCCGCTTTTATATTCCGAAAGCAGGGAACTTGAGAATTACAAGGGGTGTCTTTTTCTATTTTTCAAAATTTTAGGGCGGTTTTCTAGATTATTTTTCTGTATTTTAGGGCAATTTGCTCAGCATGCCGAATATTAGTTGCCCCTTTTATATTCCGAATGCACGGAATTCGTACTTGAAAATTACAAGGGGTGTCTTTTTAATATTTTTATATTTTTTAGGGCGATTTTCTAGACTTTTTTTTCTACATTTTAGGGCGAATTTCTAAATGGCTTGTCTAAATTTAAGAAATGTGCTCTCTTATATTTAGGGCGATTTACTAAATTCGCCCTATTTTAAGACACAGTGCAATGTATTTTTTTCTAAATTAAATTAAGGGCGAATTCGCCCTTAATTTAAGAATGTATTTAGGAAAAAATCTAGAAAAATGACCCTAAATTTAAGAAAAAATAAATCGAATTTCTAAATTTAAGAAATTATTTTCTAAGAAATCTTTTTTAGGGTTGTTTTTTCTAAGTTTAAGAAAAAATTTTAGGAAAATTGTCTTAGGGCGAACTTCTAAAAATTAGAAACTAAATTTTTTGAGTGTAACCTTTGGTGTAAAGATTTATTTGGCCACCCACGTTTTACACGCCGAAAACAACACAAAAATCCACGGTTAAGTTGTCTTTATACACCATTTAATGAATCGAACCTGCGATTCAAAGCTGTGTGATAGAATCAACGAAATCTGTTCGAATTTTTGATTGGCTTGCACCCTCGGTAGCCAGTGACTAAAATTCTCGCACACTCTAATAATGAACTGTAAATCAGACAGAATCTTTTCCCAACATTTTATCTAATTTTTGATAACATTCGAGTCTTTTAAAAGCTTCAAATCATTTTCGAGTGGTATTTCACAATATAACATTTTTTTGCATATTCATAAGTCATTTTCGAGGCTCTTTTAATCGCACATTAAATTGTTTGCGAAAGGTTCCGGAATAGTCTGAAAATGCAAGCTAAGTGTAGCGCAAACTGGAAGATTATTTCAAAGCTACACCAACTTTCTGCACTCCCACTGGGAAATCGTACACTGTAATTTAATAATTCACATAAATTACAGTCGAATTGAGTTTCCAATTAATTTATTTCATCACAATCACACATATTCTCCTCGGCAAGCCGAAACCAATCTCAAATTTGCTTACGCAGAGCGCTAGGCGACATCACACCCAACCAAACGGAAAACCAATAACAATATCAGTAACAATATACACAACTATAAACGAACAAAAACCAATTTACAGTTTTATTATATTTTCACACACAGGATACCCAGAACCTACGAATAACAAGTCAATACAACAAAATGGCCGACCCAGGCAGAGCGAAAGAGAGCGGCAATGGACGAGAGAAAAATACCAATAAACATCGAAATTGTCGCATTGCGAAACGGCGCGGAATTGAATGGGAATCAATTTGCTTGCGAATCATTGAACAAATTGAAAAGGGCATAAGGACCAAAACATGTATCGATAACATGTGGCTATCTGCAGGATAATGCCAGAGCGAGACGCAGCAATTGCTGAAATTGCTTGCAAAACAAATAAACACCAACAAAAAGGCAGACAATCGGGCCGGGACGAAGGTCTGGCAGCCGGAATTGAGGCAAAAGTGTTATTGATCCTTAACCAGGAATGGGGATATGCGGGGGGAAATGCAAACAAGCTGGTTGTGCCATCGGGATGAAGGGGCCGGGCCTGAGCCGGTGTCTCTGCGTCGCTCCATTGCGATTATGTTTGCGCAGCCATCTTGATTGGCAATGTTATAAAATAAATACACTACGAGGATGGAGCGCGGGGCGGTTTCCATTCCGGATGCTCGTGTAGCGTTAGCCCAGCAGAGGCTGTCTGGTTGAGGGGGAGTTGAGTGGTTGGTGGGTTGCTCTTTGGATTAGTGCGCATTGCCAGCAGCAATTGCTGTGGGATTTAGCCGAACTGACACTGCACAGTGCTTTTGGATTATGCTGAAAATGTGGCTTGAAGAGTGAATAGGAAATGATAATAATGAAACAATATATAGACTTAAGAAAGTTGGAGTGGTTCAGGCTCAAATTTCGGGTTAATTATCTGGTATACCTGGCGTAATTGAAGAATGTTTGATAATGTCGGCGTTTCTGTACGAAGATTAGGAAAATACTAAAAAAAATAGTGGAAAGTTAACTTCGGCTCGGCCGAAGTTTGTATACCCTTGCAGCACGTTTTTTTTTTACTAATTTGAAGGACATGTCCACTGATAACAAACAAGTTTTTCCCAATAAGACTACTTTTCTGACTCTACTTTTGTATGACAGCTATACTATATAGATGTCCGATTTCGACCAAATTTGGCAGAATTATGGAGAAGCATTAAAAACTAGTCAATACGAAGTTTGGAGACGATTGCATTAAAAACAAAATATTTTTTCTCACTAGAACTAGTTTTTCGACCGATCGTTCCTATGGCAGCTATATTTTATAGTCATCCGATCCGGCCGGTTCCGACAAATGTGCAGCGTATTTGAACCAGAAGACTTCTTGCAAAGTTTGGTGGCGATAGCTCTAAAACTGACGGAGGAGATAGCATAGAAACAGACGGACACGGCTATATCGACTCAGCTCGTCATGCTGATCAAAAAATACTGATACTTTATGTGGTCGGAAATGCATTCTTCTATGCGTTACAAACATCTAGACAATTTCAATAAACCCTCTGCAAGGGTATAAAAATGTCTACGAAGCTGTGAGATAAAAATTGTACAATCGGTATTGGTTACACTTAAAGTAGCCAAACTTGGTGTATTGAGTTGAATTTAAGTCAAATCAAGTGACATTGCCAAAGGGGTTTTAGAACAATTTTCTAAAGTTGTTTCTTCCTTAGTCTAGTACTCAGCATGTTAATACATTTTGAGTGGGGAGGGAGAAAAACATATTCCTGATATTAGATGAAAATATTTTAACGATTATCAGAGAGCAAATATAGAGTATATAGAATTGGAAGAAAACATCAAGAAGCGTAACCTCTTAAAGTCTTAGAGTCTTATAGTCTTCTTTCTAAAAAACTTATACAAATTATTAATACGGGGGGTGATCCAGAAATCTCTAGAGATTTTCGGATACGCGTTTTCATTTCGAGCTAAAATGCTTGCCCCTAAATGCAAAATGTCGTCAAAATGGTAGGCTACTAGATTAGATAACAAAAGTTGAGCGTTTTGCAACCGACTATTCAATGCCAAATAGATTTAATGCGTACGGTTTTCCATCTCTATAATCCAGTAGCCTGCTACGTTTCAGTCACTTTACATTTAAAGTTCTCCTAGTTCATTTCATAATTCAATCGTTCATGCAAAAATCTCTGGAGATTTCTGTGTCACCCCCCATAATATTGTTTTTTTGAACTGTACCTTGGTCTGGGACTCGAGCTTGCTAGCTTCAAACACGTAAGACATCTTAGCGCATTCGACTATCAAGCACTCGCGTGAGTGACGGTAAGAATCCCAGTCATATGTTAAGCACTCAGCAAGCCGAATATTAGTTTCCCCTTGTATATTTCGTATGCAGAGTTTTCGTATTTTAGAATATCTATCGGTGTCTTTTTTACATTTTTTTCTTAGGCCGATTTTTCAGATAAATTTTTCTCTTTCCAGGTAGAATTTCTAACTATTTTTCCATATTTTCCTCATAAATTCAATAAATAATATTTCAATCAATAAATAATCTTGATTACTAAACATGTCCATAAGGTATGTATCTGAATCTATTTAAAATATTGTGGGAGATATGTCGATTTTTTTCAAATTCTGGGGCCGGGAGGACTGGCCGGGACGTGCCAATAATTGTAAATAAACTTGATCTGCCTGCAGATATAAAAAGAATTTGTGACATATTTCACGGTTATGTCGACTCGGCTGTTTTCTAAATGTAATCGGCGAGTTTCTCCAAACTAGAAAATACATTTTTTTCAGATTACTCTCTAAAAAAAATCTTTTAAAAGTTGAGAAGTTGGCTCTGGAAAGTCGATTTGCAAGTTTTTGTTGGTTAATTTCGAATAAATAAAGAATCAATAAATATTTTACGTTTTTTTTTAAGATTTTTGTGCTTTACCCCATTTGATTACATTTTTCGTCTCATCTCGAATCACATTGCAACTGGGTGGCTAGATGCGGGTATTCTATGCCAGGGGGCACTGTGCTGGTGGCTTATTGGTTTTCACTGCCATGCCAAACGGAAGGATAATGTCAACGGCTGGCTGTTTGCTAAATTGAGCAGCGTAAAGTGCGAGGGATATACATAGCAAGCGGGGGGCGGTAAATTGCGATTGGGAGCTTAAGGTGGGTGGCAGAGATGAAGTGGGGTGTGGAGGGGTATAGAGAATCAGATGATGACAATGGCAATAATAATTTCACAAAATCGTTTGTCATTTACGCATGGCAAACGGTTTTGAAAGTAAACAGCCGGGTCGTCATGGGTCCCGGACATGGGATGCGGGAATAGGACCGGAGCAATACCCCAAGAGATATTTATGGCATAGAGTGGATATTGTTCATTTCACTGTTGGCAGGCAATTTTGTGACTAATGTTTGTTTAGCTGTCGTTGTGCATTTGCAAATTCGTGTGCTGCTTTTGTTTGGGGTTGGGGAATTGGGCATAGGACGATATGATGGGGGGATGCTGAGCAGAGAAGGAGAGGATACATGACTGTGTTGCTTTTGGGTTCAAAATGAGCTAAGCTTGGGGACTTGTAATGCAATTATGATCGAGACTTTTTTGTTCCTCTGAAACGCAAGTAGATAGATTTCTACAATCACATCACAACTTTTTTTGCAAACTGTCCTCACAAGCTTAGTTTCAAGTCAGTCGAATGAAAATTAGATTTTTGCATGAATAAGAGTAAGGAATTTTCCAGAATTCTCCACCCTGTGGGAGGATATTTCCACATCGGAAAGTCGCATATCATATTATTTCGCATACTTTCCTTACAAACTGAGTTTCAAGTCAATCGGATATAAAAAAGTTTCCCATACTGAATTTTCCGAGTACTTTTAACCACTTTGGGATCGAATATTCGAAATAACTGATTAAGGTCTATGTCAAATTTTAGATCTCTCGGACGAGCAGTTGGTCGGGCTAGGAGATAGTAAATGATAATTTCATAAAAGTTCCCATAAAAGGTGTCAAACCCAAATTGCAAGTAGTTTTCGCATTAACAACTTATATTTGCGATAAATGAATCCCACTTCAGCTTGAAACTAATCACAAACGAATTTTATGTGTGCTCTTATAAACTAACTCACACAGCTCTTCACAACTCCGCCGCCTTCGGATTCGCTTCAATACCAAGCGAAAGAGTCAAGAATGTTTGTCACAATACATCAAATGGCTGCGAAATGACACAAAACATAAGCGCGTCACTTTCCATCACTCCAAAGTGCCAGACCGACGAAAGCTTCCCTTGGAGAGGAGCGAGAGGAGAGCCAGAAAATGGAAATGCCAGCAGCCGCAGCCGCAGCCGCCAAGTGGTCCAGCTAACAAGCCGCCAACCAACCAACCCGGCCAGACAGTCTGACGCAGGCTGAGGTTCCTACACAGATTAACTGCGCGCATGCGCAACTATTTGTGCGCATTTTAAATGGGCCGTCGCAAAATGCTCCGCTGGTGTATGAGGTACAATGCACCTTCGGTCAGAGGAACGCTTGCTTGGTGACACTTTGTAGACGTCGCTGGGTCTGGTCGAGTTGGAGTTTAATCCGCCAAGCAATGCGGCAACGGCAACATCATGATGATGATGACGATGATCGTGGCGATTATTTGTGGCTTGTTGTGAGAATTGGAGATGGATGTGTGAGTCACGAAGGAGAGGTTCGGTTTTGAAAAAAATTGAGTTCAGGTATACGATTTTGGAGTTTGTTGAAGTCTGAGGATGATATCCTAAAACACTTACACCAGGGAATCCATCAGAGCTACTTTTATTGAATTAGTTTGAGATCTAGCGGGATTTCAAGCTAACAGATTTTCTTAAATATTTTCGAAACGGATATAAAATTTTGTGAAATCCCTTGCAACCTATTAATGTTAAAAAAGGTTGAGTTTGCTGCTTCACGCTACCATCTTTTGCCTTACCGGCTGCTGCACCCTCTTTCTGATACAGAAAAAAAGATTGCTTTATTTTTGTTTCTCTTGTCGCAGCAATCTTGTCTGACCAAAAACGACTAACGAGCTGTAGCTGGAAGCTGCCGCGCTGAGCGACTGCCACAGTTGATTTTCCCCGAGAAGTCTTCAAGGGGGACCCCTTGTGAATCGGTTGGCATCATTAATCCTTTGCATTGGGCCAACGCCTTGTATTGCCAGAGCCGCCGCGTAAGTTGTCATGTTTTTGTCGCTTTATGGACTTCTAATCGTTCAATTCTATCAAAAAGCTTACGCACTAACAAACGCCCAAAAAGCCAAAGTCGGAGTCGGGAGACAGACCAATTTCAGGCAGACCCAGATTAAGATATTTAGATTGGTCCGCGACGGCGACGACGACGCACAGCCAGCCGAGAGCAACTTATTTAGCACCTTTTGCCGGCAGAACGACCCACGGGTCCACAATGGAGCTTGAAGTTGCGAGCTGGAGCTGCTGCTGCTTGAGGTGACAATAAGCCTGTGGCTGCTTGTGCCCGGACCAAACAAAAATTTGGTTCAATCTGTTTGCCTTTTTTGTGCACGAGGCCTGATAGAGTCTTCTTTTGTGGCATTTGATGGGCGAATTTGTTATTTAGCCTGGCAAACACGCAATTGTCTTCGCCCGGGCAGAGGCAGAGGGATAATCTCCTTCAGACGTGCCATGCTGGGACAGCAGGGAAGGTGTGAATTGTGCATAAATTGTGCGAATGAGCATTAGATGGGGTTTTGTTTTTCTGTATCATTCATGCTACACTGATTTCCCAAGGAGAGAAGTGAGTGAGTGAGTGAGTGAGGAGGGTCTGGATCTGGAAATTAAATTGAATTGCTGATTGAGGCGAGTGTTTATTGTTGTGTTCCTTTTTGTTACCTAAACTGTACCGAAAATCATATTTAATTTTGATTTTGCTTGGGAATTTCATAATCAAGGCGCCCAAAACCATTTATCTGCATCGTAAAATTATTTAAGGCTTTTCAATTCATCAATATCTGACATGAAAAGATGAACAGCTAACAATTCTTGGAGAGAGTGTCCTTGTGGCGTCAGTGAAATCGCTGCCGAAAAGGTGCTTTGATTTTATTTTGTTCGAAAATTTTATGAAAAATATTTTAATACAACAATTTTTTCTCGTTATTTTAGTAAATCACAAGAAAGAAAGTCGGTCCAGCCCGACTATAACATACTCTGTACCAACGAAATTATGCGCTCAGCTAAAATTTTGATGCTGCAGTAGCAGCTCAAAGCAGCGCTGCCATTGCGCTGCAGCAGCGAATAGTCTTTTGATCATAACTCGACAACCGCTTATCCGATCTTCTCCATTCCTTTGGCGGATCGATAAGTTATCTTGATTACTGTCTTAAAAGAACAAACCACCTATCTTTAAAATTGTGGGAGATATGACCCTTTTTTCATATTGCGAGGCCGGGAGTGGGCGGGGCCAAATTTGAAAATAAACTTGATCTGCCTGCAAACATAAGAAGCATATGTCCCATACATGTCAAACCTCTATCTCTTACCATCTCTGAGATCTGTGCGTTCATACGGACAGACAGACAGACAGACGGACAGACGGATAAGCCGGACATGACTCGGCTGTTGATGCTGATCAAGAATATATAAAGTTTATAGGGTCGGAGATGCTTCCTTCTGGCTGTTACATACTTTTGCAAACAAATTTGTTTAGTATAGCTGCCATAGAAAAGTAAGGTTTGAAAAATAGTTTAAGTAAGAAAAACTTTTTTGTTTTCTATGTAAACATCTTTAAAATTGGCATATATTTATTTAAAAAGCTTTCAAACAATTCTTCAATGTCTTGTCAAAATCGGATGACTATAGGTTATAGCTGTCATTTGAATGATCGGTCGAAGAACTAGTTCTAGTGAGAAAAACCCTTTTTTGTTTTTAATGCAAACGTCTACAAACTCCGTATTTACTAGCTTTTAATGCTTCTCCATAATTCTGCCAAATTTGGTCGAAATCGGACATCTATATAGTATAGCTGTCATACAAAAGTAGAGCCAGAAAAGTAGTCTTATTGGGAAAAACTAGTTTGTTATCAGTGGACATGACCTCCAAATTAGTAAAAAAACGTGCTGCAAGGGTATACAAACTTCGGCCGAGCCAAAGTTAACTATCCTCTATTTTTATACTCTGTACCGAAGGAACATAGAGTATTATAAGTTTGTGCAAAAGTATGTAACATCCAGAAGGAAGCATATCCGACCCCATAAAGTATATATATTCTTGATCAGCATCAACAGCCGAGTCATGTCCGTCTGTCCGTCTGTCTATCCGTATGAACGCACAGATCTCAGAGATGGTAAGAGATAGAGGTTTGACATGTATGAGACATATGCTTCTTATGTCTGCAGGCAGATCAAGTTTATTTTCAATTTTGGCCACGCCCCCTCCCGCCCCCGCAATTTAGAAAAAACGTCATATCTCCCACAGTTTTGAAGATAGATGGCTTGTTCCTTCTGGACATATTTAGTTACTAGAATAACTTATCGATCCGCCAAAGGAATGAAGAAGATCGGATGAACGGTTTTCGAGTTATGATCAAAAGACAATTTTCTTGGTACAGAGTATGCTATAGTCGGGCTTGATCGACTTTCTTTCTTGTTTTATCTTTAGATTCTTGTTTATCTGCATGGCTGAATCTATTGATCTATTTCTCTAATCCGTTCTTGAATATAAGATCACTTACTAATTACGTTCAATCGAATTCGAATCCCTGAACAGGTCTGATTAGCTCAAAGCAATGAATACGTGTTTATATTCTATAGAATACCGAATGACGGTCACACAGAAACAAATACTAAGCTGATATTTTCGAGCACATAATATCCATATTTTAAGATCAAATTGATATTTTACAATGCCATTTTGTTACAAAAAATACAAAACATATTGGAAATTCTGGTTGATCATCTTATTCAACTTGCACTTTACTCTGCTTTTTTGGCTAAGTATTTTAAATAGTTTTTGATGGTCAGAAAACAACAAATTAATATGATTAAATGAAATGAAAAACGATATATGCCAAAATATCAAATGAACCTGACCATTTCAAAATTTTAATTTTTAAAAAACTTTTTATGTGTTCACGTTTGCCCTCTAGGACAACACGTTTGAAAGGTTCTGAGGACTTTATTTAGACCATAAGTCGACATTGAAATATAATTTTTTAGTCGAAATTGAATTACGAACTTGTTTTTTTAGATCGGGAAGATCTAGTTCAACAACAACATTTAGTAAATATTGAAACATATGCAAAAACATCTTAATTTTTTTCTTTAAGTGTATTTGTTATATAATACAAGCCGTGAAGTGTAAAGATCAGACTGATTTGCATGTTGGTTGACTTTCAAAACGGGCCCACAGCTTCAGCCAACAATGCAGCTTCTTGGGCTATTATAATTAATGTCAAATTGGCCATAAAACACAACATTTGCATGTCTAACAGCGGATTTCATAAGCCATTCCTCATTCATACATACATTTTTGGCGGAAGTTTCCATTGTGCGTTCGACTGAAATAATTAAATCTTAAATATGATTAAGTCTGTGTCTGTGGTTTTTTGTCATATTTTGCGGCCCACGCCAAGCCATAAAGTATCTACTTATAGAAATGCTAAACGGCATTCAAATATAAATAAATGTCAAATTGTACACATTTGGCCATAATCATTCGAAGGGGCGCGGCCTTAGAAGTTTCGCTAAATGCAAATTAAAGCTGATTAATCTGAAAAGTTATTTCGAACAGCGGGACATTAATGTGCTTTGCACTTGGTTCTCTTGATGGTGACTGAACTCGAACTCGTTTGGCATAGAAAGTGAGTTTGGATTGGATTGAAATTGCGTCTGGCATGACGCTGGATGGGGGAGTCCGAGTGCTCGTAAAACATGCCATGATTACTTTATTAAGCCAAATGTTTCATAAACAATCGCCATGTCGTACATAAAACTCGAATTCGATACTTTCGGTGTCTGCGCGGGCGTTTCTCTCATGGAGACGGGAAAATAATCAAGCGTTGAGCATTTTGCTTTAGATAAGTCACTTGAGATAAATCTTTCTCTCTTCGCCAGTGTGTGTGTGTCGTTGTTAAGAAATTATGGGTTTTAGATAAAAAACAGCAGATATAGATACACAATATACTCATAAAATACACCGGTTGCCAGAAACAACGAGGGCTGCCATTTGTATATCCTGCTTATTAGTGAAGCACCGATTTCTCATCTTCGATGGGTCACACCAGCAGTTTAAAATCTTGCATTAGTGTTAAAGATGTGAAATCGGCCCTCAGATGATCACACTTTCGCGCAGAATGTGTTACTTTCTAACGAGCTTTTTAAAGGCAGCAATTGCCTGTTTTGGCGTCGACTTTGTAATATATTTTTGATAGTCGTAAACAAAAACAAGTCATTAGGTGCCAAGGCTGGGGCCATAAGGCGGATAAGCCATTAAATTTATGTTTTCAGTACTAAAAAATCTGAGTTGTGTGAGCGGTTGCAGAAGACTTCGGGGTATCGTAAAGGACAATTAGCCCTTGGCAGTTGGTTTTCTTTAAATTTGTAGAGTCTGTCAGACATACAAATAGTTGTATACCCTTTTCAA
The DNA here is from genome assembly GCA_035044985.1 of Lordiphosa fenestrarum. Classification (NCBI taxonomy): domain Eukaryota; kingdom Metazoa; phylum Arthropoda; class Insecta; order Diptera; family Drosophilidae; genus Lordiphosa; species Lordiphosa fenestrarum. The sequence goes on from JAWNNO010002952.1 coordinate 248,838, forward strand.
CTGACCGTTTTTGACAGAGCCAGAGTTTCTGTAGAATCAATTAACCAATTCTCGAAGTATGAAAGTTGGCCCTCGTAGTTTACTCTCTGGGGGGCTATTTAAAAATTCAAATTAGTTCAGAGTTTAACAAATTTTATTAAATTGAACATTTGTTAAATTTGGCTGGCAATCGTTTCGAATTCTGTAGATTTCGATCATGAAAAACATTTGCAATTGGGTTAAAATAGTTTTGCATAACTAATTTGGAAATCGATTGTTGATACAATCACAAAATCAGTGGGAACTTTGCCTTAAGTGTCAGCTGCGAAAACTGCATATTTTCTGTTTGGCCATTCATAAATGTCAGATAATGATTTACGATCCATTGCTTGATGCTTATTCAATTAACACATTTTATGCGTTTTGCCTAACTATGGGAAAAGTTGTCTCGAAGGTCTTGATTTTATGTCTTTTGACCATAAAATAGACGTTGGCCAAATGTGCATACGATACACCCACACACACACACTCAGACACCGTCAGCGACTCCAATGGCCTTAGTGCCGCAGTCAATTGTCACTTCCTTCCCTCAATAAGTATTAGGCTTTCCCACTACTGAATTGCCGGGTGTCTGCTTAATTTTACTATCAAGTTCCGCCATCTGCTCCAGCAGTCAGCTCCGCTCATTGTCGCCATTGTGGCCAACATGGTCGTCGTGTCTAGCGACAAATTTAATGACTTACTTAACCTCATTGAGAGCTGCAGACATGGGCGACAAAGTCTCCGCCTCGTTTCTGCCACGACCGAGTCTCCCTTCGGCCTCGCTGCCAATCGCCTGGGCCTGGTAACTTAGCATTTTTTAATGACTTAATTTACGTTGCCAATAGGTTCCACCTTCCATGTTTATTATTTTGACTAAGTACACACACACGCACACACAGCGTACCGGGCTCTATATGATGACTCTATATGGCTTAGTCGTAGAGCGTGCGACGCCCTCGAAACTAAATTCGCTTCTTATCGAATCGCTCCCATCAACATCGTTGTCGTCGCCGCCGCCGACTGACTAAAAGTCTTAAGCCAGGTTTTATGCTCCAACGTAGGCAGCGAATAATTGTGGCCATAAGCCGAAGCCTGCATTTGTTTTAGCCTCTCCATGCATAAGTACTTGATGGTATGTGTGTGTGTGTTTGGGGAAGTGGAGTAGGGGAGGAAAAAGCGCACGATGGCACAGTTTATTGTTAATTTAATTGGGCAATTTCGTGAAAGTGTTGGTGGCTTTTGTATTTCTCGGTTCAATTATGTGCACAGTGGTTTGAGGAATTGTGCGAAATTTATGCATTTGCACAAGCATGCCTTCAAGTGCTCCCACTCTAGCTGCACCATGGTGGATCGCTTTGCTTTTTTATACCATTATAAAGAAATTTCAGTGTTTATGGCGGGTACTAAAAATTTCAGAGCTCTGACTTTAAAGTTGTGGGACATATTATTTTATTACATTTTTCAGTAAGAAATTCGTCTTTTACTTAAAAGTAAAAGTGGAGTAATTCAGCTTTCTGGAGGTGGCATTCGATGAACACTTTGTGCTCAGTTGATTCAGATTTGAGTAATTATTTGTAGTCTCATATAAAAGATTCAATAAATAACAATAAAATAGATTTTTTATCTGTTCCTTTACTGCGAATTGAACTTGGAACCACAAGGTACAATGTAAGTACGATCTTAGCACCAAAGTCAGCATCTTAACGCTGACGACAGTCGACCTTACGCGAGTCATTGCTATTATTCACAGTGAAAAATGTAACCATACGGCTTAGCACTCAAGAAGTTGTTTTGTGTACAAAAATTTACGAACGAAATCGTTGGAAAAGATGTCCGTTTTGGATGGTCGTTACTGTCTTAGTGTAATCAACTCTAAGCTGTCGTTTGGTAGCAACAAACTGAGCCGTGTCCTATATTTTACTAGTGTGACGGCAGCACAGCAGCGCAGAGGAAACAATTAAACTACAGCTAATAACCTAACTACCCAGAGAAATATCTGAAATTTCCGGTCTAAAGCAATCCCATATAATGTCAGTAGTTAATAAATCAGGTAGGGATTTTTCTAATTCCAGAATTCTTGTCTTGATCTCGACTTTGGCTTGGGAGAGCTTAATTTTTGTTTGATATAGCCTTCTTCCAACAATTCACTTGATTGATTTGAGCTTGAACTCTACTTGATCCCTTAGTAGGATCAAGTTAAGAAAGCCTGATATTAATTTAAGCTCGACATACGGCGGGGCGTCCTCAAATTCTCTCCAATTTTGGTACAAACGATTAAAAATTGAACTACACTAGGAGAACCTTTGATGTATAGTGAGAGGAACGTTACAGGCTACTAGATTATAGTGAAGTGAAGAATATGCATCAAACCTACATGGACTTGAACTGTCGGTTTCAAATCTTTTAACTTTTTTCATCTTACAGCATTTTAGCAACATATCACATATAAAGGTAAGCAGAATTAGCTTGAAATTGAAGAGGTAATACGAAAATCTCTTGAGATTTCTGGATTACCCCCTACTTACTTGATATAATTGCTCGATATTCGAACTGCACCGAAGGATGGCTTTAAATAAATCAGAGATTGAGTTAAGATCGATATTCAAACTTAATGTTACCCAAAAATAAACTTCCCACAAGAGCCCCATGTTACTTATTTTGCGAGCTCTTTGATTCTATCTCTATTTCTAATAGACTCAGCTGACTCCTCATGCCAGCATTGCAATGACTGTTTGGGAATTCCAAGGTAACTGATACATCAGTGAAACAAGTAAGAAGGTTGGTCAATCCCGACTAAAAATACTCCGTACCTCCCAATGTTGGCATGTATCTCACAAAGTGATAAAGTGGGTTAAGTGCTGCCCATCGCTGTTCCAGCCTGTGCTGCCCAGCATAAATGTTTGATTTCTCTATAACTCGACTATCGCTTATCCGATCCTTACCATTTCTTTGGCAAATCGATAAATAATTTTGATTAGAAAATATGTCCAGAAGGTACAAACTTTCTATGACGATTTTCTGAAATTGCGGGGGCGTGGCAAATCTTGAATATAAACTTGATCTGCCTGCAAATATATGAAGCAAATATCCCGTACATCTCGAACTTCCATCTCTTACCATCTCTAAGATCTGTGAGTTAATATGGACGGACGGACCGGCTATATCGCCTCGGCTGTTGATGCTCAACAAGAATATAATGTACTGCAAAGGCAATTGTCTCTTTTTGGTGTATAAGTCATAAGTTGTTTGTAAAATTGAAATATATTAATAATTTATCCTTTGAAATTAAGTAAATTTTCCAAAATGTTAATAATATTTCTCAAAACTTGGTTATTGACTTTGAGATGATTTGATTACGGTAATTTATGAGCTATGTTAAAGTTATTGTCTTTGTTATACATAAAAGAACCTCACCTTCCAGTGATCGATAAGATTCCAGTAGACGAAATTTTTTTCAAAAATGCAATATGTTATTTTAAAACTTTGGTTTGTTTAAAGAAAATTTTTCTATTTCTAATGTTAAGGTCCGAAGGGCAAATACTTTGCCCAAATTTCGATTCAAATTTAACTAAATAGTCATTATGGCGGACAAAACTGCACTTAGAGCAAACGCAAAGTTGCCAAAGGCATTTAATTTGCTCTGATATGAAAATTAATTAATAATTTGCTTTACACAGCCGAAAGTTCCAAGCCGAGCGCTTCTCAAACTCTTGGATTGTTTTGCTTCTAGGTTTCGCACAGTTTAACATCGACTCCGAATGGCAAAGTTTGGGAAGCTTTTACATCACAAGTTACTTCAAAGCTGGCGCCAATAGCATGTGAAGGTGACAGGGTGTTTTAAGAAAACAAATGTTTTTATTAGATGTCTTAAGGCCAAATGGAACCTGACCCCTTGCACAGCAGGCACACACACTACAATATGCACCACAATAGAACTATCCATTTTAGTTCTAGCTTTCATAAAAATGTGGGCAAATGATTTGCTTGTGGGACCATAGCTTTACTCCTCCTGATAATTAAATTCTCAAGTGGTGAAAATAGTGTTCTAATTAATACGCACTTACACTCTCATCTAACACAATATAGTTCCACTGTGCAGCAGTGCGTCTTTATCAAATGGATGCGTTTTGTTGTTAGCTTTCTTAAATTTATTTGCTGTTAGCTTTCGGGAACTCAAGTGACAATAAAAATCAGCTCGTTGATTTAATGAATCTGCCTGTTTTTTTTTTGGCGTGGGCCGACCGGCTTACGCGTCGTATGAGTTATGCGGCAGTGGTGCTGTTTCGGTTGTTAAGTTGAATATACGCGACTGCGACACTTGCTGCTCAAGCGGCACCCTTTGATATCATTCTTTGGGAATTAACACGAAATGTGGCTTACAAATTGACAGCTAACACGGTGCTTAAATTAGATGAGCAAAAAAGTAAGACAAAAATAAAAGAAAGTTATTCGCAAATAAGGCAGAAAGCGGGCAAGATTTCAAGTTCAATGCCGAACGGCGCGCCAGGCATGTCGGAAATTAGGAATAAATTCCTTCGGCTCTCTGACCATGTCGGTGAGATGGTCCGGACCACGGGAAGAGCGTGTCGCCAGTCATGTTATGCACATGTAAACCGATCTAAATACGGTTTGTTCTCGTGTGCTTTATTGGACCACGAGTCCAAAACCAACAAAATGCATTTAAAAGCTACAAAACTACATTTCAGATATGACCGCAGGGCGGGGCAGGGCCCGGACGCCAATGTCTACACAAACATGACTTGACAACTCATCGAACATTGAACACGTTGTAATGTGATACTTAAATGCTTGATTGGCTCGTAAATATTTTCACTTTTGTGGTGTGCTCAAAAGCCTTTGCAGCGAGCTGTCGTTTCTGTTGTTAACAATAATTTCTACAAAGTATCGCTGGGCCCTTTGTCCCTTGGCCAGTTTGCTCAGTTTTTGCGCGCTCTGTTTGAAAAAAGCGCCAAATCTTGCACTAAAAACACACCAAATACGACTTCAAAGCTATCGCTGCGATCGATCTGGTTCGGCATCGGTGTCCTCGCGTTGACAGAGTCAGGCGCAGAAGGGTCCCAAGCGCGCACAATTGTAATTGTTCGATAGAGCCGGGCCAGCTCGAATCAGTACGTTCCTGGGGCCACACAAACTCCAAGGCCTGTCCTCATCATAATGTTAATGTAAAGGCATTTTAAATGGACTTGCGTACAGCATTTTTTGTGGCACTTTTGTGCCCCTCTGGCTGTTGTCGCGCTCTGTGTGGACAGTTCGACAAGCAGGACAAGGACAAGCTGTTTGCAACACGATGCGGGGACTAGCGCACAAATAAAACTGCAAGTAAAATGATTAACAAACGAAAAAATACACTGGAAAAAATGCATTAACTGAAGAATAGTTTCTCAAATTTGAAGATCTAGAACTTTTTTTTTCCCCCTCTTTGAAGAGACCTTGATTCATTTCAGAATTAGCAAGCAAGCATTTTTTAAAGTGTACCTTTTCACCATATAAATACCTGAAATATGTCTGCGCTTTGAGTGGCTTAAAATGCACAAACAAAACGTTTTTAGTGTCTTACAACTGAAATCTGACCGACGCGTCTCAAGTTAAAGTTAAAATTAACCAAAGCCAAAAAAAAAATTTCAACATAATTTAATCAACACTAATTCGCGCATGCAGCTTGACAGATCTTCTCGGCTGGCGATGTGGGCGCATTTCCTTTCGGACTGGTATTTCCGCCCTGCTAATTGACCAGCCTCACTTTCCAGCATCTCTTTCGATTCATTAATATTCCTCACCACAACCTGCAGCTGATCGCAGCAGCCTTCGGAAACAGGATGCTGCTTATCAATTGGCATCAACACCATGAATGGAAGAAGAAACAAGAAGGGGAAGGAGAGCATGTCAAATAAAAACCCTAACAATATTGAAACAAGTTCATTAAGCAAAGCTGTGGAAACTAAAGGAGAATTGATTGTAATCGACAGTTCTTTGTAATGGAAAAACATAGAAAAGTGTGAACGAAGCCAATTACCAAATAAAAAGAAAATACTTTCTGTGAATGATGTTATAAATGAAATTAGGCGCAAGCCAGTGGCCTGGCCAAGGGAAATGCGTTTAAAAAAGGGGGCTAATTTTTTTTTGGTTGTAATTTTCAGTCATGTTTGTTATAATCTGTCTCATAGAGGCTATTTGGAAGATGAGAAAACAGTGTCTGAGTGCGAATATAATCCAATATTTTAATCAATATACCGGTTACCTCAAAATGTTTTCCATGAGTAGAAATTCTGTGAAATGATATCGTCTTGAACTCGTATGATAAAATTAAGACTGTTTCCAATAGCAGATAAAAAATGGAGAATTTCATCCTTGGATCAAGAATTGCCAAGCGAAATTCTTGATCCAAGTATGATTTTTTGATCCCGATTTTCTTGATTCAAGAGCCAAAGTAGTAAAAATTCTCAAATTAGGTATACAAAATCCTAAAACCAAGTGCTAAACATACTCAAATTCAAGATTGCTCATTCTTAAGCTCTTTCTTTTTTGCAAGTTTACGTCGGCTAGAGGAATACACAGCACCACAAAGCAGCAACTGTCAGTCGAACAGCCGTCAAGGCCAGTAATGCCATTACTGTTTTGGGAATCCCAAGGCAACATGAGTGCAAAAATCCATGGAGCTCTCCGCTTGATGAAAATCGAAACTATAAGAGCGGACCCAACGCTATTCCAACAAATAAGCTTGCTCTACTCTCTAAGTTTATTTACAACACTCCCTTTGACAAAAACACTAAACTGAGAATGAATTTAGCTCGATTTCAAGAGCGAAATTGTTGAAAAAGAACGAACAAATTTTTTTAAGACCGAATTTTCTTAAGTTATTCGTTCTGCTTTTTTCTGCTCCGACTCCTCAATTTCCTGACCCTTTTTACCCATTTGCAATGAATACAGGGTATAAAAAATGAACTGTAAGTTTAGACAAATATCTGTAGGTGAAGTTCAGTATTAGGTATTCAGGATATAATACCTAAGGAAGAAAGGCACTTTTAGAATTCAAATCATTTTTAGTCGTGAGTATTTTTCGAGTTCCGTACTTGAAGTGGATTTATGGAAAGGCAAACTGTTGTCATGATATCAAAAGTCGGCCCTGCCCAACATCGACACACCCGTTTCATAAGGAAAAGTGTGATTAATGGCCATCTCATATGTTTATTCACTGAGCATTGCAATTAATGTTTCCATATTAACATCATGTTAGCAGACAGCGCATAAATAACAATCAAGAAAGTCGGTCAAGCCTGACTATGGCATGCTTTGTATCTCCCAAAGTTTGTATATATCAATAAAAAGCCGATATTTTACACTTGAACATTAAACTGATATTTTCGAGCATGTTACATATATATTTTAAGATCAAATTTATATTTTAGAAAATCATTTTGTCACAAAAAATACAAAGTATATTGGAAATAATTTTTTCGATAATTGTTATATATAGTTTTAGAGAAAGAAAAAAAAAACAAATTAATCATTATTCTTATTTTATTTACTTTACCTCTCCTGGACAACACTGAAAAAAGAAAGCAATCCGAAACGGGATTGAAAACAGGGTAATCCCGGATATTCTTGATCCGATCCCGGAAAAGATTGATTTGACTCACACTTTTTATTTTTTTAAAGGCTACAGGCCTCCATCACTTTGGAAAATTCCTACCAGGAATTTGCTATTTATTTTGAGTGTTTGGAACCCAAACTGTCACGTCCTCTGTCTCTCTCTGTTCTCTATGTCCCAGCGTTCTTACAGTCATTCGCAAGCAAGCATATACATATAACGTTGATGGTTTTAATAACTTAATCTTTATTTATTTGTGCAGCAACACTTTCCCAAGCACTTTTCATAGAAATGTCAAAATGCTTCTCTGTGATTCGCCAAAGAAATGGTCTTGTCTCAACTGCTTTTATTATACTCTGTACCGAAGGTACATAGAGTATTATAAGTTTGTGCAAAAGTATGTAACATCCAGAAGGAAGCATCTCCGACCCCATAAAGTATATATATTCTTGATCAGCATCAACAGCCGAGTCGATATAGTCATGTCCGTCTGTCCGTCCGTCCGTCTGTCTGTCTGTCTGTCCGTATGAACGCACAGATCTCAGAGATGGTAAGAGATAGAGGTTTGACATGTATGGGACATATGCTTCTTATGTCTGCAGGCAGATCAAGTTTATTTTCAATTTTGGCCACGCCCCCTCCCGCCCCCGCAATTTAGAAAAAACGTCATATCTCCCACAGTTTTGAAGATAGATGGCTTGTTCCTTCTGGACATATTTAGTTATTAGGATAACTTATCGATCCGCCAAAAGAATGAAAAAGATCGGATGAACGGTTTTCGAGTTATGATCAAAAGACAAATTTTCTTGGTACAGAGTATGTTATAGTCGGGCTTGACCGACTTTCTTTCTTGTTAAAGCAATCTTATCCTCACGTTGAACATTTTCAATTCTCTTACCGTAGGTACACAGAGTATTATAAGTTTGTGCAAAAGTATGTAACATCGAGAAGGAATCATCTCCGACCCTATAAAGTATATATATTCTTGATCAGCATCAACAGCCGAGTCATGTCCGTCCGTCTGTCTGTCCGTCTGTCTGTCTGTCTGTCCGTATGAACGCACAGATCTCAGAGATGGTAAGAGATAGAGGTTAGACATGTATGGGACATATGCTTCTTATGTCTGCAGGCAGATCAAGTTTATTTTCAATAGTTAGCAGGATAACTTATCGATCCGCCAAAGGAATAAAGAAGATCGGATGAACGGTTTTCGAGTTATGATCAAAAAGACTCATTTTCTTGGTACAGAGTATGTTATAGTCGGGCTTGACCGACTTTCTTTCTTGTTATACTCTGTACCGTAGGTACACAGAGTATTATAAGTTTGTGCAAAAGTATGTAACATCGAGAAGGAATCATCTCCGACCCTATAAAGTATATATATTCTTGATCAGCATCAACAGCCGAGTCATGTCCGTCCGTCCGTCTGTCCGTCTGTCTGTCTGTCTGTCCGTATGAACGCACAGATCTCAGAGATGGTAAGAGATAGAGGTTTGACATGTGTGGGACATATGCTTCTTATGTCTGCAGGCAGATCAAGTTTATTTTCAATTTTGGCCACGCCCCCTTCCGCCCCCGCAATTTAGAAAAAACGTTATATCTCCCACAGTTTTGAAGATAGATGGCTTGTTCCTTCTGGACATATTTAGTTAGCAGGATAACTTATCGATCCGCCGAGAAGATCGGATGAACGGTTTTCGAGTTATGATCAAAAGACTGTTCGCTGCTACTGCAGCATTAAAATTTATGCTGAGAGTATAATTTTCTTGGTACAGAGTATGTTATAGTCGGGCTTTACCGACTTTCTTTCTTGTAAGTCTCGCGTTTTAATTAATTTTTAGTTTCCGTAGAGCTGGATACCTGTTTTCGATCTCGTTGCGGATTGATTTCTGATGTTTTTTTCTGTACGGGGATCGAACTCAGGACCTCTTGCACTTAAGACCAAAGGAATGGCGTCTTAACGTGGTCCACCATCGGACAGGCGTGTTGTAGATCAACCTGATATTAACATTTATTTTTCTCTGTGTCGAATAGTACAATTCCTGAAAATTCGAAATGATTTAACATGTTTTTATTGAGTTAATATTGAATTCTTCTAATTAGATGGCATACTTTCGATCCCCTTTCTCCGCGACGCCACTGCCCCCCTTCTTCATTACGCTTCTACGCCTTCATATTCCTTTATGCACAAACAACGCCATACACTTCATTTGTTACGCTTAGAACCGCACCACGTCACGTACGCACGAGATTCTGTTTAAATATGGCCGCATGGCCAACATATTAAACAGGCACGAGCATCGAGCGCCAGTCCCGGTCCCCGTGCTGCAACCGAAATTGGTTTATGACTTCCTTCTAGCCAAAAGGCCAGTGATTTGGCCTGATATGAGCTCCGACTACTCTAATGGTGGCAACGGCTGATTTAAATGCCTGCACCAAGGCCAACATAAATAAGCAATCCAAAACGGTGTGGGGAGGGGAGGGGCGGGACGAGCGCGGCGATAAGATCAATTATGTTAAGTTTTACTTGGCGTTAAAATTATGTTGACGCATGTTTCCAAAATGTTCGAACACATGATATGGCCCATTGCGACAGTGGACAAGTATAAATTTTCTTTTTTGGTTCCAAAGCCAAATTATGCAAATCTCTTGACAATCATTTAAAGCTTTTTAAAGGCATTAAGTATGCAAAACGATGGCGATGCGCAGCGAGCGGGGGGGAGGGCGATGGATTAAACGTTGTGATCGGAGCGCACCTCTAACCCAATTTATAACGACTTATCGACAGTAATAAAAACAAAATACGAAATAAATTTATACACATGTTGCGATCGATAACGCCAACGCCTCATTTGCATGCCGCCGCAAGGGAGGGGGGAAACTGGTGTGTGTCTCTCTCTTTCTCAGTTGAAAGATCGCCCCTTCGCTGGTGCTCGACACTTGACATTGTCAAATCGGCGCTTAATTAAGCAATCGATCTTTTTGCTAATTTCCGAACCATGTGGGAAAGTCTGAACTCTGCTTAATCCGCAGTTTATTGTCTCGACCTTAAACCGTTATAAAGCCTAATGAGCGTTATTTATCTGCACTCGGCCATCTCATTCCGTTTCAAAATTATTTAAAAAGAAATTAACAAATTTATTCGAGGGGCGCCCAGCCCGCAGTTTTTGGCCTGACTCACCTTTCCGATTTGTATTTTTTGGGGCCTCATAAATCATGCGGACTTTTGTGACATTATCGCGCTAATAAAATCGCCTGCTAAAGCTGCCAAGTCGCCAACAGGCCGGAGACGACAACAACAACAACAACAACAACAACCACAAGCACAACGACGAGACAAAGAGAGTTATTTACAACAACACTTGGATGAATGACGGCAACAAATGATGCTCGACGCTTTTGTGGACATTAATATTTGACATTAATTGAAATTAATATTAATTTCATATTTGTTGTACCTCAGGATTAACCCTTAATGAAGTTATGGGTTTCAAAATGATCATGTTGAAGAATGCGAAACGGGAAATTTAGAAAATAATTCCAAAAATCTTATCTAGAATTTGAGATTGGATCATTAGGACTTAATTCGAAATCCATTTAGATCATTTAAACAAAATATATGTATCTTGTTTAATGCCCTTGAAAGTATACAACTTTGAGTGACATTTATAAATTGAATGAAGTATTTGATTTAAATTTGTCTTAGCTCAACATTTTATGGTATTACAATAGCTTTGCCAACAATCACGCAGTCATAGCTGGAAAATTACTTAAGGTTATAATGATTGCATACTTTGAAGGGCAATAATCACGAAACAATTTGCATCAACATATAATATGATACAGTTTTCAAATTTTATTTTTTCTTCTTTGGTTTCGCATTTAACTGATTCCTTTAACTAATCAAATAGTTATTCGCTTTATTAGCTCGTAGTCTGAATTCATTAGTCCGTGCTGTCAAGGGCAAGGCGAAACTAAACAGAAAAAAAAAATCTGAAATCAATCCGAAATCTTATTGAAAACAGGGTAATCCCGTAGAAGGCTTAAAATGATCCTGTTTTATGGGATTAACAAATAAATTGTGAGTGTAATCAATCTCGTTTGGGATCGTATCAAGACTATCCTGGATTACCCTGTTTTCAATACCGTTTCGGATTGATTTTTTTTTTCAGTGTAAGAATATTTCTAAGTGCTTATCAAAATGTTTCTTCTTTTTGCAGATACTCCTCCCAAGATCTGTGAAAGCGCTCTGTTACTTAATCGGATTGTAGATAAAGCGGTGTTGTATGCATTCTCGAACTCCCAAAAAAGTCGCTTGAAACTTCCAGCCTTATTCTGAATTCAACTATATGGAAAGTTCAATAGCCCGAGCGTTAGTCGCACTATTGCCCCATGTCTGAAATTATATTTATTCCTTTTCGCTCTCGTTCCCAACTTATAAACATTTGATCACGAAAGGGACTAAAGCGGAATATTCTGTTAATCGTGATGGCATTTTTTAGTTTTTGGTGTATTGTAGTTTCTTTACTATCTTCTTCGTTCGAGTTAAAGCAATTTGTATTGATCGGTCGAAATAGTTTTCTAGACATAGTCTAGTCAACATTTTTGTTCTCATTGGAAAAGTCTCTAAACTTTCCACTTCTTAATTCATCCTCAAGATGGGAAAACCACGCTATTGTTGACTAGCCTCCAACCCATTTTTACCCGGGGACAAATCTTTGAACGTTGTATCCTTCGAAGAATGAGATTTTCAGTTTGAACTCCGACTAAGCCAGGGAACTCCGTAAAAACCTGATCGAGTAGTTACCTACTTCCTTGAAGGGTGCAACGGCAAATGTTAAACGGTGGCATCATACATTGACATCCAGCAGTCCTTTGATAGAGTGTGGCACGAGGGTCTGCTCTTTATAATCAAGGATCTTCGCCTGCCCAAAACTGTTTCTGATAGACAAAAGCTTCCTGGCGGTCAGATCCTTTAAAATTGCACAGGATGATGAGCGGCTTCTCAAACGCGAACTATTCGTGTTGCACTCAATAAATATATTTTTAAGTTTTTAGAAGTTAAAATAAATTTGTTTTCTAAATTTAAAGAATTTTTCTTGTTCTTAGGTTTTTATTAAACTTCAAAAGTAAAACCCTAAATTATTATGTCTTATATTTAGAAATCCGGCTTAATTTTTTCCTAAATTTAGGGTTAAATTTCTAGATGTTTTACTAAAAACTTTCTTAAACTACGGACGAATTTGCCCTTGAATTGATAAAGAGAATACACAGACCGGTTTGTTAAAACAGGGCGATTATCATGAATGTTAGTATAACGACCTTGATTTAGGATAGAACATTTCTTTAATTTAGAAAAATACTTTTGAAATATGACCGTAAGTGTAAAAAAAGTTGTGTAGAAAATATCTGCTTTCGGAATATAAAATGTTCAGCTGATATTCGGCTTGCTGACAAATTTGACTGCGTTCTTTACTGCGATAAGATGCCTTTCGTGTTGGAGTTTCCCCGGGGTCCAGAGCTCAAGTCCCAGACAAGGTCAAGTAAGAAAATAAAATAATATGTTTATTAATTTTTAGGTTATTTTCAGAAAGAAAATATACTATATAAATAATATATACGGTGTTATACGCGTCTTAGTGTCGTCTCCCACTCCCTTTCCTATATTATACAGTCGAAATTCTATATAGCGAAACTCAAGGGAACCAAACTAAACATCGTTCTATACAAATTTGGAAATATAGAATTGTTTGAGTCTTGATCGAAATTCCAGTGATCTGGAAATTAATACGATATAATGAAAACTTTGATGTAAGGAAGTTCGACTGACGTTAGAAAATATTTGTATATTTTTTTACTACTACAAATGTTTTTCTGAAAGCTAGAGATTTTTTTTCTAGCTTATAGTTAATATTTTCTTAATTTTAAAAAGTCTCATTCCTATTTTAAGAAATTACTTTTCCAAGGCAACAGTTTAGGCAGTGTCAACAAAAGTGCGCCATATTGAGTGGCTTCTGAACCCCAAGAATAAGTCGTAGCTAAGGAAGAAGGTACAAGGTCATTCTGGCTGTGTTACAAAGGTGTGGTGTACACAGAGCTATGCCATCTCGGCAAAGACGCATTTGACTAAAACTAGAGAAAACAAGCATGTTGTTCCGATAGTAGGAGATGTGATCTACAAGCAGGCCACCAGATACCTTGACAAGTTATCTCACCACCCAAACAAACTGGCGAAAACTTGCTCAGAGGATAGAAGTAACTCGAATACACTTGGAGATCAGAACTTGATCGAATTCTCATCTGTTCTCTTCCAAAACTATCCATTCCAATGGGGATGTCAGTTAAGTGAATAAGACCCCGATGGTTTGTCAGTTACCTGGGTCTCTGATAGATCCAAGCTGAATATATGTTGTTTGATCGGACTTGATCTTGTCGCTGACACAATGAAGCGCAATTGGAATACCATCAATTTAGGAGCCATTCAGTATCAAGTGAGCGCAGCGAACCTCGGCTTAGCAGTTTTGACTGGCTGCATTTTCACTGATGTTCTATCCCAGTCAACAGGTGATTAAACACCCCAAAGTCACTAAAAGGTTAACGTCTGTGTGGATGCTGTGGGGGCGCCTTTCCAAGCAAGCGTTCACCTTGCCCCCTTCTCAATTACGATCATGTTGATGAATTGGCATTTTTGTTCTCTAGCCTGCATGCTGAGAGCAACTGGTTACTGGACTTGGGATTTGGACTCCAATCTTGCTCTCCCTCACTCCCCAACTTTCATATGATAAGCTTGAACTCAGCACGACGATTCGCATAAATGTTTAAAGCCAACAACTTAATTTGTAGTCGCCGGGTATTAGAATTTAAGTAACGCGTAATGAATGTGGCCAGACATTGTGGGGATTGGCGGTGGGGGGGCTGGGGTCCCGAGGTTCAAGCCAAGTCACGCCACATATGCTGAGGTTATTTATTGGGATCTAAGTGATTTCCGATGAGATTGTAAGGCAAGTCTCCGGCAATTGAGGCATCATCTCGCAGCAGGTGGCCAGAGGCAATCGATGGAGGAGGGAGGGGACATCAAACTCCGGGGTCTCCTGATGTGTGTTTTTTGTTAGCATCAGGTGAGAAGGCATCACAAATGGGTTTCACTTTCCTTCTTCGCCGTCTTCTCTTCTCCTGGCTGCTCACATTTTGGGTGTGATATCATTAGCTCCCCTCTGGAAACCCGTTTCGTTACCTGTCCCTGACTCTGGCTTGGAAATTTATATGATTAGCGTGAATAAAAACGGTTTGCTGCCGATATTTGCGCATCATTAAAATCATCAAATGAAGCCAATTAAAAGTAAATAAATAATACATTTTATGAAAGCAATCAAATCATTGTTGCTGTTTGCCGTTGTTCATCAAATTATGCGCTACGAAAATTGTAAAGTTTTGTTAAAACTTAATTAAGCATCGAGGCGAAGACAAGTGTGGGCAGGGAAGGGGGGAGAGAAACAGAATCAGCTTTGGGATCAGCAAATTGGCAAATGAGATGTTGATGCTTGATCGTCCGTTGTTGTCTCAAGAGGTTCATTAATAAATTAACAGCAAATAAGAGGGAGCAAGACAAAAGGCAGCATCGTGGATGGAGGGGATTTATGGGACAGCCGCAGGGGAAGAACGCAAAGATTTGCTAATGCGCTGAAATGAGATTGGCAAGTGTTGTTTATAAGATCAATAACATTCGATTAGGGGCTTTTGGAACAAGGCTTGCTAATTGTATCAAATTGATCGGAATGCATGATAAAGATTAACGCAAATGTGCGATCAAGGAAAGATAAGGTGAAAGTTGCTTAATGAATTTTGCCGATTTCCTCTCAATCTCTTGGCTTGAGTAGTTCTAAGCAACGTACAAGTTAAACGCCGAGGCCGAACGGCAAAGATGGAGAAGTTTTTTCATGGCTACATACTTTAAAGCTAATTCCAATAGCCACCAAAGGTGATCGGGTGTGTAAGCTTATAACGAAAAACTTGTTAATTATATGTCCTGAAGCGGAATCGAACTCGCACCCTCTTGCACAGCTTGCACACACACTACTCGCTGCACCACACCCGGCTGTGCTGTGCTGTTTCCAGCTGCCATCCACTCATTATTTGGAAGATCATTCTATCGTGGAAGCGATTCAAAGAAGATATGCTCGTAATGTGATTTATTCAAATAAGATTTTGAAATGACTTTTTAAGTGACTCGAAAATCAGTCGAAACTGCTCAAAAGAACGGGCTAAAATCCAAGAAATCGAAAGACTCAATACGATGAAAAATTTCACAAAGTGTGGTCCAGAGTGTTATAGTCTTTGATTTCAAACTTTTGCTTTCAACGTTTAAAACCAACAAGATTTGTTATGATTTCGCAGCAGCAAAAGTCGTGGATTTCAAAGAGCAGACACTTTGATTGAATAAACTATTTTTGCGATTTGAATCTACCAATTTTATATGTATAAACAAAATGAAACTATTTGGGTGATTAGAATTAGAAATAGTTCTCTTCTCGCACGGAATTTCAAGTTTTTGGAGGATGGTAGATTTAATTCAATATATAGTAAGCAGTATCTTAGGCATAAAGCATAAGTCATGCGCGGTGGCAATATTATTATTTTCAAATAATTTTTTTCAAATTAGATAAAAGTTTAATCTAATTAAAATAATAAAGAAAGTCGGTCAAGCCCGACTATAACATATTCTGTACCAACAATTTGATGCTGCAGTAGCAGCTGAAAGCAGCGCTGCTACAGCGCCGCAGCAGCGAACAGTCTTTTGATCATAACTCGACAACCATTCATCCGATCTTCATCATTCCATTGGCGGATCGATCAGTAATCCTGATTCTTAAATATGTCTAGAGTGTACGAACCAACTATCTTTAAAACTGTGGGAGATATGACGTTTTTTTCAAATTGCGGGGGCGGAAGGGGGCGTGGCCAAAATTGAAAATAAACCTGATCTGGCTGCAGACATAAGAAGCTTATGTCCCATACTTGATAATCCTCTATATCTTACCATCTCTGAGATCTGTGCATTTATACGGACTGACAGACTCGGCTGTTGATGCTGATCCAGAATATATATACTTTATGGGGTCAGACCATAAACCTCACCTAAACCGCACCTCTTTACAGACGGCTCAAAGATGGACCTAGGAGTCGGAGCCGCCGTATACTGTGCAGAGCCAGAAATAAAGCTCTCATACAAACTGCCAAACCACTGCACCATATTCCAGGCGGAAGTCTTCGCAATAAGGAAAGCAGCGGAGTTGGCGGAAATTCACGCTCCATACAACCAAATAAATATCTACGTGGACAGCCATGCGGCAATCAAGGCAATGCAAGGACACTCCATCAACTCCAGAAATGTCCTGCCGAGCAGGGAAGCGCTAGATTCCCTCAGCATCTCCAGAAAGGTGCAAATCTACAGGATTCCCAGCCACCGGGGCATCGACGGAAACGAGATGGCAGACACTCTTGCAAAAGCCGGAGTCGTACTCGGACAAGAAGAAACACTAAACATACCTATCTCCATACAGACGCTTCATAGCAAGATGGAAGAGATAGCAGAGAAAGAAGCGGAGGTAAGGTGGGAAAACACCAGCGGATGCAGAAGCTCCAGAGAAGAGACTGTAGACAGCTCGTTGGCATACTAACGGGACACTGCCTAGCAGCCGCTCATGCGATAAAGCTAGGCATAACAACAGAGGACACCTGCAGGAAATTTATGGAACCTGGAGTCGCAGAAACTCTAGAACATCTAATTTGCAGCTGCCCAGCAATTGCCACGACAAGATTACAAATTCTGCACACCCCACGGTTCTCTTCTTTGGAGGAAGCGGCCAAGAGGCCCCCAAAACAGTTATTGGCATTTGCCAAACCGTCAAGAATCCTCCTGGACTTCTAAGCCAAACGTACCCAAATAATCACCCGGCCTCATTAAGGACTCTAAGGTCTATGTGTGACCCCATCTGGGGTCAGCCGGAACTACCTACCTACCTATGGGGTCAGAGATGTTTCCTTCTGACTGTTACATACTTTTGCACAAACTTATCATACTCTATGTACCTACGGTACAGAGCATAAAAATATGATCTCTATCTTAAAGTTTCAGAATTAACGGGCTTGACGGACATGTGACGTAAGTAGTTAAGCTTTCACATGTACATATTTCTTCATCGTGGAACCTATATACAAGTGTGACCAGACTTTAAAACAAATGATGCCATGAATGTAAGTTTTTGGTATTTTGAAATGAACTAGGGGCTGGTCTTACTTCTTGATCAGCAGTGATTTGTGTTGAAATATATTGGAAAACTGCTTGGACATAAGTATCAATAGTTGTATTACTATTGACCTCGACTACAAACAGTATCAAATAACATTAACGATGCTAGTTTCAACATCTCGTTTTAAATTTAACTTCGAGGTCGAAGAAGAGCCACTTTGTTTTATGTGGGGACAATGCTGCGTCAGCTGTTCAAAGCAAAATGAGTTCCACAGCCCATTAAGATCCCTGGAGCTCTGCCGTTTAGTACTGAATTTTCTAGGGCTGGTTCATGCCAGTTTAGTTTAGTTTAGTACTGAATTAATGCCTTAGACCTTCATATTGTCATTATAATGACGAAGTAGGACATGTCTGTGTTAAATTCCTGGCTGAAACTCATATAGCGAATGCCAGGAATTCAATACCAGCTTCGATTTCAGGGCTGAGTCAGCTATAATTCAGGTCTGGGCCGAACTGAAAGGATGAAAGTTATGTTAATAACAGAATGCAAAATGTATTCTTTTATGAATTTTCTCGTTACTTCGCAATTCCATCAAGGCCTTAAAGGTGAAATGTTTCTTGGACAGACGGCAGCAAAAAAGTTTGACGAATCACAAAGCTCGTTGCATTTGAAAGAGCATTAAGCTCTACGGCATGTTTTTCCTTTTCCCCACACCGAAATGAGGCGAATACTCTTCATTGAAACTGTTATGGACTAACAAGTTTCGGCGCAAATATTGTAAAATGTGATATAACATTAGACACCCAAAGTAAGACAGTTAACTTGATCGTCGCCAGTGAGTGACCTGCTTACACGTTTCTGGTCGACATTCTTAAGTTAAGATGTAAAGTTAAAATGTAAAGATGTTAGGCTTTGTATTTTTTTGTATTTGTATTTTGAAAATTATTTTGGTGCTAAGGACAATTTAGAAGTGACCAAGTGATTCGGTGTTTATTTCTGTATGTATAACCACATCAATTTTTCCCAATCAAGTGGGCTGCATACATTTCCCAAATAGCCACACTCTTTTTTGTTGTCAAACTGTAACCACGTTAAACACTCTTCCCATTACCCCACCCCACCCCATATTTTCTGTTGCGCTCGGGTTATCCGGGCACACGCTGTGTTACTTAAGTGCCGCATTTCACATAAGCAACTTTTAAAATTATTTACCTGCAGCACACAAAGCAGCAACGGCGACATCAACTCCAACACCTTCCTCTGGCCAGGGCTGGAGATGAAGCCAAGGCTGGTCAAGATTCTGCAGCTCGGTGCGGATAATTAATTGATTAAAATGTTTTTGCATATTATGGCGCGTATCATATTTCACATAAATGAGCGCATTCAACACGCCAAAGTGCCAAAGATGCGGAGTTGGGGACGCGGCCAGTCGACCAAGACCAAGAGATTAGGCAGGCAGACACTTGTTGCCACAACTTACCACCTAGGGTAGGCCGAGGCAAGAGCCGCAATCATGATCGTGGTGATGTGGATGAACTGGGAGAGTCTAGCGCCGCATGGGGGCCCAAGCGGGCTGCAGGGGTGGGGGGCCGGCCGAAGGCGACTCCAAACACGGAACAGGGTGTTTATGGTGATTTAGTCAGTTATGTGGATCGTAAACATTTTTGATAGCTAAATTTAAATAAACGACAGATATTTGTTGCTCCGCACCGGAGTCCGGGCCGGAGCTGGCGTTGAAGATGGAGGCGCTTAGTCAAGTTGAGAATTTAAATTAATTTTATTACATTGAAGTTTTTGTGTAGTTGGCGCGCGCGCGCGGATCGCTCTTCGTTCCCGAACAGAAAAAGATCAAATTACGCAGGTAATACGCTGGAAATTAATGGCGCATCTCTCGGCCAAGAGATTTTGTTACGTTTTACTTTTATTTAGTTGGTAAATTGGCCATAAAAGAGGGCCAGCACACACACACACACACACAGCGATGCGAGCGATAAAGGCCAAAGAAAGCATTTCCAATGAAGCGGGTTTTCGTCTGAGTTTGAGTAAACATTAACAAAATAAATATTTTGTTTAAATTTTCCCGTTGACAAGCGTTTCAGATGTCAGTCCACTTAATTGGCTCACATTTTTCTCAGGGTTTATTTATTTTTGTTAAGTTGCTCGGCCCTGGGTTACCTGTTAGAGTCAGCGGGATTTTCGCCAGGCATTTGCCTTAAGCCTCTCGGCCGGCCGGCTCTCTAGTTCCAGCCAGGATTACACTTGTGGCTTAACTTTCGAAATCCTGTTAGTTTCTTTCGACTACCGATTTCCATTCAACAAATAATCCTGCGACTCCTTCCTCAACCCGACTGCCTGGTCATTGTTTGTGGTCGAGTTTATGACCAGCCCAGGGAGAGAGTTGGCCGCTGCCACGCCCACGCAAATTTGCGTGCCGCTGCATTGACTTATGCCTTTTGTCACAAGTCAACCAACTCCCGGACTCGGGCTCAGAAATGTTCATATTTTAATAAGCACATAATGGCAATAATCATAATTTTACTGCGAACTTGGAATGGCATTGCATCTTCTGGCCGGCCCAGTCAGCGGGATGCCCTTAAAGGGTTTTGCACAAAGGGTTCGGCCACCGACACGGAGGCTGGAACGGACACAGACACACAAGCTGGGAGGCGTTGCGCACATTTAATTAATACGTTTGCTTGTTGCTTAGTTTTTGGTCCTCTGCCCCGGGCCAGGGGCATACCGAAACTACAAGCGTATGTATACAGCTGCTGGCTTGGGTGGGCGTGCCAACAGATGATTAGATTTTCCTCAAATTCCATCCAAAAGACCCAGTCGTTGGTGTGTCATTTGTTTGCCTTATTGTTTCAATTTTTATGATGTCCAGGCCAAAGCTTCGTTTAGTCTCCGGCAATCCGTTTACCCCTTTGCGCTCGCCCAGGCGGGGGGTTATTATTCCGTGGCCGAAAATTTCAACGGAAGCCCTCGGGATGGGACTAAGTGTGGTGTTTTGGCCATAGATGTTTACCAAAGTGAATTTAAGACGGGATATGAGTAGATTTTTTGGTTACTTGTTTCGAGAGGGGGAAGAAACAAAAGACTTAGGCAACGAACTTGCTTGAATTAAGATTGAATAGGATTGCGTGTGGTACAATTGTATTTTGGCCACTTGTTAAAGCTATGTTTTGGCTATTTCCACATTTGTAGTAGTTCTTTCGATAAGAATTTCTTGGTTGAGTTTGATGAAAGAAGTTATGGCGTTACTCCCATTAAAAGGGTGTCTGCTGTAAAATATCGTCGCTTATCGTTAAACTTAAGATTGATGCTGTGATCTTCGCTCGTTTCATTTAGTTAATTCGTTGGCAAAGCCATCTCTTGCACTTCACCAACTTCAATTTACTTATAAACAGCCAATTCGTCACACAGTTGGTGACCATCGAACGCCCACACTCCCATCTCCGTTCATCACACTTTATTCACTTAGGGCTCACATATTAATGAAATGCAGTCAGCGCCCAACATTTGTTCGAAGATCAAAACAGACATTGGAAATATTGAAAAATTATGCAGCCACAGGCAAAGGTAATCAAACAATTAAATATAATTTTGTGGTATTCACGCCCCAAAACGAGTGCGTGATGTCTGTTGATAAATGGAAAGCCAGCCACAATGCTAAGAAATTCGAAGGAAAATATTGTCAGCATAATGCTCGTAGATAATCAACAGAACACAGAAGCACACCCAAAAAGATTCTCAATACAGTTTTGACAGCGTATTTCGTAATAAAATGGGGAATTCATTGAAATCGTAGGCAACGGCAAGTGCATATCAATTGGCCCTGCAGTTGGATTCCATCGGGGAAGGGAGAGAGCGAGAGAGGTGACTTTGTTTAGACATTTTCCACGGACATTAGATTAGCATCAATTTAAAATCAAATTAAAACATTACCGGAGGCCCACCCCTATGCAGGCCCGGGCTGGGTCACCGTTACGCCAACTGTTGTTTCTGTTTTGTTTGGGGTAATTTAGATAACAGGTACAATGACAGGTCAGGGGCCTATTGACAAGTGGCATTTTCCGGGAAAACAATAGAAGACGCAGAGAGAGAAACACCTCAGCGCAGAGGGGCCCACGCACATTTTTTAACGCTTGACCAGCATCGTCCAACTGGCCAGCCAAGTGTTGTCCTTTTTTCTAAAACAGTTGTCGATGTCGTGATGTCAATGAAGATAATGCCAAACCGACTTTACCTGCTGTGCGTAGGCGTAGGTGTGTGCGTCTGAGTGTGTGTTTGCTCTTTTTAATTGGAAATTAAACAAATGTCCTGGGACGTTGGCTTACTATTTGTCCTACGGTTTTGCGTGATTTGAAATGAAAGGCACTTAAGCACTGCAATTGTTGTGGTCCTGGACATTGTTGATAGTTTAGCTGAATTCTTTACGACTAGGAACCGTTAGAGGAAACCACAGGGAGAGAAGGATATTGTTGTGGGCAAGGCTTCTTTATGTCCTTTTTTTCAATGTTCTGTTGTGGGAACAACTGCATCGGACTTTGGTATATTAGTGTAATTACTAGGAATCTTTAAAGGTAATCAAGTGATTTTCGGATTACACCTTTGAAGCACACATCTCTGTGAAAGATTTATATGTGTCGGGCATATTTGCAACTTTAAAACAGTACACTGGCAATCCTGAATCCTAAAATAAATCTCCCAATGGCAAAAAACGGGAAACTAACTAGTTAATAAGTCATTTCCCAACTGACCACATTTCAGGTGCGTTCCAACACATTGGCAAGCTGCACTTTTTTTAGGTGACAGTTGCTGCCAGACATCCGTGCGAGCACCTGCCAGTGTAGCGACAGTTGACTGGTGCCATTTATAGTCAGAGAAATCTGTCATGTATTTTACTCAGTCTGAACAGACTGCTAGATATATGGCATACAACGACCTGGCAGCCTGCCGATTCGCCTGTACGTATACTTACACTTTTTAGAAATCATCCCTGAAGTCAAGGAACAAGCTGTCACTCTGGAACAAACTCCTAATATTCAAGTCTATTCTGTCTCCGTTTTGGCCATTTTGGCCAGACATCCCTGTGTCTATAGCACCACGGACATCCTTCAGCAACACATGTACCGCTTTTGCAGATGGGCAAGGCGCTGGAATATTGGAATAAATCGAGCGAAGTGTGCCAATGTCACCTTTAATTTAAGCCAAATTACTGCGCAGACTATCGGGAGCGCCCTGGTACATGTAGACTAGAAGGTTGGAGAAGGAACTTAATGTCCCTATGATATGCGACGTTATTAACAAACAAGCTGCAGACTACCTTGAGAGGCTCAGAGGACACCCTAATCGGCTAGCGAGGCGAATTCTGCGGAGAAGGAGAAGAAATGGCGTCAAAGCCAGAAAAAGACTCAAGAGAATATTCCCTTCGCAACTCCCAAGACGACGATTCTGATCCTGCCACACAGTTGATACCTACATTAATTAACTCTCCAAAGACACAGTAACACCGATCCAAACATAAATTGTTAAAAGAATATACATCACTACATCGTAAGTTGCTACAAAAAAGTAACAAATTAGATGTAAGATAAATAAATCAAAATAGAATATAAATGTTATGGCCCACAAATTTACGGTATCGCGGCAAAATCTCACCTGTCAAAACCAGGGATCTGGCAGTTCCTATTGTTGGAGATGTAATCAACAGCCAAGCCGCCAGATACCCTGACAAGCTACGCAACAAACAGGCGCAAAAACTGCTAGGAAGACGCAGAATCAATGGAGTACATCAAACTAGAAGGCTACAGAGAGTCCTA
The DNA here is from genome assembly GCA_035044985.1 of Lordiphosa fenestrarum. Taxonomy (NCBI): domain Eukaryota; kingdom Metazoa; phylum Arthropoda; class Insecta; order Diptera; family Drosophilidae; genus Lordiphosa; species Lordiphosa fenestrarum. Next base: position 272,540 of record JAWNNO010002952.1, read on the forward strand.
CCTAAGGACCTCTAGAGAAAACCATTCATTTATATTTGTTTTCATATTTCACCTCTAAAATTTTAAATCAAAGTAAAAAAGCTTTTTAGTATAAACTTTTTTGATTTACAATATTTACGTTGTAATTTCCTCATTTTAAGAAATTTTTTTAATATAAAGTGAAGTCCAGAAATCCGAGCTAACTTCGTCTGTGTGAAAGCCTTAATACACTTGGAGCAAATTATTCCTTTGGCAGCTACAAGAAGTAATCATCCGATGTCAGTAGAAAGGTGACTCTGTGCAAAGACTAGTTTGCTTAGGAACAGTCAGACGGACAAGGTCTCGTCTAGTCTACAGGATCGGAGATGAAAATTACAATGCGCTGCTAACCTTTGCAATGATGTAAAAATCGTAAATATGTATAGTTCTTGGCCCTTTGAAAATCACGATGATATCAAAAAAAAAAATTTGTAAATAAAGTAATAGTGTGTTCTATTAACTAGTTAATATCGCAGTTTTTTTACTTAACAGATAGCTCTTAAGAATTCTTTGAGCTTTAGGAAATTATAAAATATCAGAATGTCAAAATAATTTCAGTCCAAATAATTGTAACTTAAGAACCAGAACCAAACTTTGCTTTTGATTTTTCCTAATCGTTATTCAACTCAGTTTACGTCTGAATTAATATACGCCCAAAAATATAAAGGTAACTATAGCTATCTTCTCGGTGCAAAAGTTGGCCCAAATTTGTAAGCCTGAATTATCATCATTCTCATGTTCGTGTTATTGCAAATCCAGATGGGTTTTTTTCGATTTTTCATAGCTCATGCTCAAAATGAGCAATGCAAATTAACTAAATCCACCTAGACTTACAAAAACAGGAACATGAGAAAACGGCCCTAGGAGTCAGTTCCCTGCAGTTCAACGTTTCAGTACTGAAATTTTCAGGGCTGATTCAGGCTTGGTTTAGTACTTCCCATGAAACTCACCCATGAGTTCAGCACTGAAATCATGCCTAAAATCAGCAGTCATGACCTAGTAGGAAATGTGTTGGCTGAAACTCATATAAAGGATGCCATGAATTCAGTACCAGCCCTTCCATTTCAGGACAGATTCAGCTTTGATTCAGGTCGGAGCCGAACTGAGGGGTTATGTCATCATCATATACTATATAATCCACACAGTACATTCACGCAGATTGTCCAACCAGTTAAAGGTATTCAACATGAATTAGAGGTAATCTAAATATACCAAATTTATTACCAAACTATTAAAAAGCATAAGCATAACATACTTTGAAGGGCTTTTATCATGATGATTTTTGTTGGCAAAGTCCCTGCGAACATTTTGTCTTGTTTCTTTCTCTCTCACCAAGGATTGAGTTTGACGATAGTTTGAGGCTAGAATTACATTTGGTATCGCATTTCAATAAAACAAGGGATAAATTTGCGATATGTGGTATTGCTTTTGATTGAATTGATGATATGCACGAATGTGATACTTGATTATTAATTGGTAGCGCTTTTTCACTATTCATTTTGCTAATTGGCTAAACAATCACTTTATAGACTCGAGTCTCAGTTGCCCTTTTTACATTAAAGGTGCACGGAATTAAAAATTAAGAACTATAAAACAACGTTTCTAATCTATGCAATGGGCAAGACACATATTGTTCAATACTTTTGGGCAGATGGCTGTATTTACTCAATATAAGTGATATGTTGACGTTTAACAACCAGCGTGAGCGATGGCGCAACAGGTTGAGACTGCATTCCAATTGTTCCAAAGTAGGCATAAAGGTTGGTATATAATTTTATATAATTCGTTGATTTTTGGAACATTCTCTTAACGTTAGGAAGAAACATAATCGTATCACAAGGAAAAAAATATTTTCTTAACTTTAGGTTGAAGCGCTTCTTGTATTCCTAGGAACAAACGTTTTCTTATCGCCCAGAAGTGTCGCAGAGTGGCACACTTCATATTGAAAGGAGATGATGAAATGCAACAGCAATCTGATACTGCTGAAGTGAAGCGATACCTACTGCCAGAATAGCATTCTTAGCTTACGCCATAAAAAATGTTTGCTGTGATGCAGCCTCGATTGAAACGAAAGGGAATGTTTCGTTTTCAATTTATTCTCTGAATAATTTTATACATGTACAAATTTTATGACTGTTTGTTCCCCGCAGGGATTGAACTTATTGTTCAGATATTATAAAGTTAGTTGTATTTTGTTTTAACATTTTATTACAAAATTAAAGTCGTAAATTTAGAAAAACGGTGCAAATTAATTTTATTACTTGTGTTTTAAGAGTAGAGGCTTAATTTTAGCTTAAAAGGCAAGACAATTAGTTTAATTTCAACATTTGCTGTAAGGAAAATGCATGATGATGCTGGTGCGCTTTATGGGAAGATAGGCTCATTGGTAGTTGATTCTTTAGATTAGAGCCTATCGAGAAGTGGCCAAACTTTTCAAATTGTTTACATACAAATAAAATATTGTGAATTGTGTCCTCCAACTCTACTCAGAAATTGAATATTCATGGTATTTTATCACAGTTGAATCTTCCCATTAAGCCCATTAAACTTAATTTCGCAATAAACAATTCAATTACTGAGTTTTGCCTCTACTTTAAACGCTAACTCGTGGGCGCTGATATTTAATTAGTTTAAACCATTTAATAGGAAAATTGTTAGCTTTTGTTATTTCCCGATTTAATCACGAAACCGCAGCTTACCCAGGCCAAACCGAATTCCCACTATTTTATTTTAAATAAATTCGCATTACCATAATCTATGCACAAATGAAATATTCTAATTGGATTTTAATTATACAAAAATAAAAGTCTCGTGTCGGAGCTTCCACCTTTGGCAATTGACTAATTGCCTGTGGTAATTACATTATATTAGATGAATGACGCCCCAGAACAAGGCACTAATGTGTATGCATACAAACATACAGGCATATGCACAAAAGGCAAGTGCAGCAGGCGGCATACATATAATTGAAGCGCCTTAATGGCAAACCTATCATTAATATGGCCAAGTCCGGCACGCAAACGGAGCATTTGTTATTGAGTTCTGGGAGTGAGGTTCAAGACCCCAATGGGAATAGGTGATTGGTATCGGGGGTAAGCCCTATAAAAAAATCACATATGTTTTAATTCAATAACTGTATACATAATTCAGTTGCGGTCAACGCTAATTGATTGTTCCAATTCAGCTAAATGTTTTAGGCGGGCCCAGTTCAGTAATTTGAATAATGCATTGCACTCTGGGCAGTCGTGATGAGGAGAAGGTTATTCGGCCGGTACAGTGGGTCGGAATGAGTTGTCAAGTGCATAAATATTGTTCGTAATTGAAATCCCACCTGATTGAGACTGAAACATCACAGAACATTGGACCTTGAAATAGACTACCAAAAAAGCAGCAGTTCCATTATAGATCAGCTGACCTCCCTCTACTTAACACTCAGGGAAAAAATAGAGAATTTCATACTTGGATCAAGAGCGTTCGAAGTAAGAAATTCGTAAGAATGAAAATTCTTGATTCAATTGTGAATTTTTGATCCCGTTTTTCTTGATCCAAGAGCTTTTATACTTGATCCAAGTACGAAACATTCTCATATAAAGCAGAATAAAGTAGAATCAAGTGCTAAACATCCCCAAATTCAAGATTGCACATTCTTGAATCAAGAGCATACAGCGCTGTCAAAGACCGAGAACGTTCTTCTAGTATCAAGAGCTCATTAGCTTCAAGATTAAAATCGTTTGCTCTAAAATCAAGAGCTTCACAGAATCCAATTTAAAATCAGTTGTTTCAGTTGTTCCTCTATTTGTGTTTAAATTTATTTCATAGAAAATTAATGGTTAAACAATCTAGCAAGTTTAATACACAACACCTCAAAGCAGCATCAGTCACTGTCTGTCAACTGTCCGTCGAACAGCTGTCTCTCCATGTCAGCAATGCCATAGCTGGTTGGGAATTCCAAAGCAACATGAGTGCAAAAATCGATTGCGCTCTCCGCTCGATAGCTTTCCTACACTCCCCTCTCCCATAAAAAACAAAACTGATACAGCGAGTTCCACGCTGTGTTCTCTCAAATGTGCTTGCTCTTCTCTTTTCCTCACTCCCCTTGCCCAAAAACACTTTACTGAGAACGAAATTCTTGAAAATTCAAGAACGAATAAATTTTTTTTAAGAGCTTTCGATCTAATGTTATTTGTTCTGCTTTATTCTGCTTTATTCTGGGTGTTGAAGGACTCACTTAAGACCTTACCTAAATGCATTCTGATTTCATTTCTAGAGTTTAAGGTTAGTAAGTCTCTCCAGACCCACTGTGCTTCAGGGCCCGCTGCGTGGGCTCCATATAACCAAATACCAACCAAGCATCAACCGTTGTCATAAAGATCACAAATTTATGTGACTAATTTGAAATAAAACATAAAACTCACCAAATAATATTAAGAGTTTTGGAACCGGAGCCGGAGTCTGTGTCGGTGTTGGAGTCGCCGTCTCCCTCAACTGAGATGCATATCAACAATTAGAAGCACCCCATGGAGCTGGCCACAAAATTGAGAAATTTGACGCTTTTACGAGCAATCCGGCTGGAAGCATAATGTCTCTCTTTGATATACCAAATTAAAGCATTTTTTTCCCCACTGCCCAGTTTTGCATATGAAAGAGACGAGACTGGCGCCAGAGGGCGAGCGATCCACATAATTGAGGCAATTAGAAAACATCAAAATATTTGGGAAACTGGCCCAAGAAAATGGTTAAATAAATAAGCGCTTAACCAATTTTCGGTACATCTTAATTAAGCACTTGAGGGCTTAAGGCCAAGGCAAATGTTTATGTAAAGTCTGGACGCACAGCGGGCACAAGCACATGCCGATGACTCGGCAGTTTGTCCCGCAGTCCAAGACAACGCCCACTCCGTGGTTATTCAATTAAAACGCTTAGGAATTATTATGACAAAGAAAAGTGATGCCAATCTGCTTAACTGCAGGAAGTGGGTAAACAGAATTACAAGCAATTGGAGTGGAGTAGAAAACGTAATGCCAGCTGATCGATATCGCCATCTTTCGTGGATGACGGAAGTGAGTTTCGGGACAGGTTCGTGGCCAGAGTCTTTCGTTTTCGTTCGCTTTAGACAAATGCCACGACATGGACTTTAAATTAATTACTTAATTTAACACAACACGCGGTCCAGCGACACCTTCTTCCTCCACGGCCATCGACAACAAGACAAAGCACTAAGCCTGTACATCACGATCCTTGACTCAACAGATTAGTTAGCATATCCCCATATCAGGGTAATTATTGTTAAATGAGATAACGATCTTGTATGGCGTTGACATTTATTTATTTTCCTTAATTTCGCTGTATTAATCTTCCACGAATCACGTCCCGATCTCGGAGGGGCCCCGAGGGAGAACCAGACAGAAATGCTGAACAGGCTTTTGACAATTTGCATTATGCAGGCAATCGATCAGCGATCGTCTAATTAATATGAAGTGCCATCAAAGCCGAAACTCAATTAAAAGCGAACAAAGTAACAATCTCTCAAACGCAGCTAATTTAACCAAATTGGATTACTTAATAAACTTTATTGGATAAATAACAACGAGTTATGCGTTGGTGCCCATAAAGTGAATGTGTTGTTGTTGTTATGGTTATGTTTTCTGTGTTTTTGTTTTTTCTTCTTTTTGAGGCGCGCCACAAACAGACCTTTTGAGGCATTCCAAAATTAAGCCACGCGGCAAAACAAGTTGTACATGTGGATATGAACAACAGCAACAACAACAAAAAATCCAAAAAATTGTGTGTTAATTTCTGAGAATTATTAAAGGGATTTCGTTTATATTTTGGTGGGTTTCGTTTGGTGTTTTTCATTCTAGAGAAACATTTCAAATGATATTGAGAAGAAGAATGAAAGAAAGGTGGCTAAAGATAATCTTCAAAACCAGTGCAATGTTTACTCTGAAGTAGGCGTTGCTATTTTTTATTAATCACAAATGACTTTTGATGCAAAGCAGTCAACATGAAGACTGGTACTTTGGGTACACTTGGAAAACAAAGTGAAAAATCAAGTACGCAAGTAGCTTAAGCCCAGCTATAAAATACTCTGTACTGTAGCTAAACGCAGCGCTGCTACTGCGGTGCAGCTGCAAACATTCTTTTGCTCATAACTTGAGCATCGTTCATCCGATCTTCGATAAATAATTCGAATTACTAAATATGTCAAAAGGTACGAACCAACCGTCTATAGAGCTGTGGGAAATTTGACGTTCAAAAATTGCAAATAAGCTTGATATGTCTGCAAGTATAAGATGTTTCATATCCCATACTTGTCAAGCCTCTACCTCTTACCATCTCTGAGATCTGTTTTTTCATTAAGACGGAAGGATGGCTAGATCACTTCGATTGTTGATGCTGATCAAGAATAGATTTAGTTTATAGGCTCGCAGATGCTTCCTTCTGCTCTACTGGGGGAATGCAGTCTGTTGAAAGGTATAGTAAGAGTTCTGTGAACAATTGCCGGAGATGTACGGGCTCACATGGTTTAAAAATTCATTCTTAGAAGCTACATAAACTCGGTATCGTTAAGGATCAATTCGGTCAATAGAGGTATCCCTTTTAGAGGGTCCATCAGCGAATCGTAATTTATCAGAAACTCAACTGCACAGAGAAAAAAAGGATGATTAAAAGGATATTTAAGACATATCCCTCCCAAATGGATACTTTTTTGGATATTTTTTTTCTGTGTGGAATTTTATTAGTGAATTGATGAAAATTCTCAAATTTACAAGTATCATTTTCTGAAGGTAAGCATTTTACGCCTTAAATCTTGTCCGTAAACCAAACCAAACTGATTCCAACCGATTTGTTTTGTAAGTTTTGGTTCGGTTCAGCATTTTTAATACCACACCGATTCGGTTTTTAGTTCGGCTTATCATCGGAATTAGCGGTTCGGCTTGGTTCTGTACGCTTCAGAACCGGTTTGCTTTTCTGCTTACAAAGATAATACCATTTCCATTTTGTAACAGCGAAAAATCGAAAAAAAGAGGATATTTTCGATTTATCCGACAAATTTACACTTAAGGCACCCATAACCCTAATATGTGGGATTGGAGAGTTCCCGAAACGTTTTGCCTGGAACATTCCAAGACACTTTTCCGAAGTTAGCTAGCCAAAAAAACAAAACTGTACAAGTAAGGGACTGTCTAAAATGCTTTATTTCCTTTCGAATGCCAAACTTTATGAAAAACTTGAATTACATTTTTTGTATGAATTCTTCGTATTAACTGAAATTGCAAGTATGTATGCGTGCGTAAGTGCTTCTGTGGAAGACAACTAACCTAGAGCAACATCAATTGGCCCGATATGCCTCTGCTCTGCTGTTAATTGCCAATCGAAATTATACACTTTCGGCTGTCATCGAAGCATAAAATATGGGGGAAACAAAAACAAGCGTTCTGTTGAGAGTATGAGCAAGTCTGTTTAATTTGTACCTGTCCTTTCGGCGAGCAAACAGCTTTGAATCTATGGGTTGACCATATTTTGCGATCTCTGGTTTGAACACAAGGTCAAGCTTTGGGGTTTAGTACAAATATTGGTTCACAGATTCTTAGAAAGTTGTTATTATTTACTAAACAGAAAAAAACGATCCCCATATTTAGTATCATACGGGTATTTAAGTATCAAATCGGCTTTCATCAGAAAAAATATCAAGATGATATGAACGAGTCCATATATTTAGGTGTAAATAGAACATTGATATGAAAATAGTTATATTGTAGGGTAAAATTTTGATTGATCTTTTTGCAGATGAAGACCGATTTTGTTTTTGGTGTTGCAGTTACCCGGTGCGCGTTGATTTGACTCGTTAAATAACACAACTAAAAGCGAAGGGGCGAAGCTTATTTGACAATTGCCCTCTATCTAAACTTCAAGATAATCTTAACTCATTATAAAGTTCGATTTTTATCACCCGTAACTCGCAATAATCATCTGATCTCATATTAAATTAGAGCAAAATTTCTAAATTTTTTGAACCACTCAATCTAGACCTTTGACAGGATACAATCTTCTATAAAATCTTCTTCATAATCAACAGTTTGGTTGTAAAATTTGTCGCCTAAAGCCCTTCTCCGAGCAGCAGCAGCGTCTCTGCAGATCTTAACCTGTTCGTCGCTTAACTTTTTAATCGCTCGGCGCTTGCGATTGATTCAGAATCTTCCCAGTTCTTTTTATGGTAAAAGAAAGTTAAATAGCCTTTATAGTGTTTTATGGATGCAACGACTTGTGTGCAATATTACATGTAAACATGGATACATTTGTAAGATATTATTCAGAAGTCTTTTGCACAACTTTCTAGGTAAGAAGCAGCTAAAAGCGAAGACAACAACAAGAAACCACGATCACAAAATTGAATTATCAATAATAACACTAGTAAGGAGCAGATTGAACAGCTTACCCCCCGACAATTTATTGAAACTTGGACCCATGAAACCTCTGAAATCTGAAATCAATACATTTTTCAAGATGATCACAATGCGGTTTCGGCAAACGATATATTGAGCCGTGAGCTTACACAAAAGCATAAACCAATTTTTTGAACCGATCCTTTTTGAAACCGAGTGGTTCGGTTTCTGGCTTAGGTTTGGAGCTTAGAAAGCGGTTCACTTGGAAAATAAATCAATTTTGATTCATAATTTTGAAAACCAATCCATTACAACACTGACTTGGTGCCTAAGTTTCCACCATATAATTCAATATTGTTTATTTTTTTTCAAAGTGCTCAAGCCCCTGCATCGATTGTGCGTGCCGCTGAGCAAACAATTTCTGTGCATTCCCTCGCCCATATACCCGTAATTTGTTGTGATGTTTGTTTTATAGGTAAATGCGATTGAAATCTTTGTAAGCCAGCTTGTGTGTATAATTTACTCCACACTGATTTATGCCTTTTACATTGTAAACTTTGCCATCTCAAGTGGCCAGTTATCCAACCGACTAAATTATAGACAAAACGTCGCCAGAGCCCCTCGCCCCCGTTCAATTGCTAAACTTTGACAAACTGCCACAATTTAAAGCTGTTAACAGCTAGTAATTAGCCTCGATATAGCGGTTAATTAGCCATATCGACATCCGAGTGCCTTGTTGCCAGCGCATTGTAGTTTGCCCATTGCAATTAGCGTTGCATATTCATAAGATTCAATCCAGATCGATGGCGATAGCTCGGCAGTGCCGCACTTGTCGCATAAATTGCGGGTCAATAATCATAAATTTGGACTTCAAATCATTAGCACACCTCGAGCCAAAGCGCCGCGGTGTCAATTTGTTAACCAGTTTGGTTTTTCGATACCCGTCACACCCCCTCCACCCCCCCTATAGACTGTTTGATCTCACACGAGCTGCGCTCAATTAAAATCCACAATAAAACACGATTTGCATTTTAAATTGTGCAATTAAAATGCTTATGAAATCTATAAAAATCGCTAAATGCATTTTATGGTTGCCTGCTGCTACGCTGGGCCTTCTCCACTGCCACCCTCTCCCAGCACTTTTCCACCTGTCAGCCATAGAGTGGACAGCAACAACAGCAGCGACAATGTTAAATGTCACACGCTAATTAATTGACGGCGCATAATTTTAAGCTCGGAATGAGGCAGAGATGTGCTTAGACGATGGAAGTTTAACTGGATCTGTTGGTGGGGTCAATGGAGGTTTACTATTTGTGGAGATGGTGGAGTCCACTTTTTCCTCAAAAGTGGATCTAGTTTTATTCAGTGATGTCTCCAATGTCTGTTGTTTAAGAAGCCAATGTGCTCAATGTGCTGGTAACAAGTACGAAAGGCTCGGATCAGCAATGCATGATGCCGAAAATCGAATCCTACTTGAAACGCAAGGAGTCGTGCATCAAGATTAAACTAAGTACGGATTTTCAATAAAAAGCTAAGAAACTAAAAGTAAACGAGAGCCAGTTTGAAACTAAACCAAAATAGTTGCAAAACAGTAAAAATCTCTCTAACTACACTCATAAAACATTCGTCCTGAAAACTAGAAATTCTCCTATGAAATCCGTCCTAAGGCGATTCACCCTAAAATTAAGAAAGTATTTTCTCATTTGTGGTAATTTTAAAAGTTTCGAAAAATTTTTCGGTAATGAGAAAATTAGGGTAAATCGCCCTAGGACGAATTTTATAGGAGGATTTCCAGCGCGAATTTTTTCATGAGTGTAATACAGTTAGGCCAAATGGATACACTCACATACGCAAAGGCTTTGTTAACTTAGTGTTTCTTGTATGGTGTCAGTTATTGTAATTATGCCTCTTTGGAATTCCCCAATTTTAATAGAACACCTGACACTAGAAGGCTCGTTTTTTTACAGCAGAAACCACGAGCTCCTCTCAATCTCTTGGTTTGTGTAAGAGTTCTTTAGCTTAACACCCAATCCGATTGGCAAAGCTTGAGAAACTTTTTCATGGCTAGTTACTTCAAAGTTGGCGCCAATAGCTAGAGAAGGTGACCGCGTGAGCTGGTTTTTTAGACAAACCACTTTTTTATTATAATAGATGTCCCGAGGCAACATCGAACCCAAGACCTCTTTCCCCGCAGTCACACACTCCACCTGCTGCACCACAAACGGCCATCCCTGAAGATATGGAGTTTCTTAAGACAGCTATAATGACAAACTGTCTCCTTTGTGGTGTCTGTTTTTAGGAATTAAATGTCCTTTAAGCATTAACATTGTGCTCTTCTTTTGGTTTAAAAATAATAGTGAATATCGAGCTAAAGTCAATGTTGTGCAACTTTGGATGAAAATCTTTTTTCAGATTCAATATAGTTGGAATATGGAGCTTAGTTTAATCTTCAGTATTGTTGCACTTAGCCGACTTCGACATCAAATGATTGTATACCAATGCGGCATCCAGCTTCAGTGGTCCAGCTGAAATAGCAGGCTAAGATCATTCCTAAGTTTTTTTGGAGCTTGCATCAAGACAAGAATTCAGGGCAAACATTTTACACTTGGTTTGAGAAATCCGGGGCCGAGCACTTCTGACATCTTTTGGGATTGATTTAAGACTGGATATCACGGAATATTATTTTGTTTGGGTACCAATGCGTTCAAAAATGATTGTACTTGGAACGGACTCTGAGGTCCGCTACGGTTTTGGATAACTACGTTCATCGCCGAGAGCTGCAGAATGATTTTAACCGTTGTCTTTAGTGGCTTCTTTCCTTCTAAGACAAGTATTTCGCAAATAAAAAGATACTCTTTGTCGTAAGAGTTGGCTCCAGTTGTTCAATTCAAGCTTGATAATATCTTGTCACACCAGGTTTTCTTATTTGAGTTTCGATCGTATCCATATAAGGGCTTACCCATAGTCCTTCGCTCTCTGATTATACTCCAGCTTAACTAGAACTTTAAGCACGTTCTTATTCTTCTTCGGACTTTCCAGACTAAAGTTGTTGTAAAGAATACTGACAATGGTGGGTATTAAGCCGATATCTGCAACCCTAAGAGAAGAATTGGCGGACGGTTAAATTACCCTACACTCCACAGCGTGAGTAAACCACTTAGCTTCTTTCCGCCCTTATTGAGTAGCCGTGTATATAAATTAGACCGGGCCAGCCAAAGCCCCGGGGGACTGAAGTCACTAGTCAATTCTCACCGAATGCGGTGCTATCCACAAGGGTTGAATGTTGGCAAACGAGTCGGGTTTACTCCGCCTCGACTATAGCTGTCGTCACACTTGTCATATATCTACAAAGAGTCTTTTAAAAGGTGATATATTAGGCAAGAGATGACTACCTTAATTTGATAAAAACTTATCTTTGGAGAGTTTGGGAAACTGACTCTTTTGAAAATGTACGACAAGTAGAATACGATTTTTGGATAAACCATTTCTGGTTCCAGCATAATTCATAATTAATATAATAACGCGATTTCTTAAGGCTGTCAAAAGTTCTATAAATGCACTCTCTCTACGAGTGCCGGCAGGACATAAAGCTAGGGCCAAAATGCGGGTTTTATACCCAAGCAAAGAGTAAAGCCAATACCATAATAGAGAGGTATCTGGCCTAAAACTCAATGGAAGCAATGTCAAATTCTGAATATAGAAAACCAAACTCGACGGGAAATATCTGCCCAAGCGTCCTCACTCAGCAACCGTACAGAAAGCATTCTACCGTAAGAGGTACGAGCTAAGAGCATTTGTGGTGTTCTCCGGCGAATCGAGAGTTGTGTTCACAACGTCTATAATAAAGTGTCCAACTCCCACCAAGGGATCAGCCTGTGGGACCATCGACCTTACAGAGGAACCTAGTAGAGAGGTACGACAGGAAAGAGCTTAAGATAACTAGTTACCCACCCAACATTTGGAAGATCATTTGGACAAAAATCACCTGGATAAATCTTTTTCGAGATCTTTTGTTGATTTAATGATTCGAAAATAACTCATGCAAATGCTTCAAGTGCCATTTATTGAAAGTTGAAAATGACTTGCAAATGAATCAAAAATACATCCTGAAGTATTTTTCCACCCAACGTTTGGAAGATAATGTAACCAATTTTGACCTTAATGTCTCTTTTCTTGATTAAAAAGAGATTAGTATAATGTGCTATTCAAAGCACAGAAGACTATGATAATGTGAGACTGAGTAACTGTGATTCATTAAAATACGGCTCGAATGACTCGAAAAACAAGTCGGTTACCATTTTCTCCAGACAAAAGTTTCATTTATCAGCAAACGAGCGCATTTATGGACTCAAGCATTAAGCTCAAAGACTTAAATATGATCTAAAATGTAGCTAAGGGTACATCCCAGCAAATATTGTATAATGATATTTTAAATCCAATTCGAGTCTATTTCGAGAGCTTTCTGATCAGATATTATACTTTTCTTTGAAGAAAATGGCATCCTAGTAGCAACGCTTCTAGAAGAATCGTTTTTAACCAGTCTTTCTGATCAGTTTCGACTCATTATCGAGTCGTATCTAATTAATTCTCATTTGGAGCATATGCATGAATCATTTTCAAAACTTCATCGCTTTTGAATCATCACAGAGACTTAAAAAGGACTCCCAAGGTGATTTTTGATCAAATTATCTTCCAAATTTTTGGTTGAAAAATGGAACACGTATTTTGGAAAAGACGGGAGTGTACGGAATAAATCGGACGCATTACTAATACGAACAAAATGAACATCATCCTCATCACGAAGAGGTGCATGGTACTACTGCAATGTACCTTCTAGGTTATTAAAAAGATTTCTGGGACATGTTGTGGTTATCGGATGAAAACTTCGATACTTGAGATACCAGCTGTGTGGATCTCTATCTCTCTATCTCAGACATATTTATTTCATAGTTCCCGCTAATAGTTGATCTTTAATTCCATTAGAGTCACATTTCAAGAAAAATGAATATATTCTCTTAGGAGTCGGGCTCAGAGCCCACCGCAATCCCCTCCCAAAATATCAACACACGCAACTAGTTTCTTTTTTTGAATTTCGTTTATATTATATATATTTTATATAATAATATTTGTTGCATAGACTTTCTTCGCTTGGCTTACAAGCTAAGAACTAGCGAAACTAAAGCTACTTCAATCTGGTTCGTGTTAACTGATGCTAGGGATTCGTGCTTACCGAAATAGAAACATAAATACAAGTTTTTAGCAATTCTCTAATTAAAATTAATGTTCTGGTTGCTAGTCATAAATATTTACACTCTTAAACAATTAAGTTTGTACAATTGAAATGGTTGTTGTTTATTTTTAGGATAGTTTCTCATTTTTGTGTTTTTTTGCTGGATTTGGGCAGAGAGTGAGCGAAGCGAAGGGCTCGGGTTCTCTGGGACTTTGAGCTCTACTCAAACAAACTCAAGACCGGCCCCTTGCGCGGGGGTCTAAGTATGATTTGGCACAGTTTGGGGGCGTGGCAAGGGGACGTCTTTCGTTTCCTCAGGACATTATTTACATATGCAGCCTAGCGCTTTCCTTGGAACTTAGAATATATCACAACAAAACTATGTTACTTGCGGGGAGATGCTGGTAAGGAACTCATGGATAAGCCGAACGGAGCAGCCAAGTTAGTGACTCGCGTCTAGCTCGTGCTCCTCGTCGCTCGGACAGTCATCCATCTCCATGTCGATGAGTTCGTCATCGTCCTCATCCCCACTGCCAAGGTGCATGTTGCGGTCGGATGAACTGCCGCCCTTCTCGTCCTCCTGCTGCATGCGCTTGTGCTTGGTGCGCCGGTTCTGGAACCAGACCTTGACCTGCGTCTCCGAGAGATTCAGAGACTGGGCCAGCGCCTTGCGCTCGGCACCCACCACATACTGATTGCTCTCGAAGGCGTGTTCCAGCTTCAGCAGTTGTGAGGGCGAGAAGGCGGTGCGAATGCGCTTCGGCTTGCGGAACGGAGGTACCAGGAAGCCTGGAAGAATCAGAGAAAGAGCCAAGAGGGAAGGGGGAGGGTTAGTCATCTGCCGGTAGGGGGTTCGGGTCAAAGGGTTACTTACTTCCAGGGAAACGGTGTGGAAAGATGCGTCCATGACGACTCAGTAGCCAGGGATACAGCTGATAGCTATCGCGCGGCATGCCAGGATTGGGCATGAAGGGCGCACCATGGGGACCCAAGACATGACCCGCCTGCAGGGCGGCAGCCATTTGGAACTGAGCAGCCGCTATGAGATGCGGATTGTGCTGGGGCGGCAGCTCTGGTGGCGGTGCATTGATGTACGGAGGTAAGGCCTTGATGTCGGGCATTCCGGGCTGTCCCTGCTGGGGCAGCGGGGGACCACCGGGACCCATCGCGAAAGGTCGCACCAAGCCAGCTGGCGGCATGCCTGGCATCATCATTCCTCCAGGACCGGCGGGATGCATGCCCGGGGGCTTGGGAAAGTTGGGTACTTGCGGAGGAGTGTTGTGTGGACTGCCGACCAGCAGTGTGGGCGAGGAGGAGGGCTGCGAGGACTGTGGCGACACTGACTTCGGAGGCGTATGCGGTGGCTGGATGCGCTGAGAGGGATTCTCGGCCTGTTCGACGGCCGGGGGAGCCGGTGAGCGCTCACGCTTGATGGACACCGCCGCGGAATGGGCGTCGCTGTCGGGCGAGAGACGCGTCTGCAGGGGACTGAGACCACTGGCCATGGCAGCATTGTGATGCAAGCGCTGGAGCAGCTCCTGGATGTCCTGGTGTGTCTTGGGAGTGCCCTGCTGTTGCATCAGTATATGCTGATGCAGGGCATGCTGCTGGGCTGGCGACAGGTGCGGATGCGGATGCGGTGCCATGTGCGGGGGTAGCGGCGGCATTGCATGTGACGGGGGAGCCATCAGGTGATGTGGCGGTGTTCCAGGCAGCATGGTGATAGACGAGGGTGGCGTTTGGGGCGGTGAGCCGGGTCCATTGCGCTCGGGCACTGGGCTGGCCGGTTGCTGGGTAGGCTCGGGGCTGGTTTGCGGATTGCCGGCGGTGCCGGCGGCTGAAGCATCATGGCCCACAATGGACTCTATGCTGAAGCCGATCTTCTGCTTGGGTGTGGGCATCATGACGGCTGAGGTGGGTACCGGCGGAATCATCTTAGTCATAAATACGCGCGTGGTGGTGGCGGGCGAGGCGGCGATTAGTTCGGCTATTTTGGCGGCTGTGTGAGACACGGTTTTTGCTGTTGCTTTTCGCGGGTAATCCCAGATAGCTTTCGTTTGCAGTTTTCTTCACACTTGAAGCGACATTTGTGCTTGCTTTTGTACACATTCACTCAAAGGGTTAATCACTTGCGACCACGAAACAACTTTCTCAGTCTCGGGGGCTTTTTGTTGTGGAAATTTGTGTTGCGATTGACGCGCTCGATACGGATCAACGTGCTCACTCGACGACGTTCACTGTCTGAATAATCGAGAGACGGCACCGGAGCAAGACCAAGTGTACGTAGTGGGAATGCGTTGTCGGTTGTCCACACGCAAACACACAGACGCAGTCTCACTCTCTCTCTCGCACGCACACATGCAGAGAACACGTCAAACCGGTCGGAGCTGTTGGTGGTGCGAAACAGAGCAAGCGAATGGCAGCTCGCTTGCCGTTGCAGTCGCACCTGCTTGTGGATTTTATCTAGCCCAGATAGGCGCTGGCCCCGGCGCGAGTGAGATGGGCAGCTGGTGCTGCCATTATCTTTCCTGCAGTGCAGTGGCAGAGGGCAGACTCTCCGGCTGAAGGCGGGTCCAATTTAATTCGCTACGTTTAACGCTGCTTTTTCGGTGTTTGTGTTTCTCTTGCATATGGCTTCCGTTGGTATCATCGGGTGGTGGTGTTGGTGGTTGTTGTCTCACTTTTGTTGCAGTTGTTGTTGTTTTGGCATTGTGGCCTGCCCCTGTGTAATTTGGCTTAAACTGCCATTCATAGTTCTTGTGGTTAGAGTTGTTCCTACTATTTTTTGTGTGTTTGTTCTAAACTAAGCGTTAAATGAAAATCACAGTCACAAGGTGGCAACAAATTCCTGTTGATATTTAGTGGGGCAAGGTGTAGGTGTAAGCCGTGCGATTAGTACGCCATTTTGGTAACAAACAAGGGCAAAGATTTTGCCTGTTTGTATGGAATGCTCCAGCCTGACATTCTACTTGGAATTTCGTGTTTGTGGAATTTTCTTGAAGCTCACCGAAGGCAAGCAAGAAAATGTGCTTAGGGGTACATTTTGTGTAAATGTTGTAGGGAGAAATCTCAAGTGTTTCATGCTTGAGTCCTTTTATGTCGATTATAATCGAAGTTCGATTACTTCGAAGCTTAGGAACTTGTGCTCCAAATGCCCCAAAACGCCACAAGAACCAGGTACATAATGAAGCAATAAACTTTTTTTTTACTAGAAAATGGGTTCAAAGAAAGTGGCATTGAATTAAAATGTGCTTTTGGTTTCAGTCTAGGCTCCAGGCTTGCGCGAGTCCGAGCCCTTGAGAAGCCGGTTCGGTTTGGTTTTCTAGGTTCAGTTAGGCGGGTCCATGAACTGAACCCTTTAAGTTATGAACCTGGAAAAAGATGCGGTTCTATTAAATTAGCTCGTATTACCTTTTTGATTTTGGTTTGTAGTTCACTGTAATGTCCACAAATCAAGACGTTTGAAATAGTATAGAGAGGTGTAGATTCACTCAGGATTTTCGATTCCACTGAGCAAACTTCTTGAAGTTTGCCCCTTTGTTAAAAAAAATGTAAGTCTAGTTAATTTGGAAAATATGTGGAAACTTTACTCAGCTGTATTCCTTGTTTAGCGGTCATGGATTTGAATCAAATGATCTAGCTTTCACCTTCAGCTATGTTGCAGTCTGTTGAGTTTAACCGGCCACTTTGATTCTCCTCCAAGACTTAAAGAGAACCAGAATCAATTTCGAGTATGTCCTGTATTAGTCACGGGACCTTACCTATCTTAACCCAGAAACCATGGGGTCAATGCTTTAGAAGCGACTCTGTGAACAGAAATTTAAGTCTTACAATGGTTGAAACCTCAGAAATATAACCTTCGGTACCTTAGACTTTTTGCCCGATTTCGATATTTGAATCGGAAATTAATAAGAATTTTTTTTTCTTCGGTGGAACTTACACGTTGAAACAAACATCATAAAATTTTCAAAAGGCTCTTGATTGTAGGAAAAGTGGGGTGATTGCATCGCATTCTTGTGGAAAATAGGTGTATAGAAGTATAAGACACCTTTAACCTACAAGCAAGACGGGTTTTTTATGGTGAAGCAGAAACTCTTGCTTATAGGAGAGACGTGTAGTGGTATCTAATTTCTCTCTATGTACATAGCAAAAAAAAATAAATCGCAATATCCGGAATATCCGGGATTAAATTAATCCCAAACGTTGTCAGAAGTCGGTCAATCCCGGATTTTCTCATTCCAAGTACGAATAGGATTGACTTGATCTCGGATCTAGTATGACTTTTGCTTGAAATTTCAATTCGATGGTTAAGATAATATCAATTTGTTTGAGCTTGATTTTATCTTCCCATTTTTTTCCTACAAACATGTGCTGTTTGAAAAAACTTAATAAGTTGGCTCTACCGGTTAATCCAGTTACTCTACTTTTGACATCGAACATTCTTGATCCAAGTGTAAAATTCACTGCCTTTTCCGAACCAAACTTTGAGAAGCCTTTTTCTCTGATGTACTTGCATCTCAGCTGAAAGATGTTAGATGTTGAGTAGGTGGAGTTGGGTACTGGACGCCCTGTCAGTAGTACCACCGCGTCAGAACCATACTAAATATATAAGAATTGTATATAATAAAATGAAATGTTTCATTATGGAACAAATCGTTTGTTCTGTTAGCAACAAATAATTCTAATTACAAAACATGGAATTGGACTTGAAATTTGACCTACCATGGACCCCAAATTTTGTATTTCTTTATTTAAAATATTCTCAAGAACCAAACATATCAACTCACATCAAGATTTTAGGTCCCCAAAACAAGTTGTTTAAGTGACTAAATCCGTTCATGACTAGTTTTTGACAATGTGAATGTAATATTGATATGGATCGTTACATCAATATTTGTCCCTTACTTAAGAAGATTATTTCAGGTAAACGTTGCCCGACTCTACTTTATAAACATAAATGACTTTTCTATATTTTAGAAACTCGCCCTAAAATATTTTTTTCCCCAATTGCAAGATAACTTATTGATTTTAAGCGGTTTCTTAAACTTAGAAAGAACCACCCGAATATGGGGTTTTTTTGAAAACCATGTCTTAGTTTTAGAAACTTAGAGTTTGATTTCTTTACTTTGAGGCTATTTTTCTAAATGATTTTGTCAAAACTTTCTTAAGTTTAATGCAGATTTAAACGAGTTAAGAAAAGACATACATAACACGGTGTTTTAAAAAAGTCCAATTACTTTTGATGTTAGTAAAACGCCCTAAAATTAAGAAAGATCGTTGCCTAAATGCGATATTATAATCTTGAAAATCGCACTAATATTAAGAAAAATATAAAAAAGACACCGCTTGCAATTCTGAAGTACGAATTCCCCAAATTTGGAAAATAAAGGGGGGTAAATTATATTTGGGTTGCTAAGTGCTTAACATTTGACTGCTTTCTTTACTGTATCTCACGCAAATGCTTAAGGTAGTCGAATGTGCCTTGCAAGTTTAAGTATTCCCAAAGTCCCGAATACAAATCCCATACAATGTTTTATTAAAAATTCCATATACCTACACACGTATTGGTGTCCTTCCACATCTCTCCCCCTCTACTGTTCCCATTACATTTCCTTTCTAATATTTAAAAACATTTCTAAGGCAAAACTTTGATGATGAAATTTAATGATTTGTAAGCGCTGCTCGCTTTGCTGTCTGTTCATGGCTAACCTTACAAAGCATTTTTGGCGTTGCCACCTGATACGAATCGTACACTGGAGACCAATACAGCGCACATTTTGACAACTTTTAAGCTGTCAAACAGAATCAGAATTAGTACATTTTTGTTTAGAACACTCGAGCCTGACTGCCACACGAACAGACTATCTCCAATAAAAAGATGTCGATCAACTTTCACAGCTGGCCCATGGATACCACCCACCCTCCCACAACATGATCAGAGTCACAGTCCCCCGTTCACCCATCATCGCATTAGCAATTCTACACCACAAATGCAATTCAAAATGGTTGCACAAATAAATCATATCCAAGACATAGCTACGTACAGATTCTGCGACAGTTTTACAATTTAAATGTTAATTTTAGGCATTATCTGGCTTCTTTTTGCTTTTTGGCACACGACAAACTTTGCATAATTTATGTAGACTCCGCGATTTGCTCCGATTCAGATCGGAAACCAAATCAGAGCAGTGTGAACTGCCGAAACGTGTCGAAAACTCACGCAGCTGCCTTGGACCGCGCGACACAAATATCAATTAGTAATCAGCAAATAATTGTTTTTAATAATGTGTTCCTCGCACTTTTTTTTGGGAATGTGTGAGGGTTATCGGGCTGGACGCTTGGCGAGTTAGTTGTGGTTGAGCAAGCGCAGATTAAAATCAAATTTAATGGCTGCTAATTAAGCCACACGATTTGCGTGTTGGGTAAGTGAGAGATGGAATCAAAATCAACTTTCGGACCCCATTAAATCATAATTACGCAGACTAATGGAGTCTGATTGCAAGGCGAAATCTTTTGGAAAGTTCAAGCTAATTTGTTCAATTTCACACGCCCACCACTCGACGCTGGATGATGTCCTCGCCGCAGGACCTGCCCGAGCAACAATTGTGCTGTTAATGAGCAAATAAAGATATCTGTATAAACCAGGAGCAGTCCAGTATCTCTCCCTCTGCAGTCACCCGCTGCGAGCCCAACAAAAACAACACACGAAAAACAAAAAAACCATTCGCCAACCATAAAAAATGCAACACTGGAGGGAAAACAAAAGGAAATTCGTATTTATTAGATGGAAATAAAGCAGCAGCAACAATGTTGCTGGCCCAGTCGAAAGGTGTCAAAATCAACAATTTTGTTTCTGCCTGGCAAGCGATTCCACAGAAAACAAGGCACAGCGTGATGCAATTTCGCTTCTCCCCTACCCCCTGCTCCTCGTAGGGCCTAGCAGACTAACAATTTTCGTTTTCGGTTGAAATGATGGAAAAATAAAACAACAATTTCACTTTTCTGCCCTGACTCTGACTTGGAAAACAATGAGAAACGTGGCAAATTTCCCTTTGTTTAAATTGTTGGTGGCTACAAAAAAAGGGAAGACGAAAAAAATTGACTTTAATGATGATGAGTTGGCGATTAGAACGCTTGAAGTGCTCAAGGAGTGCCACTAAATTCATTTGAATTGTGTTTTGGTTTTTGTCCATTTTACACTGGAAACGGTACAATTATGGAGAAATCCCAGAAGACGGTCTGTGGGGGAGCTCGAATGTTTTGGCTGTAATTAATTTGATGGAACTGGATTTGATTTGTGAAGAGGAAAAGCGGGAGCGCAAATACTGAGCGCTTTGTTGATGTAGCTTTAAGTGGGCTTACGGCTCACCGCAAACTCTTGTGCGAAGCTTTCGAGCCAGTTCACTCTTACAATTTCTGAATACTAAATGGTTCGTCTCCCCCTTTTTGAAGACATTTTCCTAGAAAACAACAGCCCCAAACGGACTATCGATTTCACAGTTTTCATAATAAGTTCTCGTTCCCAAGCGATCAACGTTGCATCTCTCTCATAATTTGAACGCTTGTAAATCCACGCGGCACTGGAAATTATGATGGATGACTTTTGTGGCTGCATTTTCACGCTCAGGAACCGAGAAATGGTAGCCAGAAAAACTCGAAACTGACAGCGGGTCCACACGGTGTTGATGAGGGCGGGGGCGCGTGTGGAATAGGAACATCAAACAACTGGACAGTGGATGAGCCTGCCGAGTTCCCAGAAAAACCTATTACGCCAAAAAGGGTGAAGGTGAAGGATCATCTGTGCACGGCATATTTGAAAATTTGAAATTTCAGGCACGCCACACATCGAAGCTGCTTTCAGGGGTCGAATCAAGAACAATAACTACAAAGGCCATAAAATCATATTAAAACACAATTTTTGGTCGGCAATGGGAGCGTGTGTGCGTGTGTGTGTGTGCCGAGTGGGGGGAGCTCATAAAACATTTATATCTAATCCTTGACAATCATAAAATTAAACACACAAACGACACGACAACGCCAATCAACTGCGGAAAATGGGAAAATACTCCGAGCTGTCGCCAGCGGCAAACCATTCTTTAAAATGTCGGAAAAGTACTCAAAAATTACAGAATAGAAATAAGAAGAACAGCCACATACTTACAGTAGTCAGAGAAATGTCATAAAAATGTCTGGACCCGCTCTCCTCGCTTTCCCCCTTCGGCTTAGTACGTGTGTGCAAAACACTACTCCGGGCCATCCAAAAACCCAGGCATTTTTATGACACTTTCCGCAACGGGCACTCGAGCGTGGCAAGGACTATCCTTTGAGTTAACCAGCCAAACAACTAACCAACGACAACAAATCGGACATAAAAGAATAGTTGCTGGAATGAAATCAACGTAATTTTTATGGCTTTTCGCCGGTACTTTGTATGTGTTTGTGTGGAGTTTTCCCTTTGATTCCTCTACTCCCTTTTTTGACACTTTCGTTTTGGGTAATGCATACAATATTTTTGGTTGACAGGTACTTTTGTTCGTGTGTCATTATCGTTTTGGCCCAACATTCCCGCTTAACGGGGTTTGGTCCCGTAGATTTATGAGCAGGCGGCATGATATGATTCGATCGAGTTAAGATAAGATTGATGGTAAATAAAAATAAAGAAATAAAGTCAAACAGTTACCGGTGGCAGTTCTAACAACTTCTTTTCGAATGGTCATAGCAAGAAGTAAGGCGTGACCCGAATGCGAGGACCAAATACTGTAGAATACCATAAAACTAGGAGAAGATTTTATGTTGGATGATAGTTGTGGGGGCAGTTGTGAAGTTAGTTGCCAAGAGAGGACCAAACCATTGCCAAATTTCCTGTATCGGCTTGAATTCAGCATAACTTTGCTACAATCGAACTGTAGGCTGCACTATAATTGAGTAAGCGCAAGCCATATTTTATTTAAGTATGTGGTATAAGTTCAGATTTATGTTAACAATGTACCGTTACGATACCTACGTGATCAGCTGTTGCCTTCAATAGTTGAATTTTTTTTCCTGCCGTTTTGTTGGATTCTATGATTTGCCAAGACATTACATAAAATAACTTTTTCAAAAAGCTAACTGAGGTTTATTATATAATATTAAAAGGTATGTAAATTATACAAAATCAATGTATTCGTCCTTTTCTAATATGTTTGACCGACAAGACCTCGTCTAAAATAACTTTTAAAATAACGCTTATTTGGTTACACATAGTTATTTTATGTGGAATGAAAGTAGCTTCATCCGACTGTATCTGGACCAGTTTGTTCTTTTTCTGTTAGTCTGAGACCATGTGATGCTGAAATGTCCAATATGATTTGCGAATACCTGCGAACCTACATTCAATCTTACTTTTTAGATTATATGTCGGTCCGCAAGCGAGCCCTTTTCTCCAAATGGCCCAATAATATCACTGGAAAAAAAGTAAAAATGAATCTTTAAAGAATGTTGTGAAATTACATAAAATAAATACATGCCAAACATAATGACGTTTTCATTGGAAAAACAGCTGTTTTTTCTTGCCCAGACTATATTTCAGACCTAACTTCTCTATGGCAGCTGGGATATTTTTTAAATATGCTTCAACTTATTATAAAGTTTAATCTTTACGCCCGATCCAACCTGCTGTCTGCATAATAATCTGTGGTCATATGATTGTTGTTTAACCACTAACGTTGTCATCTAATAAGTCGTCATAACATATGTACAAATTATACAAATCCCCGAAGAAATCGGAGCGCTTACCCCACACCATCGATCTAAGTAATTACCCGGCTTCATGATAATCAAAACGCAAATGTAATATTAGAAAATTCTCAAATTTTTTGGACCATTTTGGTTTTGAGACATTTATCAAATCTTGATAATAATCTAAGCTCATTTGATAAGTTGGCAAATTGCAGCTCGTTCAAAAATACCTTAACCAGGTCCAACCTTTCAGCAACAGTCTGTCTCCCAACTTTTGCTTTCACCACTTATTCAGCAGCTCTAGGGACACGTTGTGTTTGCTGCCGTCGATTCCTTCGTAACTTGTTGCTCTTTAAGTTGCCATGTAGCAAATTTCTGGCGTCGATTGCTCTCCTGCTCTGGCCTCTCTTTAGATCTCAACCTGACCTGTCGCTCATCATGTTTTTCGCGACGCGCTTTCGATTGTTCTTTTGGGATGCGATGTGTTTAGCTAATTGATGCCGTCGAATGCTCGCCAATTCTGACGTTACAGCAGGTCCTCTATCCGCTTGACGGCTTACCTTTCGCATTCTCCTCTGGATGAGATAGACTGACGGTTTTAAACCAAGTCGATGAATGTTAAATGTAAATCACTCATGGTTTAAATTTGTAATAGTTTGTACTTCTATTTATTTACTCTTGTGCATCGATATCATGTCTAAATTTAATTAAAATATAATATTAAATAATATAATAAATTCAAAAGATGACAACTACTACTACTATATCTCATTGTTTATAAAAAAAAACACCAAAAATTAATTTTTCGAATGTTTGAAGTCAATTTCTTTCTCACCAGCGATTACAATCGATTTACCTTAATGCTAATATGAAACGAGAAAGCTAAGCTAACTTCGTCTGTGCCGAAGTTTTTATACCCTTGCAAGTGCTCGCTTAAATATTTTCAAAAAATACTCTTTTTCCCATTTTCCGACCGATCGTTCGTATGGGAGCTATATGATATAGTCTCCGATTTGGACAAAAACTTGTAGAATTATGTAAAAGCACGAGAAACAAACAAATACGAAATTGCTGGATGCTACCATTAAAAACAAAAAATTTTTTTCAGCTAAGACTGTTTTTCAGACCTATCTTTTGTATATACCTATACCATATAGTTGTCCGATTTTAGTAAAAATTGGTAGGATTATAAAAAAACATATAAAACCTACGAATACAAAGTTTGGAGACGTTTCCATTGAAAAGAAAAAAGTTTTTCAAACTAAAACTAGTTTTCCGACCGATTGTTCCTATGGGAGCAATGAGATATAGTCATCCGATCCGGTCGGTTCCGACATATTAGTAGTGTGCAGCTATAAGAAGACTCTGTGCAAAATTTCAACTCGATAGCTTTAAAACTGAGAGACTAGTTCTCGTAGAAACAGACAGACAGACAGACGGACGGACAAAGCTCAATCGACTCAGCTCGTCACCCTGATAAAGAATATATATAGTTTATGGGGTCGAAAATGAATATTTCTATGAGTTGCAAACTTCTGTTCAAAACAAGAAAGAAAGTCGGTCAAGCCCGACTATAACATACTCTGTACCAAGAAAATTTGTCTTTTGATCATAACTCGAAAACCGTTCATCCGATCTTCTTCATTTCTTTGGCGGATCGATAAGTTATCCAAATAACTAAATATGTCCAGAAGGAACAAGCCATCTATCTTCAAAACTGTGGGAGATATGACGTTTTTTCTAAATTGCGGGGGCGGGAGGGGGCGTGGCCAAAATTGAAAATAAACTTGATCTGCCTGCAGACATAAGAAGCATATGTCCCATACATGTCAAACCTCTATCTCTTACCATCTCTGAGATCTGTGCGTTCATACGGACAGACAGACAGACGGACAGACGGACGGACGGACAGACGGACAGACGGACATGGCTATATCGACTCGGCTGTTGATGCTGATCAAGAATATATATACTTTATGGGGTCGGAGATGCTTCCTTCTGGATGTTACATACTTTTGCACAAACTTATAATACTCTATGTACCTTCGGTACAGAGTATAATTATAATACCCTCTGCAAGGGTATAAAAAGCATACATTTGCATATGAGATGAGTTTTGATGTCTCTTACTGTCTAATTCAGAGAGTGTTCGAAGACGATTGGGACGACTCTGACTTGCTCTCTTAACAGCCGGCTCGAAGTACAAAAATAGTTTTTTTAACCTGTTTAAAAGTCACAGTCCAACCCATCAGTTATGCCAATTACTCTTCTCGCTCTTATCTAATATCACATCAACCATTCCACGCATATTAATTCTTTCTGGTTAACTTCCCCAGGGTGAGAACACTTAATAAATAACACGCCTACTTTGGTAGCGTGCACCCCCATTCTCCCCCTCTATGGCATTCTCTCTCTCTCTCTGTCTTCTCCCCTCTGTCATATCAGGCATATCAAAACTAATGATGACACCCAATAAAATATTCAAACAAATGTGTAAATTTGTAAAAATGCTTGAAAAAGAATTCCAAAAACAGAAAAACAAGGAAAATGAATAGTCGAAATACACGGACATGCTCGAGTGACTGATGAGGGAATGTAGAAAAGAAATAAATTTGTGCTTGTAACTAGAAAATGTCGCTGCCAAATGTACAAAAAAGAGAACATTGGGAATGGGCAGGGGATCGGAATCGAGTGGCGGGGTGCCTTTGGCAGATGACTCAATTTACACACAAACGAGCTCTGTAAATTGCGCCTCATTTTGTGCGCAATTTTTCCTCTGACATTTGCCAAAATGTCAGAATTGGATAATGAAATGGAAGGAAGCGCGCTGTGTAATGCATTTGGTGTACCCTGATTTTCCAGCATTTCCCGCCACCTCTTAAAAAGTTAACTACAAATTGGCAAGCCTAATACAAGCAAAATTAGCATCGAGCCGAGGGATGAAATGGTTGTATGGGAGGGTAGGTTTCCCAGCCTTATGGAAATATTAGAAATTATCCAAGGTCTCGGCGCTGACTTTTGGGCAGCCTCGTTAAACAAATGAATTGCCATAAGCGTCGGCTGATTGCAATGTCACTTTAGATGGTTGCTTTTTTGTCTGCTAAGCTGCCAGCTGCCTGCAGGGAGACGAAACATCACTTGGCAAGCTTTCCAACAAAAACAACAATGACAACAGTTTGCACATTTTATGAGCCGCATCATGATGCCATGGCTGCTGTCGTCCTTTCGCTCTGCCGGGTCTGCCATTATTATACGCCATTTAAATAATATTCGCTTTCATGCTGTGCCGATGTCGACGATGGCACGTTTTCGCCCTTTCCAACCACCCCCCAAGGAACACAAACACACCCCAATCTGCGTTCTCCTTCCCGTTCTTTGCCATTTTTCACAGGCAGCCGCTCCGCATAATCAGCGCACATCATCAGCATTTGATTGCGACAAATAATGCCGCCACTTTGTGTTTGTTTGTCCCAGTGAATGATGCGGCGCGTCGCGCCGTTTGCCAGAACTTAGGGGTGCACTTTTCAAAATGGCGTCGAGCGCGCGAAGCGCGAACGCGTGTTAAATTAAAAGGATTTGTGTGTTGATTAACTGCATGTGGAATGGAAAGGGTGGGTTTTTAGTATAGTTAAGGGGTTAGATGTGATTGGGGTTCGGTTCTTGTTCCAGAAAGCTGCACAGTGACTCGTCTATGGAATAAAAATTAATTGCAAATATGAATTGATATTTGGTGCATTGTCGAAAACAGCTGGAGGGCGAGTAATCTTTCAATTATTTCTTTTAGCAGGATGCTCTGGCGATTCTATATGATGATGAAGTCCGAAACCGGTACGCAGAAAAAATGATCCAAAACAAATCCATTTGGACTGGATATTTCTTTGATATCCTTTTAATTATCCAACTTTGCTGAATATCATCCAAAGGAGATAAGGAGCTGAAAATTATTCAAAGAATATAAAAATATGTTGACCAAAATTAGGACAGGTCAGTAGGTTGGTAACAATGAGTAATATATATTTAACTGGTTCAAAATCGGTTCCGAACCGATACCGAAAAAAGTTAAAAACTGGTTTAAAATTACGTCTTAGAACTAAAATAAGCTATAAGCTTTGCTCTTTGGGTTGGAAATAAGGAGAAGGCTATTTTTCCTAATTGAACCTGAATGAGAATGAAATGGTTCAAAGTGGTTCAAAGGAGAGCTGTAAAGTAATCATTACTTCCTGTATTTAATTAAACTTGATTAGAATTATCTTAATTATTTAGATAATAACAATACAGTTTCTAACTTGTCTTTCCTTTTTTAATGCGGTGAACCAAAATGGCCAATGAAATCCCACGCTAAGGTGAAAAACACACATATTCAATTAACGAAATGGTCCAATAAAATCTAAACACAATACCTGATAATGATTTTTGTAGTAATCGTAATTGCAATTTGTAAATACGATTATTCAATAAATATTTAAAAAATATCGTAAATAACGCACAAAGTAAAATACATTGAGCTCTAAACAATGTTTAAAAACAGTAAGCATTGATTTTTTTACGTGTGTTTTATGAATGCTAAAAATGTTTTGAACAGTGTTCTTTAAAATAATTGTCAAAAGAATGAACATTAAAAAAAAATGTAGGCATTTTAAAACCATTTTAGTAAAATGTGTTTCTTATATTTACGTTGTACACAAATAGAGAACATGCACTTTTACATTTTAAACACCTAACTGTTGAACTGTTTTATATGCCTTGTGTTATACACTGATAGTGTTCGAAATTTTGACTAAAATTATAAATAACACTGTACAAAACATGTTTAAGCACTCTTATACATACTTATTCGCACATACACACTTATTCATAAATAACAGTGTTTGTTTTTTTAATAATTACTTACGAACCCTGATTTCAAAATGTAATTACTTGTCCAAGTACTTGATTAATTGAACCTGTTAAGGGGGATTCCTTAGTAATTATGCTTGAGAAGATGAATTAATCAGGTGTTTGTAGATGAAAATAATGATTGTTTACCAATCAACTTCAAATTTAATTGATTGCTATGAAAATCCAACTAAGATTTTAGTTCTTTTATATCAATCCCATTCCAAACATTGTCAAACTTTTTAGTTTTCACCAACATGATATGAATAATTCAACAAATAAAGCACAATTATTTTATAATCTCCCCTATGCCGGTACAATTATTGAGTTAATTAGCATTTTTAAATCACAGAATAATCGTAGTTCCAAGTTACAGCCACGATTACTAAGAAATCGTAATCAAGAATGGTATTTAATTATCTGAAAAATAATAATTATAATGGCAATTGAAGCTAACAATGTTATATTTTTTCATATCGTTAAAAAGCCGATATGATAAAGATGGATATGACCTGATCTTTATATCAATTCGATGAATTTTCTGATCAATATTATATTAATGAAATATAATAATGATATGAATTAATAGAAAATGTAATATTCAATATCAGAATGATATTATTTAGCTTCAATTTGACATTTTTTAGCATCCAAATGATATGAAAAATATGATATGCAAAAATGTCAAATTAACCAGCCCAGATTGAATTGATATTGATTTTTTTCTCTGTGTAAGCACTTTGAACCTGTTGAAAAGTGTTTGGGATCAAATCTAAGTCATGACTTAAGCTTTACGTTTGAAATTCAAACCTGGTTGTGAACCCTTTTCATAGTGTTTCAGAGCCGTAAATATTGTATGTTTTAAATTGGAAATTCAATATATTGAACTAAAATCGTTTCCGAGCCACATCAATAATCAAATTTTCGCACACGTTGACCAATCGAAGCGTTTCACGAAAATGAACTGAAATCAGCGAGCGAATAAATCAAAAGCTACTTCCTCATATATCCCGAAGCATTTCAGCTCTAAACCAAAACAACTGCAAATATTGCTACATAATGTACCCGTAAACTGCTTCAAGATCTACTTACTCCTCTACCTACCCAACACAACAGCGCACCCAAACAGTAGCCAATCTTTCGGATGAATCTTTAACTGATCCAACAATGAGATAATGCAACATATATGAACTTCAATAGCATAAACAAGCCGACAATTGTAACTGGATCAACGCCAAATCCCATTTCGGGCCACTTGAGGTGCTCAAAGTTAAAGGCAAACCAGCTGATGCTCCTGGACGATCGATCTCAACATTGTGATCTTGTTACAAAAGTCAGCCCGCAGGCAAAAGAACTGCGTGCGGGTGTTCCGTAGACAAAGCATTCCTCCATGGATATCACAGAAGCGGAAAGAGCCAAAAAGTTAAGCCACAAACATACAAGAGGATCAAAACGGATTTAAATACAAAGTGGGAAATAATGAAGTGCCGACTCTGGCATAGGGGAAACGTAGTTGTACCTAAAAGGGAGGGTTGCACTTGGACCTTGGAACTGGGAGCGAGAGATGGGTGCGTGTGCCGTTGCGTTCGGCTTATTAAAGTCATAATTAAAATATGTTAGCCTGTCCGTTAAGCAGTGAGTAGTGGCAAAGCCAGTTTCCACTCTTCGAGTACAAGTCATGAATTTAACTACAGGAATTCTGTTTAAATTGGTTTTGTATTTAAATTTAAAGAGGTTCGCACTTTTCAGGTAGAACTGTGGAGTCAGTCCCTTGTCATGCCTTGCAACACATGGCGTGTCATTTGAATTCATTAGGATTACGCAACACAAAAGTCAACAAGAAGCCATTAAAAACTATAAATGAAGCACCATTCATCCCCTCGAAGGGCGAAAGGGATAATGCATCCATTATTATATTACTGCAACGGGAAGAAGTTCCAGCGTACATCCTTGACTTAACCTAAGCCAATTCAACAACCATTGACCAAGAGGATCACGCTCTGGTTCTGAGGGATGCAAGTGTGTTCCTGAGCCTTAATTGCTTTGTGAAAACTCATCAGGCGCACACACACGCACACTCACATGTGGCATTATCCTGTGGCTTAACTTTGTGCGATGTGGAACACCCGCAAGTCGCTGACTTTTCGGAGAGAAATCACTTGAGTGGCCATGTAATCGTAATCCTGGTACTCGCTCCTGTGCTCGCCGCACAGTAGCCTGGGTACTTTGCGCATGCCATTATCTAATATCCCATGGGCGGCTTCCACTCTCTGATCTCTTCCAGCGGGTTTCTTTGTGCCACATCGCCGTGTAATTAGATTTGTGCTACTTTCGGTCTCTTGGATGTCTGACCCCTCGAAACGGCCTATCAATGCAAATGTAATATGTCCAACTTTTTCAATTATGATGTTGTGCGTTTGCTTTGTCAACAGTCATTGCCCATTTTCATAATTTATTGAAATATTTTTTATTAAAGCTAATAGGCCGACAAAGCCGGAGAGTCTCGTGCCGCAGTCAAAGACAAGACCAATTAAAATGCCTCCGCATAATCGAAAAGCCCCAGCTGGACAGTTCCGAAGCATTCATATCAATTGGTGTCAATGCACGCAGAGATATTTTTACACTAGCCCCAATAATGTGGTCCCGAAAATGGAAGCCCTTGAAAGCAAGCGAAATGTGGACAATATAATTATAAAATTTGATAAGCCGAGGATGAAGTCATACTGAATGGGTGCATTTTGAGCAGATCAAGAATTGCTTTCTTTTGACTTACTGTGCGACTGTCCTAAGTTTTCTTTAAATTGTTCAGTGATCTTGATTCGCTGGTGAAGCTCCCGACTAAAATCAGGATTTCGATACAAAAAAATCGAGTAAAAAAGTAGGTCAAGCCCAACAGTAACATACTCCGTAGCTCACTTACTTCAAGATAATATTTTTTAGCGCTTAAGGCTCTCAATTGATTTTACCCACTGAAAATTGTTCTTTAAGCTTTGAGTCAATCTACTAAAGAGTTAAGTATTTGAAATGCTAGTTTTGAAATTTGCTTAATTTGTATGATGCCTTAACAGAAAGCTGAAATATTTTATCAAAATGTCATCAATATCAATCAACCTGCTCTTGGAGAAACATGAAAATGAAGCTGTAAAATGATTTGGCCACATATTCTAATCTAACCTGTAGAGTATTAAAGGGAGTAGATTCGGCATTTTTAGAAACCCAAACACTCTTTTTACAATAAATTGACACAAAAGAAGAGAAGAGAAACAGAAGCTTATTCCGTGTGACAGTGAAAGGAACATGCAAAACGACTTGGGCAGACTTGTGAAAGAAAAATGTCAGCTTATGATAATAAGACCGGAAAGCCATTGAAACAAACAAATACAAAATTGCAGGATGCTACCATTAAAAACAAAAAAGTTTTTCTAACTAAGACTGTTTTTCAGACCTATCTTTTGTATGGCAGCTATACTATATAGTTGCCCGATTTTAATAAAAATTGGTAGGATTATAAAAAACATATAAAACCTAAGATTACAAAGTTTGGAGACGTTTCCATTGAAATAAAAAAAGTTTTTCATACTTAAACTAGTTTTCCCACCGATTGTTCCTATGGGAGCTATGAGCTATAGTCATCCGATCCGGTCGGTTCCGACACATTATTAGTGTGCAGCAAAAAGAAGACTCTGTGCAAAATTTCAGCTCGATAGCTGCAAAACTGAGAGACTAGTTCGCGTTGAAGCTGCGGTAAGGCTTCTTTTGTTTCTTTTAACAGTCTAATTATGTTCAGGAGTGAGCACGGGTACTTTTGGGCCGCGTAGCCACCAATACACATGAAGAAAATAGTTCTGAAGACTGATTGTTGCCTGGTGATATGTGTGAGTGCTCGTGGCTGTCTGCAAAAGGCATAGGAGAGAAAGAGAATGGAGTCATATTCGCAGTTGTTGTAGCAAGTTCGTTATGCACAAAGTGCTATACGTACACCCTGAAAAAAGAAGAACGAATAATATAAGTACGAACGCTCCTGTTAAACAATTTATTCGTTCTTGAAATATCAAGAATTTTGCTCTTGGATCGAGAATTTTCACTCTTATCGAACTATTGATCTCAAAAATTCTTGATCCAAGTAGGAAATTCTCTATTTTTTTTCTGAGTGTAGTGATGGATTTGAGCAGAACAACAACGAATGCTGCCGATGCGTATAGGCTGTGGGCATGCCTTCATTAGATAGAGTGAAGTAAAATTTCTATTGCTTCTTCGGCACACAATTCTGTACATAAGTTGCACATAATTGCTTGAATTTCGAGGGAGAGAGATTGGTAAGGACTCGTTTTACCGCATTGTTTGTTGTTAGAAATGGTTGTAGTTAATGTCTTAAGATGACTATGATGGTCATTAGTTCTACTATTATCTTGTCGAGAAGGAATACAACAGGTATCAATATCCAGAAAACGCTGTTCATTTATAAAGCTTATGACTTATTTCTGGTTATAGATGGATAAATAGATAGATGGATTTCATCTATAAGACTAATGAACCTCGTTTTCCGGTTATAGATATCAGTTGTAGCCCTACTCCACAGGATGATCTTGGAACTAATGATTATCATAACCATTTAAAAACATTAATTAGCCATCGTTTTAGTAATAGCTATTTCATTTTCAAATATTGATGGATGTTTTATGTAAGAATAATGCAAGCGGTAAGCGTGCTTTCATGTTCCGGGCGCACAGTCTCCAGACCTAACCTGGGGGACGTAGTATAGTATAAAAAATGTTCAACAAATGGCCCCCACAGAGTTCTTCCGACAGATGAGATTCAGCTTAAAAAGTTTTCAAGTTTTATTCCGTTTTTATTTTCTTAATCAATCACAGTTCCTTAACTTAGAACTCCTTAACTCAACAATATTGAGTTAGATCTGGTCCCGCATAAGTTAAAATATAAAATGCAACTTTAATTAAGAGCTCTCTGGTTTAACACACCCAAAATATCTTAAATTTTTTAAGCAGAAACATGTCAACACAATTCTGACGCCGGCTATGTAGCCAGTTCCAAAAATAAAGATTAGCTCAGTCAGTTTTTCTTGCAGTGTGCTCTGCTCGCATACCACTAGTAAACATGTGTTTCAAAATTGGCGTGTGTTTCAAAGCCAGCGGCACATTTTGTATGTTTTAATCAGCTGCCACTTGCCAAAAGACCTCACACATAAGACGGACCCACGAATCCAAATCTGAGCGGTCGAGTCGAGCTGAATGCCTAATTAAAATTGATTCGATTTCACTGACACTTTTTCCAAATCAAAGCCGCATTGTTCGTCACGCCACTCACTCGCAGCGATGCCAGCCAGTTGGTCAGGCAATCATTTGCCCAATCGTTTCAATTTCACATTTTTGATTGATATTTTCGTTGAAACCAATACACGCCACCAGCACAAAGAGGGAGCCGGAGAAGAATGCTGTTGTAGGCTAATTAAGCCAGTCCCGCGTCCCGGCGCTAAGCTCATAATTATACGAAAGCATCCAACTCAAACATAGATTGGGTTTTCGTATTCCTCCGGCCTATGGGTTGTCATCTTGGCCATATATCTTGTTATGGCCACGCCGCATAAGCGTCTCGTCAATTAGTTTGGCTGTCAAAAAGATGATGAACTCGTTGCTTGATGAGGGTTTTTTTGTTGGCCCAGCTCCGCCGAGGATCGTTCCACTGTCCAATGACTTATCACAGTTTCGAGCGAATTACGACGCGTCGCAGTTTTATTTTTTAATAGTTTTGCCAGTTTGGAGTTGGAAATGCCTGAAATATGAGTAACAAATGTTTTGGTGGACAGCGTTTCGTCAACGCGTGCGGAATGCGTGTGGATATCCCAGATAGCATCGATAAGTGGACGTGTCTGTGGACTACGAGGATGGTTGTGTGTGGTCGGTCTGGTCATGTCGTTGACATTGTCAACGCACGTCAAGTGCTTAGAGTGTGTGTGTGTGTGGTCCATTTTAGGGGGTGTACACTTTACATCTACCAACAAGTCACATAATTGCTGAAGCTTGTAAGTGAAACCGAAGATCACTCTGCGCGGATGACTCACATGATCATAGATTACGAATGGCCAACACAGTCGCGACTTTTTAATCAGCTAATTAAGGTCAGACCATCGTTTGAAGTGTTTTTGTTTTCATAATTTTGTCCAAGAGTCGGCTCTTTACAAAGGCTTCCGTTTAATGCGAGGATGAGATTTCATGGAATTCATTTGGTTAGATAAGAGGAAAAAAGTCTTTTGCATAATTGGCGGCTAGTTAGCTTTTTAGTCTTAGTTGCTGATTCAATTAAATACAAGAGGTTATCGGACTGCAGCACACAATTTTGATTTGTTGCTAATTATGATTTTCCACAAACACTACACACACACTCAACTGTGGGAAAATCGAAGGGAAAACTCGAGCTACGACGTGTGATTAATTTGAATTATTTTTGGAACGCGGTGAAATGCGCCTACGCTCCACTTTTGTTGCTCCACAATAATTTTGTTTGTTTATTTGCTTGTGGTTTTTCGTAATTAATTACAGTTTTTATAGCCACAACTTGAGGTTGAAGTCGTACATAAATATGTGTAATGTGATTTATATGAGAATATTCTGTGGATACTTTTCGTATGTGGAAAGTGCCATAAAATGTTTGAGCTATGCGTTGCACAAAGGTCGAAATTGTGAGGGGGGCAATTCGTCAATTGCATTTTATGAACTGAGAACATATTTCTCTTTCAACACAAATTAGAACTAGGGCAGGGTGTGGAGGTTTAAGTGATTCAAATGTGACTTAGTTGAAGAAGATTTAGGGTCCCCCATCCAAACACCCCAATTATTAAGTTCCTCCATCCCGCTGAATCACTTCCAAGTTGGTTCTGGTCTATACCATTTGATTGGAAAGTGGTCTGTAGTATTTAGAATGTGAGTGCTAGCCGTTTTCCAAATTTCAGAATTTATTTAAGCTATGTAAATCTTTAAGTCTCGGACTTGCACTGATTCTCCTGGCCTGCCGACCTTTTTGAGAAAGCAGACTTTGCAATAGGCTTACCCGTTGAGAAAGTGTATAAGATTACAGGCTGACCCATGTAAATACTCACTTAATTGCCACTCCAACTTAAACTTCTGTTGATCCCACGGCTTTGGCTTTGCATGTCATCATCATCATCATCGCCATAAACATCATCACCAGGTTTAAGTTGGCCGCAAATTTGCGAAAACATTTTAAAACATTGCCAGGCAACTAAAGTGCAAAACACATGCAATGCTGGCTAATTAAGCCGGAGCTGAAGAGAAGGCCAAGCCACAGAGTGCATTTAAATAAACAAGCTGGAGACTCGGCCTCGACCGCTCCTCTTCACAGTAGCCAAAGTCTCTCTCTCTCTAACGGAAGCCATACTTCAGTCGAAAATCTGACAACTCAAATCTAAGAGATGCGCGACGAGAAACTGAAGACAACAGACGACGAGTCTCCTCAGGAAGTGGGCCGTCCGGCGGAGGAGACAGAGTCGGAGGCATCACTGATACGCCCTGTGGGCTGCAATAAAAATTAATTTTCGCTTGTTAACAGCGCTATCAAAAGGCAAAGTTGACAAGCGTTTACCCAGGCGGCTTCTCATCTTTTGGTTGGCCTAAAATATTTCATCTCTGGGATAAGCATCGCGCGTTGACCATCAGAATGCAGCCCCGAAAACGGCCAAGGAGCGGCAGCTGGAAAGGAAGGTGTGAGCCGCCAGACACTTTGTCATCGCATTTCCGCCGAAGACCTCACCCACCCTCCCCGGCCCCAGCCGGTGTGTCATATCTCTGCGCAAGCGCGGCAGTTGCTAATTAGTCGGATGAATGGAATTGAAACTTAACGCGACGCACACCTTCTGGCCGGAGATGCGGCTTCTTGGTCTTTTGTCTTTGTCGTGTGAAATTTTAATGGTTTGCAGCAGCTCTTTGGCCGATGATAATCTGTTGGTTTCTTATGATTGCCCAGTGAGCGTTTCCTTTTTTATTTTCGCTTTAAATTTAATTTCTCAAATTGGAGTTCAAAGTGTGAGCAGGTGAGCACAACTGTGAGTAAGCTGTGGAAAGTTTTGTGGCTAGAAATGTGGGTTAGGGTTTGGCCAATAAGTTATGATTCATCCTAGCCAGCGAAGTACAGTCCAATTGATGATCTGCCCACTGGTTTCTCCTGCCCACCCAATCGCTTAACTTCCGCATGCTCTGCTTGTGTACATTTTTATTACACCCAATTAAAAATCTATTTAATGCCTCTTACGCACAATTCCCGGCGACCTGCGCGCCGCATGCAAATGCATTTAACACTCGAGGATCTTTGGCGAAATGCGCTTTTAATTGCAGTCCATAAATCAAAGGCCGAGAATTGAATACACAATAATAAATTAAAAACGCGTTCGCCAATTGAAGCTCTAAGCAAACGCGAACTCGCACACGAGCGAACGGGATGCATAAATCAATTGCTCCGGGGCTGCGAGAGTTTTGGCCCTGGAATTGGTTCGGTAGCGAGTTGCGATCGTAAAAATGCAATTGCCAATGGAAGTGTCGGCGGCCATTTTGTCAGTCTTTTTGGCGTTATTAATTGCCACTGTTTGCTTTTTAGCATTTATTTATGGTCTTTGGACGCCGTGACTCCGGTTGGTCTGAGCGATGCCATTCAAGTGACACGCATTCAATTACACACGGACCCGTTCAGTGAGTGAGTGAGTGAGTCACGGGCATATTGGTATTGGTGGGCTGCGGGGGAGGAATGCAATCAGCTTCAATCACATTCGGGTCTGCCATATTTATCGCCTTAAATGAGCATAAATTGTGGCTTAAAAGTTTTCCTAGAATTGAATGTCAATGAAATTGAAATGCTCAAGACTTTGGGTAAGATGTGGGTAAGCATGAATGTGTGTACACTGAAAGAAATCAATGTCGAGGTGGTACAAATTTGAAATCCTTACAGAGTATTATGATATATATTCGAGATTAGCATGCTTCAAGCTTTCAAGCAAAGTTTAAGGCAGAGTTTCCCTGTTGCCGAAGAGAATCACAAATGTTGCTGTTAAGCATTCAGCCAGAGGCTCACACTCTCTAAGCGGGATTCATTCATCTCTGTGTATCGATTGTATATCCGTGACAAAACAACTGCTGACTGCCTGCGGTGGCAGTCCTAAGGATCTTTGATCGAAAAATACTTCGTGTTTCATTTCATGACACCCAATCTATCTTATAAGCTTTTGTGGCTTAACCCCAATGGTTAAGGTACTGAAATTTTAGATTCAAGTTTTTCGGCCAAAGATTTTGATTTGAACCTTGATTCGGCCCATGTTCTTGGGAAGCTTTATTAGAACAGCCATTAGTTGCAGAATAGTCTCAATATTATTTAATTATTCTGATAAATTTTATTAAGCCGATGTCGACTTCGAAAGTCCTCTGTCAATATCATCACAGGCTCTACAGATTCCTAGACTTTGTAGTGCAGTATCGACCGTATCGACCACAAAATCGTTAGGCAGTATGTCAAATCTTAGAATCAGGGCTGCAACCCGGTTCGAAGTCGAACCAAACTAACGCGATAAACAATCTTTAAAAGAATTCTTTATAAAAAGCTCTGCATTTATAAAATAGTTACACTTAAAGCCCTTTGAGTGGCATTGGGTTGAAATTTTGTGTAAGTAGTTGCATCCCACTTTCAAAAGGCTTCTAAAGTGTTTAGAAAAGCCAACTATCTCCAGTTTAGGAACCTACTTATTTATAGGAGGATTGCAGCCCTGATTAGAATGCATATAGTTTCTGTTGAACCGAACCAATCGCTTTGGTTTCGCTTTCAGCTATATTTGCACACTTGGTTCGGCTTAGGGGTTGGTCCACAGTGAAAATTACGGGCTTATTCTGACCTACTCCCGGATTCAGCACTGCTTAAAGGAACTATGTCTATAAGCCTTGTTCTGAGTCTACCTGCTTAAAACTTATGTAATTTAAGTCCGGTTTTGGGGCTAGACTCAGACTCTAAGTCACAAAACTTTTGCTGATATGGAACTCAGAACAAGGCTGAAGAAATGTTCATTTTTTGAGATTTTCTATTATTCCCAGTTTATCGATGAATTTAACAATGTTGCATCCATAGTGACTTATTTGAAAAGTAGATTTTGTTACTGAGCGGACAGAGATGAATACAAATGAAGTCAAATCAATCATCACATTAATTGAAACCTTAGAATCCTCTCAAGAATGTTTTTTAAGCGACTATAACTAAAGAACAGGGGCGAAGTGGAAACTTTTTGACGTTCAACTCAAAGTGAGAACAATAAGTAAAAGTAAAAGTGCTTGAGCTGAGCACAGTTCCACTTCACTCAATAAACGCACTGAAAGTATAATCAACCACTTAGAGATGCGGCTACAAAAGTGTGCGATGGTGCAATGAGCTATTACGCCATTCCAATTGTTGTTCTCAGAGTGCTTAAGGTCTTGAGTTCGATGACCAGACAAGCCCGAACAAAAATGTTATATATTTTTCTAATACACTCTACCAACTTCTTGATGAAATTGTTATATGGCGATGATGTATTTGATTCTATGGAATAGCAGCGCACATCCATTTAATGATATATGAACCAAAATGTGAGATCCATTTATAGCCTGAATCGGACACAATCGAAAATTGTACTCTGAAAGCAAAATCCAATCGACTTAAATCAAGTCTTGATTTACTCAACAAATTGTTGTTAAAGTGAGAGCGTTGGCTACCACACATGAGAAAACCCCATCCCTGCAGTTCTACGGCCCAGAACTGACCTAATCTGTGTTAAATTCAGACCTGAGCAGTAGGACGAATAACTGAATTCATTAGTGAAACTCAAGTAGGTGCCCAATACTGAGATCATAGTCAGGATGTAGTAGTATCTGTCTGTGGTCTGTTCATGGCGGAAACTCATATACGGGAGACCTTGAACTCAGTGCCAGCAATTTCATTTTAAGACTGAGCCGAACTGCAGGGTTCCCTCCACTTGATTAGAAAAACAAGAAAGAAAGTCGGTCAAGCCCGACTATAACATACTCTGTACCAAGAAAATTTGTCTATTGATCATAACTCGATAAGTTATCCTAATAACTAAATATGTCCAGAAGGAACAAGCCATCTATCTTCAAAACTGTGGGAGATATGAAGTTTTTTCTAAATTGGGGGGCGGGAGGTGGCGTGGCCAAAATTGAAAATAAACTTGATCTGCCTGCAGACATAAGAAGCATATGTCCCATACATGTCAAACCTCTATCTCTTACCATCTCTGAGATCTGTGCGTTCATACGGACAGACGGACGGACAGACGGACATGGCTATATCGACTCGGCTGTTGATGCTGATCAAGAATATATATACTTTATGGGGTCGGAGATGCTTCCTTCTGCCTGTTACATACTTTTGCACAAACTTATAATACTCTATGTACCTTCGGTACAGAGTATAAAAATCATCATCTTATGATGCGCCGAATGATATGCAACATTTTTTACAGCCTTTATAACTCTGAGATTTACTTTCCGATCCTACTGACAATTTTATACACTATAGGCTTTCGGCACATACATTATGGTGCAAGATATGAGCTCGATATCTTTAAAATTGTAGTTTTAAAAGGGATTTTTTATTCTGGAGGTGAGACGGGGCGTGGCATACATTTAAAACAAACTTGATCTGCCTGCAGACAAAAGAATATTATATCTTTAACTAGTTTGTTTTAGCTCTTTGCACGGCATTAGTAATTGACTCGCCAAAATTAATAATGTCTAGTATGTTTTGGTAGCAAAATATAGCTTTATAGGTTGTAAACATCTTAAAATTTTCATTACAATTTGAAGAGCTGACGAAATAGTCAATTTGAATAATTTTCAACGATTCTTTCTTGGATTGCTTTCAGTGTATGTACCAAGAGATGCATTATCAATACCAGTGGCGTTTAATTAAAATTGTACAAGTGCCCCAATGTCAATCGGCATCAGTCACCTCTCTCCCACTCTCCCACTCCCCCCCTCTCTCGACGATCCATCAGAAAAACACGTTAACAGCCCAAACGTGACAACAGCAGACAATGACAAGAACAATCCACTGGCTACCACCTCCAACCATCGTCAGCCACACAATTGTCAATGCATAAACGACATTTGGAGTTTACTTCGATTCGTTTTTGATTTATGCCCCTCGAATCCAGCAGCAAACTGTCCCCTGCCCAGCAATGGCCGCCTCAAATTGAATGTTAATATATGCAGTTAATAAGTTATTTTTTTCGTTTCGACTTTCCGATATTATATGGTAGCCCAACGAGCTGTCAAAACTCACACAGGCAACTGTCAGCGTGGATAATTGGAAGCGGCCCACGCGATGCGTCTGACGAGGCATACAAATGGGCCGGGAATCAATATGGGTGGGAGGAGGGAGTGGATCGCTCCGGCCATGTTTAGTATAAACGGTTGACAAGCTAATTTGTTGGATAATTGCGAGAATTTTGACATGCCCACTGAGCTAGAGGCTGGGTTGCCAGATCGATTCGAAGTCAAACAAGCTGGAAAGGGTCGCTCGCCCGGTTGAAGGGGAAATTGCCGGCCAAGACAGATTGACATTAAACAAGTTGTAATTCGATACTTAATTGACGCCTGGCTCGTAAATTTGCAATTGCAGCGAGTCGGAGACCCAAGTAATTCCAATTAAAGTGGCCCAAGGGGCCGTCGCCTGTCGAATTGAGGTAATGTAAAAAAGTGAGAATATTGCCCACACATGGGCATTGGGAAGACGTCAGTTGGAGGGGCAATAACTTCTCTGCTTGACCTCTCGGCTCTTCGGTTTTTATTTACTTTTTGGCCCATTTGTTGTTTCCCAAAATGCGTGGCCCCGGACAGTTTCACTGTACCCCACCTTGGCTCAAAACAGCCGCTCGGAGATGTATTACAGTTTGGTTTTTTGCCATAAATTCACATTCGTAACTGTAACTGGCGCTGAGCTGTTTTTGCAAGCGAGTATTCGTCGATGACTGCTTGGATTTTATGACCCAACAACGCTGCATTAACACCAGACCTCGCCGTAGTGCACACACACCCGCCGAAGCACTCCCCTGGGGCACGCCGTGGGTCGGGCTTTCTATTGAGAAAGTGTAACTTTTACTTGTCGATTTTAAAGCCATAAAAAATGTTTTATGCCTTTGCCACACATATTTTCCCAGTTTCATTTTAATGCGGCGCTAAAACGAAAATTGTCTTACACCTTCGGTTCTAGCTCGCCACTTTGTGGTGCCCACCTCCTTCTCCGCCTCCAAGTGGAAGCCACTGACGACACAGTTATTGATGCGATTTATTTTATGGCAAATTTTATTGGCTTTGAAATTTGATTGGACTTTTCTGATTTGGGCTTTGTTAAGGGACTCGGTTAAGTCAAGGTATCGAATTTCAAATGAAGTTTGGTTGGAGAAAAGTGCAACTACTTTGTGCACACTGGAAGAGCAAGAAGGGAGTAGCCAAAGTCCGACGTTTTTTTCCCTTTTCATCACTTCAACCTATTTAGCTGGTTTCTGGATCATTCTTGTCTTGCGCTTCGGAAATTTCTATTTTCAAACTTTCTGATCCCAGTCACATACTTCCCATAACTCACACGCACAACCCAACTCACCCCGCATCTTCGAGGGTCTCAAAATCGAAAATAATTAAAAATATTTTGTGTGTCGCAAGCGGAATTCATAATTTGGTAGACAACTCAAACACCTTGGCGTACCGACAATTACTTTATGAGCACTGCCAATATGGCGTCGATCATAATTAGACAGCCGAGGAATGAAAGTGACAGGCGAACTTCCGTTGGGGAGGAGGTGTCATTGACGAACATGACAAACGACACAGATCGAAGGGAAGTTTGTACAATTGCCGGGCCAAGGTAATTGCGGCACAAGCCCAAAGTTCAACCGGTCGCACACTTAGCATGGCCGGAAAGCGACACGTGGGCGCTGATAAGGCTGCAAAACGTTTTGGGGAGGCGGATGTGAGCGATTTGGGCCAAGCTTTTTCCAGCTGGAAGCCAGACAGTTGTTAATGTCTTAATTAACTAACAAGAGACGACGACAAAGGGCTGCTCTGATTCCATCTCCCATCAGCTCTCGCCCTGGCTCTGGCTTTGGTTCTTATCGCTAAATTGTAATCAGTAATTAAGTCTCGACGCACGCGCTTCAAGTTCGAGTTCTGGGCTGGGATGCCCGGCTGGGGACTTGGAATGGGCCCTGGTATTAAGTTATTATGTGTTGATTTACATGCGTATTGTTGTTGTAATTTGATTTGATGTGGCACGGAAAGGAGACAGCTAAGCCGTTAGCTGATTAAGCAATTGAGATAGACAAGGCGTACATACAAACGATAAGGATGATGATGTGACGCAGTTGGAGCCATTCAACCGAATTCATTTTGGGATAGGTTCTGGGAAGCAGACAGCAAGAGCGGAGGGGCTTCGTTGAAAAGCTACCTAGGCAGCATTTATAATGGTAATAGTTTTTTATTTAAAAGTTAAGCGGTTGTTATGAGTAAGAATTCAGTCTCCGAGTTTGTTCATCATTATAAAAACGTTTATAAATATTCGATGTATTTGCTGGTGAGGTATGCTGATGAAAATATCAACACAAATAAAAGGTCTTATAACCTGGTAGATCACGGAATGGTACCATCCAAGGGTATTCCCAATTTCAGTTAGGAAGGTTATGTAATAAGCACTTTAAGAGCTTTAATATCCATTCAAAAGACAATAATAGAGGAGAGTGAAAGTACAAGCAAAGTCATGAACTACAGCTCTGTTTTATACCCTGCACCCACAAAAAATGGGTAAAAGGGCATCATGAAGTCGTGCAAATGTATGCAAATGTATTTCCTACCCAATAAAGTGTATATGTACAGGGTTGTCCATATTCGACGGACCCATCTGGCAACGCCATAACTTTTGACAGAGATGTCAGATCGCTTAATGACATACCGCATTTGAAGCGTCAGTCCAAGCAGATTTTTACCATGGAACAATACACGCCACGCGAGCGCTCTGAAATAGTTGAAATTTACATTCAACAGAACAAGTCAATTGTGAAAACTCAACGTGCTTTTCAAAAATTAAAATTTCACATTGAATGGGACCGTAAATAAGCAAAATTGCCGTATTTACGCCACTGAAAACCCTCAGGAGATTCAAGAAGTGCCTCTTCATGACGAAAAAGTCACAGTTTGGTGCGGCGTTAGTGCGAAAACGGTCATTGGGCCGTTTTTCTTCCAAAATGAAAATGGCCATGCTGTTACCATCAACCAGGAGCGTTATCGCGACATGATGACCAATTTTGTGATGCCAATTATTCGTCGAAAGCGTATGAGGCAGTTCTGGTTTCAACAAGACGGCGCTCCACCGCACACAAGTCGCATAACAATCGATTTTCTGAAGAAATTGTTTTCGGGCCGTTTGATGTCGAAAAGTGGTGATTTGGACTGGCCACCGCGTTCGCCCGATTTGACGCCGCCTGACTTCTTCTTGTGGGGATATTTGAAGTCAAAGGTTTACGTTAACAAGCCAAGGACCGTAGAAGAGCTCAAGGACAACATTCGTGAAGAAATAGCCGCTATTCCGGCCGAAATGTTGGCGAAAACGATGGAAAATGCTGCAAAAAGGGCACAATACGCCATCAACGCCAGAGGCGGCCATTTGAGAGATATCATATTCAAAAATTGATGTAAACAAATTTACTTGGAACAATTTAAATGATTAAGATTGCCAACCGCCAAATTTTTATTTTTTTCTTTGATTTTTTTAAAAAAAACATGGGTCCGTCGAATATGGGCAACCCTGTATATCCTTAATTAGCAACAACAGCAGAGTCGATAGCGGCATGTCCGTTCATCTGTCCGTATTATCACTTCGATTTCAAAGATTATAACAGATAGAGCCTCACATTTTTGCATGTACCTAGGTGTATGAGATACCAAAATCAAGTTTGATTAAGATTTAGAAAAAGAGTAAAAGAATCTAGAGCCAAAAAATCACTCACCAGTACTATGAGGCTAAATAGCTACCTACAAAAAGGATTCTATCACAGGGCGTTTTCTTTCTTGTGCCGATTTTGTTCACTTATGATGCACTTATGAGGCAAACAGTCGCAGAAATGCTGGCATAAGGAGGAAGCTGAAGTCTGTTAAAGATAGAACCGTGGGCATGACATCGAGATAGCAAGAAATTAGATAGTCACCTGTAGGAAGCTTTTTGTTTGGGCAACATAAGGCAGTGTTTCCCAGCAATAGCCCCTGGGGGCCGAACACACTCGGGACACAC
Organism: Lordiphosa fenestrarum; assembly: GCA_035044985.1. NCBI lineage: Eukaryota > Metazoa > Arthropoda > Insecta > Diptera > Drosophilidae > Lordiphosa > Lordiphosa fenestrarum. Next base: position 317,108 of record JAWNNO010002952.1, read on the forward strand.
TCGGCAACTCACACCGAATCCTCACCGAAGTAATGTAATGTAAGTCTTAGACCAGACTTACACGGTGAAGCAAACTTCTTGAAGTTCTCTTAGTAGTCAAAGTAATTAAATCAAAATGAATACGGTTTATAAAGAAAAGTTTAAGAATCTTACCTGTTTCTCTCGCCTACTACGAGAACTCCAGAAGCTTGCTTCACCGTGTAAGTCCCTCCAAGGGATCAAGTCAAGTTTGGATAACAAGCTTTAATCAATCCCGTGTGTGATTCAATTAATCCCATACCGACCTAAAATCAAGCTCTCCTGAGCTTAAGTCGGGATAAAGACAAAAATTCAGGGATTGAAAAGCCCAAACTCAAGGCATTGACCAACTTCTGACATCGTTTGCGATTGAATAAATCCCGGATATCTCGAATCGATTTCTGTGAATGCATGACCGATATTTCAGAAATCATTATGCTTTCCTCAAACTGTTCAGAGTGTTTGGAAAAACCATGATACAACGAGAGAGGTAAGGTGGCATCAGTGTGAGTTCTCTGCAAAGTACCTTCACGTTCAGTGCTGCGCGTACTCTTGTAGCGTAAGCTTTTGGCAAAAGTACGTATTACACTGACACCGACCCACCTGAATTGTTACATCATGGGAAAAACCTTATATTCCGATTTATTCGATTGATGTAAAACAAAAAGTCTTAGCAGAAACGCAGTTACCTTTCCATTCCAGAAATTCTGAATGCCTAAAAATCCTGCAGCTAAAGCAACGCTCCGATCTTTCATACAGCTACAGCTGTATTAGAGGAAGCAAAAGAAACACTTTCTCTGTCATAAAATGTGAAAGCGCGTAAGTTTCGCAAGAAGAAATCTAACTATTATAACAAAATACTCAAGCTCCCCTAGCTAACAAAATAATGCGTTTTAATTTATTCTGACTTATTGGGATAGCCTGGATATATGAAAATATATCATTTTTGCTCAAGCTCATGGATAAACCCATGAAATCAACTCACTGCAAATCTATGTCGACTCCTTTCAGTTTGACTTTAACCAACTTAAAATCATTTGTTTTCCCCCCAACGATTTCATTTGAGATAAAACACGCCTCGGAAAAGTGGTTTGCCAATTTTTTGTCAAGTAACAAAAACCAAGTTTTAAGCGATTATTCAACCCGAGTAAACTAAATGCAGGTTGCGTAAACCTAAACTGGCGTTAAACGAAACCCGCAAATTTTTGTTGCAATTCGGCAAAGTTTTTGTTGTCTTTTGTTTTTGCCAGCAAAATGTAAAATTTTTACGACTCGAAAATTGCAACACTTAACAATAAATCGGAGTCAACTACCAAAAAAGGGACGGCTGCTAATTTCTGCTTGGCCAAAATAAACGCTTTCAATTACAACAACAATCACAGACGAAACAAAGGCAGTAGTGATCCATCCGGCGGGGGAAGGGGAGGCAACCGTAAAATTAAACCGCAAAATGCAAATAAACGAAACCTAATAAAAGCAATTTGGAAAATTAAGTAAAACGCTCGAGCACCTCTGAGCTCGATAGCTGGAAACGAACACGGACACCGACTGCGGGCAGTAAACAAGCAAAAGCTGTGCTAATTTTTTGTAAATAAAACTACCGATCTGCCAGCCAACAACCACTTGGAAAATCAACTGTGAAAATCAGCAATAGCAAACTGTGCCAAATTGCTGGCAAATCGTGAGGCGCAAGGCGCAAAACAACAGTTGCAATCCGAACGGAATGCAAATTCTGATTTAGCTGCAGCCTGTGTGGTAATTATTGTGCTAGGTTCAAGCTGCGAGTGTATAGCAGGCACCCAAAAAGCAGCCAAAGCACCAGCAGCCTCTTAGCATTAGAATCTCATTGTGAGCAGCATGTTGCTAGCAGCATGTTGCATGTTGACTGCCTGACTGCGAATGCTTATTACATTTCGATACCCTGCCAAAAAGAAGCGCGCGTGTGTGTGTGTGCAAGAAGGTCGCTAGGCTTATTGTTCGATTTGAATATGAAATAAAAGTTCAGTTCTCTGACGAGTTTTAAGCCGTGAATCGCTCTAGCCACAGGTACTTATTATTCTTGGAATTTGAATGGTATTTTTCAGGGATGCAAACCGGTTCTGAACCGAACCGGTTTTGAACCGAACCGAACCGCATATTCCAGCTAGTGAACCGAACCGCAAACCGAACCAGCTTCCTATCAGAATTGCTGAACCGAACCGAAAACCACAAAAGAAAACGGTTCGGTTCAGCTCTCCCACGAGTTTTAACTGGAATCGCTTTCCCCAATGTTTTTGATTAATTTGGGAATTTGAATCGAAGATAATTTTTATACATTTCGTTCGATCCTCTACATAGGATGACTTGACACAGATTTTACAACTTGTAATACTGTAAGTCTTCTGCAATGGCCCGCCTATCGCTTAATATTCCTGTCATCAATATGTCTTTTTCCTCTAGTAGACAATATTTTCAATTCAATCTTTTTTACCTTAATTCAATCTTAGACAGCAAAGTTTTTTTCGTATGATATGATTAATAAGGTTTGTAAGATGCTTGGAACGAATTCTTTTCTAGCTGACATTCTCTCTTTTCGAAGGGCATTCCTCAAGGAATTCATAGACGAATTCTGAATGGATTAGAAGAATTAAATTTCAAAAGTGTTCGAATAGTCACATTTTTACAGAAATTATAATATTTCTTTATGTACCTTTGTGAACCACTGAACCGAACCGAAACCGCGGTTCAGTTAGCTCCAAGAACCATGTACTACACCGAACCGGCGGTTCAGAAATTCTGCGAACCACTGAACCGAACCAGTACTTATTTTCGAGTGGTTTGCATCCCTGGTATTTTTATACTCTGTACCGTAGGTACACAGAGTATTATAAGTTTGTGCAAAAGTATGTAACAGGCAGAAGGAAGCATTTCCGACACCATAAAGTATATATATTCTTGATCAGCATCAACAGCCGAGTCGATATAGCCATGTCCGTCTGTCCGTCTGTCTGTCTGTCCGTATGAACGCACAGATCTCAGAGATGGTAAGAGGTAGAGGTTTGACATGTATGGGACATATGCTTCTTTTGTCTGCAGGCAGATCAAGTTTATTTTCAATTTTGGCCACGCCCCCTCCCGCCCCCGCAATTTAGAAAAAACGTCATATCTCCCACAGTTTTGAAGATAGACGGCTTGTTCCTTCTGGACATATTTAGTTATTAGAATAACTTATCGATCCGCCAAAGGAATGAAGAAGATCGGATGAACGGTTTTCGAGTTATGATCAAAAGACAATTTTCTTGGTACAGAGTATGTTATAGTCGGGCTTGACCGACTTTCTTTCTTGCTTAAGATGATTTTTATTCAACATTTCGGTCGACCCTCCACATCCTTAGCGATGCCGGATCGATATAGCCATTAAGGATGACTTGACACAAAGTTTACAACATGAAATCCTGCAAGTGTTGCAGGTCCTGCTGCCTTCTTTAGGTGTGGTAGCCGTTTCTCAGGCTCCGGAATCGAACCCTGATTCCCCGTTACCCGTTGCAACCATGGTAGTCCTCACAAGTTGATAGGGCAGACATTTAAAAGATCTGTCGGCGTTACAAGACCATACGATCTGCATGTTATCTAGCGTTCAACCATTATAACGATCTTGCAATTTCCCGCTGATCCCTTAATCTACTTTTCATCAATCTGCATTCTTGTCTCTGCTTTACATTTTCTGTAGTACTTTACCTTAATTCAATCTTAGCCAGGAGAATTTTTCTCATATACTATGATAAATAGGGTGTGTAAGATGCATTGCACGTAATATTTTCTTGCCGACATTCTCCGTTTTCGAAGGGCACTTCTCTATGAACTCATAGACGAATCCTGTAAATCCTCCATCTCACATTTTGGATATTCTTCTAAGGGATTGAAAGATATTCAAGTGGATAATAGGAATCCAATTTCCAAATTGTGCGCAAGATCACATTACAACAGAAAACATAATATTTCATAATGTGCATTTATGAACCACTGATCGAAACCGGCGGTTCAGAAACTGTGTGAACCACTAAACCGAACCAGTTCGTATTTTCAAGCGGTTTGCATCCCTGGTAAATAGTATCCTTTTGATATAAAAATGGTTATCTTAGAGCATGATATTTGATGTTGGAAATGCTTTTTGCGGATGAAGGCAGATTTGATTATATCCTCTGCGCAGCAGAGCACTGTAACTAAATGTAAGGTAAGGTGCCAGCAATACCTGCTTCACTTTAATACTTATGCCAACAGAGAGCGTAAAATTTATAGCGTTGATTGGGTTTGTCACTCTCTGTCTCTTGACATTACATAACCCTGCAGAGAAACTGTCAGCTAGTAACAAAAAAAAATTGTCCTACACCTAGTTGTGAAGCAACTAGAATTTAACTGGTACCAAAAAAGCTAGATTCGGTTGAGTTGGGCAACTAAGCAGCGGCAGACGGCTAAGTTTTTGTTGTTTCTTTTCGAGTTTATTATTATCCTGCGCAGCTGCAACCGATTAAGTTAAAACTGACGCGAGTGCGGAAGAAATTAGAAGTGAAAATTAATCCAAAGTGTAGAAAAACAAGTATTAAGTCAAAGTTAATGCAATGTCAATGTGAATTCGAGAAAATTTGTATCAAGTCAATGCATGTATTGCGAATTATGGTTGTGTAAAGACTTGTGAAATAAAACACGAATAACTGTAATGAACAGCACATACAGTTTAGGTTGGCAACTGGTGATAAACTGGTTAAAAATGGCTGCTGCTGGTGACAATTGATTCAAGCTGGTTGCAAATGGCTGCTGCCGGGGACAATTATGTTTTGCCTATGGCATGGCTGTGTAAAACGGACGAGTTCAGTACTTTGATTTGCAGCTGAAAGCAGTGCTGCTGCAGGAAACATTCTTTTGCTCATAACTTGACCACTGTTTTTGCGATCGTTAACAATTCTTTGGGGGATTGTTAAGGAATACTGATTTAAACATATATCCAGAGTGGTCAATTTGACGTTTCTCTGATCAAGAATATATATACTTTGTGAAGTCGGAGATGCTTCCTTCTGGCTGTTACATACTTTTGCACAAACTAAATATACTCTGTGTACCTTTGGTACGGAGTATAACAAAAGGTCTGCACGTTCGATTTCAAAACTTTTTCCATTTTCGACTATAAATTTAGTACGATAATATCCAATTTATCTGCAACCTCAAATCAAAGACTCGCACAGTTGATTCGAAATGTATTTCATTTCGTTTAATGACATCGAAATCGCAAATAAATCACTTGACTTGATGTGAGTGTATTGAATGTTCGTTGCACTCCTTTCGAGCCACACACACTTGCTAGCAGCTTGTGAATATGTCTGCCTGCAAGTCACGCGTTGACCCCGCCCTCTTAGCCCCACATCCCCGTCTCACCCCATTCGGGCTGCCTGCTGCACTGATTATTTGCTTAAATTGCTGCTAATAACATGACGTGGTGGCATTCAAAGAAAGAGAAACATCGCTGGCCCCCCTCGATTTGCATGCACTCGACGTCTGTCCATCATTTGTTAATTTCTTCATGCAGAGGAAAGGCGGCAGCAGCAGGAGGAGATGTGGATGGGGCCTGAGTAGAGGTTGCCATTGCCACTGTTTCTCAAGCCAAATTGCTGCAAAATTAGTTGACTTGTCTATTACACATGCAGATGGCCAACCGGCAATTGCATTTCGAAGATGTTGCATGCCTCTCGGTAAACGCTTCGGTTTAGTTGCTCATAACTGGAGGGTATATGGATATGGCAAACGGATCCACTTGCCGCCAATTATGGCAGCAATTACAGTTGTAGCTGCACCTGATCTATAATTTCCATTTGGCCAACGAGTGAGTTACTTTTCACAGCTCGCGGCTGCATCGGTCATGTGAAATGGGCACAGCGGGGGGTGGCCGGAGTCGGAATTCGTGTGCCGAGACGCAGTTGCAAAAACTTCATGAAAGAATAATGAATGAAAGAATAATAAGCCAGGGTGACACTGACACGGCACAAATCACAAAAGCAAAACATTATTCTAGTCGAAATGTGGCTCGAGGGTTGTGACTTGGCATGCAAATGATGAGCAAAACGGGAGAACGGACAATGTCGAAACGACGGGGAAATCTGCATTGAAAAGATACAATGTGATACAATGTGGTTTGGAATGAGTTAATCTTGGATTTATATCACAGTACACAGAATTTACAACAAAATAAGAATGAAATATATATATTCAGCAACAAGTTTTTCATAATCCTTTTAAGCATTTCCATCTACATATGAAAATCAGATCACTGCCTCCACTCCTTGGCATTGAATGCCTCATTGCCCACGAGCCACTAAACCACTTGCCCCTGCTACAGACTGTCCGTGTCAGTCTTATTCCTGCCTTCCCCCCATGCAGGCGCCTGGGAGTTAAGCACAACTAATGAGGGACAAGCCCAGAAAACTGTCAAGCAACACCCACAAGCAAGTGGGCAAAGCTTCTTCCACCTTCTCCCCCTACCCGCCCAGCCCCCCCTACAGCCAACAGAACAAAGCGAACAAAAAACAAATTAAGCAAAACATTTTGTAAATGTCGAAGAGACAGATAGACAACCCACAAACACGGAAAGCGTTCAACTGAAAATTAATTAATTGCCCTAAAAAGTATAAGTAATACAGCAACAACCACAACAGCAGATACCAAATGTATCTGTATTCGTTGGAGCTGCATGTGCGTACATAAATCATGGGAACAACACAAGGATTTCGGCCATGGCGCCAATGAGCTCAACACAGATACAGATCGCCGGCCGACTGACTGACACTTTCTTTTGGAAACAATGGGAAGCTTTAACCGTTACACTCTGCTGTTTTCCCTCGACGATCAGCGTTAATCACTGATCAGCATGGCGCTTGTTGGGAGATTATGATGACGATACCTCACGATGTCGTGAGGCGTCTGCATTCGTGAGCTATTCAAGTGCAACTAATTGCGGCACGTTCGCACCCAATTAGCACCGAAAGAGTTGAGCATCGTCTGCCCCGACTAAGTGCAGCTATCAACGGCATCGGCATCGGCATCGGCATCTGTGGCTGCAGTTCCACGAATTATGATTTACATATTTCACTCAAAAAACAGAAACATCGTTTTTTTTGAGCTGGCTGCGTCAAAATATTGAACACGAAGCGGCCCAACGGTGGCCCTAAGTGAGGGGTGTTGACAAATGTCTTTTGTGCAGTGGCAGTGGAACACGCTCGCACTTTCTTTGCTACCCTTGACTCGACTTGGCCGCATCCCCTGGCGGCAGCTGCTTGTAATTTTCACGCAACATTTTCCACTTGGGGCCTGCCTCGGCGTGGGCGTTGCCGGGGGCCATTTGTATCCATCAACGCCATCAGAGTGCAATTGCAATTGCGGTCACATTTATGACTTGTGCATTTGCCAGCGATGATGAGTGAATATATTAATGATCGGCGATTTGTCTAGAATCTAGACGGTGGGACGCGACTCCCCGCGCCCCCTCACATCTGCTGGCCATTTGTCTAATGGCAATTTTAAAGTGCTTCCATAATTTGGAAAATCTGTTTATCATTTAATTAATAGAAAACTTTTCGTTCAATTTGACTAAACGAAATTTACGAGCAGAAACAATTTACGGAAATTCTTGTGAGAAGATTAGCCCGTATTTTGGGTGTGAAACGGAAATTGTAGGTATGTATCGGGGGGGATTTCTTTGGTCGCCTCTGTACTGGTCATTCTTAATTAGGAATCGATTTTTTAACTAATCTTAACCCATTTCAAGTTAACAGTCCAAATCAGACACACTGTACCAAAAGCATTAAGTTTGTGCAAGAGTATGTAACAGCCAGAGGGAAGCAACTCCGATAATAGATATGCATGCATGCAGAAAAAGTCTATTTTAAACTATTGCCACCCCCCTGATGCACCTAAAAATGAATAAAAACAAGAAAGAAAGTCGGTCAAGCCCGACTATAACATACTCTGTACCAAGAAAATTTGTCTTTTGATCATAACTCGAAAGCCGTTCATCCGATCTTCTTCATTCCTTTGGCGGATCGATAAGTTATCCTAATAACCAAATATGTTCAGAAAGAACCAGCCATCTATCTTCAAAACTGTGGGAGATATGACGTTTTTTCTAAATTGCGGGGGCGGGAGGGGGCGTGGCCAAAATTGAAAATAAACTTGATCTGCCTGCAGACATAAGAAGCATATGTCCCATACATGTCAAACCTCTATCTCTTACCATCTCTGAGATCTGTGCGTTCATACGGGCAGACAGACAGACGGACGGACGGACAGACGGACAGACGGACATGGCTATATCGACTCGGCTGTTGATGCTGATCAAGAATATATATACTTTGTGGGGTCGGAGATGCTTCCTTCTGGATGTTACATACTTTTGCACAAACTTATAATACTCTATGTACCTTCGGTACAGAGTATAAAAAGACATCGTATCTCTGACAGTTTAACACTGGACTGCAAACGGCTCGGAAATAAGGTCTGGTTCAGCTCAGTGGTTCTCACAGTTTTTGAACCAGCGCGTCGATTTCGTTTACTAAAGGGTTTTTGGAGTTAAGTAAACCGCTGTTTCGGTTCGGTTCAGTAGTTCACCCTTAATTTGTAACATTTTCTGTTTCCGCTCTCGAATTTCCGAACATCTTATCCTTGCCAGTAATCTATAAATCTATTCCTAGATTACTTTTAATAAACTTTAAAGTCCTTATATTATATAAATGAAGACAGATACTTTGTTTTCATCCAAAAGGATTTCACTTCAAATGCAAAAAATTTTCCGATTGGTTTGTCAGCCAACTGGGCATGAACGGCTATGATGTGTAGGATTGTGGAAACGCTTGAAAAGAAATGGAATACTCACACAAATCATTTAAAAACTTCCAAGAAAGAAATGCAATTTGATGACTCAAGGGATCACCAGATATTAAATGGACAACCAAATATATCAAGCCGGCATTGCCAAGGACTTTGGAACTTAATTTAACTAATAGAGGTTCGACAGATGGTAATCTTAGGTATCGATTCCGAGTCCCAAAATTACGAATATCGATGTCTGAAAGTATGCGCATTTTGTCTAATATCTCTGCAGTGATCTGAACCGAACCGTTTTCTCTGGGGCTTTCGGTTCGGTTCAGCATTTTGAAACGGATGACGGTTCGGTTCAACAACTGGAATTAACTGATCGGTAACGGATTGGTTCGGTTCGGTTCGGTTGAGAACCGGTTTGCATTCCTGGTGTAAAGGGACATAAAAGGGTTTTACCTTCTGAACAGATTCGGTAATCAGAAGTTTTTTTTATCGATCTGCCAAACGATTGGTAAAGATCGGACGAACGATGGTCAAGTTATGCGCAATAGAATGTTCGCTGCTGCAGCGCTGAACAGAATATATTACAGTCGCCCAACTTTGATCGATTTTCTTATATATTTTGACAATGTACAACCATAAAATCCATTTGACTTTGAGTTATAAAACCATGAAAAATCAGTCTTTATGTACAATTTTTTGGCTTTCTGGCTATTGTGTCGAATATTGATGGTATGAGGCGGTTGTGCGAAGTGTTAGAGAATTTAACTTTCCGAAGCTCAGCACTATTTAGGATTTGGAGTCTCTAGGAGAGCTTTCATTGTTCATATTGCTCCGAGAGTTATTTTTCGGGAAATGGTGCCACTCTGTCGCCCAAGCAATTAGTTCGTTAGGTTAATGTGGTCCTTAACAGAGGTACAAAAAGAATATATGCGAACTTTCTTTCTGACTAACTTGTGTCAAAGTGTCAAAGTACAAGCCTATGAAGTAAAAACAAGAAAGAAACTACCGTTTATCTGGTCACCCGGTCACCTTTACAAGCTATTGGCGTCAGCTTTTGGGAACCGAACCGCAAAAGTCTCTGCATAGTAGACTATTTTGCAGAGATTTGAGCATTTTGCTAAAGATTCTTTGATTGATCTTCTTTTTAAAGCTTGAGTGGAAATGATAGCTGCTAGATTGAAAATATCCTGGCCATTCAACGTCATATAAACATCTCACCTTACTTCTCTAAGATGAGCACAGAAAGCGATTTGGCTTCCAATTTTCCCAGAATGAATAAAATGATTTGAATTCTCCCTTCTTAATATGATCCTTCAAATATTTATATAAAGCGCCCACATAAAATGCCAATAAATATTTGGGATTTGCCCTCTAACAAGCTCTGGGATCAAACAGAAGTTAGTCTAGGTGTTAGTCCCGACCTGATCCAAACTCTAGCCCGTACGGTAGGTAAGTATGCAATTCAGGGAATCAAAACAATGTCCCGCACACATGATCAGCGCCTGTTTAGGGCAACAAATCCACAAACTTAACTTGGAATTTGTGCGCCTCAAGCCATTCGCAAATCCAAGATCAGCGCAGGACTAACGTGTCCATGGCAAGGATCGCGCATTTTAATCCAATTAACAATGCTGGCCTAAGAGCGCGCGCGACAGGAACCTGAAATTGGCATGTGGAAATGGAAGACGGGCACGAAAACCGCGCATCCTTTCGCACCCAACAATTAGAAGCTGACTCAAGTTGAGTGGGCGGACCGAAGGGATTAGAGGACCATAATGTGAAAGCGGAAAACGGGTGCTGAGTGTGGGAGGAGTCGGGTCTGGTCGCAAACAGATTATTGGCATTACCGCAATTATGGAACGTCGGGCAGGTCCCGGCGTAATTTCTATGCGGTTTTCCGGCGGCAAGCGTGTCCAATTGAGGGCCGACCCGCCTACCTGCGATCGCCTGGGATGCGGTTCGTTCGCTTATGGCTCATTTGGGGTCTAAATTTCGCTTCAAAAACCATTCGCATTTGCATAATGAGCCAATGAAATATTTTGCTTGCATCCCACGACTCAACACGAATTGCGTTAATTTGCGGCAGTTGTCGCGCCTCGCTCAGATCCAAATCGGAGCCCGCATCTCCAAAGCCCCAGCCCACTCCCACCTGATCCGTGCCACACCTAGCAGTCATAAAACTCATTAAATAATGGCCCTCGCTCGGAGAGCTGAGCGAAATTTTAATTAATCAACCGGCCTTATCCCCGATCAGCTCGCTCCGCGCTCTCGCCGGCCGCTTGATATTCTGGGAATCGTTACCTGGCGCGGCCTAAGCCATTCACCCGCCCACAACTTAGACCAGAGGTTGCAATTTCCCAAGACAGCATCGATAATTGGATTAAATGCGCGATCCTCGTCGATGATCCTCGCGCTGATCTTGGATTTTCAACTGGCTTTGGCTTTGAGGCGCACAAATTCCGAGTTAATCGTGGGCTCTGGGCAGGGTGTCCTTGGCCAGATCCCAGTCCCCGCGGCGACTGATCTCCGACTAAGCAGAAGGCAAATCCCAAATATTTATTTGCATTTAATTAAGTCGGCGAGCTTAGGCCAACTCGTACCGGAAGTTCTGCGTGCCCGAAAATCCGCGCAATTAAAATTCAATTTAAATTTTCGTAGAGCCAAACAAACAAAAAGTGTCACGAAATGGTGGAACCCCTTTTTTGCAGCTGGCCGCGGACGAAATGAAGCAAATTTTTAATTAAATCAGTGCCCATGGCTGATGCCAAAATGCTCAATTATTAAAACAAATAAAGCCAATTAGTTGTGTCAACACGGCAGATCACAGGAGCAGCAGGCAGCGCAGACGGGCAAAGATGGCGGCCAACCCTTGTGCCAATTATGTTACCACTAAAGCTTGTCCAAGCATCCATCGGCAACCAAGAAGCTGCTTTAATTGACAATGAAATGCCGTCGCCATCATCATCATCATCGTCATTGTCAGCCACATGAACTGGCCTCCATTTGTGCGTCTAATAAAAACGCTAACGAGACATGAATACACACACACACACACACACTAGAGTATATGTGTATGTATGTACTGCATATATATATATATATATACCATACAGACTGTCTGACATTAGTGCAAAACTTTTAGGCGACGCAATCAATTTACTTTATGCTTTTTAAAGGGTACTAGGGGCATACACGTGATGGGCCACAACTGCGACTTTTCGTACCGCTTACTCTTGTGCGAAGTGCTCGAACAAATTAAAGGCGCATCGCAGCTGCAAACTGTATTTTAGTTTTTAGGATATGAGCCACAGTTTTTACTAAAATCAAAGCAAAAATTTTCCAAAATGAACGCTTAAAGCAAAACCGGGCATTTTCCAAAAATTAACCGAAATGAATGAATAATTGCAACATATATCCAAATTACTATCGAATTGTTTTCAAAATGTGCCAAGAGAGTCTTAATATTTGCTTAAATGATTCTTAAAACGATATATTCTCAAAATCAAAACAAAATTTTTTTTACAAAATGTTCAACAAAAGACGGAATTATCCCAGCTGTTCAACATATCTGATTTCGTTCGGTTTTACTTAAACTTTGTTCTAAGTGAACACTTTCAATATACGATATCGTTTTCTAAGTTATTGCTTACTGGAAATTACACATGTAGGACCGATTTGTTATCTTCTAAACTTAAGTAAGTTTATGTGAAAGATAACTCTATGTAGGAACGATTTCTAAAAACGATTTCCCTATAATTGTGAGTGTAAAATGAAAAAGCATTTTTCCAGGGAGCGTAAACTATGAATTTTAATAGATTTTTCAATCTAAACAAGAAAGAAAGTCGGTCAAGCCCGACTATAACATACTCTGTACCAAGAAAATTTGTCTTTTGATCATAACTCGAAAACCGTTCATCCGATCTTCTTCATTTCTTTGGCGGATCGATAAGTTATCTTAATAACTAAATATGTCCAGAAGGAACAAGCCATCTATCTTCAAAACTGTGGGAGATATGACGTTTTTTCTAAATTGCGGGGGCGGGAGGGGGCGTGGCCAAAATTGAAAATAAACTTGATCTGCCTGCAGACATAAGAAGCATAGGTCCCATACCTGTCAAACCTCTATCTCTTACCATCTCTGAGATCTGTGCGTTCATACGGACAGACAGACGGACAGACGGACATGGCTATATCGACTCGGCTGTTGATGCTGATCAAGAATATATATACTTTATGGGGTCGGAGATGCTTCCTTCTGGATGTTACATACTTTTGCACAAACTTATAATACTCTATGTACCTTCGGTACAGAGTATAAAAATCATTAACTTGGAGTATCCGGATGAAAGAATTGAACATAATAGAAATCGATTCTTTTTGTGTAATCTATGCATTTCCGCAATGAATTTAATTTGAGAAATGCACCTTAGTCAACATTTACTTTAATTTCAATTCGACTGCAAGACTTTGTTTCTTTTAGTATTCACGGGGTATTCAATAGTCGAACAAAACTCAACACTCGCGTATTCCTACTCCATTCATCTGATATTTATACATATATAAATGCCGCTTTGGGATGTTGGGAAGGAGGCTGCTAACTAGACACAACCAACCAAATGGGGGCAGCACCAGTACCCCCTCCTCCACTCACACACACAGAGTCATAAGCGACCCACTGCTGCTCTCTCATGGAAAAGCCGTGCAAAGTACTCGTGATAATGAGCTCCATCTCGTTGGCAATTATTAAATGAATTGGATTTATACATTGCCTCGTCAGCTTCAGGCAAGCACCAACACCACCAATGCCTTGCCTTTGCCCCTACCCCCACCCCCACCCAGTTGCACTCTCTCTCCTTCTTACTCATTCTCACTCGCTCGGCCCAACCCCTCGATTGCAGCTGTTGTCGTATCATATGGCTATCTTATTCTCACACACGCAGCTGCAATTGTCAGCCAATCACTGAAGTCTTTTGAATTTATCTGGCTCTGGATGAGTGTGGAATGTGGAAGCTGCTGCTTGCTTGGCTGTGGATTCTATTTGAAATTGTCTTAGGGCCTTGAGAGGGGTTTGGGTTTGAGATGGTGGTACATGGGAACAGAGTTTGGTTAATTTTAAATCAAAATGGCTTTAATTAGTGGCACAAAATGTGTCTATGTGGTATTTGGTTTGTGATATTTTAGTCTCTACAAAAAATATTCAATTTTAGATCATTTTTTTTTGAACATTTTGTAAAAACTGGAAAATTGCCTCTCTGAAATGATTTTAAGCGTAAGCAGCTTGCGAAACCCTGTAACTTACTTATCGGACGCTTGCACAGAGGGAAATAACCCAGATCATTGTTTAAAACAGAAGGTCATGGTCGGTTTTCCTCATTTGAAGTACCATGTTGAGAGCGGAAATACTGTACTGAGTTAATATGTTTAGATTTTGAGAACATTTAAGGCTCAACTGAATAATAACTATTAGTATTATTATTTCAAGCGCTAGTCAACAACAACTTCAGCGACGATGCTTTCACCCCCCCCTTGGTTCATTTTATGAAAATAGATCGATTTAGTCGATCCCCTGACCTTTTGCATTACTCAATGGCGACGTGTTAGCTCACCGTGCCGTTGTACAAATATGTAGACGCTCATCTAAATGGCAACTTATACTTTTCTGTGCGGTGGCTGGGTTGAGTTGAATTGTGTTCATTTCAAGAACATTTGTTCCATAAAATTTAACAGATTAAGCCAACTTATTTTCAGAGCAGATTTGTTCAGGTTTGGGTGGGTATTTCATCCAAATCGTTAATGATGTTACTGACGACTTTGATTCGGAAGTATTAGCTGATTGTTTCTAAATGTCATGTTGTTTGCACATTTATATGGCCTTGTTTGAGGTAGTGCAGTGCTCTTTTTTAAAGATCGAATTTGGATTATGTAAAAGGTAGAAATTGTTCGTGAAATTTGTTCGTTTTGATTCCGAGGTGTTCATATGTATTGGCAGGAGAAGGGGAGTAAGGTAAAAATACTGAGGAAGGAGAGTCCGCTCTCACAGTTTCTTTTTTTCTGGGAGAGTGGTGTGTTGGGAAACTATAGAGTGGAGAGTTATATCGTTCTTTGCACTCATGATTTTTTTTTTTTGAAATTCCCAACGAGTTATGGCTCTTGGACTGACAATTGACGGGCAAAGACTGCTGCTGCTAAGTTGTGTTGTGAGTTTCTTGAGTCGGCTAAAACTTGCTACATAGTTTGACAATTAATTTGTATGTAATAAATTTAAACAAAAAAGGAAAATACCACTGATTTGTTTAAAATATGGGTGCCTTTACTTTTGAATCTTTTTAGGCCATGATTCTAGAGTGAACTATCTTACGTTTGAATCTGGTAAGCTCTTGATACAGGAACCAACATTCTTATTATTTGAGCAATCTCTATGCTCTTGATTTAAGAATAAGCTATCTTGAAAACGAGTTCGTTTAGCCTTGATTCATTTTTTGTTCTACTTAATTTGCGAAAGTCTTGTACTTGGATCAAGCTCTTGAATGAAGTAAAACTCTCACTTGAATCAGGAGTTTCCATTCTTATCGAACTTCTGACATTAAAAAGTCTTGATTCCAGTGTGCAATTCTCAATTTCTTTAGAGAATACGTTTTGTCCTTTGTTTTATGTGTTTTCGTTATATAATGCTTTAGGCGAGCTTAACCTTAAAGTAGTTTTGCTTAGAGGACGAAACAAGGAGACAAACTAAAAATGCAAAATTGTTCATTAAAGTGCGTTCTTTCTGATGGTCTTATTGGTTTTAGCACTACTTGTTACCCCAATCTGTAAGAGTCGCATTTAAAAAGCAAAGTCAATTGCTTAAAAAATCAACAATGCTGGTGTAAGTGGGCCAGATTGAATGAGAATGAGTTCTACTAGCCGCTAGGCAAGTTTATCATAGGGTCAATTGATTGGCTTTCTGGTAGATAGCTTCTGAATGGTAATACCATACCATTGTAATAGAATTGAGCAGTTTAAGACACTCTTTTAGGTGCTACTATTTTTACTAGTACTCACTTAGTTCCTTACGGACTAACCAAAGTCGCTTTAGATTTTCAAATTTGAATTTTGTTTGGACTGGCACCTTGAATCAGGGGAATCAAAGAAAGCGCCTACATATGGTGAGAGAGTTTCAACTCAGACTTCTGTGTCATTTTCTTGCACATCGAATTTAAAGGATATGTCTAAAACCAGTCGCCTTTCTTAAGGCTAATCAGTACAAAGAAAACTATATTTATAATATTGAAATTCCCTTAATATATTGTGTCTTTGTATTACTCCTCATAACTGGCTTTCGCCTGCTTATTGGCCAAGACAACGACCGGTTAATTACTGTGCTGCAGCTCACATTTGAGCCTAGTTGCAAACTTTTTCTTTGCAAGCGCCCAACAGTTCATTAGCTTAACACTGCATTTGCCTACCCAACATAACTCCTTTCCTCGGGTATTCCTGCTTGGGCGCCAGCTTAATAAGCCACATTGGAGTCTGCTGATGTTGTTTAATACTCTGCGAAATCTCTCTCTCCGTCTCTCTTCTTAACATTATGTGGTAATAAATAAGAATTAATACCCATCATCTGGCCCCTGGCAGATCTTTGGTCATATTTCAATTACAGTAAAACTCTCAAAAACACGCCTCAAAACAACAATAAAAAACCACATTGACTTGCGATCGATAACCTTTTCTTTATGTTACGTTCTGAGAGCGCCAACAGCCATAACAATATGGCGTCAAGTGTTGGAGAATTATGGCCAGCTTCTCCTCTCGCTCGCTCGCTCTCTCGCTCGACTCATTGCCTGACTAATTAAATGATTTATCCCGAAACGTGAGGCAGCCCCGGCAAACACTTTTGCAGCAAAACCAAAACCAATTACAATTACCGCACCCAAAGGTGCCACAACCAATATACGGGAACTGCAGCAGCCAACAGCCAGCCTGGACCTCGGACCTGAAACCTGGAGCAGCGAAACCTTATCTAGATGCATACAAATCCAACAAAGCGCACGTCAATTTATTTGCCAGCCTCTGCTCCATTCATGGGGCTCCGTGGAGCCGGCTGCTGCTGCTGCTGCTGATGATGATGATGATGCCTGGTCAGGAGGTGGGGAATGGCCTACCAATACAGTTGCATATATTTTACCTATGTTGGCGCTGCATGTTTTATGCCTCCTCCTGCACCTTTAACGAGGTGTTTATTTTCACAACTCTCAGCCAGAGGATGACGGTGACCCATGTGTGTGTGTGTGAGTGTGTTTGAGTGTGTGAGTGTCTGTGTGTGAGTTGAACGCTGGCAGTTGCAGTTTATGTTGAAGGTGCAGAAACCAAGTTACCGCCCATTTTCATGTTCAAATGTTGGACCAACATGATGCAGATGCCAATTCAAGTTGGCTGGGCCTGCTTTGGGAGTGGGGTGTGTGGAAGTGGATATATCCAGCCAACTTTGACGACGGGGCGTCTATGAGAATAAGCGATGACGTTGACGCCGCTGAAACAAGGAAAAAACAGTGGTAAAAGGTGAGGAATACCTTAAGCAAAACGTTTAGAAAAATTAAGATGAATCCTACTTCTAAAGTAGCCAAAGTATCGTGTAACTTCGTGCCCGTCTTGCAAAAATAGTTGATTCAAGCACAAAAATCTTATTTCACGTATTTATACGATTTCTCAAGCGCGAATCACTTGACTTAAGGCTGATTCGGGATATATTTAGTATACTACGAATAATTTGTATGTCTTTTTGGTCCTACTCATTTTCTTAAACTCTTTTTTTGAAGTCAATACAGTCTTGACGCCAAATAAGAGTGCATAAAAGAAGTGCAAAATTATAAAATTCTAGCGTAATAACTTATTTGGTCTTGAATTGAGTTCTGTGTATTGAAGAAAAAAAAGAAAGAGCTTCGAAATATCCAAGGGCCTTGAAAGACTTGGCCATCAATGACCAACGTGGTATGGTGCTGTAGGTCAGAAATCTACCATCACTTCTTAAGAAATTTTTTGCAACCAGTTGGTAATTGGACGAACAGATTCGAGAAGATTTCGAAATATCATTAGAACTCTGTTTTGCACTCAATATAAGGTATTTTCAACTTGAATTACCAAAAAATTTGTATACTTAATGTAAGTTCGAAATGTTCTGTACTGTTTCCATTCCAAAAATATTCTTGATTCAAGCATGTTTTGAACATAATTTTAGTACTTTCAAGAACAAAACATGTTTGAGACTTTAAGGTAACAGGGAGCATTGGTTATATTTGGTAGAATTCAGGAGTGACCTATACTTGACCTGAGAGTCTCACCAGTGAATTAAGCAGGACACCCAAAAATGGGGCGCATATCCTGATAGATACACACAGATAAAAATTAGAGAGTTTCTTACTTGAATCAAGAATGCGTAATGTCAGAAGTTCGATAAGAATGAACATTTTTGATCCAAGAGTGAATTTCTTGATTTTAAGTGTGAATTTTTGATACCGTTATTCTTGATCCAAGACCTTATATACTTGAAACAGGTATAAAACATTCTCAAATCAAGCACACAAATTTTTCAATCAATTTCTAAACGAACTCAAATCCAATGTTGCTCATCAAAAGCATAGTGCAATGTTAAATACCAAGAGTGCTTTAGGTTCAGGAGCAAGATCGTGTACTTTTGATGCCATACCTCCAAAGATTCAAAAGAAGCCTTTAATCGCATCAAACAACACTTTAAAATATCTTTTTTTTTTCTTTTTGGGCTTAACTTTACTTTATTATTAAGTTTAATTCAGTTCGTGGAACACAGAACTCCGCAAAGCAGCAGCAGTCAACAGTCAGACCAAGAGCCGTCTCTCCATGCCAGCAATGCCTCCATAGCTGCTTGGGAATTTCAAAGCAACATGAGTGTAAAAATCTATATCACACTCCGATCGACTATTTCCCCTCACATCGCTCTCTCTTATGCAAGAGGAAATCATGAGAGCGGACTCAACGATATTCTCTCTAATAAGCAAGCTCTCCTCTTTCAGGCTCTTTACCTTACTTCCCTTCGCCGTATCGAACGAATTTAGCTCGATTTTAAGAGTGAAATTCTTGAAAATTCAAGAACGAATAGCTTTTTTGTTTTAAAGATCGTCAATACTTAAATCATCCTGTTCTGTTTTTCCTGTGTGAAGACTATATTTGACAATCTAGTTGTTGTTGGGAGTTCGGCAGCCATTGATTCGTTGGCAAATATACGGTCAGACCCGCTTTAAGTTCCTAAGAAGCTACAGCAGGGAGTAAGTCATAAGCTATTTCACTATTTGGTTTAGTTCTATCTAACATTCCTCCATTTAAGATTAGCCTCAGCCATTCCAAAAATGACTTCTCTAAACGAGTTACCCTCCCCTTTTTCTGCACTCCCCACTTCAAGCGCTGACCTCAACACCAATCGACCATTTTGACCAACCCAGCTACCACGGTGCTAGTCTTGGCTGTCCATATTGCCTACTACCCACTTTTCAGCCAGCTCCTCTCTCCGTCCCACCCCTGCCCGGCGACAAGCCGCCACCAGCCCACGACTGTGGCACTAAAACCACAAACGCTTTAATGATGCTGTTTTGTTTAGCGCAAATTGTTTGTTTCGCTGTCATAAACTGGTGCGAAAAATGGCCAAGAGAGCGAGAGAGCAACATTGCGCCAGCGAGAGCAACCGGCCCGGCCACTCTGCTCCACCAATACATAAGTGGCTCCGGGGAGGCTCCACTGCGTTGGGGAGCAGGTTTATCTAAGCTGCTTTGGCGCAGGCGCGTCAGCCCGCAAGTGCAAGCGGGACGGCCGTAGTGCTGAAGGCTCCAGCTCCACTGGAATGCCGCGGCAAGAAATCGAAGCAGACTTTGGGACTGTGACTTGATTGTGTGCCCGACACTCGAGCGACGGCCACGCGACGCGAACTTGCGTTACTCCAGCGAAACGATTTGCCGACGCCCCCACAGCCAAAGCAGCTCCCAACGAGAGGCAGGGAGGGGCAGCGAGGCTTGGCTCTGCTCGCCGCTCGACAATTAGACGCCTTTAGCCGCTCCATAATGCTAATGGCGTTGACAGTGCTCATCAACGCGGCAACCGCAATCGACGTCAAACTAGCTGACAATTGTCCATTGAAGCGGCACGGTCACGCCTCGCCAGCGACGGGAATATCGTTGCTGCAGTGCTCCAGTTTATCAATGTCAACGACGGGATGCCAATCGCTGATGCATTAAAGTCGACTCCGGACGTGTGTGTGTGCGTGTGTGTGCGTGTGTTCAACCACTGATCACTGACCATTCATCGATCGGGCTGCGTGCCCGGCGCGACCCTTCCTGTGGCTTTCGTTTTTTCAATTAACCCAAAACTCTCGAAACGAACTGGTTCAGTTTCGTGCCAAATGGTCACGTGCGGTCGTCAAACGTTCAATATGCTGCCAATGGCGCCGACGAATCCTTTTGTGGTGGCTGGCGCCGCTGTACCAGCCAGCAGTGCGTCCGCAGCGTCCTCCTCCACCACCGCTAGCAAACCCAAATTGGCCTTCAGCATTGACTCTATAGTGGGCGAGTGCTCCACGAAGTCCACTCCGTTGAGGGTCAGTGTGATAGCCTCGCCACAGCGTAGCGAGAGTCCTTCTTC
This sequence comes from Lordiphosa fenestrarum, assembly GCA_035044985.1. Classification (NCBI taxonomy): domain Eukaryota; kingdom Metazoa; phylum Arthropoda; class Insecta; order Diptera; family Drosophilidae; genus Lordiphosa; species Lordiphosa fenestrarum. The sequence goes on from JAWNNO010002952.1 coordinate 337,610, forward strand.
GCCCACCGGTGCGAGGAGGTCGCCGCGTGGCTTCATCTACTGCCGGCGACGTGACTCCTTGGATCGTTCGCGCAGTCCGCCGCGTTCGCCACGTAGTCGTTCACGATCACCCACGCCTCCAGCCAGTGCTGCCCCCGCTTCGTCTGCCGCACCCGTCCTCCCCGGCCTGATCAGACCGCTCCCGTTGCCGGCGCCGCCAAATTTAGCTTTAATCAGCCAAGCACGCACCTCGCCCTCAAGTGCACGGCCCGGAGTGGCAGCTCCACCGCCGGGACCACCACCGTTTCTCGCCGCCCAGTTTCAAGTGGCCGCCGCCTTGGCCCACCATCATCATCAGCAACAGCAGCAACAACAGCAACAACAACAGCATCCTCATCCGCCTGTGCCAACGGGACCGCATGGTCCGCCACCGCATTTGCCACCGGGCCACCCACTTGGCATCTTTCCCGGCGGCCCACATCCTGCCCATCCGCCACCGCATGGCCATCATCCCTTTGGGGGAGCTCCTCATCTGATACGTGATAGTTATCCATTATATCCCTGGCTGCTCAGTCGCCATGGACGCATTTTTCCACGATTTCCGGGCAGTAAGTAAATGAACTCAAATTAAACACAACCGGCTTCAAAATCAAACCGGTTTTGGCCAACTTTTAGATTATTTAAATGGAATCAAGTTTCATAATTATTTATGAGCCGCTCTTGGAGCGGGGATAGGCCATTCTGCTTAAGTGTTTTACTTAAGAAATATATCCTTTAGCTTCTCTGCATAATAAATGTGAGAAAAACCCTTGCCAGACTACGAAATCAAGTTTCACCGCACAGGCGACTGCATATCCGACCAGGATAAGTAAAATTTCTAGATCCTGAGTCGGGAGACATTGATCTCAAGCTGGGCAGTGAAAATGCATTTAGAATGAGGACTAACGTTAAAGTTTTGTTTTGTCGGTAGATCAAAAAGTGTGGAAATGATAAGAAACAGAACCGAAGCTGTCTTTAAAAAGAAACATCTCTCTTTCGGAAGATTCGGGTATGAAATGTTTGGCGGGTTTCAGTTCGAATCCTTACATAATTTCCACGGCTGACTTTAAGTAGCAGACACTTTCGCCTAAAATGGAATTTAATGTTACAAGGAGATTGATTGAAACATTCTCAAAATCAAGAACGTTGATCTAATAAAAATACTCACATATCTCAAGATTTAAGGCTGGGAAAGAGTCTGGGTTCGCTGTTTAATATGTTGGCTGCAACCCGGTCCAGAACCAAACCTTTCTGAGCTTCCTGAACTGAACATTATAAATATATGACCTCTGGAACATGGAACCTACAACGGTCTAGCTATTATTGGATAATAGCTGCATTATTTGCAATCATTTTCCTTAAAAAAGTGAATATTTTTCTGAACTAAGAAAATAGCAGCTACGAAAACGTTGACAATATTTATACTCTGTACCGTAGGTACATAGAGTATTATAAGTTTGTGCAAAAGTATGTAACATCCAGAAGGAAGCATCTCCGACCCCATAAAGTATATATATTCTTGATCAGCATCAACAGCCGAGTCGATATAGCCATGTCCGTCTGTCCGTCTGTCTGTCCGTATGAACGCACAGATCTCAGAGATGGTAAGAGATAGAGGTTTGACGTGTATGGGACATATGCTTCTTATGTCTGCAGGCAGATCAAGTTTATTTTCAATTTTGGCCACGCCCCCTCCCCTTAGAAAAAACGTCATATCTCCCACAGTTTTGAAGATAGATGGCTTGTTCCTTCTGGACATATTTAGTTATTAGAATAACTTATCGATCCGCCAAAGGAATGAAGAAGATCGGATGAACGGTTTTCGAGTTATGATCAAAAGACAAAATTTCTTGGTACAGAGTATGTTATAGTCGGGCTTGACCGACTTTCTTTCTTGTTTATAATGCAAGTTTCGAAGAGGCATCAAAGTATGTCCAGCCTGTAGCTTTTCGATGTTTGAATCTAATTGCCAAAATATCCTCACCATTTCGGTGGTTGGTCGCCTTGTCTCAAAATATGTTCTTTCTGAGAATGTCGCGATATTGTCCTTGATAATAACAAAAAAGAAGGAGCGTTAGATTTTTGTATGTCTATAACACTGTGCTACAGTGGAGCACTTAGCACACTTAGATTTGCTCACTTAACTTGGAATCTAATTTTATAAAAACTGTTTAATTCCAATAGCGGCGAGCTGGATCTAGTTTAAATGGTTGATAAATGCGACTTGTAAATCTGGTACTTTGACCTTATTTTGGAAACTTTCTACTTTAACCACCGCTGGCTTAACAATTTTGCTCCAAGCTATTTTTCTTAGAGTTTGTTTCATTAGTCGATTAAGTTCTTCGATAAACAAGTGTTGTTTGGATGAAATTGGTTTCCGTTTGTCGATGTTATTAGCGTATTTTTGAGCAAACATCGGCTATCTAGTATACTTTTTAATGTGCTTACAGAATAACAGTAGAGCTGAAGCCAAAGAAAATTAAAGTTCTTAACAGTTTCAGGCTCTTTTTTTTTGCACTGTCTAAAAACTCGACGAATAAGTACCCAATTTAGTCATGGATATCAAAGATTTTCAATAATTTATATTTTCTTATTAGTCTTGCCCAAATGCAACAAATCTCCTTACATTTTTTATCGAATTCATCCAATACCTGACTTGAATGATCTGCTGTGATTGGTGTTTCTGTTAGGAAGAAACTCTTGTAGTTGTGTCCCAAAAATTCCAAGCTCTTCGAAGTCGTTTCTTCAAAAAAAGTTTATTTGAGCGACTTGACATGAGTATTGCCTCTGTGACTTCATTCTTCTGATATCGCCAATCGTCCATTAAAATATTTCAAATTGAATGATGGTTTGTATGTTTGATTGTAGTCCGCTGAAGCAGTCTTTACAACATTTTCAATGTCGATCAGGAGAGAGGCCAAGTCTGTGAACCGGTTAGAAAACTATGAAAGTCGGATCAAAAGTGGTTCATTTATGATATGAAGCTTGAAATTTTACAATTCCGGCAGAGATGCAAAATAGAACTGGTTCGGTTCAGTGGTTCACACAGTTTTTAAACAACGATATATATTTTATGACTGGCTGTTTCCGTTACCGAATCTCCGAATAATTCGACTTTATGCACAGAAAACATTTGAATAGTTTCGAAATCTTAAAATCAGTCCATGAAATCAGCTTGAACAGCAATAATTCGTCGGATTGCTGAATCGTGCTCTTTTCAAACGTAAAAGAGCATTCAGGAACACATTTCCCATGATAATATCGTTCCATACATCAATCAATTAGCAACTTGCAAGAAGAAATGCAGTCTTGTGATTGGTATTTCAGAAGGTCGGTGGGCTATTTCTGGAGATGTGCGGGATCATATGTATAAAAATGGTTAACAAATCATTCTTCACAGACTATATAAATCCGGTATCACTAAGGAACAGTTCCAATCTTAATTTAATTGAAAGTCAGATGAATCGTAGCTTATGCACTGGATAAAATACCCCAAAACTACAATTATCATTGTTAAGGTAGGCGCTTCCCGTCTTCAAATTCGTCATTGAAGTGAACCGAGCCGTTTCTATTTGCGGCTTTCGGTTAGGTTTTGCTTTTCGAAAGGACGCAGGTTTGGCTTCCAGCTGTCATTATTGGTTCGGTTCAGAACCGGCTGGCATCCGTTAATTCAGGACGAGCTTTTATGACTTAAATATGATATGGAAGTTTTGTATGTAAAATGAAGAAGTGTTAAGACGACTTCATACATTAATAATGACTTTCTCTCTCATAAGAAAAAATCCATATAATTCAAAGATTCAGCTAAATGTAAGCAAAATGGACTAGCCATTCCGCATGTAAATCGATTAGTCAACCAGAATAAAGAATTTGTATCTTGGTTTCATGATTTTGCACGTTTAAAGACCATCGATGGAACAGGTGGGCCAAGCCTAGCTTCCATAGATCTCTAGACAGATGTGTTCCCAATTTTGTCACAAGAGAAACAGACGAACAGTTTATAGCTGAACCCATACAGCATTGTTACTCAGAAGTCATCTCATTTCTACTTAGTCCTTGTTTACACTGTGAAGCTTGCTTTATAAAGTTTTTCGTTTGGTTCTTACATTCCGATTAATGTTATTGTTAATGTTCAATTCGTGCTATTGATCAACTAAAGACTCTAACCTGCTTTGAATCTATCGAATCGAGGCAAAGAGGGGAAACTATCGAAAAACTTTATTGTCGACTAGGCCATACAGCTTTACTCATATCTAGTGCCCCGCCACACCTCTTCCCCACAAACAAAAAGTTCATGAGTATCATCTTGAAGCAAACTTCACAGTTGAAGCGCAGACTTACTTTACAGCTTGCACAAATGGCTGGTGAATTTGGGTTGGAAAAATATATAAAATGGTATATTTATAAAAACTTCTTTGTCGAAATATTGCCGCCGTGTAGTGTAGACCGCGGGTTCTACTTTCTACTCACGGGGAGATCAAAAGCTGACTCCCGAGACATGCGAGCAGAGTGCGATTCAGATCTTCCGAATCTTAGACTTAAAATCAGAACTAATCATTATGGCTGCACACCCAAAATTTTGTTGCCAACTGCGGTCCGCTGGCTCAAACCAAAAATAGCCAATGGGCAAGGTTCTGAAAACTTGAGGTTCAAGTTTATTGGACGAAAGTTTTGTTTCGAACCGTGGTTTAGTCATTGCTTTATAAAAGTTCATATAGTAATCGACCTTTAATCGATCGACCTTAACTGGAAATGGCACCAAACTTCCTTTTTTTTTAGTTTACTATGCTTTTTCATGATTTCATTAAGTTTGATCGCTGGGAAGTAAACTTAAACCTAGAAAAGATAGAGATAGTCATAGTTTGGAAAACTCTTATGTTTTAAATGGTAGCGTCTTAAGATTTTGCATTTACTTATGTTAAGTACTCTCACACAAATCTTCAAAGTTTTGTGAAAATCGGGTGATTTTAACAGATAGCTGCTAGTTTTTGACCCGTTTTTTCATCTTCTAGATATCTGCTGTGTCAGATAAGCATAGATTTTACTCTGTTATTTGCTGTGACTGATAGTTTTATGTAGCAGATGTGAAGTCGGCCCTTAGTAAGATAAACTTTTTTCTAGTTTTCAATATTTGGCGTTTTTAAACCTACCAGCTAATAATATCATCAGGTTCGGCCCAAAGTTCATTAAATTCGAATGAATGCATCAAATAGGTAGGTAGGCAGCTCCTGCTGATCCCAGATGGGGTCACACATAGACCTTAAGGTCCTTAATGAGGCCGGATGATAACTCAAATTGTAGTCTTCAGTGCGAAAGGGATATTTTTGAATGAAAATCTTTTAAAACCATTATTCCTACAAGACATACAACCTGCAAGGGTATTCAAACTTTGCAGGAGCCGTAGTTAACTTTCTCCATTCTTAGCGCCAAAAAAGTGGTGCAGAGGCTAGTGTGTGCACCTGCTGTTATATAGCTCGTGGGTTCGACGTCTAATGAAACAAGTTTTTTCTAAAAAAAACTGGTATTTTATATTGGTGCCTGCTGTGAAATGACTAGCCATTAAAGAGCTTTCCAAACTTTACGTTCGGACTTGGTTTAAAACTGTACCTTCTTTTTTTTCCATATCCGAATATTAGTAGCAGACAAGACAACAGACTATGCGAGATTTAGAATAAAAACATATCACAAAAATTTACAGAGATTCCGTCGGAAACTTTTGTTCATAAGCCAACTGGTGAATGAAAAACAAACACACCTAACTTTTTATTTGGCTACACCGCACTGAATTCTACTCAAAGTAGAACTTAACTTCAATCAAGCAATTATTCAGTTATCGAAGTTGTTGTTGTTGCCGTTTTCGCTGTTGTTCATTTTCCCCACTCTCTCTCTATAATTAAAGTTAAATAAGCAAATGGCCAACATTTATTACAAGTTAATTAGACGTCTATCAGCCTCATCATCATCAACAACAGCAGCGGCAATATCCATCCAGTTGGAGTTCTGGCCAGAATAGCGGGGAACAAACCGAGCCAAGCCCATTTTGATAACTATTTCCAAACAAATTACATTTTAATTAAATTGTTTAAACAACATTACACACATCGTTAGGTCAAGCAGCGTACCTAAATGGTGCGTCTGTGTGTGTGTGTGTGGACTCAAAATTACCATTAATGGCCGACGGACGGCGCCAGTTGCTGGGGCCCATGCGGCGTATGTGTAACACACACACACACAACCTGAAAGTGCAACGAGCGAAATGTTAATGCGTTTTTAATTGAGGTTTTTGGGGCATCGAAGCAACGAAAAGAAAAGCCACGCCAGGCCCAGCCCAGAGCACGGCCAGAGCATTCCCAAACCATAAAACATGCATCTTGAAAAACATTGTCATTTATTATTGTTTAACCTTTTTTTCATATGCTGCTCTCATAATTACAATTTGAATTTTCACGGCGCACCATTCCCCGCTGCCAGCTGAAGTACATATGTATATAGGTACATACTTATGAATGTATGGAAGAGTTGGTAAGCGGTTTGGGGTTTTATTCTGTAAACAATTTTCGGCACACTCACACGCCTTTCACCTGCTGCCGCTGCTGCTTTCAACGTATCCCGTTCCGCCTTAATTATGTTGTTTGACTGTTTCATTATAAAACAGGCGGAGTCTTATTTGACTCGGTTCCTCTCTGTAATTTTCGCTTGATTTATGAACGTGAAATGTCAATGTTTCGCATAACGATTTCATTAATTGTAAGTGTTTTTCGGTCGCCTGTAACTCGTGCGAGTAGTTTTTAGTGTTGGGTAGTAGAAAGGGAATGATAATGATGATGCGTCAACAGCTCACTCCAGGTTGTAGTTTTCTATTTAAGGTGTTGCCCTCAAATGACTCGAAGGAAATTTACAAATTTAAAAGGTTTTTGACGTGAGTATTTTAGGACACCTGTATAAGACATGATATGTTGTTTCAGTCCGTGATGATCAGCGCTTGAAGTGGCCCGGGAGCACCGAACGGCTCTTAGCTCTGAGAGCAGAAAAAAACAGACATTAATTTTTGTAAAATTTTCAACCACAACAAGAAGAAAGTCGGTCAAGCCCGACTATAACATACTCTGTACCAAGAAATTTGTCTTTTGATCATAACTCGAAAACCGTTCATCCGATCTTCTTCATTTCTTTGGCGGATCGATAAGTTATTCTAATAACTAAATATGTCCAGAAGGAACAAGCCATCTATCTTCAAAACTGTGGGAGATATGACGTTTTTTCTAAATTGCGGGGGCGGGAGGGGGCGTGGCCAAAATTGAAAATAAACTTGATCTGCCTGCAGACATAAGAAGCATATGTCCCATACACGTCAAACCTCTATCTCTTACCATCTCTGAGATCTGTGCGTTCATACGGACAGACAGACGGACGGACAGACGGACGGACAGACGGACATGGCTATATCGACTTGGCTGTTGATGCTGATCAAGAATATATATACTTTATGGGGTCGGAGATGCTTCCTTCTGGAAGTTACATACTTTTGCACAAACTTATAATACTCTATGTACCTACGGTACAGAGTATAAAAATCATTAACTTGAAAGGAAGGAAAAAAATGTATCAACAATAAAATACTATTCTATTTCGGTAGTCTATGCATTTCCACAATGATTTTAATTAAATTTATATATTGTTACTCAACAGTTAATGATTATTTTTTGAGCAAAATAAATCAAGATCAAAAGTAATCCTTAAATTTAAAAAAATCGTAGTTTAATTATGTTGTGCAACATTGAAAGTGGGCTTTAATGGTTCGATTTGATTCACTTACTAATAAGCAGCAAAAATTTTGTCACAATTCCATATGATCTAGTCGGAATCAGCTTCGAGTAATATTAACCAGAAAGCTAAGCTAACTTCGTGTGTGCCGAAGTTTTTATACCCTTGCAAGTGCTTGCTTAAGGGGGGGGGTAAGCTTAATTCGCACAAAAAAATTCACTTTTTTGTGACGACACAGTTAAAATCTCTTTATTAAAACTAAAAGCGCATTCAAGTATGACATTTAAAGAATGTTGTATAAAATTTTCACGAAGAAATATTAAAAAACACGGCAATGGCAGCAAATATTCGGAAGTCTCTCGGAAAAAAGGTGAATTGCGGTGCCCCTCATAACTTGGTGCTGGATCATCCGAAATCAAAAAACCAAAACTTATTCGTTAGATAATAGTTTTCCCCTGGTAACGCTGTCGAGTTTTTTTCGAAATTTTAATTTTTCACTTTTTTGGAAAATTTTGAAGTGAAAAAATTGTTTTTTTTTGGAAAAAATTCGGCTAATTTGTTATTGTAAAATAAAAATTTTTAACAAATTTCAAAAAAACTCGACAGCGTTACCTCGTCAACTATGTTCAGAAATAGTGTTTAAAATTTCAAAATGATCGGTTCAGTAGTTTTTATGTTATGTAAAACAAGCAAATACAAAATTGCAGGATGCTACCATTAAAAACAAAAAAGTTTTTCTAACCAAGACTGTTTTCCAGACCTATCTTGTATATGGCAGCTATACCATATAGTTGTCCGATTTTAATAAAACTTGGTAGAATTATAAAAAACATAGAAAACCTACGAATACAAAGTTTGGAGACGTTTCCATTGAAAAGAAAACAGTTTTTCTCACTAAAACTATTTTTCCGACCGATTGTTCCTATGGAAGCTATGAGATATAGTCATCCGATCCGGTCGGTTCCGACATATTAGTAATGTGCAGCAAAAAGAAGACTCTGTGCAAAATTTCAGCTCAATAGCTTTAAAACTGAGAGACTAGTTCGCGTAGAAACAGACAGACAGACGGACAGACGGACGAACGGACGGACAGACGGACGAACGGACGGACAGACGGACGGACAAAGCTCAATCGACTCAGCTCGTCACCCTGATCAAGAATAGCTTATGGGGTCGGAAATGAATATTTCTATGCGTTGCAACCTTCTGGACAAAATTATAATTCCCTTTGCAAGGGTATAAAACTGATCATTGGTTAGTTTTATTTTAAAAATCAATATAAATCATTATTTTTGGGTAATAAAAAGAAGTCAAAAATAACCATTAAAGTGTAATTATACTCTGTACCGTAGGTACACAGATTATTATAAGTTTGTGCAAAAGTATGTAACGGGCAGAAGGAAGCATCTCCGACCCCATAAAGTATATATATTCTTGATCAGCATCAACAGCCGAGTCGATATAGCCATGTCCGTCCGTCCGTCTGTCCGTCTGTCTGTCCGTATGAACGCACAGATCTCAGAGACGGTAAGAGATAGAGGTTTGACATGTATAGGACATATGCTTCTTATGTCTGCAGGCAGATCAAGTTTATTTTCAATTTTGGCCACGCCCCCTCCAGCCCCCGCAATTTAGAAAAAAGTTATATCTCCCACAGTTTTAAAGATATAGTAGATGGTTCGTTTCTTCTGGACATATTTAGTAATCAGGATAACTTATCGATCCGCCAAATGAATGGCGAAGATCGGATGAACGGTTGTCGAGTTCTGATCAAAAGACTGTTCGCTGCTGCTTTCAGCTGCTACTGCAGCATAAAAATTTATACTGAGCGTATAATTGCGTTGGTACAGAGTATGTTATAGTCGGGCTTGACCGACTTTCTTTCTTGTTTTATTGTGAAAACATTTTATATTTTTCTAAATTTTAAGCGATTTTCCAAATCATTTTTCAATTTTTCGGGCAAATTTCTCAGCAAGCCAAATTTCAGCAGCCCCTTTTTTATTCCGAAAGCAGGGAATTCAATCATGTGAATTACACTGGTGTCGTTTTATTATACCCGTTACTCGAAGAGTAAAAAGGGTATACTAAAGTCGTGTTAAAGTATGCAACAGCCAGAAGAAAGCATCTTAAACCCCATAAAGTATATATATTGTTGATCAGCATCAACAGCCGAGTCGATATAGTTGGTGAGAGATAGAGGTTTGATGTAAATGGGATGTAGACATATTTATCAATCAGAATTATTATTTTATATTATCCGCCAAGAAATGTTGAAGATCGATTATCCAAATCATTTGCTAATTTATTCTAAGCAGCAAAAAATCGCACTAATAAACCAAAGTAATGTTGTGAAGCCTGTAATCCAGGGTATGTATGTCAGAAATGAATTAAAACTGAAAAGCTGTTTACTCTTTTGGCTTAAGGCTTTGGCTCGCTTCGGCGTGAATAGCGAAGTTTGGTTAGGCTTCTGCGGGCCAGGCGTGACCATCGCTGCTTTCATCCTTTGGTTCATCTAAAAATCAGTTGTGTAACCATTTCTTCATTCACATCTACAAGGTGTGCCAATAACAAAATCAATATTGACTTAGCAAATTGAACTGCAAGGGCAAGCATAACAGGATATCTGGCTTCGTGGCCCACAACACAGAAGCTAAGACAAAACCCAAACAGCTTAAGGGCGGACGAATGGCTCGACCGAAATGTATCTTGTTAGCGTTGCCAACGCCTAGAAAAACAATAACAAAACAACAAGAAGCAACAAACAATGTAACTGGCTGGGAGAACTTGTCAATTTGACACTTCATAAATGCAGCCTCGGCCCATTGATGGCTTACACTGTGTGTATGTGCCTCAGAACGGATCTGTATCTGACAGATGCAACTGCCTTCGTTGCGTCGTGCGTGCTTCGTTTTTGCTATGAACTTGACAAACAATTGCCCAGGCCTGATCCACTTTTTTTTATGAACCCCGGCGATTTCTTGACATTTGTTACATTTGACAGCTAACAATGTAGCTACAAGATGCACGCGGCAGTGGCTGCATCTGTATCTGCTACTTAATTATTTTGCCATAGACTCGCAGATAATGCATCTATCAATGAAGTTGGCCAATGTTTGTGGTGTTTGCTTTTTTAGGTCCCGGCTTAAAAGAAACCGCCGTGCGAAAATACGCGCAATTGACAATTAATTGATGTGTCCGCTTTGCCGCTGCTGCCACATTGTTGTTGCAGTTGTTGTTGCAGTGGCAGCTCCTGCTCTGGCTCTTTGCTCACACCCTTGTCAGCTGTCATTGTTTTTTCGTACATGATTGAAGTGCTGCCTCTGTCCCATCGATCGTTGTTTTTTGTGTCTGCCTTATTATTTATCACTTATGTGCAATTGTAGTTTGTTGTGTGCTTTGTTGTTGTTGCTTTTTTGTGTGTATGAAGTGAGGGCTTAATTTTTATGCTCTCATGATTTTTTCATTAATTTATTGGCACTCGCTGTTGGAATTGCCAGGACAATGACTTCTGGATTGATGGAAATCGAAAATGAAAATCTAATGTGTACCGCCAGTTGTTCACTTTCGGATGCAGTTGCATTTTTTTGATTGGGATGGGTTGGTTGGGGGTTGATGTGTTCATTAATGGAACATTTTTAGTGATTGTAATGAAAGTTTAGTGCTAGAAGAGAATGAAATTAGAGAAATTCCATGATTACTTGGACTGACCGACCAGTTCATCGAAAATACCTTATTGGTAGATGATTACTCTAACTTTAACTTAAAATGTAAAGTTAAAGTTCTCAATGGCCGTGGTCAGCAGAAAGATCGAACGCTCAGCAGGTATCAGAAAAGAAATCCATATCGTATAGTTAGTGCTGATCAAGACGATCTTTTGAAGGCGGCAGAGACATAGACGTCCCAATTTAAGTAGAAATCCAATTTACATGTTGACATTTACAAAATACTACTCCGGAATACTTCGATTTACACTTTCTTTAAGCGCTAGCCATTTGCAAACATAAACAAAAAAGAAAGTCGGTCAAGCCCGACTATAACATACTCTGTACCAAGAAACAGTCTTTTGATCATAACTCGAAAACCGGAAAAAATAAGCCATCTATCGTCAAAACTGTGGGAGATATGACGTTTTTTCAAAATTGCGTGGGAGGGAGGGGGCGTGGCCAAAATTGAAAATAAACTTGATCTGCCTGCAGACATAAGAAGCATATGTCCCATACATGTCAATCCTCTATCTCTTACCATCTCTGAAATCTGTGCGTTTATACGGACAGACAGACATGACGGACGGACAGACGGACATGGCTATATCGACTCGGCTGTTGATGCTGATCAAGAATATATATACTTTTAAAGGTCGGAGATGCTTTCTTCTGGATGTTACATTCTTTTGCACAAACTTATAATACTCTATGTACCTACGGTACAGAGTATAATTATTATCTAACTAGCTATCTTACTTTTTAAGGCTTGATGCCAGAAGTCATACAAATTTATTGCGGCACGATACTTTATTCAAATAAGACTACCTTACACAAGCATTCAGATTTAAAAACATGTTGAAAGTGTTTCTATTCGTTCTATTCATTCTATTCTATTCGAAATACAAATTTATTTTTGTGCGCTCTGGAAACCAGTCTTTATACACTAAATTTTGAAGTTTTCGGCTTGAACATTTTTCGATCGTGTGCACTATCAGTCAATATGAACGCCAATGACAGTTTTGCAATGCTACCATACGGTTGAATCAACATACGTGTTTTTAAAAATAATAATATAAGTTAAATATTTTTTTACCCTTGCAAAAAGTAATAATAATTTGGACCAGAAGTTTGCAACTCATAGAAAAATTCATTTCCGACCCCATAAACTATATACATTCTTGATCAGGGTGACGAGCTGAGTCGATTGAGCAGTGTCCGTCCGTCTGTCCATCTGTCTGTCTGTTTCTACGCGAACTAGTCTTTCAGTTTTAAAGCTATCGAGCTGAAATTTTGCACAGTCTTCTTTTTGCTGCACACTACTAATATGTCGGAACCGACCAGATCGGATGACTATATCTTATAGCTCCCATAGGAACAATCGGTCGGAAAACTAGTTTTAGTATGAACAACTTTTTTATTTTCAATGGAAACGACTCCAAACTTTTTAATCCTAGGTTTTCTATGTTTTTTTTATAATTCTATCAAGTATTATTAAAATCGGACAACTATATGGTATAGCTGCCATTCAAAGGATAGGTCTGGAAAACAGTCTTTGTTAGAAAAACTTTTTTGTTTTTAATGGCTGCAATTTTGTATTTGTTTGCTTCATTACATGTTTTCACATAATTTTACAAATTTTGGGCCAAATCAGATGACTATATTATATAGCTCCCATACGATCGATCGGTCGGAAAATGGGAAAGGGTTATTTTTTGAAAATATTTAAGCGAGCACTTGCAAGGGTTTAAAAACTTCGGCACAGACGAAGTTAGCTTAGTTTTCTCATTTTTGTTTGCAATGGCCGCATCTTAATACTCATATGAACGTTAAGTATACATTTTGAGTTGATTGATTTTTTGTGCTATGCTAAATCGGGGTCTTCACATTCGTATGAAAATTTTTAAGAGTATTAATGCAAGTCGTTCGAATACCAGAACATCTAAAACCAAATCGTTCGAGTTTGGTTTTCATTTGAAGTCGATAAAATATGTGAAAACCTGAACAGGCCTGATACTCATTGACTCATGTCTGTGAATCGGTTTGAAAGTCATATCTCATATTTAAGCTACGAACTTGAAATTTCGGTCTATAGATTAAAAATATGGAGTTGAATAATTTACTGGCTTAGATCCGGTTTTGAACCGGTTCAAGAGGACAATTTACTGGTATAGAATCAGTTTCGAATCGATTCCGCTTTTGGAAGCTTTGAGATTGAGATTCAAATCTCAAAAGTTATTTTTAGATTTATTAACAAGAAAGAAAGTCGGTCAAGCCCGACTATAACATACTCTGTACCAAGAAATTTTGTCCTTTGATCATAACTCGAAAACCGTTCATCCGATCTTCTTCATTCCTTTGGCGGATCGATAAGTTATTCTAATAACTAAATATGTCCAGAAGGAACAAGCCATCTATCTTCAAAACTGTGGGAGATATGACGTTTTTTCTAAATTGCGGGGGCGGGAGGGGGCGTGGCCAAAATTTAAAATAAACTTGATCTGCCTGCAGACATAAGAAGCATATGTCCGATACATGTCAAACCTCTATCTCTTACCATCTCTGAGATCTATGCGTTCATACGGACAGACAGACATGACGGACATGACTCGGCTGTTGATGCTGATCAAGAATATATATACTTTATGGGGTCGGAGATGCTTCCTTCTGGATGTTACATACTTTTGCACAAACTTATAATACTCTATGTACCTACGGTACAGAGTATAAAAATATATTTTTAGCTTAGTTATTCAAAAATATTTACTCAATGTGATTTTTCAAAATTCGGAATACTTTTGGAGATATAGCTATTCTTGTGCGGGAAAGTTTTTGGCAAAGGGTTGCATTTACAGGGGCTTATCGACTCGGTTGTCGATGCTGATCAGGAATATATATAGAGTTTATAAGGTCTGAACTGATGCCTTCTGGCTGTTACATGCATTTCCACAAACTTAATATACTCTTAATATACCCTTTATTACCAATGTATTATTTAACTTCTTGCGATTGCAAATCATTCAATGAACTTGGAGGATCTTAAAATTGTTTAACAAAGCCGCATGGTTCCGATTTTTTATTCCATATAAAATTGTAAAAAACGGACAACAAAAATCGTAGGGAAAGTTTGCTATCTTCTGTGTTTATTTTTCAAATATTCAGGGACTTCTTGTATTGTGGTTAACAATGTTTAGAAATGTAGTAAAATTTAGGAAGAAGCGCCTTAGCTGGAAGTTAAGAACGAACTTATAATTTTCAGTTTGAACTTGGGTCTGTTATTTTTTTAAAATGTGTGACATTCTCTTCAATGCAATTAGGGGAGTTTTGCCTACCCGAGATCAAGAAGTTGGGCTGCTCACAACTGTTAGCAACTTTCGCGTTTTCACTGGTTGCCCCTACAGAACTGTTTTAAAAACCTTCCATTGAAAGCACCAGTAGGCTTTATGCTGGCATCCAAATTTAATGGGAGCATTCTGCAAATAAATCCGATTCACGATTACTCATCAGAAGCTTTAAGCTTTGTCACATAGCGTCAGCCTTAAAGCTCCAGCAATAGAACCAAAAGCGGACCACCATTCGGCTTTAAGCCGAATTTCTGCCAAAAAAAAATCTCTGCCACATCTCGCACAGTAGCCTCTTGCCCTGCCTCACACCCACTCATTGTCTCATATCAATATTCAAATTGTAGCTCAATTGAAAATTTGTTAACTCAGTGCCGCGTCACGTGTGCTTGGGGGGCCATCGGAGCCGTTCCAGAAATCGTGATAAACGTCAAAATATCACGTTGTGCAGGCGCTGAGAAAGAACAATGCCAACATAAATGGAGCCTGGACAAGAGGAAGGCGCGCTCGTTGGCGGCTTTTAGGAGCGCTAAAGTGTTCAACTTGGCGTCCACGTCCCGGCGAGGCCCCAGCCCGAATGCTTCTGCCTCGTTTGCAATTGTTTCGCTTATCAGCGATGTTGAGACATGGCAGACACAGCGCCGACAGCGGCACGATCCAGAAGCTTCTTTGTTTTGTGGGCCATGTCTGGAAATTTGTTTATTGTTTTGTAATGAGTTTTTTCGGCTCGTTCGGCATCTTTTCAGCACTCTGTCGGGGCATTCGCGGAAATCATAAGCCAGGCAATTTGGGGGCCGTGTCGCCTAATTGGCATGCGCTGGGTCGCACCGCCGGCGAATGATGGCGGGTGTTAATAAGCAATTAACAAATTGTACCCCCAAATATGTGTGTGTCACGCTGAATCGGCCATTGCCGGTTGGCAGCCATATTTGAGCAGTTTCTCGGCATTTAATGAGAGCCACGTCACTTGGGTCAAGTTATGCTTCAGAGGGCACCGTAGCTATGAGAGCGGAAAGATGTAATACTTATATCGGATTGAGTTACCTATTTTCCACCTCTCCACTTGAACTGTTCGCATCGTTGTGCTTATAGTCGAGTGTCAGCAATTGCGGCACCCATCGACCGCTCTCCGATCTTTCAGTCAGCCCCTTTTCCCATCCCATTCTAAGTGCGTATGCTAATTCTAGATAAATAACAAACTAATTTCACCCGCAATTTTGGTGAACACTTCCGCCCTTATGGTTTTCCCACGCACTTAACTATCTCATCATCTCTTGCAGATTTCCTCTTCCAACCGTTTCGTAAGCCGAAACGAGTGCGTACCGCCTTCTCGCCAACGCAGCTGCTCAAGCTGGAGCATGCCTTCGAGGGCAATCATTATGTGGTTGGAGCCGAGCGCAAGCAGCTGGCCCAAGGCTTGAGCCTGACGGAGACACAGGTAAGCAGGGAGGAGATTTCACCCACCGCAGATAGCAACCCTTTGGCATGGGTGATGGCCGCACTTAATGCGCATCAAATTCAATTGGAGGAAACCCCTTGTAGCAAGGGAGCTAACTGATTGCATGTCAACTGGTCGTTAGGCCTAAAAGTGCCGGGAGTTGGTCGAGTTATTAGCGGAGGGTGGCTAGCCTGCAACACCCCTCGGGCATAGTTGAGAGGTAGGCAGGCAAATAGAATTAAAAGACTCGTTAAATTTATTTACGACTTTGACGGAACCAAAGGGTTGAGTTTCCCAAAAAGATAATACCCCACCCCCATTACAATTGTCTGTGTGTTTCTCGCCCCTGGACAGGTCAAAGTCTGGTTTCAAAATCGTCGCACCAAACACAAGCGCATGCAACAAGAGGGCGGCGATGGCAGCGATACCAAGAGCAATAAGGGCAGCTCCTCCGGCGGCGGAGGAGGCAGCGGCGATGGCGAGGATGAGGCCAAACACGATGGCTCTCAGCACAGTTACGAGGATGCAGAGGAAGTCGAAGATGATGACGATATCGAGGAGGATGACGAGGACGAGGTGATCGATATGGAGGACTATGGCAGTGAAATGGATGCTGAGGAGCAACAGCGTCTGCGTGAACAGTTCCAACAGCAATTGGCCCAGCATCAGCAGCAAGTGCTCCAGCAGCAGCACGGAGAGGTTGCCGCGCTGACCCCGCAACAGCAGCAACAGCTGCTGCAGCAACATCAGCAACACTTTCAGCAACAGCAGCAGCATCAACATTTTATGCAACAACAGCAGCAACTCTACCTGAGGGAGAGGGAAAGAGAACGTGAAAGAGACCGCGAGCGAGAGCGAGACAAGTAATTTGGCAGCAGCTTTTAGGTGGCTGCTTATTTGTGTTCCTTTTCTTTTGTAAATTATTTGAAATCTGTATAAATTAATTTAAAACTGTTTAAATTTTATTGCCTAAATAACAAATATGATAATTCAAAAGGAAAATGTTGAAACAGTTCTCTTGGCTCACAGGTAATTGGCAACTAGGTACAAGTAATCCAAAGATGCAAAAGATTTTGGTGAGAAATCCTTAAGCAACAGCTACTAGCCTGGAGACATTTCTATTTGTAAAGTCAAGCTACAAATGACAATGTATGTGAGCTTATTTGGAGGTTACGCACAACAGTAAGCAGTACATGAAGACGCACTTCTTCCTTATAGGCAGTTTAGAATAGAGTGCGGCAGATGTATTCGAAGCAAAGTTCCATTCTTTTATGCCATTTCAGGAGAAACTATAATCATGCATCAAAAAAAATTCCCTCATATTGCATCACCGCAAGTTGATATCTATTGATTATAGTGATCATAGTTTAATCAATCTTAGTTCAATAGTTTATTTTTCAACAGTTTATCCCTCAAAAGTGCTTTTGTCCCAGTCCGGATGCAACCAGATAGACTGAATCATTGGGCTAAACGAAGGAGTAAGCTATTCAACTAAGGACTAAGCGATCAATGGAAAACATACTTAAGCCTTAAAGTTAGCTATTGTTAGCTATTTATACTCTGTACCAAAGTTACATAACCATGTCCGTCTGTCCGCCCGTCTATGAAGGGCAGCACTGGCTGGAACAGCGATGCGCAGCTCTTAACACCAGGGATGCAAACCGGTCCTGAACCGAACCGAACCGCTTATTCCAGCTGGTGAACCGAACCGCAAGCTGAACCGGCAGAAATGCTGAACTGAACCGAAAACCACGAAGAATAACGGTTCGGTTCGGTTCAGTTCTCTGACGAGTTTTAAGACGTGAATCCCTTTCCTCTAACCAATGATACTAACTAATTTGGGAATCTGCATTGTATCCCTAAGATAATTAAAATAAAAAATTCTGATCGACCATCTACATCCTTAGCGATGCCTGATCGAAATAACATTTAAGGATGACTGGACCCAAATTGTATAACAGGTACATCCTGCAAGTCTTCTGCAATTGCCTGTCGATCCCTTAATATAGTTTTCATCAATCTGCATTCTTTTCTCCATTTTCACTTTTATGTAGTACTTCTTTACCTTAATTCTGTCTCAGCCAGGAGAGCTTTAGACAAATTATATGATAAATAGGGTGTGTAAGATGCATGGTACGTATTCTTTTCTATTCGACATTCTGCGTTTTCGAAGGGCATCGGGGATCTCACTGACGAATCCTGTAAATCCGATATTTTACATTCTTCTAAGGATTTTAAAGATATTCAAATGGTTTCTAGGAATTCAAAGTGGCATTACAACAGAAATCATAATATTTCATAATGTGCCCTTAAGAACCACTGAACCGAACCGAAGCCGCGTTTCAGTTAGCTCCAAAATCCATGTAATGAACCGAACCGGCGTTTTAAAAACTGTGTAAACCACTGAACCGAACCAGTACGTATTTTCAAGTGGTTTGCATCCCTGCTTAACACACCTCAGCACTTTGTGTGGTAAATAAAAACATTGAAAGGTACACAGCATGTTAAAGTTGGGCTTGACCGACTTTCTTACTTGTTTGTAATACAAATTTCTTTGAGCTTAGTTCTAGTATCTATATAGACCAACATTTAGATAAGACTTTATAATTTGGTTAAGTGAGATTGAGCTTTCGGCAATATGTTAAGTTTTGTATTTTTCACATTTCACAGAAACTTTGCAAAATTTACCTACCGCTGTAAATTTGTGACTGTCATGGTGTGACACCTTGAAATAGAGAACCGAAATAACCTGTGTCCTTTCATAACGAGCAGTTTGCTATTTTGTAAATGTGTATTGCGTGGTGGCTTAGTAAACTACAAGTGTGTATGCGTGCTAGAGTGTTTCAGTGGAAGGAAAGAAATATCTTAAAATACACTTTGCGCCGAGACTAAGACGCCGTCTCGATCTGCTCATTTCGCCGGTTAAGGTGCAGCATATCGTGTGCAAGAGGTCCTTGGTTTGACTTGTAATGATAAAGGTTTTTTCTTTAAAAACTTACACACCCCGGTCACCTTCACTAGCGATTGGCGTCAGCTTAGAAGTAACTAGCCATGACAAATTTTATCAAACTTTTCCTTTCAAATACAAATCACATACAAATCAGAAAACTCTCAGTAAGCAAATCATAAATACCGTCTGTTAAAAGCTATAGGGAGATGTCGATGGCCAAGAGTTAGGCGAGAGCACATGTTTTAAGTCAGTGGTGGGCAGCAAATGTGATTTTGGGAGCAAGCCAACAAAGGCTACTCCTATTAGCGAGGCTCGAAACGCCCTGAAACGCAATAGATTTGATGTTGTTTTAACTCGCTTCGAAGCGAGTCAATTACACTTGTAGTTCTGTCTCCTTGTGTGCGGCGGCGCCATAAGGCGAAGCAATTTTGAGAGCGTTTGCGGGGCTGCAGTTGCCGTACAATAACTCTCTGGGCATTGCAAAAGGCTTGCCACGTTACGTCTTAAGGTTCGTCAGTGTATTGAACCGAACCGGCTCGGCATTTCGAACCGTTGCCGTTGGGATTGGGATTCGTTTTATCAGGGAAGCGGTTCGCTTACGAATTGTTGCTGTCAATTTAAATTTGTACGCTGTTGAGAGCCGAATGAAACTATCCCCTTTCAGCTGATATCGTAAGATAACTCCGTTTGGAGTTTGAATCAAAAACTATGAGTTGGAAATCACTAGCGAATCAATAACAATTGCTCTGTTGAGAGAGTGAAAGAGTCGGTTCAATTTGTACCTGTTATTTCCGTGAGCAGACAGCAAAGTAATGTTTTTGGACCCGAACTCAGATGAAATAAAAATGTTTTTTATCTCCATACATCAAATGAACATAAGCACTTTTGAACAGTTTTGAAAGCAGAATGCTTATGAACAGCTGTCTTATTTAAATCAAGTTATTTTTTTGTGTGTAGTCTACACCTCACAGCGAGTGCATCAACGACAGTTAGACAATGTACATTTTTTAGAGTTTTGAACCCAGTTTTGGAACCTTTTTTTTTTTTGAATATAAATTTTTCGGTAAACGCTTTGGGTCTGAGTTCCGGTTTGATTCCTTGGCACTAAGCACTTATGGCTATAGAAACTATCGCACAAGTGACCTTATCTTCTACACATGGGCATTTCATTTCAATTCGATAGACATAGTTCTTATTTTTTAGGTAATTAATTTTGAAAATAGTCCAATAGATCAACTTTTCAAGCTTGACTGATTTGCATGCTCGACAGAAGACTTTCGGATGCCATTCCCTTTTCATAATAAAAATATTATAATTCCACAATAAATATCGATCAGCTGCCAACCGACAATCACTCAAAGGGCAAACAACAATAAACAACCCAAAATGCTGGGAAATGCTAACAAGTTTCCTTTATTGAGTTGTTGATAGGCCACCCTTCCTCCCCCTCCCCCTCTCCCACGTGCCCCATCCCAGCCATTGGCCTAGCATATTGTGTGCTAAATGTTGACAGCAGAAATGCAATCGACAATTACGTTGGAGTATTACGGTCTCATAAAGCGGCCAAAAAATCAACGTCAGTCAATAACTAAAAGCCAAATTGATTGCATCTGTAGACAGCAGAGTCCATGCGAATTTGATATTATAAATGCAGGCGATTGGCCATAAAAATTATTTACTACATACTTACTATGTATCGAATCGGAAACGGTCCCCCCCGGCGGAGCAGCAACGACAACCCAGGCTAATGGGCTCAGCAATTTGGCGTCATTTGAGCTGCAACGTGAAATAAACCAAAAACCGAAACTGAACTGAACCGAAGCGACCCGTGCCCGGCAGCTACGTCTGAGCAAAATAAACTACAGTATAAATAAATTTCTCGATATGGAAGCGAACCCCAGCTAAAGTTCAAGGTAATTGCCGTTGTCAAAGCAGCGCAACGAAAAGTGGGCGTGTCCCGTGAAAAGTTGGCCAACAATTTATGGGCCACTTGAGTACAAGCAAAGGGTGTTGAGGTTGCACGCGAGCAATCACCAGAACTGGGTGGTGGTGGTGCATTGGAATGGCCGTGCTGGAGTGGGCAGTGGCCACTGAGGTGGGACCAGGGCTAGGATGGTGCATGAATATTCCTCGTATTTTGCATAAACGATGTGAGAATTACTTAATTGCAGATGGAATGGGTGTATATCAAAGTGGTTCGGGTGGGATATGTGTGGGCTGGCTGGATTTATGGGCAATTTATGGGCGTTTAGGCACAAGTGCCAGAGAAGCTAGACAATGAAGTTGTCTGTTGGCGGGCAGGTGGAACTATGCAGCGAGAGGACTACCCCTATTCTTAGTCTCATTTCTTTCCACTGTTTTGCAATCACGTCAGCCCCGTTGTTGTCACTCAAATGGTAAAACATTTTAACAAATATGTAACTACTATTAGATGGCCAAATAAGTTGATATTACCAACATGTTCTTGGTAACGTCAGTCAACAGTAAACAAAGTGCCCGGCATGGATATGTACACTACAGTGTGTATTGAGTGTACACTATAGGATACCATTTCCCAATTGAAATCAGATGGGTATCGTAGGTACATATGTTCACCAAGTCGAAGGGTAAGCAAGAAGAGTCTTGATGCACTCAGAAAAAATGAACGATCGGAATGAAATGTAGATGCAAATTTAAAAATGTTTGTTCTTGGATGTACTTAGATTAAGTACAAAAATTCAAAATTGGTTAAAAAAGTTTGCTTATAGTCAATTTCGGAATACAATTGTTAGTAAATAGATCCTGTACATTGTACATTAGGCATATGACAGTTTTTTAACCTGGTCCCCATACAAAAGTTAATTCGTATTATGTTATCGATTAGTATAAGCTGAAGCACACGATAAAGGAAAAAGTAAGTCGTTGTCGTAATTGTTTCTTGCACAAAAATGTCGTTTCGTGGTTCTACCTTAGTAAGAAAAAATGCAAAGAAATGGGAAAAAAAAACTCATTCAAGACATTTATCCCCTTTGTAAAACACCACACACTCTGAACTTAAAATTCATTTCTTGTAATACCTAAACAACTAACATAAATAATGGAAAATGTTTATCTCTTATGTCCCGACAAATCATCTTTTGTGTGTGGTAGAGCTTTTTGATGTATGCACGAAAGTTGCGTATCGTACAAGTAAGTGGGGTCGCGGGAATATTTGACCCCCTAGGATGAGTATTTCTCTAACTATTCCTCGAATATCCGGATTTCAGACTTTGACTTGATTCCTGCGGAACGTTTTTTCGCGCAAAAGACCTAAGGTTCGTGTATTTAGTATTCTTATGGTATCCCCCGTCGGGTAGGACTATGTAAATTTGATTCTAAAATTTAGTCAAATGAGTTTTGTACATGCTTGTTTTCATAGTTCATCGGAATTGATTTGAGATTAAAGCGAAAGATCGTAAAGTTATTAAAATTCTTGGAAATTTACCTTAGAAATTAAGAAAAGGTCTTGTATAAAGTATTTCGGAACTGGAAAACTTGTGCTTAAACTAATAAAGCTGTTTTTAAAGCAATTATTTTTGTAATTATCGTACTATAGCAGTGATGTCCAAACTCACACAATGAAAGCGTTGCGCTTGTATGCGAAGCAGCAAAACACGAGCATAGCGAATGACTGCGCGTTTGACTTTTGAGCTTCAGCCGAACACAAGAGTCGTGAGAGCAAATGCAGCGGAACACGCGCATCGTACAAGAACAAGCTGCGTTCTATTTATAGAATACACATATTCTCTCTCTCTTTATATGTGTCGGCTGTGACGTCGGCAGAATTTGGCTTGACAATCACGCGTGGCTGCCTTTTCAAATGAAATCTAGAAATTCTCCTATGAAATCCGTCCTAAGGCGATTCACCCTAAAATTAAGAAAAATATTTTCTCATTTATAGAAAACTTTCAAAGTTTCAGAAAAATTTTCCATAAATGAGAAAAAGTTTTCTTAATTTTAGGGTGAATCGCCTTAAGACGGATTTCATAGGAGAATTTCTAGTTTTCAGGGCGAATTGTTTTCAGTGTAGACACCAATTGTACCTGATTCAAACACATAATTATTGACTAATTTTCTAAGTTTGTGGAACTAACAAAGATCTGGAAACTTAACATTTGTTTATAGCTGAAATCAGTAAAAGATTACACTAGGCAACAAGGTAGAGTATATTAAGAGGTCGGTGATGATTCTTGATGATTTTTACCACCACACCTTCAGCATTCTAGAAAAGGATTATTTTGTTGCCGTGTGTTATTATCTCCATGTTTGGAAAAGGAAAATTGTTAAAAAAATGAGAAAGTTAAGTCAGTGTCTTTGGTATCGATTCAAAAGATGTTTCACTTCAAACATTTTGAAGGTAAATTATATATTGTAAGCCTGTGCTTTGACTTGGCCTACAGCAACATAAGAGCTCAATTTTTCTCAAATTTTTTAGCGTGTCACGACCTGAAGGTGAGCAAATAGAGAGTTTTTTCCGTGATCCGTGTGTGTTTCGTGAGGGAACAAGGGTCGAACGTCCTGAAAATATGTTAAGCACGATTTACGAACATTCTTAAAGTTTTGTTTTTGACTAAGAGTTATCATCACAAAAAACTGTGGATTGTATTTTACAGTATTCTGGTATGTGACCAAATGGTAGGGGCAGACTCATGATGAAATGGACACCACTTTTAATGCTAACGAATTTCAAGAATGATACTCACAGAGGGGCAAAGGCTGTGCGTTGTGACTCCGGTGCATTCAACAAGAGCCAAGGGAAATCGAAGTCACACAATAAAATATAATAAATTCCCGTTGCCCAAAAAAGATAGGATGAATATTGTCTTAGCTGCAATATGTGTATAACTGCGTTGTATTTTGAAAATCCATTTGTATTGAGATGATTTGTTCTCATTCTTGAGTGACGTAAAACGTGACGTGCTGAATAGTTTTACTTAATATAAACAATAACTTGGTTTGGCCAATTTGCAGGTACTCGTTGCAGATTTTGCCAGAATATTTGCAAGAATGTTGCAAGTTTTCCAAGTTCTTCGAGCAGGACCAGCAACTGTTTGCCTTGCTGTTGTAGCATTTGTATATTTTAATGATTTCAGTCTCATCAAAGACATAGAAAAACCAGATGAACAACGGCCATCCAACTGAAAGTCAGGGAAATTTTGCAATGTGGACCCATGATTTTAAATATGTGTGCAGTCAATGTGCCAAATTTGGCAAACTTGATGCAAAATCGAAGGTTCACATTGAAACTGCCCCTTGCGGTTTAATTGTATGGCCGTTACTCGCGTGAGAGAGCTGAGTGTCTTATCTGAGTATGGCTTACTCTTGTGGGAAGTGATCGCAGGTGTCCAATTATGAAATTGATCGACTCGCCTCAATCTAAAGCAGTATCGAATCTAATCTAATTGCTAGGAAGTACGCAAAAGTTACAGTAATTCATTGTAAATCTCGATTCATATTTTGGCCAAGGAGAATTGGGTAAACGACAAGACTTTGCCTGATGCCCGACCTGCGATCAGCTCTGTTACCTTACGAAAGAGCATTTCCAAATCGGCTTGCCACCATCTGTCTAGCCGCTTTCACTGTTTGTATTACCCACCTACTGCGGCAAAATATTTCGCTGGATATTTGCGTGCTGGCGTACAGCGGAGACTTTGAAAACAAAATTTGCGCAAATGAGAGGGAAATGGCTTTTAGCCAAGTCAACAGCTTTACCGTCAATGGGTCCGTTCAATACACTTGGAGCATATTAAGGGCGTCATTAGGCGTCGCAGGCAGAGTAAATTTGACAGCCTGACACTTGCTGCAGTGCCGCAGCGGACGTGCCGGCAACAGCGTAGGCGGCTCATTTGTTGTTGTTTGGCGACTGTTTTTTCTTGCCTATTTAGCGGCAATTTGCATGGGCAAGAGTTGAGGCAACAAAACCCAAACGCCTGCCAAATGAAACGGAATTGCAGTTTAAACCTCATTTGGCGCATTTGACGAGCTCAGCTCAGTGCGAGATGTGGGTGGTCGATGATTAATAAACGCAAAACCGCAGCGTCCACACTTTCCAAAGCTGCACTGGATTTGCAGGCCATAAATCAAAGAAGTCTTGTGGCGCCACGCATTTAATTGAAACGAACCCAAATCGCCTGGAAGAGTCGAAGGCGTCACTTGGCAAATTGGTTTCCATGTCAGCCAAAAGGAAAAGCTAATTTTCTGGCGCCATAAATAACACATTGATCGACTGCAAGCCAAATGAAGTGTTCGGCGTTGATGGGTCGAGGCGGGGAGGGAAAAGATCTTGACACTGCCCTTGGGGTATTGTGTGGACAGGTGAACAGCACTGGAGAATGCCAATTGCCGATTCGCAGCTCCACAATTTGAAAACTGCATCGGTTTAATTTAATGCCTTTTTAATTGGAATCTGAAGTCCACACGACGGAGCTGATGACGCTGCAGCAATTAAGTAATTGAAATTTAATGAAGCAGATGCGAGCGAAATAACAGACGCTGGAATTCTCTTGTGAGGTGTACTCAATAGTAGCTAGTAAACTTTAGTTATATATACATACATGCTTTTAATCAAATTTGACTGTGGCACATGAGTTGTTTTTTAAAACTAATTGAGTTTTATTAATTAAAAAGTATAAACTTTAGGTTTGATACCGATAAGTTTGCTGGTTTTATAGAAAGAGGAACGTATACCACTTTCGAGTTCACTTAAGTGACATGGGAACATGGCTGATAGTGTTACTATTATACACTGTCCAAGTGAACGGTATAGACTGTTCATACCCTGTACCCATTGAAAAAGTGGATTATGAAGTTGTGCAAGTGTATGTGGCAGGGAGATGGAAGCATTCCCGACCCCATAAAACATTTGTGGATAATGCCATGCCATGTCACATTGCCATGTAGCACTGTGGGGTTGAGCCACAAATTATTGGTCAACAAGAGTCACAAATCTCATTTCTGCTGTCGATGATATTGTGCCCTGATCCTTACGCTTTCTGTTAAAACTTGTGCGCCATATAAAGTGTCGGTTTGGCAACACTGAATAACTTTGACATTTACCAACCGATTACTTTTGTTAGACAAGTTTTGGAAACATCAATCTAGTACAATTTTGACCTTGGAACGCTTCACACCAAAACAACGTGCCGAAATAGTGACGTTGTTCATCGAAAATAATCGTTCGATTGTGCTAACAAATTTTGATGACCGATGAGGCCCATTTCACGCTTTCTGGTGGTGTTAATAAGCAAAATTGTCGCATATGGGGCACGGAAAATCCACACCGCATCCATAAAATACCTTTACGCGACCAAAAAGTGACTGTTTGGGCCGGTATCAAAAAGAGGCGATATTGACTGGCCACCCAGATCTCCAGATTTGACCGCCCCAGACTTCTTTTTGTGGGGCTATTTAAAAAGCAAGGTTTACGCCAGCGATCCACAGACCATTGAAGAGCTTAAGTCCAACATTCGTGCCGAAATCGCCACTTTATCGACTGAGACGCTCGAAAAAGTGATGGAAAATGCCGCAAAAAGGGCACATTTCGTTGTGGCCAATAAAGGCGGCCTCTTGATTGATGTTGTGTTCAAAAAGTAGTCGAAATAAATTGTACAGGACCAAATTAAAGGAACAAGATCAACATATAGCAATCGGTTGTTTGTTTTTATATTTATTCAGTGCTGCCATACCGACACTTTATATGGCGCACCCTGTATTTACTCAATTGAGCTGAAAATCATCCAAAGGATATGAAAAATGGTCATTTTAATATAAAAACAAGTAAAAAAGTACTACAACATACTCTGTACCTTCTAAAGATTGCATTTACCACACAAAGTGTTAAGGTGTGAAAAGTGCTTCCCTTCGCTGTTCCAGACGGTGCTGCCTATCTTAAATGCTTCTTTTCCCTGTAACTTGTCATTCCTACTACTGATTACTAAATACCTACAACATTGTGGGAGATATGACTGTATTAATTTCAGGGATGCAAACCGGTTTTGAACCGAACCGAACCGCAAACCGAACCGGCTTCCTTTAAGAATTGCTGAACCAAGCCGAAAACCACAAATAAAATCGGTTCGGTTCGGTTCAGTTCTCTGACGAGTTTTAAGACGGGACTCGCTTTCCTCTAGCCAATGATATTTATTAATTTGGGAATTTGAATCGTTTCCCTAAGATCATTTTTCTACATTTCGTTTGACTCTACATTCTTACCGATGCCGGAACTTTTAAGGATGACTTGACGAAAATTTAAGAACAAGTAATTTTGCTAGTCTTCTGTAATTGCCCTCCGATCTCTTAATATACATACCATCAATCTACATTCTTTCATCTAGTGGACAATATTTGGAATTTTCTGTAATATTTCTTCACCTTAATTCAATCCTAACCAGGGGAGTTTTTACACTTTTCTATTCTAATCTTTTCTAGCCGACATTCTCTGTTTTCGAAGATCGTTCCTCAAGGAACATATAGACGAATCCTTTGAATCCGGACATAATATATTTGGGACAATCTTCTAAGGATTTTAAAGATATTCAAATAGGAATTCAAATTGAAAGTGAGCAAAAGTCACATGACAATAGAAATCATAATGTACCTTTGTGAACCACTGAACCGAACCGAAACCGCGGTTCAGTCAGCTCAAAAAACCATGTAATGAACCGAACCGGCGGTTGAGAAACTGTCTGAACCACTAAACCGAACCAGTATTTATATTCGAGTGGTTTGCATCCCTGATTAATTTTTATATTTTAAGCTTAAAAGTTTTCTAGAGTCCAGAGTTTTCGCATAATTTATTAAAGCTTTCATACTCATCGCTATCTCCTGCCAGTTTTTCCGATTGAGTAGTTCAATTGCTTCCCTTTGTTCCAGTTTTAAGTTTTAATTAAAGAAAGTCATCCAGAATTCCGCCAAGATAGAGTAGAACAATTATGTTTTCTCCTTCTTTTATGTTAGATTACATATAGTGCAAATACTCTCGCTGTTGTGAGGACTGTATCCCAGTTGAAGCAGGTTACAACTGGTTTAGAAAATGAGATAGATAGATACATACAACATTATCGTTATTGCAGTAGCCTGAAATAGCTGATATTTGGCTGAATTTGCATTGCCTTTGTTTCACCATGGAGCTTATTCATATACTGCTCACCGCAATTGTAGCATCCTTTAATTTTTGAGTTTAGATGTCTTTTAAAGTTCAAGTTAAAGTTCAAAGTATGAGAGTAGCCATCGAGCATCTATCTCTCATTACCGGACTTTCCTAATTTTCTAATATTTTTTGATACACTACAAAGTTTATAACTTTTAGTGCGATTTTAACAAAATCGTTTACTTTGTGACGGTCGTGGTGCGAAATGCACCTTAGTCAAATTGATATATGTGCATACATATTATGTGTTTATATTCATTTTCATTTGATGTGTGTAATATTTGATGTATTATAAATGCTTTCTTTTACCTTTCCAATAACTTGGGTATGTAAGAATTGTACCACAACTTCACAATTGCTTCCTTAAGCAGCTTCTGATGGTCGAAATGCTTGCCAATGCGGCAATTGTATTGAGCTCCCGACCTATTGCCGGCTACTGCAACAGCGGATTTTTTTGGGAGCTGAAAATCCAACTGTCACCACGAAACTCTTTCGCGAATGTGAAAAGTTCACTTTTCATACATTTATTTCACCTTTTCTATCAGGGAATCGAACTCAGAACCCTGGGTACTGAGCATACAAATTCGACATCTCAACGGAGTTGACTATCGACCTAACGCGTGCCAGTGACACAGGCGACAAATTACAGAAACATTATTAATTTAAGCACTCAGAAAGTAAGAAGTCCGTTGCTATAGATGTCACCACCGTTGCCTTTGGGCGGAGAGGTCAACAAAATTAGTAATTGCCTCAGAATCACTTGGGCTTAAATGGTTTTCGGAATCGCCAAATTTCATAAATATTAAGGCTTATCATTTCCTAACACATTTTTATACCCTGTTCCCATTGAAAATGGGAAAAGGGGGATCATGAAGTTGTGCGAATGTATGTAACAGGGAGAAGGAAAATTTTCCGACCCCATAAAGTATATATATTCTTGATCAGCATGAACAGCCGAGTCGATATAGCCATGTCCGTCTGTCCGTCTGTCCGTCTGTCCGTCTGTCCGTCTGTCCGTCTGTCCGTCCGTCCGTCCGTCCGTCCGTCCGTCTGTCCGTCTGTCCGTCTGTCTGTCTGTATGAACGCGTCGATCTCAGAGACTATAAGAGATAGAGCCACAAATTTTTGCACGAAGGTAGATTTATGCTGTACGCAGATCAAGTTTGTTCTTCAGATTTGAAAAATTCCACCCCGTCCCCCTTTTATCCCCAAAAAACCTAGACCTCCTCTATAAATCCAAGACCTAAAAAGCCGTCAGATCCACAATTTTCAAGTTAGAGCGTCGTGGTTTAGTATACATCAAGCTAGGCTCAATATCTATCTATTCTGAAAAGTACAATCAGATCGGACCAAAAACACCGGAGTTATAAGCGAAACAGTTGGGCTGATAATAGCCCTCAGGACTAGAAAAGTATTGCCTACATTTAGGATGACATTTTCAAAAATTCAAAAACAAATAAATGAAAATAAATGAACAGGGTATTTTGTGGTCGGGAAACTCGACTGCAGCGCCCTTACTTGTTTAGTGTAGATCCGACTATATTTCCATCTCTTAACGAATGTTAAGTCGATGCAAGTCCATAATACAATACAAATGGGTTGTTCAATTAATTGTCAATTAACTAAAAGTGGGAATGCATTTGTCACCGAATGACTTCACGAGGCTGTTGCTCTAATTAATTGATTTCTCTGCCACACAACTTGGACTTTTCACATGTTTATTAATTCTTTTTTTGGCTCACCCATCCAATCCAATACAATTTGTGCACATTTTACTTGCAATTCATGGGAAATTAACATTAATTAAGCAAGTTTCTTGATGCACGCCAACAACAAATTCAATTTAAGGCATTTTGGCTTATTTGAAAACTAATTTTCTGAAAATTAATGAGCGCTCATTTGGCGCACTCGCCGGCCACGCCCACAACGAGCACGCAAAGGCGGACAAGACTGCAGCCATGAAGCTTTTGTGTAGAATCTGCCTTAGTTATATTTATAAATTAATGGTTCAAGATAAATGGCAAGCGATTTATATTAAAAAAAAGGCGCTTTTGAGGAAGAAATTGGGCGCCGGGACCGGCTAAATGAGTTCTACTTTCTTGATGTTGGGTGTGGAGGGCGCTTGAAATGATTTTTGAATTTGTTTTTTGGGTTCAAGGGAGTGGCATTTGGAGCAGCTTTGGGTTTATGAATTAATGATGATGAGAATGAACATACTATAAAACCTAATTCATTTTCGATTGAAATCCATTCGCCTCACTCCCGAATTTCGGGCAGGTGCAGTTTGAATTCTCCAGTATTAGTACTCAGATTTGGACATTTGCTTCTTGCGGCGTTTAGCCATAAGATGTGTTAATTAGCTGCTCTTTGTGCCAGCTGTTTATTGTGCTTCGTGCTCAGCAAATGGCATTTCACAGCTCTGTAGAAAACTCCACATCAGCCAGGTGCCAGTGGTCGTGCTCAATCCCCTGGCAAACCCATCAAACGTATGGAACCCCATAATTTAAACGATTGTCAGCGGTAAACTTCGACCAACTTCAGTTGCAGGCCGCACCCACTAATTATTTTAAAGTAGTTGCCCGACGCGACTTTGGCTTTTCAGCATTTTCAACAATTTGCCAGATTTATTGGCTATGCCACAAAAACTTTTAGCATAAAACCGACGACTCCTTGCCTGCCCCTGCAATTGCGTCGTCTACTTTGTTAACTGCAGGTACAAAAGGTATTTGTAGTGCGAGGGAAGTTCGGCGGGTAAGTGGGTTGTTGTGGAGCAACACTGCAGTCTTAAGCAAGCTACTTCTCTTTGATTTCAGACAACCTCGGGAATTTCTACTAAAGGGGAAGGAGTTGGTTTCAAGTGGAATCCTTGAGAAATCCTATTAGTAACTATTTTTGGTACCACTGATCTTCTCAAACTACCCTCGTGGCAACTACAATGTCGGCATTTTGTCAGCGACAAAGCAAAATGGCTTTTAAATTGAGCTCCGCGCATATTGTGCGTGGGCGTGGCATGCGCCCACTTTGAAAGCTTATTGATTTTGATATTGCTTGGCCCAAACAGAGGCCAAAGGTTAATTAGTGAGTTGGTTGAGCAACAACAACAACAACTTGACTAAGTGGCCAAATGCATCAAATATGCATCTAGCAACTTCCGCAGCCGGTTGATGCGCCTCCAAGGAGGAAAAGCTGTGCAAATAAACTTAAGTTAATTAACTTCTGGTTACATTAATTTATGCAGCATGATAAATTACCCAAAAAAGAGAACCAGTAGGAGAGGAGAAAACCAAGCTGCCTGCCACGCTGGCCTCGAATCGACTCTGAGACGGCACGTCAGCCGGCGGCCTGTCAGCTACCGGGAGGCAAGACCAAGACGACTTGACTGCCACAACTCAAACTTCTCGCTTCGCTTCGCTGCTGCAGTTTCGCACGCATTTTCGTGTGGGCACCGGGGTACAGCTGCCTCAACCCGTTGAAAAAAACACCATTGGTCATCAGCAGCGGCAGCGGCAGCAGCAGCGCCGGCCATTAAAATGACATAGAGCCCAGGCACACGGAGACCAGTGCGGTATCAGTTGGCTGGAGCCTGGGCAGCCGGGATATGCATATGCGTAAGTCTTTCGCCAGAGCTGACGCGGCTGGTGTACAATTATTAACCCAAACACATTGCCCGCATCCTAGACATGGTCCGTCTTGGGGCACTGCATGTGTTAATGTGGACAGCCACAACAATTAAAGTTCAATTAGCAGAAACACACGAAACTCGTCGTTTAATTACTCAGATGGGTATATATTGGAAGCGTACGTACGGGTAAGATAAGGGTGTAAGAAACTCAAAGGATCCTCCGCAAATAAGGACGAATTAGCAAAACCCCTAGGGCTAAGTGCTCACAGAAGTAACAAAGGGGCCTGGTGACCTTCGCATCACATCATCCTTAATTCTTCAAAATAATCCGCTCCCTGTTTGGTAAAGAGTGCTACATTTTTAACTGCCCATTTTGACTTTTTAAGCGCATTGCATGTAGAGGCAGAGCTCTATTTCTTAAAATGAAGTTTCACAAACAATGATACGATTTTTAAGTGAAGATGTGTCAGTTTTATACCCTGTACCAAAGTACACAGAGTATATTAAGTTTGTGTACAAATAAGTAACAATCAAATTAAATCATCTACCACCCTCTAAACTAATGAGTAATATTTATGAAACTTAAAAAAATCGGTAGAATTATATAACTTTACGAGTTTCTCCAAACTTAAAAAAAATCCAGACGTAATGGACCATTTAGCAAGCAAATTTACGTTTGATACTTCGATATTCTATTGCAGGACTATTTCTAAGCTTTCACAATCAACTACTACATATACTTTTAAGATTCTTTGAAGCGAAGATATACCATTTTAAAATCATGTCGCTCACTTACGACAACAAAAACGAGTTCAATCTTTAAAGTTCTCAACAAAGTTTTCCTGGCGAAAATAGTACTATTAGTTTTGAGTCAATCTAGTAAAATATTTGAAATTTGAAATACGCACAGTAGAAATTCTGTAATATGGCGTTTCAACAAAAAACCCGAAAGATCTTCTCATAATATCGTGTGCGGCACGGCTGAGATATGTCGCCTTTGCTGGAATGTGATATTATTCTCACCTCACTTGAAGACTATAAAAGTTAGAAATGTAGAAATTTCATACAATATAGAACGTGATAAGGGAAATATTTCTGCAAAACCTAAAATCATGTTTTTTGAGTTATGACAGTGTTAAGGAAAGTGAGCGTTGTGTTGTAAAATGAACAATTTAGAAATACAATGGATGTTGTTGAAAATATCACATTAGTGAGTTTGCATGGCATACTTTTGGGCAGTCGATAATTTTATAATTTTAAACACATGTATTGAAAATGGAGTATACTTGCTAAAAAAAATTCCCAAGACTGTTTGGGATAGTTTATTTTAAAGCTATGGAGTAACACTTTCAAAGAGAACCCAAAAAGTAGCATACGTTCCCCATAAAAGGTTTGTAAAAATGGACAATTTACAATTAAAACAAAGCTAAATTTATCGAAAGTCTAGAAGCAGTGGACCATCTAGAATCATCGTCAATCTTTTAAAATATATAAAAACTATTGTTTTGTTGCCTTGTGTAATAAAACAAGAAAGAAAGTCGGTCAAGCCCGACTATAACATACTCTGTACCAAGAAAATTTGTCTTTTGATCATAACTCGAAAACCGTTCATCCGATCTTCTTCATTTCTTTGGCGGATCGATAAGTTATCCTAATAACTAAATATGTCCAGAAGGAACAAGCCATCTATCTTCAAAACTGTGGGAGATATGACGTTTTTTCTAAATTTCGGGGGCGGGAGGGGGCGTGGCCAAAATTGAAAATAAACTTGATCTGCCTGCAGACATAAGAAGCATATGTCCCATACACGTCAAACCTCTATCTCTTACCATCTCTGAGATCTGTGCGTTCATACGGACAGACAGACAGACGGACAGACGGACAGACGGACGGACGGACAGACGGACAGGCGGACATGGCTATATCGACTCGGCTGTTGATGCTGATCAAGAATATATATACTTTATGGGGTCGGAGATGCTTCCTTCTGGATGTTACATACTTTTGCACAAACTTATAATACTCTATGTACCTTCGGTACACAGTATAAAAACTTTATGGTACTGGTCAGAGAACTGAGCGTGCTTTGACAAAAACTTTATGAAGGAAACTTTAAAGTATAAGTGCGGACTTTGATCGTCTTTGTCAAATATTAATAACAGCTTAAATAGGAGCTGAATACAATACCCAGCTGCTTTCTCCAATTTCAACCAAATTCTAAGTAATCTGATGCTAAATCTTATATCGGTGTTGCTCTATAAGCCCTTGTTCTTAAGATATGGCGCAGTTCACAAGACAACATGGAAGTCCCAAGACATTAAACCAGCAAAACTCAATGGCTTTAACCAGGGCTGCCAACCGGTCTTAAACCGAACCGCTTTACTTTCATATTACTTTTCCCATACGTTTTGAATAGTTCTTGGGTTAAATTAACTACTTAATTTAAGATATATTAAGTTACTAAATAAATGGACTACTTTTATTATATTTATATTGTGTCAAGCATGGGCTGAACCAAGGATCGAACTAAAACCTTCGCCCAAAAACCTTTTTTTTGGGTTTGCAGCCCTGGATTCAAGCAAGTATTGTTTGAATGCTTGTTTTGTACTTCTGTTGAAATATTTTGTAAGGGGTATGTAATGATTGAAGAAGGCACTAGAGAGTCTCTTGTCATTTGACATATCTACTTAATATGGCTAGCAAAAGTTGTCTTGTATTGAACAGCACCCCGGCATATTGAAATCTAATTTCAGAACCACCTGCTCTTGACATTTTTCGAGCTGCATTCAATAACTGTGAAATATCAAAATCAAAAATAAACATCTTTTTTTTCTAATTTGGCTCAACATTTGAATCACTACACTACACATTAGACAGTACCTCTTTCTTGTGCGAGCTGGGCCCAGTTGGTCGCCTCGAGCGCCTCAATAGCAGTCAGCATCTGGTCTTTTCGTCAAAAAATTAAGTATGCAGTAAAATATGGCCCACAGCTTATGTCTGTTTCACATCTGCACCAGTTGCAGTTCGGTTAGTTTTATTGATTGACGATGTGGCATTAGTTAACGCTCTCTTTTTTGTGGAACTGGCCTAGTAAAGAGTCCGCTTTCAAACACTCCTGCATGTGTGTTTATTCCCAAACTGAGTTTATCTCACCACAAATTCCACAAAAGACATTCTCTGGCATCAACTGGTCGAGTCCCTTCTTTTAACTGCTTGCAAATTTATGTCTCAGCTTAAGGAAAACACTAAATGAGTGCCATGCATTCGCAGGCAGCAGCAAAAATAAAAAAAATCAAGTGAGAAAGTCGGCCAAGGCCGACTGCGGTATACTCTGTACCATCGAAAGTGTAAGCTCAGTATGCATTTTGTTGCTGTCCAAAAGAGTCCTGATTTCCTTACATGTATGTGGAAACGTATACAGCTCTGGGAG
The DNA here is from genome assembly GCA_035044985.1 of Lordiphosa fenestrarum. NCBI lineage: Eukaryota > Metazoa > Arthropoda > Insecta > Diptera > Drosophilidae > Lordiphosa > Lordiphosa fenestrarum. The sequence continues at coordinate 373,040 of JAWNNO010002952.1, forward strand.
CTTTGCCGATTTTCCCACATTTCATACATGTCGAATCACTTGCTCTTACCAGCTATAAGATCAGGCGGACATGTTGATGTCTATATAATGCTTCCTTCTGGCTGTTACATACATATGCTCCAATCTCAATATAATCCATGTACCTTTAGTAGTAGAGTATTAAAAACCAACCAGCCAACGACAACAACCATATGCTAACCAACACAACAACTAATTAGACATGTTAAAGAACTTGTTCAGATGGTTGCTGCTTTTGTTGTTGTTGCTGTTGCTGGGCATTAAAATGGTAACAGGCCAAAAAGTCAGCAAACACATTTAAAAATGCTCAACTTAATTAATTGCGCAGCAAATGCAGATCACAGCAAAAGGGAATGGTAGTGGAGTTGGGGACACTGACGGGCCAAGCCCAAAGCCAATGACTTGATTTTTAACGCACGATAGGATACCCTCAGCCAGAGCCCGGGTACCCTTGGGGAATATGGTTGCTCTTTGGTTCAGCTCCGTGCCTGCGTACGTTTCGCTTTTCATTAAACAAATATCCAAACACTTTTGCCGCTGATGCGGCGACACAGATTAAGTCCCAACAACACCAGCGAGTCCGGGGCCGAGGCACAGCCGTTTTCAATTTCGTTTCAACAGGCGACAAAAAGTCTACCAAAGCCTTCTTAATGAAGATTTTGCGCGTGCTGTGCAGCAAAAGGCGAGATACTTGACACAATCGAATGTGAGCAATTCGTTGTTGAAAGGTATTTCAAGTTAGACACATGTCATTGGCTTTTTAATGTATTTAGACTTACTTTAATTGCTCACAACTTGCTTATTTTTTCTATATTTATCAAAGATTATTGTTGTTCACAAACATCAGCATAGATTATCCAGAATATTTGACAGGTAAGTACAATCATATTTCGTTTTAATGTGATAGTTTTGTTTATAGTCAATTAAAATTCACTTTGATTTGACTTAAATCATATTTAACACACAAATTTCAGTTGCCACGTTTATACAAGTACAAGACATACAATATGTAATTGGGGAATACTTTGAAGCAGAACTCAAAAAAAGGAGTATATAAGGCTTGTAGCCACTAGTGTGTGCACTAAAGCAACATTCCAATTATCAGCTCGAAAACTCCGAGTAAGTATTAAATGTCATACACAAATTCACATAATTTATTACATTCCACAATCAAACTGGTTTAGATTTGCACATAAATTCATATTAAATAACATTTTATACACTTTTCCCATTTTACGAGTGTCATCTTTCAATGGGGAAATTGCAAAATTTCCGTGCGTTTTTCCCTCAGTGTGTTCCATATGTGTAAGGAGCCTACATACCAAAAATGGGGCCAATAGCTCTTTCCATCTCTGGGATCTGCGAGCTTAAACTGTTTGCTTTTTGAACTCACCGATGATAGATATTAGTGGAAGTCGCATTTAAGACCAGATTAGGTCTACAGATCGCAAAATGCGATTTTTGCGATGCAAGCCTGCTCTGATTCGAACCAAACCGAATCGCTAATTCCGATAATAACAAAACTATAACTAACTAAACAAAACGGTTCGGTTCAGTTCACTGAAGAGTTCAATTATACTTGTTCTTTAGGGAGTCTACAACGATTCCCTTAAACATTTTCATTTGAATTTCGCATAAATTACAATTCGGTCATGGGCCCTCTACTAAGGATACCTCTTTAGAGAGAACTGATCCTTGGCGTTACAGCTAAGGACGACTTGTCATCATTTTAAAACATCTGATCCCGTGCAGCTATTCTTCACGGATCCCTTAACATACCTTTCATCACTCTAAATTGCGGAGTATCCCATTTCCTTAATGGGACGATATTCTCAATTACCTACGACACTAAGGAATTGTAAGCTCTTATGATTTAAGAGCTATTTAAATGATTTCTAGGAATTTCATTTTAAAAGTATGCATTCACTGTAGAAATCCTAATATTAGAAAACGGAAAGGGTTATATTTGAAATATACAAAATAGGACGAGTGAACCACAGAACCGAACCAAAGCAGCGGTCTGTTAGCTCCAAGAGCCACTAAACCAAACCTGTACTTGTTTCAGAGAGGTTTGCATTCCTGATCAAAACTCTTACATTCGATTTAAGTATGCGCCTTTGGTACGTATTTAAAAACTAACTGGAAGAAACGACGTGTCAAAATCAGTACTTGGGGATTCTTTGGCTGCACCGATTTGGATTCTGGCAGTACTTATCCGATCGGTGAGATGGGACTCACTTATGGAAAGGAAAAGAAGGTACAAACTAAAAAAGACGAGAAAGCTAAGCATACTTCATCCTTCCGAAGTTTTTATTCCCTTGCAAGTGCTCGATTAAATATGTATTTTCAAAAAATCGTTTTCTCACAATGATATATTCCGCCGAATTGTTAGAATTGGGCGAAAACATGAGAAGCAAACAAATACAAAATTTCGGGATGCTACCATCAAAAAAAAAGTTTTTCTAACTATGACAGTCTCTCAGACCTATCTTTTGTATGGCAGCTATACCATATAGTTGTACGATTTTCATCAAACTTGGCAGAATTACCAAAATAAGCATGGAAAACAAAAGTACAACAGTAGTACTCGTTCAATAGGGAGTAAACTCTTATCCAAATTCGAGTGGATTTTATTTTTGGGAATTTTTTTTTTAAAACTGGAGATTTAGTAAACAGCTTATACAGATTTGTATGGTTCGTAGACGTTGGTTGGTATTTCAAATCTATAAGAATTTTGCTCTGGATGCATACTAAAAGAAAAAGAGTTTTTGTTGGTAAGAAAAATGTACATTAAAGAACAATTTTTCCCACCTTTTTCAATTTTAAATTAAAGTACACACACTTTTAGCATGCGAATCCCATATTTAAGGCTAAAACAATGCCAAGAATATGAAAATCAAAGTGAAAATCCTAAAATATTAGTGCAGTGCCACTAAACGAAAACAAATTGGCATTCTATGGTGGCTCTAACTCTCCAACTCCATTCAACCGTTCAACCGGCATTGGCCATTGGCTTCATTAAGAACAGCCACGCCCCCGACAACAACAATCAATGATCAATGATTAATTGATCATATGAATGCATCAAACATTTGACGGCACAATCAAATTAAGGCAGCAAATAAATTGTGAGCCAATTATTAAAAACTTAAATTTGATGCAGACACCGGACTCCTCGCATCCATTTCGGATTCTCCATTTCACGGCAAACTAATGAGCCCGACATGCACTTGGCTGGCAAAACGAATGTTGTATGTTTGTTGTTGTTGTCGTTGTTGTTGGTTGCCTGCCTGGCAGTTGTACAACTAATCAAGCTGTTCAAGCTGCCAACTTTGATGCATTTCCCAAATTGATGCCCTAGATTGATTGCTTTGGACTTTTTGAGATGCTCTGACATATGCAAATCATTTGTTGTTGTTGTTGTTGCTGTTGCTGTTGGAGCACTTTGTCCGGGATGGGACAATGGGTGTACCAAATAAATGAGATGAGAATTCAGACAAATGACCAACAACAAGATGAGCAAGAAGTCGGCAATTGGAAGAAGTGGAATATTGCCCAGCTCCCAATCTCCTAACACCCTGACCTCTTCCCAATATCCCGCCAAGCCCATCGAATCAGAAATATGTAAAATGCTCTTTCCACAAAAACCCACGTGTATATCAATTTCTTCTGTTTGTCCGAGCTGCGCCAAATTAACCGCAGGCATTCATTTCGGTTTCTCTTTGGTAGCTGGCACTGGGGGGGTGTGTGCGTTTCTAAGGCCGAGGCACTTTGATGAGTATTGATGAGTTTCAATAAATTGCTGATGAGTTACCGAGCGAAGAAGATTCACTGGCACCTAACAAGCCTCAACACGCCTGCATCGGCTGAGGAGTGTTCATTAATTTGAGTGATGCGTTTTTGAAAGTGGCGTTGAATTTCTCAACCGTGAAGCGCCATGCAGAGCAGCGGTAATTGAGATGCTGCCCCTGGGAGTTGCAGTCGGAGACGCTGTCCGGCGAGTGCAAGTCCGAGTGTGTGCGTGTGTGTGTGAGGAGCGTGGAGCATCGTGTAGTCGTTTAATTGCCACCATTATTAAACTCATTTATCGTGTTTTAATTTTCAACATCGTACCATCCAGCATCAGGTGTCCGTCCCTGCCCGCGACGCAGATGCAGCTTGCCCATAATTAGTGTGCTAGCTTGAGAGCGCAGCTGCCATGATTTTGGCGCTGATGCAGCAGTTTACACGAGAATTAAGTTGTTTTTCGTTAATTAATAAAAGTAGTTTTTAATGCCCCGCCATTTGGAGGAAGGAACCGACTAGAACTCCTGATCGACAAAATATTATGGTTTGTGTCATTTGATGCTCAACGCCATTAAAAACGATTCTTGTGGATGGATTTTTATATCGTTTGGTTTTTTTCAATTAGGTTTCTTTAACTAAGAAGGAACAGTTGCTTCTTGTACTTGCAGGCGTATCAAGTATACTTTCAAGTTTTGCCACGCCTCTTCCCGCCTCATATCCCACACAGATTTATAGATAGAGGGTTGGTAACTTTTGAGAGTGTTTAGAAAGTAAATTTATTTATCGATTTGCCAAATGGATGGTAAGGATCGGATAAACGATAGTCAAGTTATGGGCAAATGAATGTTCGCTGCAGCAGCGCAGTAGCATTTCGCATTAGCAGCGCTGCTTTTTGTAACAACTGCAGCATCAAAAGTCATCCTGAAGTCCAGTACTCAATGTTTTCTGAGCCCATCTCACCGCAAATGCGCTTTGAGAATGAGCATGGCCCTGCCAACTCGTTTTTTGCCCAACTGCTGATGAATTCTCGCAGAAGTTATGAAAAGGGTTTGATAATTGTAAAACAATTTTAAAAACAAGAAAGATAGACGGTCCAGCCCGACTATAACATACTCTGTACCAACGAAATTATACGCTCAGCATAAAATTTGATGCTGCAGTAGCAGCTGAAAGCAGCGATGCAGCAGCGAACAGTCTTTTGATCATAACTCGACATCCGTTAATCCGATCTTCTCCAATCCTTTGGCGGATCGATAAGTTATCCTGATAACTAAATGTGTATAAAAAGTGCAAACCATCTATTTTTAAAACTGTGGGAGATATGACGTTTTTTCTAAATTGCGGGGGCTGGAGGGGGCGTGACTAAAATAGAAAATTAACTTGATCTGCCTGCAGATATAAGAAGTTTTTGTCCCATATATGTCTAATATCTGTACGTTCATACGGACAGACAGACGGACATGGCTATATCGACTCTGCTGTTGGTGCTGATCAAGAATATATATAGGGATCTAAGATGCTTCTTTCGGGCTGTTACATACTTTTGCACAATCTTATTATGCTCTATGTACCTCCGGTACAGAGTATAACTACAAAAGCGAACAAATCCAAAAATTTTACTAAAATCATTTGGAGCATTTCTCGTAAAAAGAACAAGTGGCGATAACCTATTTAATAGAATCTGGCCAATTAAATGCATACCCCATTCGTGTCGGAGATTCCTTTACGGGATGTTTCTCCAGTGCTAGTGGCTGGTTGCCATTTTCCCAAAATGCAGGACCGCCCATGTAGTGGTGCCTCCTCAGGCTACCGTTCTGCCCACACCAGCTATATTGGCTATCTTTGCTTCCGAAGTCACTGTTGTGGCGATGCTGTATTTTACACTAGCCGCTATCAGCCTCTTTAAGTCCGTATGCACCTAGATGTTGCTCCTCTTTTGTGTCGGGCGAGTATGCTTCATATCTAGTCTATTAAACTGTCTATGACTACTACTCTGGGTTCGTCTTAGTGTGCGACCCGGCTAATTCTAATCTTCTGATGCATTATTTTTAAGTAACCCAATCCCAATCTGTATGTCTTGGTTGCGTAGTTCTCTTGAAGCAGCCCAAAGAAAAAGGGACACGGCATTTCAGCAATTCACAAAATGACCGCTTTAAGAATTCCATGGCATTAGTGACTTCATTATACTCTGTACCGAAGGTACATAGAGTATTATAAGTTTGTGCAAAAGTATGTAACATCCAGAAGGAAGCATCTCCGACCCCATAAAGTATATATATTCTTGATCAGCATCAGCAGCCGAGTCGATATAGCCATTTCCGTCTGTCCGTCTGTCCGTCCGTCCGTCTGTCCGTCTGTCCGTCCGTCCGTCTGTCCGTCTGTCCGTCTGTCCGTCTGTCTGTCTGTCCGTATGAACGCACAGATCTCAGAGATGGTAAGAGATAGAGGTTTGACATGTATGGGACATATGCTTCTTATGTCTGCAGGCAGATCAAGTTTATTTTCAATTTTGGCCACGCCCCCTCCCGCCCCCGCAATTTAGAAAAAACGTCATATCTCCCACAGTTTTGAAGATAGATGGCTTGTTCCTTCTGGACATATTTAGTTATTAGGATAACTTATCGATCCGCCAAAGAAATGAAGAAGATCGGATGAACGGTTTTCGAGTTATGATCAACAGACAAATTTTCTTGGTACAGAGTATGTTATAGTCGGGCTTGACCGACTTTCTTTCTTGTTTTCAATTAGCCTTGTTGTTTGAGTAAGCCACAGCTAACTTTTTGCTGTTGCCTGATCACACTACACTACTTAGAGGCCTTTTTGAGAACTATGAATCAATTCTCTCTACAGGAATATTCTCTGCGTCTGAGTACAAGGCTTGGGCCAACACTTTCGTTTGTACAGAGTATATTACAGTCGTGCATGACCGACTTTTCTGATTCTGTTGTTCGAAATGGCTTAAAAAATTCGATTTTTTCCAAATATTTGATATTTTTGAATCGTAATTGTTGTAATGAAAGCTCTGCTGGCCACCCACTTCTGCCTTACTGATTTCATACAAATTTCCTGAGTTAAGCAACGATCTGTCTCATGTCACACTTTCGCGCTCATCAAAGTAAAACAGCGGCAGACTAACCCGAATTGCCCTCAAAAAAAACAAAAAAAAAAAAAACTGTCGCATCAAGTCGTATAATTAACATAATCATAATCAACAGAGTATAAACATTAAATTGAGGCTAATTACTTTATAACCGACACTCAAACTACGAAACTTCCGACGATGTTGAAAACATGTTCACTTGTGGCAAACTCGTTTCAATTATGAGGAATCCAGCCAACTGAACACCAACCCGGCCGGATGGGGCCAAAAGTGCGAGTACGCGACAGTTCCAAAAGCGACAGAAATTTGATTTAATTTTAGTCTAAATGGTGGCTATGATCACGTTTTTGATGGCTGGCTTTTGTACATTTGAGTTTGCAAATTGTCTTTTATATTGTCTCATACACTGTAAAAATTGGTGGAAGGAAATGGAATTAAATGCATACACTGTGCTTTGTACACACCATATATATTGTACCTGATGTGATCTGGACCAAACTTTTATAACGTTAATGCTAATTCATGATTTCTTCAGCTGTTGTAAGTTCTCAAGATGATCAGATTTGACAGCATAAATAAATTGAAAACGAATTCATAGGGCCGATTTAACAACTTTTACATAGATTTTACTCGGTTAATCAGAAGAAAATAAAGATCCAATGTCATATTAATCATCCAACGGTGCTGAAAATCATCCAAATTTTGATTATTTATCATTTCCTTTGGATGATTTTCAGCTCCGTGGCATGATTAAAAGGATGCTTAAGACATTTCAAGTCCAAATGGATTCGGGAAATATTTTGTTTTGGTGTCTTATAGAGGCAGTTTTTTGGATATTGCGTCTAAGCAGTATTCCAAATCACTTCGAAATGGTCACACTTTTGTTAAATAATCTTATATTTAAGGGAATCGACTCATAAATGATTGTGTTCAGTATGGCTCAGTACAGAAGCAATGCTGAATCAGATTTGGAAGAGCAGGTACTGAAATCATGGCTGCCTTACACGCAGAGAATATAAGATGTAAGGTACACATAAAATAAGATCAATATCAGTTCATTTTAATGTTTTTCAAACATTATTTTTTTCTTATCATTTCGATACCATAACATTTCATTTTGACAACAAAGAAAAAGAGACGGGTGGAAAATATGAAGAAGGAAAGAGACAAATGGTGTCACGTTTCGAAACATCAATTGGTTTAAGTTAGTTGTTTTTCTGTTTCTCTAGAACCCTAAATAAAACTTAGCAAAAAATGCAGTGTATAGTGTAGGTAGTATGTATGTGGGATGAATGCGTTTAGAATATACATTTTTGATTTATATTATATAATTTGATCTTAAGACATTAAGCCACGGATCATATCATTATTTTTTCTGTGCATATTCATAGCTCCTGTATTAAACACAGGCATGGTCTAAAGTTTCCAACTTTCCCTTCGTTTCGACATTGACTTCAGTAATGAACTCATGGTTAATTTTCTTGGTTAGTATTTAAAACAGCACTGAAATCAGATATAATTAGATGCACTTCCAAGTTCTTTTGTCTGAATTCAGTACTGAGTCGTTATGGATTAATCCATTTTCAGTTAATTTGCAAGATGAAATAAATCTTTAAAATTTCGGTTCCTGCTTCTGAAATTCTTGCTGAAATATCACAATAATTGAAGCGCTTCTAAAACGAGTATGGCCACGCGCCCTTTAGTCCTGCTATTCACCCGTCTCATACAGCCATCTAATAAAACTTCTTGATAGTCTAAACAAATTTCGAAATCTATTGTTCCTTTCCATCTTATACTTACCCGTCTAAATCGGAGATCTTTATTATAATCAATCTCAATTAAACATTTTGTAAAATTTCCGTGATGTTTGATCTGCACCTATTGCAAAATATCGCATCACGCGATTCCGAACTTTCACCAACAACAAGAATTGAAGTTTCACTTACAGTAGGTGCATGAGTTCTTAGTGGTCGGGTGTCCCCCTTATTAAAATAGTGGTTGCACAGTGGATTCTGCCATAGGCTAATAATAAAAGAGTCAAAAGCTTGGCATTAACTATGTTACCTCTATCTCGCAAAAGAATGAACTTTTAAGACATTTAGTTGGTTTTGATTCATAACAACAGCACTCTTTAAGAAGAAAGCTTCAAAAGAGAGACGTTTTAAGATTCTAAATTATAAAATATCAGCTGCCAGAAAGAGCCGGGCGTTGTGTTATGACCCAAAGACTAAAGTGTGCTTGTTTTGTTCGCAACTGTTTTCTGCCGTGCAAGTTTGGTACTATCGGTCTCTGATGTTGTTGTGGTTGATTATTTTTGTGTTTTCCATCCAAGTACAAGTCAATTTTACGAAAAAATGTTTTAAATTACTGGATAATCTTATATAAGTAGGTTTATAGCTATATATCAATATCTATATATACAAATAGCAAATAATAATATTTCTTTTTTGACACTTTGTAAAATGAGTGGTAAGAGTGGGAGAGTAAGGGCTTTACCACGCCCAGTTTATTACATCCTTTTTTCCACAGTTTTATAAAGCCGTATACAAAGTTTCAAGTCAATACATCTACTGGAAGTATTTTTGGCCACAGTTCTCACACTGTGCAATGTTGTAATCATCGGATGTCAAATGTTTCAACAAAGTCGTCCACAGTTAGATGAGCTCGTTGTGCTGAAATATTTATCTATTTGTTGTATTTACTTTATCATGTGAATTGCTAAGAAATTAGATTTTTTGTTGTTGATCTGATCTGGATTTTAGTCGAAGCTAAAGTCTGTTACTTTTGTCTTTTGTTGGAAAGATAGGTGTTATTTTATTTCGTTCACAAACAAATTCAAACCAAACGTTGTCATTTGAAGTGTGGAGCCTCTTGACTTAAATACATCAAGTGAGGACCATTAACCATTATTTCTAAAAAAGTACAACAAGATCGGTCAAATAACACCGAAGTTGTAAACGAAAAAAATGTGGCTTGTTGGAGCATCAGGGCATCAGCTAGAGAGTCCAAGCGTGAGTGCGGTTGTGTGAAAAAATGAATGAAAAAAGATAGTGTGTTTCAGAGTCGGGGCACTCGACTACAGCACCTTAACTTTTTACTTTTTTACGAGCAACGGATATAAAAACTCAACACAAGACAAGACTAAGGAAGTCATAACTTGGATTAACGATCCGCTCAGCCCCTGGCCGACTGTTTTCATTTATGTCGAGCTTAGGCAATTAATAAAATCGAAAGGCACAAGCATGGAGAAATGCTATCCCTTAAAATTGACGGCGTTACGCTTTTGAGACGATCGTTAATTGATAAATACAACATTTAGTTGTTACACCAAAAAAAATACCGAGCATGTCCCAGTTTAAAAGGAATTTTAAAATTAATCATAGCTCAAGCAAAAAGGATTTAGAAACTCTGGGATAGACCGACAGAAATTTAAAAAAAAAAATTTTCGTCCGGAAAAAAGCTACGACTAACGCCGGCCTGAGATTGAAATTTTTGAATACTTTGGAGGTCTTATATGGTTGCCAGATACTGATGTGAAACAAACTTTTTATACTCTGTACCGAAGGTACATAGAGTATTATAAGTTTGTGCAAAAGTATGTAACATCCAGAAGTAAGCATCTCCGACCCCATAAAGTATATATATTCTTGATCAGCATCAACAGCCGAGTCGATATAGCCATGTCCGTCTGTCCGTCTGTCCGTCCGTCCGTCTGTCCGTCTGTCTGTCTGTCCGTATGAACGCACAGATCTCAGAGATGGTAAGAGATAGAGGTTTGACATGTATGGGACATATGCTTCTTATGTCTGCAGGCAGATCAAGTTTATTTTCAATTTTGGCCACGCCCCCTCCCGGCCCCGCAATTTAGAAAAAACGTTATATCTCCCACAGTTTTGAAGATAGATGGCTTGTTCCTTCTGGACATATTTAGTTATTAGGATAACTTATCGATCCGCCAAAGAAATCAAGAAGATCGGATGAACGGTTTTTGAGTTATGATCAAAAGACAAATTTTCTTGGTACAGAGTATGTTATAGTCGGGCTTGACCGACTTTCTTTCTTGTTTTTTAATGTACCCATTCATTTTTGATTATTTACTTTGCATGCGAGCTACATCTGAAAATTGTCCTATTTTAAAGAAACTCGTCCAGAATGTTAGCGTGTAAAAAAATCTGTTCAAATCGGTTTTGCTTTAGTAGTACCCCTTATGGATCTGTTTTGTGGGAAATTGTACGATAGCCACCGCACTTCCTTTCATTGGGCTGCTCATCGATCGAGAAATGAAATTCGAGCGCCGAAAACCCCTAAAAACGACACCGGAAATGATAATGCTTAGATTTTACAATTTAAAGTTTGCCCCCAGCCACCCAATCAGAAAAACATGGCCAGAAATAAATAGCACCCAAAAACTCCAGAGTACAACGAGATTTCCATTCTGTCCCAGTGTGTAAGCTTGTGGGTTGTGTTGTCTTCCGTGCCACTTGACCAAAACTCTCAAAATGTTTACATCTCGGAATCGTCAGTGAACTGAATCGAACCATTTTGGTTTTCGGTTCGGTTCTGCATTTTCAAAGGCATGCCAGACCGGATTATTAGCTGAAATTAGCGGTTCATTTAGGGCTTGAACGAAATAAAAAGAGATCAACTTAACCGAAAAGAAGTGTTCTATTAACCGATACCGATTATTCTTTACATTTTATTTTTTGCATTTTAGCAAGCTTGTAAAATTCACCAACAATGTTGCAGTGGACTAACTTAAGCGCACTTTTTCCGCTTCAAATATTCTCCCCTTTTTTTCGCACTGTATCCAATGAATGAGCGCGACGAGTGGACAGTAGCAGCAGGCGGTAAGCTACTGCAACCGGTATCAGCCAACTGCACACGCAGACACTTGAGCGAGATTTAGAAAGAAGAGAAAAAGCTAAGTTAACTGTTTTAAATTTTTATGACAAGCTCATGAATTCGTGTGCAATTGTAAATGCGCCATATAATTTACAAATAATTATAATAATTACAGGTTATTTTCAGTCAACATATTTGTGGATGTTGTTGTTGCAGCTATTGCTGTTTGCAGTTGTTGTTCGGCTGCCAACTGGTGGTTGTCCAGATATTGTTTGCCAAGCGGCTGCTTTCGGCCATTGCATACACCAAGCAATTAGCAGGCTATTTTCAAGCATCAAATCAAACTGTGGGTAAAATAGTTTTATTTTAGCGCTTTAATTCAACTCGGTTTTCGTAATTAGGCATGAAATTGTTGTGTTCATGTTGGTTTTGCTAAATTAGTATAATAATAATATGGGTTATTTGCCTTGCAAAAAACAAACAAAAGACTTAGGCAACGAACTCGATATTAAGATCGAGTTTTTTCCGAGCCCATGAAACAAAAAACTCAGGCGTTGAGAACTTTGTTGCCAAGAGTTTTGTTACAAAATATGAGCGTTCAGCTTGAATGGGATTTTGGAAATTATGTTTAGGTTTAATTTGGTTGATTTTGATTTGATTTGTAATTGAATTGGTATAGAAGCAATATGAAATCAAAGAGTTTATATTCAATTCTGTTGAAGTGAGCCAAGGGCTTTGGTTAAAAATTGGCTCGAATGTAAGAACATCTCTTATATTTGTCCAAAATTTATAGTTCTGAGGATGAAACACTTAACTGCAAGTAAATCAGCTGCTGCAGACTGGTCCAACTGCCAAAAATGTTGGCCGAAACTACAATGATTAAGGTATATGCCACAAATTTAGTTGGAACTCATATTTTGGGCCCCCAAGACATCTAACAAATTTTATATAGCTGCCATATAAGCAGCCAACTTTCACCAATTTTGTGGTTGAACTACAATTTGGTTTGTTTGCATATTTTGGGTGCTCAAGGCGACTTAACAAGTATGGCTCGATTCGCGGCATTATTTTATAAAGCTGCCATAAAAACGTATCGCACAGATACCTATGGGCATATTAAACAATGGACTTACCGGATGGGTAAGCCTTTATTATAGGATGAAGCAGTACCAAGCAGGTTTCAGAAAGAACTATTCTACTGCGGATAACTTATACAATCTGTCAGCGATAATAAACCTAAAGCTGCAAGAGTCGAAAACGGTATATGGTTTTTTCGTGGATTTTAAAGCAGTGTTTGATAGAGTACCAAGGAATCTCCTTTGGTATAAGCAGCTTGAAGTGTGAGTCTCTTCAAAATTTCAAAAAAACTTCAACTTCCTGGAAAGAGTATACGGTCAAACGGAAACGGCAGTCCGGACGGGTGACCTGCTGACGAGCTTGTTGGAGGAAGACAACTGTTGCTTGCGCTTTATTTAGAAGATCTGCACGATAGTCTGCAAGGAGGAATTTTTGTGGGAGGAGTAAATATTCGTCTGCTCTTATATGCGGATGACATCGTCATCCTAGCCTATAAGGTAATTGACAACTTGGAGAAATATTGCGGCGAATGGGGAATGGAAGTCAACCTAGTGAAGTCTGAGCTAATGGTCTTTAGAAAGGGCGGCAGTTTCAAATTGCCACAAAAAAAAAGTACACCTAGAAAAAAAAATCAAGATTTCCGTACTCAAACTGCAATTTTTCAAGTACAAACGATCTCAAAAGCTGACTAAGTTCGGATTTCCTAAATCTGAGAACAAAAATCTTGTTTCAAGTTCGTTTTTGGTAATCTCGTTAATCTTTAAATAAGATTTTCTGAGGATATGTTAAGTTCATTTTGGGGATACAGCTATTTTAAAGTGGTGGATAGTCTGCAAACATTCTTCTTGAAGGAAATTTTTTTTGTGGCCAACAATTTGTAAGAGGTGGCAACTCAGGGGATGCAATCTGGTCGACGAACACCTGTTTGCGGATAGTAAGAATTGTGAAAAGCTAAGTAGGGTAGTAGAGTTTAAACTAACAAAGTTTTCACAAGGGTAAGCAACAGAGCTTGGAACTAGATTCCATAATGGCCACATTTATGGCCAACAATATTGATCTGGCAAAAGGCTTTGTCAAGGGAGATCGCGTCAATGCAGAAGCCAGATGGGACTCGTTGACCTCCAAATTAAATACGGTTGGCCCCCTAATTAAGACCATTAATGCGCTGACTGCATCCAATTATCATAACTCCCGGAATTTGTATACTCTGTACCGTAGGTACATAGAGTATTATAAGCCGAGTCGATATAGCCATGTCCGTCTATCCTTCTGTCAGTCGGTCCGTCTGTCGCAGCAATTTCACGTGGAGTTCAGAACACGAAAATGAAAACGTTTCGGAATTGATGCGGAATTACTATTGAAAAGTAAGTGGAATTAAAAATTAGGCTGTATTTGTTTTTGTTAGTTCTAAACTCGACTCTGACTACAACAGGCAAATAAAATTCCTCCACCAAGTCGGAGTCGTTCTTAGTTTATTATGCAATTTCGTTAGACTTTTTTGTTAGGTTGATAAGCCTTTTTATTCAATTTTTATCCATCTACCAATTTGTTGACAGCCCTGTTTTTCGACTATTAATAAACAAATATGTTTGTGGCTTCCAGCTGACAACTAATATCACTCAATTGCTTAAACTTTCTCAGCATTGGCAATAAAGTTTGATCGCATTTGCAATCGTAAGTGTGAATTATAATTTTCCACTGGAGTCAGGTCATAACTTCTTCTCCAATTATGCCTTATCGCCACACCAGCTGAACTGAAAGGTTGCAAAAAAAAAGAGGAACTGAAATATGTTTACTTTGGCCATAAATAAATTTGACAGTCCAAAAACGCAGACAATCTATGGGCTGGGCTCTGCCAGGGCGATAAAAATCGCTGGCAATTTGTTAAATTTAACGATTTCCAACATAACAAGCCAAACGAAAACTGTGCCGAAAGTTGAGTAGACGCCTCCTCCTCTTCCAGTTTCGACTGTTTTACGACCAAATAAATAATTAAAATGATGCGTGGTGTTAAATGCGACCACGTCGAGCGAGAGCCCGCTCTCGAGAGGAGTACCACACGCCGTGTGGTCATTTCTTTTGAAAATTTGTCATAAATTTATAGCTTTCGCGGCGGGTTCACTAAACCTGAGCCGAACTGAGCCGCTCGGGGCACGTACTTTTGGCGGAGTCCGAAAAAAGCTTAATTGCATGTCATGTGGCACACATTTCAGCCTCATCTAAGAGACGTGACCCTCGGCCCGCGGACCACACAGCGTTCCGATTCTAATGCTAATATTTGGCAAGGGCCTACGCTAACATTTTCACAACCTGGCCCCGAACCGGTTCGCGGTTCATGGAATTGAATCACAGACGGACAATTAAAAAGGCGGTCAGAACACAAAAGTTGAGAGACGATGTCAAGTCAGAGTTCGAGTTGAAATTTATTTAAGAGTAAGAACCCAAAGGGCTGAAGGCGTACCAGCCATTCAGCCGAAGAACATTAAACTAATATGCTTTATGGCTGCTCTCGATGTTCCCCACAAAATGTCACTTGTTGCAGCTTCTTGTCTTTGGAATCTAACAGATTTTATGGCCGTGTGCTGAGATCGTAAAAGACCAAACGGGCGGAAGACATGAAAAATGATAATCTTAACTGATCTTAAACTGCATCTAAGAAAAACCCGAGTAGCAAGTGAAATGTTTCCCAGTAAGGGCTGTCAAAAATTGTAAAATACTTTCATTTGTGGTGAATGGCGTTTGGACTGGGAAGAGAAGTGGTTAGCTGCTGTTTTAAGAATGTCATTTCCACTGCATTTATGTACTCTCTTAGAAAGAAAACCACACGTGAGTGTATGTCTTATCCCTAGACATCAGCTAAGCAAATCGATGTATGTATGTATTGAAAAAGAATGAAAAGCAATGTAATTAGCAACTAAACCAAATTAGAACCATCAGCCCAAACACTAACTTTGCGACGTTCCTAAATTTGACTGGGAATGTAGTTTATGCACTGGAATAAAATCCATAAAATTCTCACATCTAGTCCTCAGACTGCCGCTTGATCGTTAACACATTTCTGCTGAACAATTTCGATCCTCCAACCAAATGCCAAGTTTTATGACTCTATTAGGAGGCAGCTCTTTAAGAAGGCCAACTAAAGCTCATAAACTTTACTACCTTTGACTCCCAGCTGATCCTATATACCTATGTATATAATGCCAGCTCTTCCCTTTCGCTCTTGGGCCTGCTCGTTCAGTTTTTGCCATACCCGACATAAATAACATTTTATTGGCAATTTAGTTGGGAAATTAATGATCATACAGTTGGCAACTTTGGTAATTTATGCAAATAAAACGATCGTAAATTTGGCATTAAAACGCTTATTAAATGATCGTTTATTAGCCACATGCATACACCCAAATAGGGGAATATTATTTTTGCAAATATGCAACAAGGTTGCGATTTGTAGCAGTTGCATAAATTAAGTGATTAACCGAATTGTTCTTTAATGTTGGCAGCTACTTACGCGATTGCTAATAATTTATGGCAGAAGGAGAGGGCTAGCGAGAGAGAGAGGGCGAGGGGGAGTCTGTGTGTGTGCCTGTGTCTATAACTTCTGGGAAACATGGATCAGTGCCTAACCTCACATATTGTATAATGTATTAGCTCGCGCATTGTGTGTTAATTTGACACATTCCTTGGGAACGCGCAGGCAACAGGCACTCAACACTCTGTCGTCGACAAACGAGCCTTGTTGCTGTCAAAAGGAAGAAATATAACCATATAAAATCAGTCGGCATGACCATTGGAGCCTCGGCCTCTGTCTCCTGACAAGCCCATCATCATCGTCAGCAGCTCAGAGCTGGATTAGCAAAATTAATGCGGCAACAAGTCTGAAAGAGGCTGCGATCCCAAGCTGTCAGCGCTTTGAGTCTTCACTTTATCAGTCTGCAAAATAATCAAAAAAAGCGAAAACGAAAACCAAAAAAAGGTTGTTGTTTCCTTTTGTTTATTTTAGGAGGAGCGATTTAAGTAAGAAAGCTTCATGTTAAATGAGGTTCTTAAATGTCATACAATAAATAAAATTGTTTTTGGCCAACACTTTCACTTCGGGGTGCACACCTCCTAAAAATCGGAAGGTGTTTGAGCTAGGTTAGTCAATATTTTGACGATATGGCTAATAACAACAATAAAATCGATTTAAGGCACCACTTTGAAAAAACGATAGCTGTTTAACGAGCAAATTATGTGGCATGACAAATTTAAGATGTGAGAACGTTTATCTAATCACTTTCTAAAAATGTTCGAACATTTGGGGTCTAGTTCTCATCATCTATATAGCTGTTATGTATCAGATAATCCAACAATTTACTCTGGTATTAGTACACAGAAAAAATAAGATCAAGTCGGCACTTCATTTGCAAAAAGATCAATTAAAATATCAAATTTCACTCCATAATGTAACATATCAGTGGGATACTTATTAGACCTAAATGTATGGACTCAATCATCATTGTGATATTTTTTCATATAAGGGCTCACTTGATACTTAAAATACCCGTACACCCAGAAAGAATCAGAACAAATAACTTTACAGCGAACGCTCTTAAAAAAAATAATATATTCGCTTTTGATTTTTTAAGAATTTCGCTTTTGAAATCGAGCTAAATTAGTTCTCAATATAGTGTCTTTATTTAAGGGGAGAGAGGTAACGAAACAGAGAGGAGAGCAAGCACATTTGGGAGAACACAGCGTTGAACTCGCTCTGCCAGTGTGGATTTCTATGGGGAAGCTATCGATCGATTTTGGAACTCATGTTGCTATGGAATTCCCAACCAGTCATGGCATTGCTGGCATGGAGAGACGGTTGTTGATAGTTGAAAGCAAAAGAATGATGCTGCTTACTGGTGTAGTGTGTTCCTCGTGCCGGCTAATACTTGCTATATGGTTTAACAATTAATTTTCCATGAAATAAATGGAAAAAACCACTGATTTGAAATTGTTCTATGATTGAAATCACAGATTTCAGAGCTCTTGATTTAGTAGTAAACGATCTTACTCTTGAATCTGATGTGCTCTTGATACTAGAAAGAACATTCTCGGTTTTTGGCAATGCATTATGCTCTTGATTCAAGAATGAGCAATCTTGAACTTGAGTATGTTTAGCACTTGATTCAAGAACTATGCTGCTTAATTAGAGAATGACTCGTGCATGTTTCAAGTATTAAAGCCTTTTTTTAAGTTGTTCAATTTTTATTTATTTCATCTTATATACTGATTGATCAAAGTTTTTATCTTAAATCTTAAGCTAGTCTCCTACAATGAGCTCTCTGCTTAATCTATATTTTACAATAGTGGATTCCCTTTTTAGAATTTAATTACTTATTTATCTACAAATTTATAACTAAATAGTGAATGTATAATGGGGCTGCAGCAAGTATTAAAGCCCTTATTCAAGGCGAACGGGATCAAAAATTCATAGTTGGAACAAGAACTTTACTCTTTGATCAAGAGCTTTAATTCTTATCGAACTTCTGACATCGAACATGCCTGATCCAAGCATGAAATTCTCTATTTTTTCTCTGAGTGTATGATCATGAATATCCTGATCTTTTTTTATACCCTGTACCGGAGGTACTTAGAGTATAATAAGTTTGTGCAGAAGTATGTAACAGCCAGAAAGAAGCATTTTCGACCCCATAAAGTCAGCATCAACAGCCGAGTCGATTTAGCCTTGTCCATCTGTCTATCCGTATGAACGCACAGATCTCAGAGATAGAGGTTTGACGTGTATGGGACAAGCACTTCTTATACTTGCAGGCAGATCGCTACTAGGACAAATCATCATATCTCTCACAGTTTTAAAGAAAGATGGTTCGTACCTTCTACACATATTTAGTAATCAAGATTATTTATCGATCCTCCAAAGGAATAGTGAAGATCGGATAAACGGCGCTGCTTTAAGCTGCTACTGCAGCATCAAAATTCATGCTGAGCGTGTTATTTCGTTGGTACAGAGTATGTTATAGTCGGGCTTGACCGCCTTTCGTTCTTTCTTTATATAATGATTTCTCATGAGTTTAAAAAAACGAGAGCTTTCAGGATCGTCGCCAAATTCTACATTTAATAGTCCATTGATCCACGACCATCAAATTCCTTACTCTTCCAGTCGGCAGAGTCTTTTCGTTCATCACCAGAAAACCCCTTGTCAAGTCGATATTACGTTTTTGTGACATTTCTGTTTCCCCTCGAACACAATACAATTTATGTATTGATTTATGTTCAAAACGGAATGGCAAATATTTTAAAAGCGCTCAACGTTTAGCAAAGTGTCTCTCAAGCATTAAGTTCTTCCGTTATAAACGCCCCAGGAAGTGAAACTCTTTTATCATTCATTCATTTAAAGTGTCATTCGTATTCAGATTCATTCATTCAAACATCCATTCGAGTAAACCTGGTTGATGATGATGACTTAATAATTGAAATTTATCAAAATGAATTAAGCAAATCGACTTTAAATTTAAATGCCACATTAATTACAATGTCTTAGAGAAGAAGCATTTTGAAAGAGTTGTGTGCCAGTGCCTGACAAATGACCAGGCCATTCATAACGACCCACGGAGCTGGCCTTTTTCTTAAGGCTGAAAGGAAATTTATCAACAAATAGACAATGACCACACGAAGACCGGAGAAGCGATCAGCCGTTGGAGTGTCACAAACTTGGGGCTAATAAATATCAACAATTTACAACAATCAATTCATAAATTTATTAATGAATTAAGTTATAAGATAATTTACAGTTGATGCTCGGCCTCCACCTCCATTCGCTGTTGCTGCTGATCGAAATGCAATCTCCTCAAAACAAAATGATGATCACTGATGATCGTTGCAATATATCAACTGCCCAGACATGGAATCGAATTGTGGGCCCAGGGATCAGCAACAGCAACTACAACAACAACAACAACAACGAACATTGAACAAGGGAGGGCAGCATAAAATTCTCAGAATTGGCAAGGCAACAAAAATGAAAGAAAAAAAATCGAAAATTTAAATGAAGCTGTGGAAGGCAGAAGGCTCGGGCCGGCTCTGGACTAGCGATGTGATCGTGAAGCGCAGGAAACAAAAAAACTAAAGATCGTGAGCTGAGGAGAGGCGGCAAAAAAATCGAAAAACAATTCAAATTCAAGTGATTGAGTTTTAAAATGCAATACAAATATGATTTGTTGGAATTTATACCGTGATGCTGAGATAAAAATATATAAAAATTATGAATTAAGAAAAAAAACCTTTTAAATTAAGCTCAACATATTATTATAATGCTAAGCCCTTAAAGTATGCAACAATGTGAATTATTCCCATAGGAGTATGCCCTGAAAATGCTCTTTGCAACCTCTCTTTGTCCCTCCACTCTAACTTCTTCCGCTCTCGCTACACCGCAATAAACTTATTCGAGGTTCTGTTTATTCATTTAACTGTTTGTCGTCTTCTCTAACACTGTCCTGTTAATCGGTAACTGGTCAGATAGATAAGTGCTATGTACTCAACCAAACGGAAAGCGCGATTGCATTGAAAAATTCTGTTCTGACTCATATTTACCTGTCTTTAATGTGTGCTGAGCTGAGTGAAAATATGTGTTGATGTTTATTCTCGAGCTCTGCTTTGTAGGGATGGGGGCCACCTTCTAGGTCGTTTGTTAAGCTATTGCATGTGTATATATTTCGCTCCTACTGATTCAATACAGCATCCACATTTTAAAATCAACAAAGAAAGTTGGTCAAACCCGACTATTACATACTCTGTACCAACGTTCGACATTAGCGAATAAGATAACTCTTCGCACTTGTCAAGTATTTACCAAACGAATATCCGCAAAACGAACCGATCGGTACCGCAAGGCATTACCAGTCGTTAGTGCTGTGTTAGGTGCATACTTTAATTCATGTATTTGACTAGCGCTGTGATGCATCACTTGTTGTCTCAGTGATGCATCGGGTCGTTAGGCCCGGTAAGGTAGCAGAACTACATAGTAACGACTCTGCTCAGTTACAACCCACTCCATCTCTTCTGAGTGCATTCAAATAAAACTAATTTGATCACGCTGCCATCTCCACCGTCTTCTCTCCAAACTTGGCTGCACTTTGTCTGCGGCTTATTTCTATGCAAAGTCTAATAGAATGCAAGCTACATGATTAGCAAAAAACACGTTGGCGAAGGACTTCGACTGCCACTTCCATTTCCATAATCGTTATCAGCCGCACCATCATCATTATCCCACATCCAACAGTCGGCAACAAACTTTTTGCATTTCTCGCTTATAAATTGGAATTTAAAATTAATTAAGTTGTCGTTTTGCGCTTTTATCCAATTTATAACTAATATGACACCGATTATACGAAATATGTTCACTAATTAACGAACCCAACACCGCACACCTGTGCCCCCGCCTCGGCAACCTTCTCCTACTTCTAACTAACCCAGTCTCGGACCGAGAGCCGCAGTCCGGGAACGAGCCAAGGCAGACAGTCAGGCAACAGTCGAGCTGGAGTCTTTTGCCTTCTTGAGGCTTCGTGTCCGCGTGCTCGTAATCTGCTCGCTGAAGACGCGTTGTAAATTGTCTGACAAAGCTTATTTTATTAATTTAAGCCATAAACGTTGGCCTCTTGTTGCTGGCTGTTTGTTTGCTGCTCCTTTTTGCATAGCCATCGCCATTGCCATTGCCATCCACTGGCCACATCCACATCCACAAGCACATTCAATTTATTGCCATCGTAAAAAGCCGTTTGCGTTTTAATAAGCCATGCCAAACACGCGGCGATTGTTCGGTTGTTTGGTTCTTCGGTTGTTAACAGAAGGCGTCGACATCCCAGGCGAGTAAATCCCAGCATTCTTGGGCATAACGAATGGAAACTCCAGTGTTCCGATGCCAGAGTGTGTGTGCGAAGCAATTGGGCAATTGAGTGACATTGCTTTATGAAACTGAAGCTCAAAAGGAAGCCCCTAACGGAGCTTAATGCCGCCAGCTGATAATGCGAAAACGGCTACCCCGTATTAGTATGGCAGTACGCCTGTAGGCAAATACTGATGCAAGCCCCCAAGTGACAATAGACTAATCGTTAATACTGAAAAACATCTCACTGGCAAATGTCTTAGTTCAGAGCTGAACACGCCCTTGCAGTCCGGTCTGTTATTTGGTTCAAAAAGCAATCAAATTTACTTTCCGATTGTCATCTCAGCTTAAGAAGCAAACAAAATCCAAGCTTAAAATGAATGCCACCTAAAAGATGTTACCCAAATCTGGTGAGGTGGTGAGGTTTTAGTTCGGACTAAGGAAAATGTACGGGAAATTTTAAGTCGAAATACATTTTATCAATGGATTTACTTAATTCTCAGTTGATAAGGATCGGAAAAACTATTTACCGGTTATTGCTTGTGCTTGTGGCTGTCTGATGCGCACGAAATCATTCCTCGCACAACAGCAAATATTACGCACTCAAATGCATGCCAATATGTTGTTCTGCTTGGTTCGACAAGTGACATTAAATAGAAAGAAAAGAGAGACCCAAAAGAAGTTGCTGTTGCAATTTCGCTATGAACAAGCTGCTATTCGCTTGGTAATGGCTTTGGGTAAGGGAGCTGCAGTCGAGTGCGCCTACTTCGAAATACCCTATTCATTTGTCTTCATTTATTTGGTGATCGATGAATTTCACAAAACTAAAACAAACTTACCTACCTTCATGCACAAATTTGTGGCTCTTTCTCTTATAGTCTCTGAGATCGACGCGTTCCTACAGACAGAATGACGGATAGACGGGCATGGCTATATCGATCCAAAATATTTCCTTCTCCCTTTTATATACTTTCACAGAACTTCTTTGATCCCCCTTTTTTATTTTTAGTGGGAACAGGGTATAAAAAGTGTAAGTCTGGCTAACACAGACAAGACATTGATGTGAAACATGCTGTATAAGATGTGCTTCAACTATTACTTACTGGTGAGCGTGTGTGCGTTACTCTACCATCGATACTCATTAATCGAAACTCAGTTCACGAAACTCGAAACT
Organism: Lordiphosa fenestrarum; assembly: GCA_035044985.1. NCBI lineage: Eukaryota > Metazoa > Arthropoda > Insecta > Diptera > Drosophilidae > Lordiphosa > Lordiphosa fenestrarum. The sequence goes on from JAWNNO010002952.1 coordinate 395,909, forward strand.
CTCTCAGTTCAGAATTCTAAACTCAGTATTCGTTACCAAGTACTTGATACTAAGAAGTCGATGCAACCCACTCGATACTAGAACTCGACTATTCTCGTAATCCAATAATAACTACTCAATACTATGATCTAGATTCTAGATACTCAATTCTCAGTATTCGATTCATCGTCTTCGACACACATTACTCTATATAAAGAACGTATTACTTAATCCTAAGTACTTAATACTCTGTACGCGATACCAATTACTCGGTACTCTGTACAAGACCACCATAAAGTGGTTTCCAACAACACCAGGAGATTTGCCATTTCAGCGTGATCCTGAGATCAAAGTTTACTCCTATTAGAATCTTTCGCAACAAAGACAAAGATGTTACACATTAAAAAATAGAGGAAAGTTAAGTTATCGACTTAGCTCGTCATGCTGATCAAGAATATCTATACTTTATGTGGTCGGAAATGCTTCCTGCGTTACAAACATCTGGACAATTTCAATATACCCTCTCCAAGGGTATAAAAATACTTATAACAAAACGAAAACAGAAGAATGTGGAGCGGGATCTAGAAAATTTTGATCTCGAAGTATAGAAAGTGGCTTGAAAATTTTGTCTGGGGAACATTTTTGTTATCCGATTGTCATTAAACTCGGTTTTTAGCAAAGTACGCGAAATAAGTGAAAAAGTATTTTCCTTATTTCGGAAAATCTGGCATACAGAAAATGGCAGGCGAAATAATTTGCGATGTGATTTTCTGATGTCGTAAGATCGGCCACCAGTGGTGAAAACTACCGGAAAATTCTTCATGCAAAAACCTTTTTATTTCATCCGATTGAGCTAAAACTCGGAGTGCTGCACTTTACCTGCAACGGACTTCATGACGTACACTTGTTTACAAAATTTTTGAAAAATGATTTCAAATAAAGTAAACAACAACTTAATCCCAAAAGAATATACTCCAACATAACCAATCCATAAAGCAAGGAGTTGAAATTGAGAAAAATCACCATGGGTCTATCTCCCATTTGAGAGTGTAAGGGGGAGGTACTGAGCAAACAACTGGCCATCAAGATGTGGCCAATTGCAAAATACAAATACACGCGTACATGGCCCAGACGAGCTTACTCTGAATCCCTATACAGACCCCGTCCAGGGCGATGGGCATGAAAATCGTTTACAAATAAATCAGAAAGCGATAAATAAGGATTTTGTCTCGTAATAACACAGCGGGAGCCATTTAACATGCAATCATAACGAATCGATGCTGAACGCTTTAACGGACAGAAGAGCGGACAGAGCCAGAATGGGAATGAAGTAAGGAATGGGTATGGGGATTGAGATTGGACATTGGCAACACGCTTTCACACCAGGCAGTCGCCGGGCCAAGTGGCAAGTGTGTGTCGAATTGTTGTTGACTTGCTGCAGATGTCGCTGCTTCTTGTTATTCGCCTCGGTATCCCCAAGGTATTTAAGGGCATATTGGGCCGAAGACATGCTAATTGTTTCCTTTTAAATATATGTGAGTTCTCTGAGTGGGACAAGTGGGGTCGATCAGTTTTCTACTTGCTGTTGTTGCTGTTGCTGCCGCACCTGGACCGTGAAAATAAAGTTGCAAACACATATGTCTCCTTCCCCACATCCCTCCGCCTTATACCCAATGACAGGGACTTTGTTTGGCCTTTATGACTGACGTTTTTTATTATCCCTTATCCTTGCCCTCCGACTATCACTAACACAAAGGCAGTTCCAAAACATGCACTCGGCTGCACTTCATAATTTGCCATATGCATTCAACTCGTCGTTGCTTAATTATGTTGTAAAACAATCTGCCGTCACTTCGAACCGAGTCCTGCCAGCTCCTTCTGGCTAACAACTCTCCAGCCAAGGGGAAGTAATTAAAATTACTAAAGTCCAGCGTTGACGTTGAGGCCTCAAAATGGCTGCCAGACACGCAGGCGTATACGTGATTTCTATGACTAATTGCCAGAACTGTGTCACAGGAAGCAAGCCAACGAACCTGGCTGCGGCAACTGCGGCTTATGGGGTCAGGCACGCACACTGGGCAGGAACGCCACGCCAGCTCGGCTCTAAGGCTTATCTCGATGCAATTGCAGTTGGTCTGCGGGCTAACAAGAAATTAAATTCCATTAAGCTTGCTCAAGTCAATGGAAAAAAGGCAAGCCAGGGGAAATCGAGTGAGCAGGTTGGCCCGAAGGGGGAAAAGGCACTTGTGCATGTGTGCAGCACAGTGGTTAAAAAATTAATGTAAGTACGAAATACCAGGGAAATTAGGGGAAGTTAAGGTTTCACAGGCAAATATTTTGCGCAGATTTTGTACGTTTGTATGTTTGTATGTTTGTATGTTTGTATGTTTGTATGTTTGTATGTTTGTATGTTTGTATGTTTGTATGTTTGTATGTTTGTATGTTTGTATGTTTGTATGTTTGTATGTTTGTATGTTTGTATGTTTGTATGTTTGTATGTTTGTATGTTTGTATGTTTGTATGTTTGTATGTTTGTATGTTTGTATGTTTGTATGTTTGTATGTTTGTATGTTTGTATGTTTGTATGTTTGTATGTTTGTATGTTTGTATGTTTGTATGTTTGTATGTTTGTATGCTTGTATGCTTGTATGCTTGTATGTTTGTATGTTTGTACGTTTGTATGTTTGTATGATTATACGATTTGTATGTTTGTATGTTTGTATGTTTGTTTGTATCGTAAGCGAATCCATAAACCTATCAAACGAAGTTGTGTCCCTGTTTTCAATATTTTCATACTCACCTATTTTATTGAATTTCGCTTCATTTTGAAGCGTGACATCTGCACCACGGTGCATCGAGTCGCCTCGCATACGCACGGCTAATGAAGAGGTGGTAATTTATGTGAACATCTTCACCTGTTCCTAGACACGTTTTAATATGAGAGCCATGAATGAGGCAAAGTGGCTGAATGAAGATGTGGGCCCAGGCTCAACCAGCCAACCTGCTAGACACTGTCTAGTTAGTAACAACATACTAACTAGACAGTGTAGACACGTCTTGCCAAGTGCAGGATTAATTAATTGCCGCTGCTCGTCAGCGAAGCCGGTCACACATGACGTATACGTGACACTTGAGAAATGTTCAGCCGCTTAATGTGGCGACATTTTGTTGGTTTTTGTTATTTCGTTTTCCGTCTTCCTCCGTTTGCTTTTGGCCATCGTCGGTAGCTGCTGCCTTAATGCAATTCTGTTTTGCATATTTTGTGCATGTTCTGCAGTCAACTTATAATGATGAGCTGAGGAGACGAATGACTTGCGTGAATTTATCGTAAATGCCATCAAACCAGGGGCAGGCTTTTGGACTTGGAGCGAGCGCTCCATCTCGAGATTCGTCATGCAGTCAATTGGCTGCAGTTGCCGTTGCCAGGCTAATCCTCGTTAATCCCTTTGACTGCTTGCTTGCATTGCTGCACATAAATTTGACTCTGATTGTGGTCTTTGTTGTGGTTGTTCCCCTTGTTGTTGTGAGCGTGGCGTCCCCCATCGCCGCCCCAATGATATGCTAATGAAATGCAGCTGGAAGTTGCCTTTTGTTGGGTTGGCGGAGGGCAAAAGCTTGCGCCACTTGGCTTGGCAATTTGCAATTTGCATGGATGGGACTAGCTTGGGCGCTTGGTCCCCAGGTCTGCGGATTGCGTGTTAACGGTTTGTGCAGATTTGACACATTTAATTGGAAGTCAATTTGTTTGGAGTGATTGCTGAGGTGGCAATTGGTGAAACTTTTGAGTAGCGAAGCGGACTCCGGTCAAAAATGGACAAAATTTGACTCCGAAGATAAATAAAGAATACTTTTAAATAAAGAAATTGTTCACAAATTGAAGTGGAACAAAGTGCAACAGAACAGAATAGATTGCGGATTGGAAAGAAAGACTTGGGAATTCCAAATTCAATTGCATCGCAATGCTCACTTATTTATGGTATACTTTTAGGCCGACCTAATAAAGTACAAGTTCACATTTAAAATACTTCCGTCTTATCGAGTCCCAGTAAAAACATGACTCAAAAACTAGCCATTTGATTCCAATAAACCAAAGTCCAATTCATGCCAACACCCAAAGGATGGCGGAGACAAGCGGCGCTCCAGTTGATCAGGCACACACACACTAATGCAAGCATTTGCGACATTCAACGAGGCCTCCAGTTTTGTGTCCGTCGCATTGTCATGCCCGTGCCCGGCCTATTGATTGGAATACAATGGATCCTTAAAGTGTGCTTACAAGCGCCGTAACTCAAACAAATTGCAGCGCCCAAACGCCTGACTCAAATGGACGGCGGCGAAGCGACAACAACAACAGCAACAGCCACAAATACGATGATGACGACGACACTGATCAACAGGCGCGGCGACATGGATGGGTCCAAACAAAGGAGAGGAGAGGCAGGGGGCTTGTGCTTGTATGTGGCCGGACCAATGCGTTTTACATGATGGCTACACGACAGGACGGGAGCGGCCAACCGGGCGGACGGTTCAACCAGATAAGCCTGCACATTGGTTTAGCAATTCGAATTTTGATCTATGTATTCAATCAAGCAAGGCCTCATCCATTCGCCTCTTCAGGTTTCCGGAATTGAAAAAAAAGTCCTATATCACACAGATTTATAGTTAGGACGTTTTGTACCTTTTGAACATTTCTGGTTATCAGGATTATTTATCGGTCCGCAAAAGGATTGGTAAAGATCAGATGAACGATAGTCAAGTTATGAGCAAAGCTATGTTCAATGCAACAGGGCAGTAGCAGCGCTGCGTTTTGCTGCTAATGAACATCAAAATACATGCAGAGCATAATATTTTATTGGTACTTTGTATTTTGTATTATAGTCTAGCTAGGACAACTTCTTAATTTGAATACTCTGTACCGTAGGCACATAGATTATATTAAGTTTGTGCAATAGTATGTAACACCCAGAAGGAAGCATCTCCGACCCTATAAAGTATATAGTATATATTCTTGATCAGCACTAACAGCCGAGTCATGTCCCTCATGCCCGTCTGTCTGTCCGTATGAACGCACAGATCTCAGAGTAAGCGTAAGAGTAAGTTGTAAGGCATAGAGGTTTGAAATGTACGGGACATATGCTTCTTATGTCTGCAGGCAGATCAAGTTTATTTTCAATTTTGGCCACGCCCCCTCCCGCCCCCGCAACTTGGAAACGTCATATCTCCCACAGTTTTAAGGATAGATGGTTTGTTCTTTTCTGACATATTTAGTAATCAGGATAACTTATCGATCCGCCAAGATGATGGTGAAGATCGGATTAGCGGTTGTCGAGTTATGATCAAAAGACTGCTTACTGCTGCAGCGCAATAGCAGCGCTGCTTTCAGCTGCTACTGCAGCATCAAAATTTATGCTGAGCGTATAATTGCGTTGGTACAGAGTATGTTATAGTCGGGCTTGACCGACTTTCTTTTTATACCATTGCAGGTATATTGAAATTTCCCAGTTGTTTGTAACGCATAGAAGGAAGCATTTCCGACCACATAAAGTATATATATTCTTGATCAGCATGACGAGCTGAGTCGATATAGCCATTTCCGTCTGTTCGTCTGTTTCTATGCTATCTCCTCCGTCAGTTTTAAAGCTATCGCCACCAAACTTTGCTCGAAGTCTTCTGGTCGAAATACGCTGCACATTTGTCGGAACCGGCCGGATCGGATGACTATAACATACAGCTGCCATAGGAACTATAGGTCGAAAAACTAGTTCTAGTGAGAAAAACTTTTTGTTTCTTATGCAATCGTCTCCAAACTTCGTATTGACTAGTTTTTAATGCTTCTCCATAATTCTGCCAAATTTGGTCGAAATCGGACATCTTTATGTTACAGCTGTCATACAAAAGTAGAGTGAGAAAAGTAGTCTTATTGGGAAAACTTGTTTGTTTTCAGTGGATATGTCTTTCAAATTAGTTAGAAAACGTGCTGCAAGGGTATTCAAACTTCGGCCGAGCCGAAGTCAACTTTCCTCTATATTTTTATCCAAAATCAATACGGTAAGGCAATGCGCTTAGCAGTTTATTCTTTTCTGTTGAGCTGTCAAACTATTCAGGTTTTTAATTCATTTTAGACTTTTTCTTCAGTCTGGCCTCAATCGACCTACAAGAAGAAGCGAAAGGACAAGAATAATTTGTGTTAATTGCTGGAATTCCATTAAGTTTCTTAAATTATTTTTGTTATTATGTAAAATTCCATTTGGTTAAAGAAAAATGAAAGCACTTAAAGCATGGTGATACCTACAGAAATGCCTATGGCAGTGAAGACTCTTATTCACACAAGGTAAATTATTTGTCAAACAACAACAATTACACGAAACTGTGTAGAACTGAGCCAACTTTGAAAGCAAAGGAAAAAACTCAATAATACTTTCCAGTGTTTTTCTAAAATTTTAATTGGTCATTCCCTAAATACTTTCACAATTCATTTTTAAATCAGTTCCGCACCACTGTGCACTGTCTGGCTGGAGACTTTTGGTTAGCCTTAAATTATTCCAAGCTTGCCACAAAATACACGATCCAGAGGCGCTACTGACGCGCTTATGTTAAATTTACCAAACAACCGATTTGTATGCAATTTCGCGATCGCAAAGAGTGCTTGGAAAGGGGAGGAGGGGGGAGATTTGGCAAGCTGAAATCCAAATCCCAGCGAGACATCATGACGTCGTGGATTTGCAGGGTCGACTGCCCATCCCCAGCCACAGTCTCAGGTTCAGTCTCGGCTCCAGCATTGTCATTGTCTTGCCTCTGCGCCGACGTCGCGAAGTCTAGTTTATTGGCGCGACTTTTTATTTGCATTCGAAATATTCCCCTTGTTGCTGCTGCTGCTGCTGCCTGCCACTGCCACGTGATGTATGCGACTTGGCCGCCCCAAACCCCAGCTCCAGCTCGAGTCAAAGGCAGGGCCTGTTCGCTGACCACACAATTGCCATAAGTTTTGGTCGCTCTGCAATTATTTGCGGAATTCCTTTTGGAATATATATTGACTCGGACTCGGACTCCGACTCCCCAGCCGCGACTTGAGCTTTGCGTTCCGTGTGTGCATGTCCATAAGCTAAGCCCAGCCACCAACTCCCGACTAGCTTTGACAGCCATACAAGGAAGCTTAACCAACGCCAGCCGCGTCGAGTGTTTGCGCCGGCTTTGACTTTGACTTGGCATTTGTTGTTGTTGTTGTTGACATTTTGGTTTATGCTTTTGTTAATTTGTCATGAAATTTGCTGTTTGTCGCATTTTCTAAATGCCATGCGAATACTCTGAATGAGAATTTTATTGCTGCAGGTCAGGTTGGGGTTGAGAATGAGCTGTGACGAGTGTATAACGTGTGGAAGTTTACAAATTCAAATTAATCTTCATTCAAAATTTATTAAAACTTTCATTACGAGAACTTTGATTCCATTGGATTGGTGCACCATGAGCTCTTGCCACAGAAAGACAGCGCCAAAGCAGACAGAACCCCTAGTATGGGTGTGGCCTTACTGAATTAGTGTGAGAGATTTACTCCCCGCAGCTGAAACGGTCACCAAAATGTTTGAGTGCATTTTTGAGTCCACTCTTTCTCAAGTCGGTTTTAGCGCTCATGCTGCCTTGAAATTCCCAAGCTGTTATAGCATCGCGGGCATGGAGAAAGGCTGCTGGACTGACAGTTGACAGGCAAATAGATTACTGAAGATTTAACCGGAAGTATAATGAAACAGCTGTGCAGTCAACCAGCCTTCTTTGTGTTGTTATTATCATAAATATCGTACATAAAACTCGCGATTCTTTTTAAACTAACCTCGAATACTAAAAAAGTTTCTGTTCAAACAATCGTTTAAGGCCCGATTTCTCAAAGTCCGGTTAGTCAACTTGATAGGCAGTTTAACCGAATTTGAGTGTCTTATGATGTAAGCGGCGTAACCGGAGGAACAAACTTAAACGCTGCTCAGCCCCGATGAAGGTATTGATATTTCTATCGATATACATGCAGCTGGCCACCTACTTGCTTTGTTTATTTTATTATTTGCTGGAACACAAAATGTTTATGAATAAACTAATTTTTCAACTCCACGCAGTGGAAATGTAATTCGAAAAGGCAGAGCATCAAATTTTAGTCAACTTTTACGCAAAACAATGACCAGCAACAACCAATCGCATTAAAAAACATACAAGCCAAACCGAGTCAGTTGTTTACTCGTTCGTTTTGTCAAACAGTATGGTCACCCTGAAGCAGCGATAGGCACTTATCGATATCAGGCGAAACTGCTGCTGAGAAAAGCTAATGACTTAAGCCCTCGTCATCTAGACGAACAAATCTGACTGGTGGTTAGCTAACCGAAACCTTTGAGAAATGTTTTTTAGAACTTATTATTTTTGACAGGATAAAATAGTTCTATCCCTGCAAACATTTTGTCATGCACTTATCCCTCTCTTCAAAAAGAAAGTTTGGCGGTAGTTTGAGAGGGGAGTTTTTGGAGATAGTTTGGCGATTTACACAAATTGTGTAAGAGATTGCATTTTTATCGTACAAGGCTTAAATGAAAAAAAAGGGATATCATAGAGATATCCCTTTTTTTTCCATTCAGTTATATCCCTCAAAAATCGCCTAGAAGGCAAGAATGCGATTCTTTATTGGTGGACTCGCTTTTTTATCATCCCATCTTTGAACTGACGATACATCGCTTATCAAACACTTAGCAGACCCGAATTTTAGTTGCTCCTTGTTTATTGAGACAGCACGGAGTTAAAACTTGAGAAATACAAGCTGTATAATCATTGCAATATGCAAAAAATATATTGTTGAATAATTTTAGTCAGATCGGTAGATTTAATTAAATATTCTTAATAAATCAATAGAGCTTTTGGTTGAGACGTCATTTATATTGTCTTGATCTCAGGGGCCCGAGCTCAGATACCAGAGCAAAAGCTAACTTTCAGAACACACATAAATAAATTTGTATGTAGAACTTTACACGAATAGATACACTTTCAAATTGTTTTGAAACCTAAATTCTTATGTATGCTTATGCTTAGTAGCTTATGTGAAAAAAGTATTGTGGCGAAATAAATTTGTATGTCATTTGTAAGAAAAATAAAAATTTATATAAATCGTGAATGAAGAATCGCATTGTTATTGTCTGGAATAAATACTGTCTGCTGGGACAGTACAGAATCGCTCCAATTGATAACACAATGCTATAAAATTAGACTTTCTACACAGAGAAAAGATATATGTTAAAACTACAAGAAAATGTAGTTTTTCTACACGTTTAATTTGCACGCCTTACGTTTATGTAGCTTATCTACAGGGTGCGCCCTATAAAGTGTCGGTATGGCAACACTGAATAAATATAAAAACAAACAACCGATTGCTATATGTTGATCTTGTTCCTTTTGGTCCTGTACAATTTATTTCGACTACTTTTTGAACACAACATCAATCAAGTGGCCGCCTTTATTGGCCACAACAAAATGTGCCCTTTTTGCGGCACTTTCCATCACTTTTTCGAGCGTCTCAGTCGATAAAGTGGCGATTTCGGCACGAATGTTGGCCTTAAGCTCTTCAATGGTCTGTGGATCTCTGGCGTAAACCTTGCTTTTTAAATAGCCCCACAAAAAGAAGTCTGGGGCGGTCAAATCTGGAGATCTGGGTGGCCAGTCAATATCGCCTCTTTTTGATACCAGGCGTCCAGGTCACTTTTTGGTCGTGTAAAGGTGTTTCATGGATGCGGTGTGGATTTTCCGTGCCCCATATGCGACAATTTTGCTTATTAACACCACCAGAAAGCGTGAAATGTGCCTCATCGGTCATCAAAATTTGTTGAGTTGAGTTAGCACAATTGAACGATTATTTTCGATGAACAGCGTCACTATTTCGGCATGTTGTTTTGGTGTGAAGCGTTCCATGGTCAAAATTGTACTAGATTGTTGTTTCCAAAACATGTCTAACAAAAGCAATCGGTTGGTAAATGTCAAAGTTATTCAGTGTTGCCATACCGACACTTTATATGGCGCACCCTGTACATGCCACGTTTAGCTTGCACGTTTCTACATGCGGCATGTATCTTACCTACATACATGATACGATGTGCAAAAACATTTTTTGTTTTAAATTCAGCTGCTATTACTACCCTTTATTTACAAGGGAGTATGGGTGATGAGGAGGGGAGAAAGGGGCACGGCAGGGGACAGCTTTCTTTCTGAAAAGCCTGAGACCTTGTCTCTCCAATTTAAACACAAACTGCCGACATCTCAGCCCATACGATTACCAAGCACTAGCGCTGCTTTGCCGCAAATCATATTAATAAAGGGAAGTGACAAGTGACGATAAGCTAATGGATCAACAACACGTTTCGTGTAGATTTTCTATAAGTAGCATTCAACATTTGAAATCCTAAACTTTTATTTAGAAGATCCTACATGTAGCGTGTGAATAACAACTTTCTAAATGAAACACACAGCTATTTTTTGCCTATTTTAAGCTACAACTTTCGTTTACAATTTCCAAACCAAAATTTTCGCGAGGTATTCTGTATGGAAAATGTAGAAGCTATTTGTAAATCTTCAATATTTCTCATATTGTATTTGCATTTCTCCACGCAGCTTTTAACTTTCAACATGCCTAGTTTATTTTTGGACATTTTTTTTAAATGCTACGTTTAGTTTTTAGTTTTCTACATACATTTTTCTGGTAAAATTTTACAGGGTGAACTACGTTTCGCTTAGGATTACCGTATCTACACTTGGCGTGTAGCTAATTGTGTTACCTCTCTATAGAGTGTATTCAGGTGTTGTTAGATAATTTTCATGAACTGACCACGAATCTGTTTTTAGAAATGGTTCAAAACGTGTAGATTTATGGTAATATGTACTTCAAATGATATTTCATCTTTTAAAAAACCGCAGGAGTATTTGGAATAGTTCATTTTAAAGCTTAGAAATATTACTTTTCTATAATATCAAAAAAAGCCAAAACCAACAAAATTGGTATCCATAAATCGAGCCTAAAAAGATATGTCTTTTTATGATTATGAAAATCCAATACGTAATAGACAGATTCCTGTTTAGCACTCGAAAATCATCTACATAGAATCACGACCCATACTTTTATATGCTTGACCTTGTCGCCTATTGTAATTGAATATGTGCTTTAAAAAGCCAATCCAAATTTGAAAAAATTAATCTTCGAGACAGAAATTTAGCATAAAATTGGAAAAGGGAAATCAATATAGCACATATTTTGATTGAGAAGATAAGAATAGCTTTCAAAATGTAAAGCCCAGGCACTTTTAGAGCCTGGTAAACTGGATGTATTTTCTTGAAGAAGTTATTATCTGTCAACTATCTAACAATCGATAAAACCAGACAAAGACCTAAGGTTCTTTTTGCTTCACCACCATTCGACTGTCCTTAATAGCACAAAGGAATTGACCATTCTTGCAGTTCTCAAGTCTTAATTGACCAGGATGGTTATTTAAATAGGAATCTACAAATGACTTAATAGTGTGACAGCCTTGAAGTTTACTGATCAAATGCGACAGGAGGCCTTTCAAACAGTTATGTTTAAAAAACGACTGCACATCTGTGCCTCTGCACAAAAGTCAATGTTTTCTGTGGATTATTGAATCAGAATCAATCCCTGAACTTGAGCCCGGCCAACATTTTCTTGACGCAAGTCACAAATACATAATTCTTTGCGTCGAGTCGAGCCGGCTCTAAAAGCTGGTCTGGATGTGTACCTCACCAGACTTCTTGCCCTGTGCTTATGCTTTACTGTAAGTTTTTCACACTGTCACGCGTGAGGTCTATAGTCATAATTCGCATTACGTGAGAAGTACGAGGTCCTAGATTCGATTCGCAGCAGAGGATATGTGATAAGAGTTCAAGCAGGAAAGTCGGTCAAGTCCGACTGAATTATACACTCAAAGTGTTAGATGAGTAAAGCATCAGCTGAAACAGCGATGGGCATGCCGAGCATATTTGTTTGTTTTCCCTATAACTTGATCTTTGTTTATACAATCTTGACAATTTCTTGGGCTGATAGATGAAAAATACCGATAACTAAATATGTCCACAAGGAATGAACCTTCTATACATAAAATTTAGAAGATATGACGATTTTTCCAAACTGCGGGGCGTGGCAAATAAACTTTATCTGCCTGCAAGTATATGAAGCCTATGTGCCATGCATGCTAAACCTCTATCTCTTACCTACTCTGAGATCTGCTTGTAAACATGGACAGACAGTCGCGCGGATAGCGCTAAATCGACGCGGATGATGATGCTGATCAAGAATGTAAATACTATATTCGGAAATGATTCCTTCTGGCTGTTACATACTTTTGCCCAAACTAAACTTGTCATATTTCTGAAAAATTACACAAATTTTTGCTGTTTTTTACCTTTTCTAAGGTGTACAAAACCCAAGAACTGAAGGTCAGGAGCAAACTCTTCATTGGGATAAGCTTAAGCACTAAGTATCTAAGTCTTTTGCGTACTTTTTTGTGATTTGGTTCCATTTAAGACAACCAATCGTTTTCCTTAGCCATTACTCCAGTGCTTCGCTGAGCTCTTAAGCCTAATGGCACGAAATTTCAATCAAACGAGATGATCAATTCAATACAAGCCCCCCAAATTAGCACTCATTTCCATAGACAATTTTCAAATACCAAAAGCTAACAGAACACAGTTCAACCACATTCACACACACACACATTTATTATAAGCAAATTGTGCAACTGCCCCAAGTGTCAAATTAGACAAAAAGCAAACTCAATGCAAAAACCAAATCAAATGCTCAAATGCAAAATTGCAAACACTCGCCGCAGGCCAATTGGCTGCTAATTTTCTGCGAATCGCCATGGACTGAGTGTGACGGGTGGGGCGTGAGCGGAGATCTTCGACTAGATTTGCATGTGGGTGGTCAGCAAATTGCCAGAACGTGAGCACAATCTTTAAATTAACGGCACCAAAGTGGTTAGAACGGCAGCCAGCGCAACAGCGAACGGAAAGTCTGAGGCGCATTCCAAGCGCACAAAACTGTTGCAATTAATTGCATAAAAGTTCTAAATTGTCAGCCCTGCCTCCATCACCAGCGCTGCCCGCACCTTGAGTCCCCCGGAATGGCGATGGCGTCTCCCCCGTTCCTGTGTAAACTTTGCAACTGCAACTGGGGATAATAATGCGAGGCCACATCACAGCACAGTGGCACGAAAAGGTGTTCAACTGGTTTAAAAGTAGTCTATGAAATAAGATTTACACCTTAAATTTAAATTTTATGATTATTTTGATTAAGCCGTTTCTCAGTTATCAAATTTTAGTCATGCATCTGTAACGACTCCCACCTTGCACTGCAAGCCCACTGTGCATTTGCATTGTTCCCTTCGTGGTCGTGCCTCTCCGCTTTGAAACGTGATCGATAGACAGACGACTACCAACCAGTCCAGGAACAACAACAATTGCTTCAACTGCAAATTGGCCAAATGTTTGGCCTTAGTCAAATTATGTTCTTTGCCTCGTTTGATAATGAAATTGCAAATTGAAGTTGTGTTCCCCTTGTAGCCTCACAAACTGTTTGCTCACACCGTCTTTGGGGCTGGACAACGACAAGACGGTCCGGGGCAACGCTAATGATTACGTGTTATCGTGTTGTAATTTTACACAAAAACTCTAATGATGAGTCTGCGCGCCAGTCGAAGGTACCCGATCCGGACGGCATTCACATCCATCTTCATGCATCGATCTTTGGTTCGATCAGGCTTCGGGTTATATGGTTTAGATCATGGCAGCAGACACTAACTAGGCTCATCATGGAGCGTTAACAAGCTCATTTTTCTAAACTTGACGTGGCAAGACCACAAGACAAAGGAAAAGGTGGAAAGCGAGATCCCGACAGGCTCCGGTTATTGGCGCAGACTTGGGGTTGGATCATAAATTGCTCATAATGGAATTGGATGGGTTAGCGTTAGCGCATGTGGTTAAAAAAGTGACTTGGTATAGAAGTTTGAATATACATTGGACGATTAGGGAACAAAATCATAAAGCGGATTACAAAAGCAAGCAGTCCGTATACAGCACAGCAAAGGGAGAACTCATTGTACGCCAGTTATTCAGGAATATGAGATGTTGAAGGCCTAAGTCTTTGAAAGCCTCAGCATTTGAACAATGCCGCAGAACAACAAGTTGGACCGAAACGATTTGAAGAACGCAAGATTCTGCAGGCGCTTATCAATTCCTGGGTATCCCAATATCTCAAACAGCTAACCGCCAGCTATTCTGAGGACCGAAGTGCAGTTCCGACGCAGAGCAGCTGCATTACATTGCTTCAGCAGTTTTTCAAAGCTCTGTGCTAGGGGAAAAAATACATTGGCCTTGTTCACCAGCACAAATCGATGACAGAAAATCGATGGATCTAGTTCAGTTTCGTAGATAGCTCTTCGGAATGGCGGGGGATAAAGTCCAAATTTCAGATATTTATCATCTCATGATTTCATAATGAATAGCCAAAGCAGCGGTTGTACAATAAAACAAGAAATAAAAAATCATGTGTAGTTAATAAGCGTGAGTTCCGAAGGATGGTTTCTTGTTGAATTGTTTAGATACGCTTTATGCTGGAAAATGTTCTTTCTAGAGTTGCGATTGTTATTGACAGTATTTTTCGAAAATATTCGTTTGTGCAGTCATTCAGGGCCTTCATCAAACTTTGTGGTTGAGAATGGTCTCTTCGTATTAAATATTTTGTCCACATTATAAGCTCGATGAGAACAGCAGGTGGTCCATTATTTAAAAACTCTTGGCAGGATTCGATAGTTTTGACAAATTTTCTGTCCTCATGGTCAACATCGCCTGAATCATGCTTGGAGAGCTCCGAAAAATGGATTATCCAGAAATGGATTAACAATTGTCACCCGAAAATAAACTTCTGTGCTTTCGTCCTCTAGATTCGCAGGTTTTTTCACGATTTGCTGCATCCGCGACTCGTCAACTAAGTTTTCTACAGATTGGCTTCTATCTTTTATGATGTGCTTTTATTAATGTGTTGCTGGAACTTATTAAGGGCTAAAAAAAACATTTAAAATAAATCGAGTAACTTGAATAGACCAGTCAAATATGCAAAACAAAACAAGTAAGGGTGCTGCAGTCGGGTTTCCCAACCACAAAATACCCTGTTTATTTGTTTTCTTTTATTTGTTTTTGAATTTTTGAAGATGAATGTAATCGGTTTTTGTAACAGCTATTAAATTGCCATCCTGAATGTAGGCAACATTATTTTGACCTTTAAGCGGTTCAAATCCTGCCCTTATCCCTTAGCCCTTGCCCTTATCAGCTCAATTGTTTCGCTTATAACTCCGGTGGTCTTTGTCCGATCTGATTGTACTTTTCAGAATAGATAGATATTGGGCCTAGCTTGATATTTATTAACCACGAGGCTCTTACTTGTAAATTGTGGATCTGACGGTATTTTAGGACTAGGATCTGTTTTTTTGGGAATAAAAGAGGGACGGGGGGGAATTTTCCAAATCTGAAACAAATTTGATATGCGTACGGTATACATCTATCTTCATGCAAAAATTTGTGGCTCTATCTCTTAGAGTCTTTGAGATCGTAGCGTTTATACAGACAGACGGACGGACATTTCTATATCGACTCGGCTGTTCATGCTGATCAAGAATTTATATACTTTATGGGGTCTGAAATGTTTCCTTCTCCCATTTTCAATGGGAACGGGGTATAATAAGGGGTCAATGGTAGAGAAGAGTACAAAATTTGTGACATATTTGGTTTTCAAAAAATATTCATTCATCTAAGGACAGAGGCCAGAGAGCCCGCAGAACTCAGCCCTACTCACTGTAATGCTAGGTCAACGGTGAACCTCAGTGAATAATATCCTACATAATGTTCTTAAATAAAAGTCAACCTCATTAGAGCGGCAGCAAGATTTTATGAGACTTTTGAGAAAACCTCTAGATCACCAAAACGAAAGTGTAAACGAGTTTTCAGCTTGTCTCTCATTTCAAGGTGAAACAGAAGAGAACAAAAAAGACCAGGTTCAACTGTTTAGAGAGTCTTTTTAATATTTACCTGTCATTTTGGTGAGCAGCCAGAATAGAAAAATTTGGCTGACCATTTTAGGCGAGATTTATACTTGTGTCAATTGTAGCCGGGACTTTGTTGCTCCAAGGCCTGTTTGCCTTAAGCTTTCCCGTGCTACTTTGAGAGAGCTTTCCTCTATTTTTGTGGGTCGGAAGGACGGGCATAGGTTTGATCTTGAACCAAAATGTATGCAACATTAAAAACTAATATGGCGATTCAAACTAGTTTCGATTTTCTACACCCACCAGAAATAATTACATTAACTATCTCAAAACAGACACAATCAACACCTACAGCCGAACTTGATCGTTCCAATAACGAACATTGTCCATGATTAGGCCAAAGATACTAAATTAAACTGATTTTATAACCACCAAAGACAAAACGTTTTCCAGCGAACGAACAGAACAACAACAAGAACAACGGGCCCGAGAAGGCGATTCACTCGAGCATATTAAATTGAATTTTTATGTTCTCACAAAGCAGGGAAAATCATGTGCCAGGCCATAAAAGCCAAATGCTGGGCCTGGTTTACTGTGTGTGGGTTAATAAATAGCCCCCGCAGAACCTGCAACTCCCAAGGAGAGCGAGAGGGAGAGCGAGAGCGGGCGAGACGGGGCGACTGGAGATGGTGAGGTAAATTATGGTTATTTAAATAAACAGCACACGATTTGATTTGGCAGCCCAAAAGTGTTGCAAGCGCGCCTCCGAAATTGGGAAGAGCTGCGACGTCTGGAAATTATGTTGTAGTTCCACTGATCGTGCCCAGACGCAGGCGGATAGGCAGAGCCTTGGCTCCTGCTCTGCTTTGCTCTATACTGGGGGGTTGTGCCATCAAGTCATGATTGAGTAACGCCCAGAACTGGCGTCTAATTATGATTCCCAGTCGCAGCAGCTGACGTCTCTGATTGCAGACACCAAGGCCGTAGGAGATGCGCTTGATGCACTGGAACAAATATGTGGGTCCTGGCCCTTACCACTTGCCACTCCAACATTTATATCAATAATGGTAGAGTTCCTTGTGATAGAGCTGATGATGATGATGTCAAAGAGAGTGACAAAATCCAAAACTGATTCGCGGCTTGCACTAGAAAATGATCTAAAATAAGCAACGCCCCTTCTAAAATCTTCAATTTAATTTATATTTTGTCGCCTTGTGTAATTCCTGTGTTTAAATTGCTTTACTTGAAGTTGTAAAATTCTGATTAACTGAGCAGTAAGTTATTATTAAACATACAAATTTTTTTGCTACTTAAGCTTCTGCTTTGAAAATCTCAGAACGACTTTCCGAATTATTGTAAGTCTAAGAAAACAGTCGACGAACGCTTTGTCAGTTGACAGTCTGTCCTTCGACAGTTTATCATTTGATTCGATTTCAACTTATCTAAATATCGTGAATCAAAACAAAAAGTAGGCGACTGCCTTGACAGTTTTTCATTTTCGAAGATGTACCTAACAGTGTTCTAGCGCTTCGGAAATACTGAAAATTTATTTGATTTGTGCACAATGGCGTCGAAGAATAACAGTGAATCAGAAGGCCCAAACGTGCGAGCAAAATCCGCAAGCTGTACAACCTGAGCAAGGAGGATAATGTGTGCCGGTTTGTGGTGCGTCGCCCCCTGCCGGACAATGGTAAGAAAAAAAACCAAAATCGGTTCATTCCCAAAAACCTGCAGCGTAAGTGCAAACACGGTAATTGTTTACTACAGCTACCCCACACCAAAAATTCTGAAAAAAATATCCTCGATGGACCGCGAATTTACAAGAATTATGACGTCTTCAGATCGCGGGGGACTCTCGCGGTTCAATGGTAAAAATTCTTTGAAAGTTGCATTTTTTTGTTTAAAAAACAGATTGTTTTTTGCCTTAACTGTCATTTATAAATTGAAAAAATTGTTTCTGGTAAGCAAAATATTCGTTGTAAACTCTGACCACCAATCAAATCGACGAAAAATGAGTTGCCCAAGTTGCGTAAATACGGTAATGAAGTTTTTCGCTAAGTCGGAAGAGGAGATAATGCAATTTGTGGAAGATCACGGCTGCATTTTAAAGTCAAAATATTGTCCATATTGTGGTTCAAAGTGCACGGCAGCGAATGGACGTTTCCGGTGTAGGAAAATATTGACCGTCCAGAAAGGAGCTCATAAGAAGAAGCTAAAAATGAAGTGCGAGTTTTTTGAAAGTGTCCGGAAAAACACATTCTTTGCTGAGTCCTCACTCAGTATTCCGCAAATAGCAAAGTTTGTTGTTTGGGACACTGTGAGAGTAGCTGGTGAGATCAATTTCTTGAAAAAGGAATTTGGGTGGTCCAGGCCCACTATTATTGACTGGAAAAGTTTTATTCGGGAGGTTTACATAGACTGGTCCTTAAGAAACTGCTGTGGAATTTTCCGAGGTAAGTCATTTTAATAGTCATGAATGCGCCGCAGGCAAAATTTTTTTAAAAAGAAGCACAGGCAATAATTTAAAAAAAAAATCGCGCGATAAGGAGGTATAGCCTCTGTGGTGAGTATCTTAAAACTATATTTGGTAGTCAATGGCATTAACATTTATTTTCCAGCGACCATCTCACATTGTTGAGCACATGTGGACTAGGCCTTCTGCGGAAACTACATAAAAAAAAACCCGCCTTGAACTATACCTCAAATTGGTGGTGTGGAAAATAGTTTACAGCAGTTTCATCCAATGTATAGCACCATTTTCATAATAGGAAGCGAAGAAAAAGTCGGTAAATAGCACACTTATACAAATAAATATAAATTATTTTTGAGAAATAATGACAGTTAAGGCAAAAAACAATCTGTTTTTTAAACAAAAAAATTCAACTTTCAAAGAATTTTTACCATTGAACCGCGGGAGTCCCCCGCGATCTGAAGACGTCATAATTCTTGTAAATTCGCGGTCCATCGAGGATATTTTTTTCAGAATTTTTGGTGTGGGGTAGCTGTAGTAAACAATTACCGCAAACACATTGCCCTCAAGAAAAATCGCCTGCAGTCCAAGGAGTCTTCCGCCGACTAGGCCAAGCTTTTGGCACAGCCTGCTTTTAATGTGATGAAGTCTTGAGTTGGTTTGTGCCTCGCAACATCTAATGAATACATTTTCTTTCAGCCAGCCTGTGTCAGTAATGTAACCAGCTAGCGAAATGTTCCGTTCGCATTCAGCAAAAATTGATGGTTCCTTTTCCTTGTTCCTTTGGCTGGTAGACATTTCAGCTGTATCAAGAACCCCTAAGGTCTGTCATCAGAAGTCTTCCATGTCTTGAATGTCTGTCCAGCAATAGTCTTTTAATGCCCGCGATGCCAAAACTGTTTGGGAATTTCTAAACAGTATGAGTGCAAAAAACCAAAAGACACCGCCAACACTACAGACAGACACTATTGTGTGTGTGTATGTCCACATCGACCTAACCTATTTTGTGCTGTTATGCGTTCCTTTATAAGAAAGCATCAATAAAATTGCTAACTTACTCATCATAAACGAGAGCGTAAGGTAAAGTCGGCCCTGCCCGACTTCGAAATACCCGTTACTCAGCTCAGCTCGGATAAGTATGCAACATTCTTTTAACTCGGCCATTTATGTGAGATTGTAGATATTGGCCACATAGTAGTCTATGCAAAAACTGAGCTCGATATCATAAAAATTGTAGGAGTTATTCATTATTTTTTATTGCGGGGGCGAGAGGGGGCGTGGCCGAAATTTGAAACAAACTTGATCTGCCTACAGACAATACTAGCTTACGTATAAAATTTGGTTGCTCTAGCTCTTCTAGTCTCTGAGATCTAGGTGTTCATACAGACGGACGGACAGACGGACATGGCTATATCGACTCGGCTGTTGATGCTGATGAAGAATATATATACTTTATGATATCGGAGATGCTTCCTTCTGCCTGTTACATACATTTGCACGACTTTAGTATACCCTTTTTACTCTACGAGTAACGGGTATAAAAAGGTTATAAAAACAGTGACATATGTATTCATTATGTATGTCCAAATTTACAGTAAATCGGAGCAAAACGAACGAAGATACAGCGTTTCAAGCGATCTGCCTCATGTATCAAATGTATGAGCTTACAAAAATTTTAGGCGATTTTTGACAACATTTTTGAAGTTCGAGACACTTCAAAAACGATCAGTTTGACATTTTTGGATAACCTCTGGACCACCTTTGAAACGCATGAAGACTTTTTGTTTTGGATGATTTGGTAAAGAGCTTTGATATTTACAGCACAACAAACTTTCTCGATGCGCTGCCGGAGCTTAGCTGTCACGGAGTTAATTATTGATACTTTAATTGAAATTTTGTTCAAAGATATTTTAGATGTTTTACCAAAACATGTATATGAAATAAATCAACCAACAATAATCATATCTTCGAACAAAAATTATGAAAAAATCAACAAAATCAAGAAATTTGCCCTTAAAACCTTACTTTACTGGATTTTCATAGTGTTCAAAATCTAGCTAGTGTTATTCAAATAAAGTCATTCAGTTCTATTTTTTGACATGGCATGTTTCACTGTTTGGGCTATAACAATTAGATCAATATCGTCAGTTAAACGAGCATGCCAAATGTTTCGACCACATTTTCTAAGATGTTTGAGCCACATTTTTATGGTTAGAATAATACAGATGCAATAGCAGTGTTCCCTTCTGTTGTAAGTTGGAAAAAAATAGTAAAATCGCTTCTTGACTTTATCCAGAATCGATATTATTGCAATGAAAAGTAATTACATACTGGATGTAATGATTACATTAGAGCTCCGGTATTTAGTACGGTAACAAAATAAAATTGCTATCTTTCAGAGTACTGGGCTTAAAGTCAAACAGATTTGGCTTACTAAAAGATATCAATTGACAGATTGATTCCTCATATTGATTGTGGCTTGCACTTCATCAGGAGTGGTTTATACAAAACCAGTTGCCCTGGGTTGTCGCAACCAGTGATTCCGCACTAGCAGTTGTCTTCATTCTACATGCTAGATGTTGTATTGGACAGCTTATTATTTACATCAGAGACTGGCAATCCATGGCCCGATTGTCCCTTTTGTTTTGGCACCTTATTCTGTCTTAAAAACAACAAAATACTATCCACGGTTATGTGATGATCAAAGATAGATGAAAGTTGAAATTTGAAGGAAAAATATTCGCCCACCGCTGATTTACATAGTCCATGTATATACCTATGCTTGCACTTGCGAGAGACGGTTGAATGATTAGATTTTAGGTGGATTGTGGACTTACCACTTGTTAGAGAGAAATAGCTCTCATACAATTCAAATTGAGTGAGATGCATAATTTTAACAATAGTATTTTTTTTCAGTGTACTAGAACACTGAACATCGTTGTTTTTTTTCCGAGTGTGCTGAAGGCATCATTAGCTGATCATGCCATTGACCTTATCCGATAAGCGTGATAAGCAAACACATTAAAAGCAATGTGCGTTGATGACCTTTCGTACCTTTCGGAAAATGCAATCTTTCGGCCCCCTCACACCGACTCGACTCCGACCCGGGCGTTGCGGTGTTTTGTTTATTTTGAAGCTATAATTTAAGCGGGTAATTGCACGCTGGCGGCCAGAATTTGTAACTAAACTGCAAATTAGCAGCCAATTCTCGGGCCGATTAATAACCATAATTATTGGCTCAAGCGCTGACGAGCGAACGTCGCAGCGCTCCTCTGTGCCGCAGACTCGGGCCTGGGTGAGGATCTTGATGAGGAGGCTTGGCAAATTGCCCAAGAATACGACGAAGTCTGAGGGCCCCACAATTGCCAATTCGTGAGACGCGTATGGGCCACAGTCCGGCAGCAATTTAAATAGTGAGCGCCTGGCTTAATTACATAAAACAGGCAACACGAAAGATGCATCCACTGGTTGCTGCCGCCGGCGCATCCGTCAAGCTCTGGCGATTCCCCAGCCATTTGATGGACATGTGTCTAATGGAGCGACCTAATTAATGTGCATAGCTTAACCTGCTTTCCGAGGCAAGCAGCAGAACAGGAAGAAACTACTATGTTTATCTAATGTGTTGAAAGGTCCAAAGGATTCGGAATTGGTCTGCAAATTGCGGGTATTATGTTAAGGGAGCAAAAACAAGCAGAACAAATTAATAAATGTCGATACCCAATTAAACTGTCCGAATATAATGCACGCCATAAATTTGAGTTACTGGGGGGAAATCTGTGGTTTGCCCACATCGAATAGAGACATCCGACTATCCAATTATCGATGCGAATGATTAACTGCTCGAGGTCAGCGGCTGCAGAAGCAGCGGCAAAAGGAAGAAAAATGAGCGAAAAATAATAATTGCACAGCCATTGAGAAGAAGAACCCACTGGATGCTAAAATGAAATATTCTGATTTGCGATTGTGAATCTAACGTAGTCTACTTTTTGGATTGTTTGATCTTTCAACTGGTCTCCTTTGAAAAGCATTTTCACCAATTTTGACTTGATTTGAGTCTGACAATAATGGCCTTGTCCAGCAAAACGATTGATCGCTGAGCAGGTATCAGAAAAAAATCGGTACTTTAAAAGACTGATTGGCGCCACTTAGTGCCATCATGGAAATTCCATGAAAGAAGTCAAACTTAAGTTTAAAGATAATGTTAAGTTTACTCAAATTATTTACCGCACAGGATAAAGCTTATTTTAAAATTAAGTGCACAAAATGCAAGATACGCATATCGGTGTCGAAAACAACCTATCGATATACAATTGCTGCATTTCCTCGAAACATGCTCACATTCGACACTTTTCGAATCCTCGATCTGATAAAAATAGTCATAAATGCGCTCGATTTCTGATCGTAAATGATACTATAGTCAAGAGAAAATGGTACCCTAGCCGCTTCTTGAAGAGACGTTTTTAACCCGTTTTTCTGACCAGATATATACAGGGTGTCCCGGGAACTTTTACAAGTATTTGAATGCCCAATAGAACACAAAATGAGGAACGTTTTTTGTTCTTGCACCATGTGTCTAAATTAGACCGTTTATGAGTTACAGCGATATATATCGAAAAGTACCTGTTAAAAGCAGAGCTACATTTCATTGCAATGTTGCTTAAAACGAATAGTCGATTTATCTCAATGCCGATTTGTAAACAATAGTTTTTTCTGAAGAACCATATTGGCAATTGGCTCTTCAGTGGATGCCGCGCGCGTTGCAACTACTTGAAGGAGGGACTGAAAATATAAAATGAAGTCTGGTCTAGGTTTTTTGTGTACAGTGGACTTAGTGGCCCAAACGTATTCCGCGGTATCCTAAAGTGTTCCTTATATCCATTCGGAATTGGCTAACCGTTAATTCGTGAAAATACTGTGAGCGTATGCGCTGGCCTCTAGGTTTTTATACTCTGTACCGAAGGTACATAGAGTATTATAAGTTTGTGCAAAAGTATGTAACATCCAGAAGTAAGCATCTCCGACCCCATAAAGTATATATATTCTTGATCAGCATCAACAGCCGAGTCGATATAGCCATGTTCGTCTGTCCGTCGGTCCGTCCGTCCGTCTGTCCGTCCGTCCGTCAGAGATAGAGGTTTGACATGTATGGGACATATGCTTCTTATGTCTGCAGGCAGATCAAGTTTATTTTCAATTTTGGCCACGCCCCCTCCCGCCCCCGCAATTTAGAAAAAACGTCATATCTCCCACAGTTTTGAAGATAGATGGCTTGTTCCTTCTGGAATTTTTAAAAATATGAGCAATGCAAAATGACAACAAATTAACAATTGGTATCGAAGACAAGTCTATCGCAGCATGCCTATCGATAGACAATTACAGCTGTCTTGAGCAGTATCACTTCAAAGGCGCGAATTATTTCTTCAATACATGCTCCTCCATCATGATACGTCAAATTGGCTATCATGATACTGAATCACTGGAGTTCAGCAGAAAGATCATTGAAAATGTTTGATCAGGCAGCAAGTTTTTCTGCTGAACGCTGCCAATGTTACGCTGCCTTCACACTGTTCGATTCATAAGACCTGACAATGTACAAACTGTGTCACCAAACTGTTCGATTCATGAGACTAGATAGATGAAATGCTGTATTAAATACTAGCTTACAGTGTCTCTTGTGTCGAATAGTTTAAATTTAGGCTACAAACACGCCTGCTTGGCTAGCTAGTTCTACAGATCGTCAAGGCCGTCGACATAAGGTTGGATTTGGCGACCAGCTTTAAGAAACAGCGAATAGATGCAAAACTGTTATGAACCCAACCGAATTCCAAAAAAACAAGCGGTTCTGTGGATTGATATCATACACCCACGTCTTTTTATTTTGTGCATCTCCATAAATTGTGCTCTAGCCTCTTAATACGGTAGCAAACACTGATTCCGACTGCTTTTTTTTAACATATATTTTTCACTCGTCATCGCTTTTCGATCGAATCAAAAAAAGAGCAAATTCTTCACAACTTGTATGGAAATTTAATTTCGTCAGAAGCCCGGCTATGACTAGTTCGACTTTCATTCGATTCCATAAATCGGTCCAAACATTCATCATCAAAAATTTGCACGTAGGCATTGATGATGGGCATCGATAACACTTTTCCAACAATTAAGTGCAATTGGACAAATCCGTCAGAACTTTCGAAAGTGTTTACCCATTTTATATCGACAGGGAGGTCAAATTGTTTGATTTCGCGTATATTCTTCCCTAAGAATCAAGATTCTTCGTCAACATCAAGCCACTTGAAGAAATTGTTTTCGGTCTACTATTTCGTCTTCAAGGTTCAACACTGAAAAGTGTTGAAATGGAAATCTTTTAAAATCGTACCATTTGCCAAATATATAAGAGATCGATGGTAAACTAATAATGCCTCTCTCTCAAATTTCGATCGTTGATGCTGTGTCAAATGAGGTGGGTGGACAATTGAATTTGAGCGCGCGAAATTCGAATTGACTTAGTTCACAAAATTTCATTAGCCCTGCGCACTATGGGCGAAATGGCCAAACGAGCTGTAATTAAGTCAAAACTCCAACTTTTGAATGTCGCCAAATGACTTTTAACTTCGATAGGGAGAACTTCAACAAGTTAATCGATACTAATTTTTCAGCGTTACGATACCAACGTTATCAGCTGTTGCCTGCCGTTTTGTTGGATGCGCTGATTTGCCAAGACAAAACTCAAAATCACTTTATTCAAAAAACCAATTGCGGTTTATTTTATTAAAACGTATTTTTTGTTCGAGAACAGGCAAAAGAAGTGGTTGGATGACCCAATAATATTACTGGAAAAGAAGAACTCTGTCGACCATTAAAGGACTTCTCCAGTTGCAACGACAAATGTCAAAAGCTATCAGCTGAAAACTTTTCATCGCAAAAATCTGTTTTCCTACCGATTCTTCCTTTGACAGCTATATGCTAGTCATAAATACATGAATAACCTAATGACGTTTCCGTTGAAAAAATGAAGTTTTCTTACGCAGACTATATTGCAGACTCATCTTTTCTATAGATGTCCGATTTTGACTCAACTTGGCGAAATCATGAAAAATCATCGAAAACTAATAAATACGAAGTTTGGATACCTTTCCAGTAAAATCCGAAAAGTTTTTCTCACCAAAACTAGTTTTTCGACCGATCGTTCCATTGGGAGTTATATGATATAGTCCGACTTTTATCTAAGTTGTATACAGGGTTGTCCATATTCGACGGACCCATCTGGCAACGCCATAACTTTTGACAGAGATGTCAGATCGCTTAATGACATACCGCGTTTGAAGCGTCAGTCCAAGCAGATTTTTACCATGGAACAATACACGCCACGCGAGCGCTCTGAAATAGTTGAAATTTACATTCAACAGAACAAGTCAATTGTGAAAACTCAACGTGCTTTTAAAAAATTAAAATTTCACATTGAATGGAACCGTAAATAAGCAAAATTGCCGTATTTACGCCACTGAAAATCCTCAGGAGATTCAAGAAGTGCCTCTTCATGACGAAAAAGTCACAGTTTGGTGCGGCGTTAGTGCGAAAACGGTCATTGGGCCGTTTTTCTTCCAAAAAGAAAATGGCCATGCTGTTACCATCAACCAGGAGCGTTATCGCGACATGATGACCAATTTTGTGATGCCAATTATTCGTCGAAAGCGTATGAGGCAGTTCTGGTTTCAACAAGACGGCGCATAACAATCGATTTTCTGAAGAAATTGTTTCCGGGCCGTTTGATGTCGAAAAGTGGTGATTTGGACTGGCCACCGCGTTCGCCCGATTTGACGCCGCCGACTTCTTCTTGTGGGGATATTTGAAGTCAAAGGTTTACGTTAACAAGCCAAGGACCGTAGAAGAGCTCAAGGACAACATTCGTGAAGAAATAGCCGCTATTCCGGCCGAAATGTTGGCGAAAACGATGGAAAATGCTGCAAAAAGGGCACAATACGCCATCAACGCCAGAGGCGGCCATTTGAGAGATATCATATTCAAAAATTGATGTAAACAAATCTACTTTGAATAAATTAAATGATTAAGATTGCCAACCGCCAAATTTTTATTTTTTTCTTTGATTTTTTTAAAAAAAAACATGGGTATGTCGAATATGGGCAACCCTGTATGTTGTGCAGTTACATTAGAAACTACTATGGAAAAAATTTCGTTAAAATAGCTTAAAATTTACGCTTCGCTAGCTACCGGTTGGCCATTTGGCCCATAGTGCGGCGGCCCAACGATCACTTCCTAGGCATTGCCGGGTGACCAAAAAGTTTGTTTGCTTGTTTTTAGAAAGTTTTTTCTTAAGCTTAGAAAGAACAACCCAACAACAACCGCAAATATACTTTTTTAGAATTTTTGTTGGGATTAGAGACCTGAAAAGTACTAGACTCAGAACCATTATAAGCTGATCTTTATAAAAAATTTCAGAGATTGTAGATAAGAAAGATTCTTGTTTTTACATAGTTTTTTCTTACACTTAGAAAGCAAAACTCTAAAATTAAATTTTTTCGAAAACAATTTCTTTTTCTTAAATTTAGAGTAACGTTTCTAGATGTTTTCATAAATAATTTGCCCTTGAATTATTAGAATTAGAATTAGAATTAGAATTAGAAAAAAAAAACATTTTATGGTGTCTTTAAATAGGGTGACTACCATTGAATTCAGTACACCGACCAGAGAACGGCTTCGGTTGATTGCAAATCGATCATAAATAATCAACACCCGACACATGTCTTTGCGTTCAATCGTTCATCTTTCTCACTCACACATATTCTCTATTCAGTTTTGTTCATTCAAAAACATCAACCCTAGTTGGCGCTCTGATTACAATCATGCTCATCTTCAATCTGCTCGAATCTGGGTGTTTGCTCGTTTGACTCAACAACGAATGTGCGTTCATTACCTAGTATGAGAGAGAGAGGGCGAGTTTGCTATGTCATTTTTAGCTGGGAATCCCAAATGGAGAGAAGAGAATATTCAATCAGCTCAAATTCACTCAACCGCACGAAGCTGTTGCCGAAATGATACGTATTTTGCTCAAAGCTGAGTTTTATTGTGTGAATAAATGAACACAATCATTGTCGACTCGTACGCTCTTACTCAACCGATTGAAGCGTTCATTGGTATGACAACGAGTTAACTCAACGGCATGCTTTGTTGATTGATTAATTGTGAGTGGAATTTTTAGTGTATGATGAAATCAAGAAAAAAGTGATTTTTGCAGTTCCCTGACACCGACCTAAATAATCCATTTAGAATTTCGACCAAAAATATTGAAAAATTTATGTTTAAATTCGGTCGCTTGTAATTCTCAAGTTCGAATTCCCTACGAAGTAGTCGAATGCGATAAGATATCTTTCGTGTTGAAGTTTCCCCGAGGCCCAGAGTTCAAATCCCAGACAAAGTAAAGTTAGTTAGTTAATTAAATAATGTTTACCAATTTTAATGTGATTTTCAAAAAGAAAGCTTTAGTGAACCAACAGAAAGAAAATATCTTATAAAACTAATATATATGGGGGGTTATACGCGTCTTACTGAACTCTTCCTTTTCAGTATAAGAAATAATTTTTGTTTAATATATGGTGAATCACCTTCGACTCCTTTTTGAAGACGAATTTCTAAATGTTAAGACGATTTAGGATTTATTATCTGATTTGGCCAACGTTTATGCATGGCTTTGGTCACTGTTTTGGTCACTTTTAGTCACTCTTCTGGCCACTTTTCATCACTCTTTTGGCCCTTGTTTCGGTCACTGATAGTCACTGTTCTGGTCCCTCTTTCTGTCGCTATTTTGGTCTCTGTTTCGGTCACTGTTTTAGTCACTGGTAGTTACTGATGTATCACTACTTTGGTCAATCTTTGTCATTGCTTTGGTCATTTTTTCGGTCACCGTTTTGTTCACAGTTTTGGCTACTTTTAGTCACTCTTCTGGCGACTGTTTTAGCCACTTTCGTCACTCTTTTGGCCCAAGGTTTGGTCACTGCTAGTTACTACCTTGGTCACTGTTTCGGTCACTGTATGGTCACCGTCTCCACCATCTATCCCACCTACCCAGACCCAACCCACCTACTGGCTTGGGAAACTGCAGCAGCGGCTGGCTTGCAAAGTAAAAACGTGGCGAAGCTTTTTTTACGCCAAAGGAAATTTTTCCGAAAATAGCTTCGCTCTAAAAACTTCGAATCTAGTTATCGTTTTCTTACTTTTCTTGCTCCCCATACATTGAGTATACCTGATTTGTCAGTCTTCAATACAACTCTAACAAATAAACACTACATTGAAACATCTACCTATACATTTACAAAACAACAACATGGACAACCTCAAGGTGCCACTAAAAGTAAATCGACACCTATTGAAGGCTTTACACTACCTCACTGAAACAGAACATGAAGCGCGAATGGAGGACATTAAGACTGAAGTTAAATACACGATGAGAAACCTAAATCCAGTAGAGAACTTGGAATTCTGCATTGAAGCCTCGTTGAACCATTTCATAAAGATGGGCGTACTCCAAGAGACCCGAGAGGGCAGAGCATACACCTTTCGCTGCGACCAGAGACAAGACATATCCGAGCAGAGCTTGCCGAAGAAGCGCAAACTAAGCGAGTTAACTGAGGGCACCAGATCCTTGCCCAATGGTACATTATTGCAATTGTTTGGCCGATACAAAACTGGTTCGGTTGTCAAGTACTGCCCTCCGGTGAGGCTTGATGCTCACTTGGACTATTTGCCAGCCAAGCGGTGTCGCATGTCGAGTGAGGTTGAGCTAGACTCATAAAAGGATGTGTAACTGTATATCTTTAAAATTTAGTTCCTGTTTTCAATATATTTTTTATTCCGGACTAATTAAGTGCACCCTCTGCCTTTTGCAAATCAAGAATGTTTCCTACGCAATTTTCTTTAAAAATTACATTTTATTTGGAGGATCATAATGGATAATGCTGAGAATGGAATCGAATGCTATATTTGCCAATTGGGATAGCTTAAGAAGTGAGAGGGTCGGTGTGAAACATCAGTTTGGAAGTACGGGATCCAACAGAATTTGAAGCGTGGTTGATGGATTTTTCACCAGTGTGTTTGAAAGATGGGGAACATCAGAAACTATTTTAACCAATAAATTGAGGCGATTCATAATGATTTGAATTTGAGCGCCTCTAATGGCCATCGGTGTATCGTTATCGATAACATTCCCCCTGTCCGGTAATACTGAAATAATGGGTTTTGGTATTTTTGTGCCGCTCAAAGTTTTATGGATTCGCGTCGCTTGGTCACACTGTTCATGTTCCACGTCAAACGCCGAAAAAAACACGACTTGCATTTATCTAAATTAATTGGCAAATAATTCAACAACTTCGCACTCAAAATGGTGAGCCTTCTGCAGGAGATCGATACCGAGCATGAGGACATGGTGCACCATGCCGCTCTGGACTTTTACGGCCTGCTGCTGGCAACCTGCTCGTCGGATGGCAGCGTCAGAATTTTTCATTCTCGCAAAAACAACAAGGCACTGGCTGAATTAAAAGGTCACCAGGGGCCAGTTTGGCAAGTGGCATGGGCTCATCCAAAGTTTGGCAACATTTTGGCCTCTTGTTCATATGACCGCAAAGTAATTGTATGGAAATCCACAACGCCCAGAGATTGGACCAAGCTGTAAGTACACACACACACTCACGCACTCACTCTGTCTTATCTTCTAATTGGGTTGTTGCCACATTTCAGCTACGAATACAGCAATCATGACTCCTCAGTGAACTCAGTGGATTTCGCTCCATCAGAGTACGGCCTGGTGCTGGCCTGTGCCAGTTCGGATGGTTCCATTTCGGTGCTCACCTGCAACACGGAGTATGGCGTCTGGGATGCCAAGAAAATACCCAATGCACATACCATCGGAGTCAATGCCATTTCCTGGTGCCCCGCTCAGGGACCCGACCCGGCGTTTGATCAGCGCGTCACTTCCCGCAACACTGCGGTCAAGCGCTTGGTCAGCGGTGGCTGCGACAATCTGGTCAAAATTTGGCGCGAAGATAACGATCGCTGGGTGGAGGAGCAGCGCTTGGAGGCTCATTCCGACTGGGTGCGTGATGTGGCGTGGGCTCCGTCCATTGGGTTGCCGCGCTCTCAAATCGCCACGGCCTCGCAGGATCGCCATGTGATCATTTGGAGCAGCAATGCTGATTTGTCACAATGGACACCAAGCGTGCTGCACAAATTTGATGACGCTGTCTGGAGTATTTCGTGGTCAACCACGGGCAACATATTGGCCGTTACTGGCGGTGACAACAATGTCACCTTGTGGAAGGAGAACACTGAGAATCAATGGATACGCATCAACTATGAGTCGGGCACGGCCATACAATCCAAACAGCAGTCCCATCATCTGCACCATCAGCCACAACAGCAGCAGCCGCAACAACAACAACAGCAGCCACATCCTCCTCAATCATCGGACTCTGAGCATAGCTCGAACCTATCCAATTCGAACTTGTCTAACTCTCAGCTGTCCAACTAGCGGGCAGTCTGCATTGATCCTAGTTAAAGTCTTGGTCAAAATTTTATCTTACATATACAAAATACACATTTAATATCTGATAAGAAACCAGGCTTTGGGCATTTCATGCCTTGAGTCGCCATTAGCTGGGGAATAATGAGTTTCGCTTTTGTAATTAATACAGCAAACGGAGCTCGATTGCATGGAATTAACCCCGTTCTATGGAACATTGACTTACCGTTGCGATAATTAGTCATAGATTAGGAAAGCCATAAATCCAAGTTGAACTGTTGGCCAAACGAATTTCGGGTGCGAAAATTGAAAATCCATGAAACCTCACCCCCTTTCGTGTTTTTGTTTTGTTTGTTTATACAATTGTAAGTAATTTTTCATTCATGGGAACGGAAGTTACTCGTTTCGTGTAAATTCGGGACACGTGCCGCGATAAAGAAATCGAAAGTGGGGGGAAAAGCATCATAGGAACTGGTGGGTTGAAGTTGAATTTGTTGACTTGGGGCGGTGCTTGTCTTATCTTGAACGCAACTGTTGAACAACTTGAAAAGTTTTGTTTTATAGTTTCTTGTTCTAAAGCCGTATCAATGTTTTAAGATTCGCATGTGAATAAATAAACGAACACTAAAACAGATACTCCCATACGGTTAGCGCTCTCAAACGTCAAGTACTACCGTTGGACATGAATTTCATAAAGATGCCTTTTGAAAGCCCTAGTGGCACTACCTGATCACTCAGCTGAGTTTTGGTCTGAGTTGCTGTCACCCCGTAAATACGGGCGTCAGAGCAGCCAAGCGATCTGAAGAAAAAAAACGATCATAAAGTTGCGATTTTGAAAGCTTGCTAGCGCTGCCACTTCCTGGCTTTTTATACAGTCGATATACCTTTGTTATCGACTTTAAACTATCGGTTTGCTGTTTTATGTATGTCAAATCTTTTTATACTCTATTCCGTAGCTACATAGAGTATTATTAGTTTGTGCAAAAGTATGTAACATCCAGAAGGAAGCATCTCCGACCCTATAAAGTATATATATTCTTGATCAGCATCAACAGCCGAGTCATGTCCGTCTGTCTGTCCGTATGAACGCACAGATCTCAGAGATGGTAAGAGATAGAGGTTTGACATGTATGGAACATATGCTTCTTATGTGTGCAGACAGATCAAGTTTACTTTCAATTTTGGCCACGCCCCCTCCCGCCCCCGCATTTTAGAAAAAACGTCATATATCCCACAGTATTGAAGATAGATGGCTTGTTCCTTCTGGACATATTTACTTATCAGGATAACATATCGATCCGCCTTGTCTTGTTTTTTTTTGTTTTTATGACATTCTTTTAACCGAAAACACCACAATTTCGACAAAAGCGACATAAATTCGACGAGAAAAAAAGACATAATTCGATTCCAGCGAAAAATTTTTGGATTCAAAATGTACTGGCCGTCAAAATCAAATGTATTGGCTGTCAAAATGACACCCCTAGCAGTGAGTGTGCAAAAATTTTACAAAATGCTTAGAAGAAAGCAACTCCGACCACATAAAATTTATTCTAGATCAGCATCACAAGCTGAGTTGATTTCACCACTTCCGTTTCCTCAGTAGGTTTTTAAGCTATTATTACCAAGCCCAGCACAAAGGATTGCAGTGCACATGACAATAGCACAGTTCGATAAAATAACATTGTTTGTAAAAACCCGATATAAGAGCCCTTCATCCTCGTATAAGGGACTTCTGTAAGCATCATCTAATACCCAGTTGTTCAAAACTACCCTCACTTAGCATTGATTGGGAACTTTGACACTAGCAAAACACAGCGATTAAAATGTTAACCAAATGATTCAAGATACAAATCTTTTAACACGGTCATTGGAAAGGCCGAATCAAATGGCTATGAAGCCATTTACTCATAAAGGTCAATGGTTCAAAAGCTTCGTTAGTGAAACTGAAAACGCAGCTCAGTCTATTTTTGGCCAGGGTCCGATTAAGTTTAAAGGCCAATTTCGACTGCATTGGACAACCCCAATCCTTGGTTTGGACGAGCAGGCGATCGATCAAGTTAAGCAATTCAGCTACCTGGGAAGCGTTGTTGCTGTGGACTTAGGGCCAGAGCTTGTCGCGGATTGACGAATTTGGGATGCTGTCAGCTATTTGGCAAGACTCTGAATTTTATCATTTTCTGTTTTTATGGGAGAGGGGTGTGGGGAAGCTGTCGAGCGGAGAGCCCGATTTTAGCGGTAATGTTGGTTTGGAATTCCCAACCAGTTATGGCATTGCTGGCATGGAGAGACGGCTGTTCGACCGACGGTTCGATTCTATTAAATAAATTTGAACAAAATAGAAAAAACAACTGATTTGAAATTGTTGTATGATTGGAATCTGTGAAGCTCATGATTTAAGAGTAAACGATCTTATTCTTGAATCTGATGTGCTCTCGATACTAGAATAAACATTCTCGGTTTTTGACAATGCTGTAAACTCTTGATTCAAGAATGAGCAAACTTGAAACTGAGAAAGTTTAGCACTTGGTTGAAGAACTATTTTGCTTGATTTGAGAATGATTCGTATTTGAATCAAGTATTTAAGCTCTTGGATCAAGAAAAACAGGATCAAAAATTCTACTTGGATCAAGAATTTCACTCTTCTCGAACTTCTGACATCGAACATTCTAGTTCCAAGTATGAAATTATCGATTTTTTTCTCGGAGTGTAGTTCCATTAATTCATCCTTTACTATAAATTTCCTCTTAGAATCTTTAGTAAATGCTTATACTACAATGATAAGTTAAAGAAATCAGTATCTACTGGTGAAAGATGGAAAGACCTTAAAGGACTTGGGATAGGGAAGCAAAAGACTTCACCTCGTGTCGAGGCTGATGTATGTCAGCTAAATGAACAATTTGTGCAATGCCAAGTACCTGAGACTTCATATAATACCTATAGTGACTGCGTACCTTATAACACCTGTGATAGTAGTTTTAGTTTTGCATGTGTGAGTCAATGAGATGTTCTCGAGTCTATTTTAAATGTGAAATCTAACGCAGTAGGTCTTGCTGATGTTAGTCCAAAATTTTTGAAAATAATTATACTTGGAATCCTACCTCAAATTACCCACATTATAAATTCTGCCTTCACTACGTCTGTTTTTCCAGATAGCTGGAAAGTAGCTAAAATATTGGCTATTTCTAAAAATAATGGAGACTTTCGGCCAATTTCAATTCTTCCATTTATGGCAAAGGTTTTCGAAAATTTAATGGCTATTCAAATACACGGATTTATACTTACCAACCGCCTCCTGAGCGAAAAACAATCGGGCTTTAGGAAAAATAGGAGTTGCACGTCAGCTATTCTAAATATAGTTGAGGACATAAGAAGAAACATGGATGATGGTAATGTGACGCTACTGACACTGCTTGATTATAGCAAAGCTTTTGATACCGTCAATCATGACATTTTATGTTCAAAAAAGAAAAATCTGTATACAGAAAAAAAAAAATCTGAAATCAATCCGAAATCTTATTGAAAACAGGGTAATCCCATAGCAGGCTTAAAATGATCCTATTTTATGGGATTAAAAAATAAATTGTGAGTGTAATCAATCTTTTTTGGGATCGTATCAAGACTATCAGGGATTACCCTGTTTTCAATCCCGTTTCGGATTGATTTTTTTTTTCAGTGTATTGCTTTTCGGGTACAGCACTAAAACTAATGCGCTCCTACCTAACCAACAGACGTCAAGCTGTTATAACATCGTCTGCCTCATCATCATTTCTGTTCCTTAAGCGTGGTGTCCCACAGGGCTCTGTTCTTGGCCCATTATTGTATTCTATATATGTAAATGATCTTCCAGATGCCCTGTCAGAGTGTGAAGTTCATATGTACGTACGCTGATGATGTTCAAATGTATGTTTGTCGTCCTTTGTCTAAAATTATTGAATGTGTTAATGTGTCCAACAGTGAGCTGACTAAAGTTAATGAGTGGTCAAATAAGAATGGTCTAGGATTAAATTCAGTTAAATCAAAATGCATTGTAATTTATAAGAAAGCATTTGACACAGTACATCTACCAAAATTAAAAATTGAAGATAAGACTATAGAGTATGCAGAAAGAGTATGCAATTTAGGAATCATAATAATAGAGTATGCAGAAAGAGAATGCAATTTAGGAATCATAATAAACCAAACTCTTTCCTGGAGCGATCATATACATAAGGCTGTATGCAAAACATATGGAATCCTCAGAAAACTGCATTTCACACAGCACTTTCTTCCTATGTGTATACGACTGTTAGTAGCCAAAGCCTATTTGACACCTGGCCTATTCTATGGCGTGGAAATCTTTGGCAACAGTGTTGCAGCAAGCATGCACAAACCAAATGTAGTCTACAACAATATTGCTAGATACGTTTTTGACATAATGCCATTTGACCACATTTCAGAATATTCTATCAAGCTTTTTGACCTTAATCTAGATAGTTGGATCCAATATATAGCATTGATATTTTTACACAAGCTAATTAGTACCAAAGAACCAAAGTACCTATATGAAAAACTTGAATTCAGTGCCTCTCGACGTACAAATAACATCGTCTGCCTAAGACATCGACTATCTTCATCGGAAAACATTTCTATATATTTGCTGTTCGCCTCTGGAACAATCTGCCGCACGACTTAAAGACAATTAGAAGCGCACCTCAATTTCGAGTTAATCTATTTGCACATTTTAAAAAGCATCTCTCCAGAAATTTAGAAATTAATGCTTTGATTAGAATAACTTATTTTATTTAAGTACTTTGTATCTCTCAATGCTTTTCATAATGTCTCTTCAATGTTAATGTTAATTTATTTAGATTTAAGAATTATTTTAAAAGTTTGTAACTATTTATTTTGGTGACTAGTGCCACAACCATTAGTTTTAAATAACTTGTAGCACTAGGAAGTAAGTGAGTAATAAATAATAAAAAAAAATCAATGGGTTCTTACGTGAGATGAAAGCTGAGGTCTTATATACTGATTTTACCGAGACCTTTAATTCTAACCTTCTTAGTGCCGATTCCACATTCTCTACACAGACCTATCTGTTACATAAACTTACCTAAATAAAAAAAATTCAATTTAGTAATTAATATTCTAAGTTACTTCTGGGGAACTCTGTTAAGAAAGACAGGAGGACTCTTGGGATTATTGAGCGGCGGTCGAAGGAATTAGGCGATCCCTACACTATCAAGAATCCTATCAAGATGGAATTACATCTGTACGAAAGCAATTCTAATTGTTTGCTCTTCGTGGTTTGAAGAGGAATCCTTTAGGACCTTTTAAGGTGTATCCTTGGTGTAATATTTATACATAGACTTATTAATGGAGAAATCAACTCATCTGAGTTGGCTCGTGTCGACTCTGAACAAACGTCTTCAAGCATTAGAAACCTAAGTTTTAACTTATTAAGACTGTAGTTAACATTATCTTATACTTTTCCTTTCAGTTTTCCTCTCGTTCGATTGTGCGGAAGGTGGGCTGCCGCATGGGCCACCTAAACACAGGAACAACGTCTAACGTTAATAAAAATCGAGAAAGCTAAGCTAACTTCGTCTGTGCCGAAGATTTTATACCCTTGCAAGTGCTCGCTTAAATATTTTCAAAAAATACTCTTTTTCCAATTTTTCGACCGATCGTTCGTATGGGAGCTATATGATATAGTCATCCGATTTGGACAAAAACGTGTAGAATTATGTAAAAGCAAGAGAAACAAACAAATTCAAAATTGCAGGATGCTACCATTAAAAACAAAAAAGTTTTTATACTCTGTACCGTAGGTACATAGAGTATTATAAGTTTGTGCAAAAGTATGTAACATCCAGAAGGAAGCATCTCCGACCCCATAAAGTATATATATTCTTGATCAGCATCAACAGCCGAGTCGATATAGCCATGTCCGTCTGTCCGTCTGTCCGTATGAACGCACAGATCTCAGAGATGGTAAGAGATAGAGGTTTGACATGTATGGGACATATGCTTCTTATGTCTGCAGGCAGATCAAGTTTATTTTCAATTTTGGCCACGCCCCCTCCCGCCCCCGCAAATCAGAAAAAACGTCATATCTCCCACAGTTTTGAAGATAGATGGCTTGTTCCTTCTGGACATATTTAGTTATTAGGATAACTTATCGATCCGCCAAAGGAATGAAGAAGATCGGTTGAACGGTTTTCGAGTTATGATCAAAAGACAAATTTTCTTGGTACAGAGTATGTTATAGTCGGGCTTGACCGACTTTCTTTCTTGTTCTAACTAAGACTGTTTTTCAGACCTATCTTTTGTATGGCAGCTATACCATATAGTGGTCCGATTTTAATAAAACTTGGTAGAACTATAAAAGAACATAGAAAACCCACGATTACAAGATTGGAAACGTATCCATTGAATAGAAAAAAGTTTTTCATACTAAAACTAGTTTTCCGACCGATTGTTCCTATGGGAGCTATAAGATATAGTCATCCGATCCGGTCGGTTCCGACATATTAGTAGTGTGCAGCAAAAAGAAGACTCTGTGCAAAATTCCAGCTCGATAGCTTTAAAACTGAGAGACTAGTTCGCGTAGAAACAGACAGACGGACAGACGGACGGACGGACAAAGCTCAATCGACTCAGCTCGTCACCCTGACCAAGAATATATATAGTTTATGGGGTCGGAAATGAATATTTCTATGCGTTGCAAACTTCTGGGCAAAATTAAAATACCCCTTGCAAGGGTATAAAAATTGCGTAAAGTTAAATTCAGCTTGGCCGAAGTTTGCATACCCTTGCAGCACGTTTTTTAACTAATTTGAAGGACATGTCCACTGACAACAAACAAGATTTTCCCAATAAGACTACTTTTCTGGCTCTACTTTTGTATGACAGCTATACCATACAGATTTCCGATTTCGACCAAATTTGGCAGAATTATGGAGAAGC
Source organism: Lordiphosa fenestrarum (assembly GCA_035044985.1). Lineage (NCBI taxonomy): Eukaryota > Metazoa > Arthropoda > Insecta > Diptera > Drosophilidae > Lordiphosa > Lordiphosa fenestrarum. Next base: position 433,896 of record JAWNNO010002952.1, read on the forward strand.
ATTAAAAACTAGTAAATACAGAGTTTGGAGACGTTTGCATTAAAAACAAAAAAGTATTTCTCACTAGAACTAGTTTTTCGACCGATCGTTCCTATGGCAGCTATATGTTATAGTCATCCGATCCGGCCGGTTCCGACAAATGTGCAGCGTATTTGGACCAGAAGACTTCGTGCAAAGTTTGGTGGCGAGAGCGCTAAAACTGACTGAGGAGATAGCATAGAAACAGACGGACAGACGGACATGGCAATATCGACTCAGCTCTTCATGCTGATGGAGAAAATATATACTTTATGTGGTCGGAAATGCTTCCTTCTATGCGTTACAAACATCTGGACAATTTCAATATACCGTCTGCAGGAGTATAAAAAGAACAAGTTCTTATTGAGTATTATTTTTCCTTTAGCTGAAGTTGGTATCGGGCCATGAAATCGGATTTTGTTAAGTCAATTCTCACTGCCAAAGGCTTGAACAACTGTGAGGTTTGCGATTCTTGTACTGTCCGAAAAAGGGGGGTGCCCACGGCCTATGCACGCAAAGCACTCAAGGTCTTTGATCAGTAAGTTTTTTATTATGCTAAAACACCTTCAGGATTCTTTTCCCAAAATTTTGAATATAGTTTCTAAAATTTCAAGTCACACAATGCCATTTACCCCCCAAGATGACTCATGCCAAAGCTTCACAGCCAGCAAAGGTCATGCAGTTTTCCATGTTTAATGACAAGCAATTGGAAATTGCATGTCGAACAGGACTCTTTGTGACCAACCAAAGAAAAATAATTGTATTTTAATAATACACAAGAAACATTGAGAGGAACGATTAAAAGCTGGCGGTTTCTAATTTAAACTGCAATTAAGAAATGCCACTCAACTATATGTCGTGGGCCACCACAAGTTCACTGCTCTTCAACGAACTTATTAGAATAATTTAACAATATGCTTTCGAATTCTTCAACTTGAATTCTAGCATTACCTTTTGTACGGCCGAGTTTGGGTGGACTACACTCCACCCCACCCCTCTGCTTCACACGTCACTCCGGTCTGGCCACTTAAAGTTCATTTCGGGTGTGGAGGAAATTTCGAAGCAAACAAATCAACCCGAACTTTGGCACCGGTGATGTCATGGATTGCGTGCAGAAGAGTTAGGGACCAACTTGAGCTTGCCATGTACTTGAGAAACATTCGTGAAGTTTTGCGCTTGGCAAGAAATTGGTCTACGAAACGGTCGTAACCCATAATCAGTGCGGTTTAATCGTGTTTTCTGGCCACCACCCGCAGTGACCACCACCTTTCGGTCTGCCTCTTTGGGATCTAGGCCCTTGCTGGCATATGTAGGGGAAAAATCAATGTTTCTCCACTTTTTCGGTTACTTCGTTTAGGTTTAATAGGCTACTCGAGAACTTTTACTTTTTGTTGTGCGTAAATTTGCATATTTGTCGGCATACAGGGTGCCTGCTATGTACAATGAAAGGTGAAAGACGCGCTCGGTGACGCACTCAACATAAAAATCGTCATTCCTTGGGCTACTTGAAGGGATTTTCCGGAAACAGTGTGCAATGCAGAGGTGGCCACACTTGATTAGTTTCTGGCTTAGACAGGTAGCTCATAGCATCGTAAAGCCGTTTTTATGGCTTCTTGGTCATAATGTGCTTATTAAGGCTGAGGTAGAGAATAGAGGCACCTAGACCTTGACAAAGCTTTCATCCTTCGATGAACATGAAAGGAAATTGGAAAAAAAGGTTTTAGTGTATTTTTCTTAAAGGCTTTTTGGCTACTGAACTGTTCTTTGAGATATTATAGCTGATTGTCCTTGAGTATCAGGATAAAGTCAAGTTTAAGTACCGATTCAAACATTTCGAATAGCTGTTTATTCACCCTTGGAAAGTTCTTCGAGAGATGTATTCTTCAAAGAGGTGAGCTCGATGTACGATCTGCCCGTAAAGAATTCCCGAATTCCAGTTCCCGACGTTTAAAGCGTTTAAAAGAGTTTGGCACAAAGGTAGCTTTTTCCCCCGCAGTTGTTCCTTCTAGTCAACAGCTTTATGACGAGCAGAACCGTTGAGATGACACAGTATTTGCCCGTCGCTATACTCTCCATACACGATATGCCCAAACCTAGCAGCATATCGCATAATCGCCACATTGGCCGACAACACGGCAACAATATACCCTGTTGCCCTCCAGGAATACCTGAAATGGTTCAAAAATTAGCTACACGCCACGTGTAGAAACGGTAATCCTAAACGAAACGTAGTTCACCCCGTAAAATTTGACACGAAAAATGTAGAAAACTGAAAACTAAACGCAGCATGTAAAGAAACTACATGCTAGGTGCAGAAATAAAAAAAGGCAACGAGGGCATGTTGAAAAGTTAAATGCTGAGTGTAGAAATGCAAAGGATGTGAGAAACTTGCATATTTCCAAACAGCTCCTACATTTTCCATACAGCAATCGGAATTCAACACGAAAATTGGGATTTTCTACATTAACGTTTAGATATTAAAAACCCGCACGAGCATGTGGAAATTCTAAACGAAAATTGTAGCTAAAATCGGAACAGAATAGCTATGTGTTTCATTCAGAAAGTTGTTATTCACATGCTACATGTAGGACTTCTAAATAAAGGTTTAGGATTTCAAATGCTGATTGCTACTTATAGATAATCTACAAGAAACTGGTTGTTAATCCATTAGCTCATCGTCGCTTGTCACTTTCCTTTATTACTATGATTTGCGGCAATGCAGCGCGAATGCTTGGTAGTCGTATGGTCTAACAAGCCGGCATCTATGTTTGAATTGCAGAGACAAGCTAAACGTGGCTTGTAGAAAAGCTACATAATCGTAGTGGGTGCAAAATCCCTGTTAAACGTGTAGAAAAACTACATTTTCGTGTAGTCTTTACAAATTTTGTGTTCTCTGCGTAGCAATCAAGACAGACAAGACAATCGCCCGCCCTGAAACCTGCCCTATGAAATTTTGATACATTTTTATACCCGTTACTCGTAGAGTAAAAAGGGTATACTAAAGACGTGCAAATGTATGTAACAGGCAGAAGGAAGCATCTCCGATATCATAAAGTATATATATTCTTCATCAGCATCAACTGCCGAGTCGATAAAGCCATGTCCGTCTGTCAGTCCGTCCGTTCGTCCGTCTGTATGGACACCTAGATCTCAGAGACTAGAAGAGCTAGAGCAACCAAATTTTAGATGTAAGCTAGTATTGTATGCAGGCAGATCAAGTTTGTTTCAAATTTTGGCTATGCCCCCTCCCGCCCCCGCAATAAAAAATGTTGAATATCTCCTGCAATTTGTAAGCTATCGAGCTCAGATTTTGCAGTATAGTGCATGTGGCCAATATGTACAAACTCACAAATTTTCATAAAGATCGGATAATAAATGGCAGAGTTAAAAAAACGTTGCATACTTATCCGAGCTGCATGACGTTATTAAACACTAATTGCCTTGAGTAACGGGTATTTCGAAGTCGGGCAGGTCCGACTTTAACTTACGCTCTCGTTCAAATTATATTTGTATTACAATTACAGAACATTCTGATTTGTTTCAGTTGAAGTCTCCGTTTTTATACCCTTGCAGAAGGTATATTAAAATTGTTCAGATGTTTGTAACGCATAGAATGAAGCATCTCCGACCACATAAAGCATATATTTATTCTTGATCAGCATGACGAGCTGATTCGATATAGCCATCTGTTTCTATGCGATTTCCTCTGTCAGTTTGACAGTTATAGTGCCGAAACTTTGCACGAAGTCTTGTGCTACAAATTCATCGGAGCCATAGGAATGATCGGTCGAAAAACTATTCCATCCAATGATTCCACTTAGTTTGTTCGAAATCAGACATTTATATTGGATAGCTGTCATATACTCAGGGAAAAAGGCTCTGATATTTTATTATATACACTTTATTTTACTATTTCCTCCATTGATTTAGCGTTAAATACGATGTCTGTATATCTATAGAGTGTGCACTTTAAATTTATTATTGGTAATAGTTAAATTTAATTTTGGAAATTCATAAAAACTTTTTTTTTTAAGCTAGGTACGGAGACGCTGAGAATTTTCTCGCTGCGAGAATTGTTTCATAATTCTCAGAGCGGCCTCTGAGACTGTAGGGTGACCAGAAATCAGCCAAATGTCACTGAATCTGAAACGGTCACCCTGTGCTGGTCAGCTGTTGTTAGTTTACAAAATGAAGCGCGCTTAAGAAAATTTAATCATTTTGTGAATTTGTAAACTGGTAGACTCTTTGATGAATGAAGACGCTCTGGGGAATGTCATGGTTGTTTTTATGGGGTCATTTTGGGTGGCGCTGAAGGAAGAGGAGCATTTATGGAGGGTGCAAATTGCATCGAAATGATTTTTGTTACTCAAATCCCATAAAATGATTTGCGATTTGACCGCTTCGATTGGCGCCACATGTTCGCCCTCCGTAGAGTTCTAATAATGCCTTTTGTGTTGATTTTATTTGTTTTTGTTGCTTCCATTTTTTTTCTCGTAGGTACCTCTGACAATTATCAAACATGTTTGATAATTTCTTTGACCCCCTGCGAGAATTTATCAGCTGTTTGGCTTTTTTCATGTTTGTGGGAACTTTTTAACACATTTGAATAGTAAAGTAGGTTCTCTCCATTTTGTTAGTAATTTCCCGTAGCGATTTGCTGATATTTTAGTTTGCTTTTCTTTTCAAAGGTGACTTGTTTCGCCCACCTTTGTATGGAGGTTTGATCTACAATTCTGTGGCATCGTGGCTAAGACTCATCAGAGCAATATTAAGCGAGTGAAATCGATGAGGACCTTGCTTTCCAGGCCGCCTACATGTCGGCCTATAGATAGACAAATGTCAAATCATATGTGGGGGATGACCAAGCCAAAGGCTAAAAGAACTAGCCTTTTTCCGGCAAAAGCTACATTTTCTATCGGATACAAAAAAGTCGCCACAAGGAACAACTGTTGGTCAGTAGGGTTGACATGGGTGAAGTTTGTTTTAGCAGCGTGGGACAAGAAAATGGTAAGTAAATAAGAGGTTCACAAAAGAATATATAGATTCCCGGGCTAAAATAGATTGGGGGTAGACCCCAAACGATTTCGGAAGTCTCAAAGTTCTCAAGTTTTTGTTCCGGATGGACAACATTTTGGTTCAAAATTTGAGAATTTGATCATCCAAATCGAAATTGCTTGCAAGACTTGATTGACAACTCGACCCATGTAGCACAGATCTCATTATTAAAATTTCAATGGAGGTTACGGGGCGTATGGGTTATTTTTAGAGCAAACTAGAGGCCCTCGAGATGGAATTAAACTCGGCTTTCGAACTGCATTCAATTCAAAAAGGATTGTTTCTTGAACTCTATATGAACGCTTTAGGTTTCCTCTAATAAAACTTTATGCATTAACACCATCTGTTTCACTCCTCGGTTCTTTCGTTGATTGACTTTGCTTATTGATTCAAACTAAGCAGCTTCCTCCTCGTGCCAGCATTGGTATGACCGTTCCGAAGCAGAACAAGTGTAAAATTCGAAACGCCGTTGCGTATGTTTGTTTACCCATTTAGCCTCACTGGGTTTCACTTTCACTAGGTTTCTTTCCGCTTTGGAATTCCGAGCTTACTTTAACCCCGAGTCAGGATCATTTGATTGGCAAGTACGTATCGAGCCTGGAATAAGGCTGTTCTGATTCCTGCAGGAAAGCTTGAAGCCTTTTAAGTATGACTCGCACTTGGAATCTCAATCATGAAACAAGTTGGTGTTTATCATTAAATGGTTAAATTAAGGTCATTAAGATACGATCCCAACAGAGTTTAACCACCCTTACCACTCCCCTCACTGCCAACAACTAATCCTACCTCCATTTCGAATGACGTCTTTACTTAACCACGCATGACTTATTAGAAGCAGTTTGTGAGCATTTAAATGTCGTGCTTTTAGTTTTCTTTTTCGTTGTTGTATATTTTTGGTCAACATGAAATGCAAATTAGTTGGCGCTGTCCTCGTGGCGTATACGTAATAAACAAATTGGAGAGCGAGAGGGAAAAGGCTTCTGTTGCTGAAGTATGTTGGGCAACATGTGACGCAGTTGAAATGTCCCTGCCCCGTCACATTAACAAATGAACTTGAAATAATCGCCGCAATGCAAATGCATTTTATTAACCGGCGCTGCTGCAAATGATAAATTAAGGGAAAGTCATGGAAAGGTTATGTGGTCAAGAGGCCAAGAGACAAGGCTACGGAACTTGTGACTTGCAACTATTGACGTTGGCCAACCCAACTTGGCATGCAACTTTCGGTGGCCAAACATCAACCCACAGCCAGCCCCTCCAACACTTGACTTGTGTGTTTGTGTGTATGCATGTCCAGGAACGCACGAGTACAAACTTGCATGCAAAACAACAAAAACACCGTGCTCAAGTCCAAGTCGCAATTAGACTTGGCCATAATATGAAATTAAATGACCTAATTCGGCATTTACTCCAGAGTTAATGTTGCCTGGGCTGGGTTCCGGTCTTACGCTGTAATAATATCTGAAACAAAATGATGACCTCTAAGCATGAGTGGCAGAGATTTCGTGAGAAAATTATATATAGCAGAGGAGGTCCAAGAAATGTTACAGTCGCTCCAATTAATCATCAGCTAAGAACAAAGAGAAATAGTTCTTTAATTACCAAAAGGGGCGTTACTCCGTGCGTTGCACCAGCGTGGCTGGTTCGTGATTTTTCCATATAATTTTCTAGGCAATTTTTGGGGCCAGAACATTTATCAATAATGTCAAGAAATAAATATAAATATATATATATATGAAATATGGTTTGCTGCATGAAGAATTCTTTGGCCCAAGAAGGTAATTAAGAATGGCATGCAAAAGTTTTAGTGCTGGACGGAGGGATTTGCGTAATTACTGCGTTGTTACAGTGGGGCAATAATTATTAATTTGCCTGAGTTCGTTTTAAGCCAGTTCGCACAAGTATGCACAATCGAATAGCAAGATCTTTCTAGAGAATACGTAGATCTTTTTTATCCTGAGTCTTTTTAGTCGGGTTTGACCGCCTTTTTTACCTAGTTCAGTAGAATAAAGCAAACGACGATGATTACGATGGACGATGGATGTGAGACTACCATACTCTTCACTTAAATCGAAATTACTACTCCGTAGTTGTGCTGGTGGCGGAAGTTAACGCAGGGATGCAAACCGGTTCTGAACCGAACCGAACCGATTATTCCTGCTGGTGAACCGAACCGCAAACCGAACCGGTTTCCCTTCAGAATTGCTGAACCGAACCGAAAACCACAAATAAAAACGGTTCGCTTCGGTTCAGCTCTCTGACGAGATTTAACTGGAATCGCTCTCCTTTAGCCCATGATTTTTGTTAATTTGTGAAATAGAATCGTTTCCCGAAAATAATTTTTATACATTTAGTTTGACCCTCCACATATTTATCGTTGCCGGATCGATATATCTTTTAACGATGACATGTAATCCTGTAAGAGTTCTGCAATTTCCCACCGATCTCGTCATTCTGCATTTATTCCTCTAGTAGGCAATATTTTCTATTTTCTGTAGTACTTCTTTACCTTAATTAAATCTTTGAAAGGAGAGACTTTCTCATATAATATTATAAATAGGTTAAGTAAGATGCATGGTTCTTTTCTACCCGACATTCTCTCTTTTCGAAAGGCATTCCTCTAGGAATTTACAGACGAATCCTAGAAATCCGACTTAAAAAACTTTGGACATTCTTCTATGGATTTTAAAGATATTCAAATGGACTACAGGAATTACTTTCATTATGTTTCTTTGTGAACCACTGAACCGAACCGAAACCGCGGTTCAGTTAGCTCCAAAAACCAAGTAGAGAACCGAACCGGCGGTTCAGAAACTGTGTGAACCACTGAACCGAACCAGTACTTTTTGTCGAGTGGTTTGCATCCCTGAGTTAACGTCTTGTCGTTTTTTATACCCTGTTCCCATTGAAAATGGGAAAAGGGGGATCATGAAGTTGTGCGAATGTATGTAACAGGGAGAAGGAAAATTTTCCGACCCCATAAAGTATATATATTCTTGATCAGCATGAACAGCCGAGTCGATATGGCCATGACCGTCTGTCCGTCCGTCCGTCCATCCGTCTGTCTGTATGAACGCGTTGATCTCAGAGACTATAAGAGATAGAGCCACGAAGGTAGATTTATGCTGTACGCAGATCAAGTTTGTTTCAGATTTGGAAAATTCACACCCGTCCCCCTTTTATCCACAAAAAACCAAGACCTCCTTTAGAAATCCTAGACCTAAACAACCGTCAGATCCACAATTTTCAAGTTAGAGCATCGTGGCTTAGTATGCATCAAGCTAGGCCCAATATCTATCTATTCTGAAAAGTACAATCAGATCGGACAAAAAACACCATAACACCATATAAGCAAAACAGTTGAGCTGATAGTGTGATAGTGAGCCAAAAGTGTTGCCTACATTTAGGATGACATTTTGTTACAAAGAAATAAATGAAAACAAATGAACAGGGTATTTTGTGGTCGGGAAACTCGACTGCAGCACCCTTACTTGTTTTTAAATAAAAATATTGATAATGACAACGTACGGAGAAGCCACAAATGGGCTCTGAGAATGTGCTTGGCCTGCCAACTCGTTTTTTGGCCAAACAGCTGATCGATTCTCGCAGGGGGTCAGGGAAATTATGGAACATGTTTGAAAGCATTTCGACGCAATTTGCACTCTCCATAAATGCTTCTCTTCCACAGCCATGCAAAATGTCCCTTTAAAAACAACCATGGCATTTCCCAAAGCCTCTGCCTGCATCATAGAGTCATCCATTTTATATTTTTACAAAAAGATTTACTTTTCTTAAGCCCGCTTTTTTTTGTAAACATACAACAGCTGACCAGTACATGGTGACCGTTTCAGATTTAGTGACATTTTCTTGTTTTCTGGTCACCCTACAGTCTCAGAGGCCACTCTGAAAATTATGAAACAGCTCTCGCTGCGAGAAGATTCTCAGCTTCTCCGTACCTAGCAAAACTAAAGTTGTATTTCGTAGTCTGCATTCGAAAAATGTTACCATAGTAATATTGAGCTCATATTTTGTGAATCATTCAATAAGCTTCGGAGTCGCGGATCTTAAAAAAGAGACGCCCATATGGGTGGTTGGGACTATAATGGTAATTCGGAACATTTTCATTAATCCTTCCTGCCGACTGTTAGATTCAGTTGAAAACAGGTCTAATTTTTTTATGTCTTTTATTTTTGTTGAAACGAAACGAAATTTTAGGTTCGGGACAGGTTCAGGTTCAGCTTTAACACCATAAGAGGTTCGGTTCACAGATCTCTGAAAGTTGAAATTCCCGGTTTGCAGTTAAGTTGATGTCAATATAGATGTCAGGTCTAAGGGGCTTCCAGGCTAACCGAAATTGCCTACTTTTGTCTCTTATTATGCCCAAAAAGCATTGCGCAATGCGAGGTTCGTATGTATTTACCACACAAAGTGTTACGGCGTGTAAAGTGCTGCCCATCACTGTTCCAACTGGTGCTGCCCAGCATAAATATTTGTTTTCCCTATAACTTGGCTTTCGTTCATCCAATCTTCAACCTTCCTTCAGCTGATCTATAAATAATACTGATTACTAAAAATGACCGTAACGTACGAGCCTTCAATATTAAAAATTGTGTTAAATATGACTTTTCAAATTGCGGGGGCGTGTATTTGTTCGTTTATGTGAAAGGTAGAGCCCTCTGTGGCGAAAAAATCGATGCCAGGATCCATCTGGCTTTTACATATTTTTGCACAAAACTTAGAGTATATTAAAAGCTACTGTAAAGACGATTTACCTGACCTGACTGGAAATAATTCTTTATGCCGTTTCCATATAGGAGTATTGTTCATATTAGAGTCAGAGCTGCAAACCGGTTTTGAACCGAACCGGTTCGAACCCGGAATTCCGACTTTCAGATTACTGTGAACCGAACCTTGAACCGAACCTCTTAAGGTATTAAAGCTGAACCTTAACCCATTCCGAACCCAAAATTTCGGTTCGGTTCAACAAAAAAGATAGATTTGAACCATTTCCCAGTGACTTCTTCTGTTATCCTGCTGGAATTATCCACATTACTGTGGAAACACTTTTCGTAAGTGGACTACGAAATTGCAGTTTACTTTAAGGGCTGTATCCAGAACTTCAAAGTTTTTATTTCGTCACAATACTTTATATAAGTAGAAGCACTTAGTCATTGCTTTGATGGTCATGAGCTGTGTGAAAGTGTTTCTATTTATATAAAGTATTGTGAAATCCCATTCCAACCCAAAATCGAGACAATTCCCTAACAGTTTATGTCGGTTTTAGGTCGCTTACTATATAAACGTTTATAAAACTTGGCTGAACCAAGGTTCAAACCAAAACCTTGGCCCAAAAACCTTGAACCTCCAAATTCTGAACCTGAACCATTGGTAAATTTTGGTTCGAACCCGCGAGCCGGAGATCCACGAAATTTTTTGGGCTTGCAGCCCTGATTAGAGTGTAATTTCTTTCCCAGCCAGAGACTTTAGATAGTCACGACAGAAATGTATCCCTGATTTCAATTATTGTCCAAATCCCAAGCCACAAACCCGGATATAGAATCGATTCTATTCGGTTCCTTAAGCAATGCAGCATTCATTGAATTTTGTAACAGCCTGACTTAACGTTGATTTTCATCAAATCCTAGTATTAAAACAACCATTACACAGTTCATTTCTTAGACAAAAACACAAATTTATTTAAATATCATACTTGTATGTTCTTATTATTAATTTAACCTAGCATAGCATTCATGGGAATTAATCACAGGCAGCTTTACAGTTTTCATTTCTTAACAGCAAAATTAGTCCCAATTCTGATAGTAAAACTTTTTCTCATATTGCTCGAATATACTTTTCGGCTCAGTAGGCTGTTGTATGGTACTACGTTTGAAAAGACAGTGGCGGAATCCTTTTTCTTTTGATAGTGCTGCTGGCGGAATGTGTTCAGCAGGCTCCACTGAACCATGACAGCATGCCGAACAATGATGATAGAATCGTTGATAATGCTGATCTGCACAATGATAATGGCGCCTGTGGCAACCATCGCTTGGCTCTTTATTACTCCACCAGAACATTTTCTTAATTGACTTTGCCAATTCAGAGGTAAAACTCGACTGTCGAACACATTATCAAATTGTTCTTTATATATTGTGCGAGTAGCCCCAAACAAGTTTTGTCTGATAAGCTTGCTTCGTTTCTGGTGTAATTTTCGTGATTGCGTTTGGGCTGTTTATCTCTCAGCGGTTTAACACACACAGCCTGGGTAGATTGTGAAATATAAATATCTATAAATACAATATGTGTCTGCTAATCTCTCACTGGAAATGTGTAATTCTGATTTCATTCATGACTGGTTTGTTTAGATCAGAACAGAAACAGTGGATTTGTATGCACTTGCGGAATATGTTTATTAATAATGAAAAGCATGAAAATATTTACGTTTGTACATATTATTAAGCATAACAAAGATTGAGTCGATTCTTTTGATGGTATGGGATCGGATAACTATGACTAAAAGCTGTCATAGAAATGATTGGTTTAAGAAAATAACTTTAAGACCTCTCAGATCAAATACAAATTATTTTTATCACTCTACTCCAGGAACAGAAACATGGTACGAAAATAAAAGAAATTATACAACTTTTTCCATAATTTGTAAAATTTTGAAAGGGGGAGATATCAGAATACAAATATTTGAGCCAGACACGTAAAATAAATTTAAAAACTAATTTTTTTTAAATTTTTATCGGAAAAATTACTTTTTGTTTATATTTATTTCTATTTTTAAAGAAGAAAAAAAATGATTTTAGGTTGTTTACGATATAAATTATCAAAAACTTTTTTTTTTTTTAAACTAAAATTAAAAATTTAACTCAAATAACTTTTAAACCAAAGGACCGATTGTCAATGTGTGCATAATATAATGACGAAAAAATGAACAAATAAATGAAAACAGTACTTCTAGCATGCTTCCTTGTCCAACTAGACGTGTGTTTACAAACATACAGGCCTGTAGATCACATTTTTGTAAAAATCAGGGATTTTATTTTTAATTTTTAAAGCAAAAAATTACATTCAATTTAGATTTCAAAAATTTGTATTTCAAAATTTTACTATAAAAACAAGAAAGAAAGTCGGTCAAGCTCGACTATAACATACTCTGTACCAACAAAATTATACACTCAGCATTAATTTTAATGCTGCAGTAGCAGCTGAAAGCAACGCTGCTATTGCGCTGCAGCAGCGAACAGTCTTTTGATCATAGCTCGACAACCGTTCATCCGAGGTTCACCATTCACCGGATCGATAAGTTATCCCGATTACCAAATATGTCCAGAAGGAACAAACGATCTATCTTTAAAACTGTGGGAGATATGACGTTTTTTCCATATAAAAAATGTTAAATAACTCTCACAATTTTTAAGATATCGAGCTCAGATTTTGCAGTGTAGTCTATGTGGCCAATATCTACAATCTCACAAATTTTCAAAAGGATCGGATAATAAAAGGCCGAGTTAAACAAATGTTGCATACTTATCCGAGCCGCATTAGGTTATTAAACACTAATTGAACTGAGTAACGGGTATTTCGAAGTCGTTCAGGGCCGACCTTAACTTACGCTCTCGTTTTCAATAAAATCGAGCTATAAGAAGTATTTTTACATATATGTGATCTATGGGTCTGTATGTATGCCCAGTCGGACTTTTCATCATGAAAAACGTACTTTCTCATGCTTACTTTTCACGTGATAAGGCATGCCAAAACCTGAGCCTTCCGCTTAGTTTTGCATCGAAAACGCCGATAAACTCAAGGGTTTCAACTGTTTCCGTTTAGGTGACGTCATCAGCCTTCGGGTTCTTTACGTTCTTAGTACTCCAGACGCACTTACTTTGTATATCGTAGGTGGGAAGACATGAGACGTTCGCTTACGAACCCCTGAGTTTTTCATGTTTCCGAATGAAATTTTAGACTTTAATCCTTACAAATACCTGAGAAAATAACGTGTTAGTTTGTCATGCTATATTAAGTACTAATTTCTTGCAAAAAATATCATGTGCTGACTATTTGAGTGAAATTTCATGCCAGTAGATGTACTGATTTTTCTCAACACATGATGCAAAGTTCGACAGGGTTATTTCACGATTTTTACTCACACATGAGCATGAGAAAGGCATGAGAATATCTGAAAGCCGAAAAGTTTGGGCTTCTGGTCGATGTCACTCGGCAGTCTTCGGATTTCAATCGAACTCAGTACCCCCCATATAACATAGATATTGGCTCAAAAAAATTCCGATTTCATGGCTTTACCACTTAAAGCACCAGCACATAAACACTTATTTGCCCGCATGCATACTTACATACGGACCCATTGATTATATGTATTTGGTGTTTTGGTCTAAAAGTTATTTGAGTTTAATTTTTATTTTTAAAAATTAAAATTTTTTATATTTATTTGCAATTTTTTCTTCAAAAACTAAACTTAAATTTTTATTGTATAATTTCTATTTAAAAGTTGAAAAATATAAATTAAATATAATTTTTTCGATAAACTTCCCGATTTTAAATGGCCGGCTGAAAAACTTTCATTCTTTCACTCCCCTTTTTTTCCATAACTTTTATTTTCGGTCTCTGGTAAAAATAATTAATATAGGGCGTTCAGTTTAAAAATATTTGAGTTTAATTTTTATTTATCATTAACAAAAAGTACAATTTTCATAACTTTTGTTACAAAGTATTACAATAAAATTACAAATAGTTGGTACGGTATAACTTTTAAATAAAAATGTTAAAATTATAAATTGAAAGTTATTATATGCTTTTAAAACTACAAATAATTTATTCTTTTTTTAACAGTTATGGTACCGGATTTAAACAGCATTTTGGTATTTCATATTAAATTGTTTCAAATGCCAACTTTTCCATAGCAAGATTACTTTCCGCCCTGCTCCCATTTATAATTTTGATACAGGCAGAAGGAAGCACTCACTTCCTTTTTAAAATGTAGAAAATATTTTTCCCAAAACTGAGAATTTTTGTCTTATAAATAGGTCTTATAAACAGAGGTCGAAAAAAACAGTTAACACTTATTTCCAATGTGTTTCTCACTGACGGAAACACAAAAATCATAAGCAATTACTGTTTCTCACAGTGCCTTATTTTTTTTAGAAATGTCTTTGTGTTTTCTGTTGACTGTTAAAGTGTAACAGAAAATCAAAAGTGGATGTCAATAAGTGGAATTATTCTATTAGTTATGATATGACCATGTACTTAGTGGATATGATTGGACAATGATTTATATAATTTTTTCATTTACAAGTTTTCACATATTCACTGTACCAAAGGCAAACCAAGTATATTAATCTTGTTCAAACGCATTTCCGACCCAATAAAGTACATAAGTTAAATGTAATCAAAATAAATAACTAATGTTGCATTGTAAATACGTATTTTTCATTGACCCCATAAAGTATATATATTCTTGATCAGCATCGACAGCCGAGTCGATATAGCCATGTCCTCGTGTCCGTCTGTCTGACTGTCGGTACGAACAATGAAATCTCTGAGGTAGAAAGAGCTAAAAGCAACCTCATATCTCCCACAGTTTTGCAGATAGATGGTTCGAACACTCTAGAGATATTTAGTAATCAGCATTATTTATTAATACGTCAAAGAGTTGGGGAAGATCGGATGAACGTTGGTCAAGCTATGAGGAAAAGACACTTTTTTTTTTTTGGAAAATAAGTGTCTTTGAAAAACAGAAACAAAAAATTATTAAAGTTACTTTATTATTAGTTCAGTTTTACAATTATTAAAGAATTTAAGTTTTCTGTACTTAATTTCTGGCGCTTATCGCTGTATAGGCAGAGTTAAAAAATAACTTGTTTTCTTCTTAATTTTACAGAGAATTTACATAGTATAAACCTAGTGTGGGTCTGACACTGAGATAAATGCAATCTTTTACAGAATCTTTTAAAGCTTAAAAACACAATCACCGTTTTCAGGACAATCTACGCAATTCAATCCCTTTCGAGATCAAATGTTCATAAGTTAGAAACGAAAGCGGAAAAGTAAAAATAGCGTATTATATGCTATGGTGCTGTGCGATGAGATGCCATTCGAATTAAATGGTACCCAATTTATTTGCTTTATTTGCCATGTTCCAATTCTCGCTTTCGCATTAGTTTGGCTTTGTTAAAATCTGTTGAAATCAATCCATAAATTAGCCACTTTTAAATTGCAACGGCATGTTTTGAACAAGACTGCTCGGAGTCCTTTTAAACTACTTAAAAGAAAATGTAATTTTTCTATTTACATACTGCTAAAGTTTGACCAATGTATGTACTTAAAAACGATTGCCTTATTACTTCCACTAGCCTCATGATGTTTTCTGCATATTTTAGTTTATATTCTTGCTTATGTTTATTGTGCGTGCCAAATGAATTTCTGTATCGACTGGTTTTGTACGAAATTTAAATAAATGCTCCACGTTTAGTTAAGGGCAAATTGCTTTGCTGTCGCTGCGATTAAAACGATCGTTTATAATAAGATTTAAGCTACAGATAAGAGCGGCTGTTTGACATTATCCACAACAATTCCTTAGCCGAAAATAGACGAAATTTTCATGTTTGGCAAATTGACCTCAAAGCATTTTGGGGTGTAAATTATTTGCGGGTGGCCCAAGCACTTGAACTCGTACTGCATTGGGATTGTGGGTGGACAACAGACGGAAGCTATCAGGCAACGGAATTTCAAACAGAAGACACAACAACAAAACCAAATAGCACGGTATAAAAACTCAATTTCAAAATACCATAAGCTGTTCGATATGCACAAATGGTGATTTGTTTAATTTTCATTCTCATGGCTGTGCGGGCGTGGCTTGAAACCTTTTTTTGGGTAGTTTGGAGTTTTTTGAGTGCTGCAAAGCAACAAGCGCCCGCTCAACTCAAATTTTAAGGGCGCGGTGGTGCAAGTAAAAGGTAATTAGGGGCATGCACCATCCTGAAACAAACGAAAACAAACCAAAAGAATAATGGGCCAAATAACTAAGTATTTGCCGCGACTTCCACTCAACTTGTTGTTGTGCGTGCTAATGTTATACTTTATGTGATGTTGTTGTGGTATGTAACTATGACTATGGGGCTAAGGGCCCCAAAATGTAGGCTATGCGATGGCTCTAATGCCTTCGTCATTATTATAATGCACACACACATACACACATAGGCCAAGACGAGGACGAGACGAGGTCGCACCCCTACCAAACCCAAAAACAGGCAACAACAGTAAAAATTTGCACGAAGGTAAAACTACTGAAAAAAATCCATCTTCGTTAACGAAACACACACGAACAATGAGCAACTTCCAAGTGCGTTGGATATACTCACAAAAACTCAAACCCAGTAGCATATACAAACAAATTACGAGCTCAGAGCCAAGTTCAAAATCTGCCTAGAGATTTTGCGCCGTCGTGCCTGCTCACATTAATTTGGAATACCCTTGCCGACGGCGGGGATATCTTAATAATGCATGCATGCAGGCGACATTGCCAGAGCACATTTATTTTCATGGTGAGCAGCTCAAAGCACGCTGTGTTTTGTGTATAAGAACTATAAATGAATTTTTGACATTAAATGAAATTGATAGAAAATGTGGGAATAAATTCTTATGGGCTTAAGATGATCTAAAAAAATCAATTTTGCGCAATTCAAAGATGAATACTTTGAGTTTCTGCTCGTGAACTTTTTTAACTTTACGTTAACCCACTTTGATTATAAAATGAATTAAGTTATTTGTATTTGTGTTCATTTTTAAATCTAGAATAGCCTTTTTATACTTAAAAGTTCAACTAAACAAGTCTGCAATTGTTGTCGCTTGAATTATACAGCTCATATATTCCATTCATATATTTCATTCCAAAAATTTAATTTCTAATATTTAGAAATTCGCCTTAGAATAATTTTCCTTTCTTGTTTTTAGCTAGTTTTTTCTTAAACTTAGAAAAAAAACACCCTAAAAAAGATTGTTTAGTAAATAATTCCTAAAATAAAGAAATTCGATTTAATTTTCTTAAAAGGGTAATTTTTCTAGATTTTTTCCTAAATACTTTCTTAAATTAAGGGCGAATTCGCCCTTGAATTAAAAAAAAAGTACATTTCACGGTGTCTTAAGATAGGGCGAATTTAGTAAAACGGCCTAAAATTAAGAATTCACATTTCTTAAATTTAGACAAGCCATTTAGAAATTCGCCCTAAAATATAAAAAAAAAGTCTAGAAAATCGCTCTAAAAAATATAAAAATTTTAAAAAGACACCAATTGTGATTCTCAAGTACGAATTCCGTGGATTCGAAATTTAAAAGGGGCAACTAATATTCGGCATGCTGAGAAAATCGCCCTAAAATATAGAAAAATGATTTAGAAAACCGCCCTAAAGTTTTGAAAAATAGAAAAAGACACCGCATGTAACTCTCAAGTTCGAATTCCCTTCTTTCGGAATATAAAAGAGGCAGCTGAGTGCTTAGCATTTGACTGCGTTCTGTACTGTGACTCAAGCGAGTGCTTGGTAGTCGAGTGCGATAAGATGCCTTTCGTTTTGAAGTTTCCCCGAGGTCCCGAGTTCAAGTCCCAGGCAAGGTAAAGTAGAAACTTTAGTGAACCAACATAAAGAAAATATCCTATAAAAATAATATATAAGGGGGTGTTATACGCTTCTTAGTGTTTAGTACTCTTCTTCCTCTTCTGCCCCCCCCCCTCTCTCCCATTCCTGTCTATAAAAGTTGAAAATTTTCTTTTTTCTAAAATCTAGAAAGGTTTTTCTAAAATCTAGAAAACGCTTTTCTACCATTTAGAAAATATTATCTAGCTTAGGTAAATATTTTCTTAATTTCAGAAAGTCTTAGTCTTATTTTTAGAAATAATTTTTCTAAAATATATGGCGAATCGCCTTTGACCCCTTTTTGAAGGCAAATTTCTAAATTTTAGGGCAATTTTGGCTGTTTTTTTTTTTGAGATTACCTTACGACCCTGAAGAGATTAGGATCTTAACAGATCAAGCTATTGAACTCCAAAGCACCCGATGCAGGTACTTGGTGACAAATGCCCTTGTTAAATACCTTGGAACATCCTACATATATCGACTCAAAATCTCCAAGAAGACATGATTACACTGCTCGACAGCATTTTTCCCCAATTCACCAAACCAACTTTTTCTAAAGTAAATCAACATGAAAAAAAATCTGTCGAATCGTTATCGATAAACTGTTTTTTCGATTTTTTCAAAAGTTGCCTCCACTTAAACTCTCATAACTTTTTAGTTTCTACACCTATTGAAAAGTTTTAAGGCAATTAAGAAAGAAGAAACCTGACGGTTGTGTATGAAGGCTTTTCTTAAAGTTAATAAAATACTTTATTTTCGATTTTAAAAAAAAACATTAATTTTGTTTATCAGTTTGCATTTTTAAACACTTAAACTTCGATTATTATAAAGCCGTCATCCTATCACATTTTTGTCTGAAAACGAAACTTTCCGTCAGGTTTCTTCTTTCTTAATTGCCTTAAAACTTTTTTTTGTGGTCTTTACTTGAGAACCTTTATTGCGATTGAGTAATGGCCCAAAATAGAGATAAAAAAACAGGTCTCAGAGATGGTAAGAGATAGAAGCTTCTTATATTTGCAAGCATATTAAGTTTATTTAAATTTTTTCAACGCCCTCTCCAGCTCTCGCAAGTCGTTCGTTGGTTAAAACTAGTCAAAGTATGCTTTAATAAGCTGCACAATGTTTTAAAAGAGGCTCAGATGATCCATTATTTGAAAAATTGTGACTATAATTGTTCTTAAGAATTTTAATTGTAGTTCCATTCTAAAACTACACACTTGTCATATATTATAAGACACATATATGTCACAATCTCTATAATGCATATATTTTCAAGAGACACATCTCAGAATGGAGTAATTTTCAATCTTCATCCAATTTTTTCTCTTTATGACATTATAGCCTAGTTGAAATGACATGATGCAGAGAGATATAACTGATATTTGACAGCAACGTATGGTAAACATAAGACAATATCTTTTGTGCTGGTAGATAGATAAATGATCAACGGCATTCCCTTCAATATCTCTAAGCATTTGAAAAATGTAGCTTTTTTTCATCAACCAGAACAGGTTCTATTTGATGAGAGTTACCTTTCAGAAATTTTGACTACCAATAGTTGTAGGAAATAATATCGAAACATCGATTGTTTTGCCCAAAAAGAAAATAAAATAAAGAAATATCGATTGTTTTGCCCAAAAAGATGATGTAGCGTTATCGAATATTTTCCGATGAGACATATCGCGTAACGAATATTTCTGGGAGATATTCTTCGTTGATATTTAATTTAATTTAATTTTTAATTGAACACCTCATTATGTTTAAATAATGGAGCTATTATTAATGATATTATGATGTTGTGTGCCTTATCTAAATATAACAACTGTTGGGGTACTTCAAATCATAAATATTTAAAAAAAAAATCTTTTTAATAACTTTAACTCAACGAAGTTTTTGTTCATGAAGAAGATTGCACTTCTTTTATTCTTTTAAACTATATTTTGCACGGGATTTTTGGGTCCATTCAGATCACAATTTATTGACCGGACAAAAAATGGTTTAGTAGTGCTGAATCGAAGCATTATAATTTCAAAGCCATATCCAAACCCGACATTTTACAATTTTCGAAAGAATAAAAACAAAAGACAAGTTGTGGCAAAACATATTTACATTAGTGCTTTCCAAAAAAAATTGTCTTTAAGATCTAATATTCTGTGAAAAAGCCCAAGTTCCAACCTCGGAACCGAACCTCTCCAGAATTTTAGAGGCTTGCCTGCTTGATACCTTGCAGTGTCTTTAGATTTTGAACTTAGAACCTAGATCTTAGAAATGTCAAATGACATCTAAATTACCGTAATGACCCATAACCCATAACTATATAATAGATATTCTTACCACCCTTAAATATTCATATCAAAATGATCCTTTTTCAATATCGTCAAAAATATCCGATCATTATATATTTCAAATTATCGGCAACCCTAGAAAGCTTAATTTAGAAAACCCTAAAAATAAAAAATAAAAGCAAATTATTGTTATTTGACTGCTAGAGTTTATAAATAAATGTGTGGTGTCAATATTCTTATGACCCAGAACTTAATTTTTATCTTCATGAAAAAACAATTTCGTATCTGTCTGCTGTCTCAGAGATTTAGATTGTTTCAGATTTCTTCCCATGGTAGAAGAGAATGTGACATTGCTGACTAAAAGGGATTCATACATGAAGAATCGCAGTCCTAAATTCCGTGATAAAAAATGTTAGCTGGGCTTTTGGATATATTTACATTCAACCAGCAACAATCACTTGTGTTATCCATGTGTCAAATTCCAATTAAATTGCATCAGCCATTCTTGATCTCTCTTTTATGCACAGCTGAGAGAGATGTTATACAATAGATTCACAGTAACCCCTGTACATATACATATATGTATATACATGAGCACTACAGATATCGCTTGTCGTATACTGAAATGAATTCAGTCATTCCTAAGCTCTTAAAGAGATCGATTCTTGCGTGTGATCGGAACATATCTTTTTTTGCAGACTTCGCATACATTTTTGGTGCTTAAAGTATATTGTTTTGGACTTTCTTATCATAAAACTTGAACTTGCTTTCAAAAAATGTAATTTTGATTTACTTTTTTCAACGTTTTGACATTCAAATTTTTAATTAAAAAAAGTTTTTAGTTTTGTTCTCCGATGGTTAAAATTCATTTGCTAGCTATCTAACGAAATGATGATAACTTAAATCTAGTGTTAAACCAAAATCGAAGATCCACATGGCAAATTTCTTCGAAATTCACCTAAATGATAGTTACGCATCTTGTTGTTCCATGTCTTTGGTTAAAAGATCAAGCTTCACCTCGAAATGTACGACTCTTTCCGTCTGCCGTTGCATATTAATTTCCAAAAGGTTTTATCTAAATTAATGTATTTTATGTATTGTTTTAGGGAGTGTATTGAATGGAAAGTCTTCTTAAAAAGCTTAAATATCACTCTATACATGTTCACTGAGGAAAAAAAACCAACTTTCCTAGGTTGCTAGTCTCTTTTTCGAGAAGATTGCAATCTTATAACAAAAAGGTTTAAAAATCGTGCAATTAAATAGAAAATCTCAAAATCATTATTTATCAAATATCAACTTACGTATTAACCCTCCTAACATTTCTTTGGTACGTGGACTCCAGAAATATTAAACAACAAAAATGAAACTTGAGACCACTGAAAAAAAAAATCCAGTGGGGTTTGTGCCTTCGACCTAACCGTTCTAAGCCCAGCAGCGCAGAGCTGAATATGGTTGGTCCATAACATGCATTACAGTAGGCGCCCACGTAATGGGAAATTCCCGCTACGTTCCGAATACACAGTTGTGTGTAGAGATTCACAATCCAATACACCTAGCACTTAACAGTATCCCAGGTTGTAAAGCATTTGTTATACAACTTCAAACTTCATGTTTGTGAATGCGTGCACAACTAGTCCACAATTCCACAGTCAAATTTCCAAACGGTATAGGTCTTTTGAACGGAATGCATACTTCGTCGACAACAGTTTAAGTTTGTGCAAAAGTATGCAATTTCAAATGATATACTGAACTATAATCTGAGGTCAAAGGGGTTTCTGTTATACGCCAATTTTTCCGATTAAATAGTCCCCCGAGGTACCGAGCTATATAAAACTAATATAATAAAACAATAATAAAAATTAATATTATCTCTTTTGCTTTGCCGTTTCGTTTTCATTATAAAAATGAGATTGTTTCATCTTTATCCAAGATTGTGGAATTAGGATTTATGTTGAGATTAAAATCTTGGGTTGAGATTTTCCCGTTTCGTCTCGGCTTCGAGACTATTATCTAGATTTTAGATTGATTTTTTTGTTTTAATTATTGTGTTAAGAGAATATAAATATTTGATAGAAATGCAGTCCTCAGGCTTGGAATTATGTATATCAGTAAAAAAAAATATCTAGACTTTTATATTTGGATTCTGAAAGTAGTTAAAGAGTATACAAACAGCGGTGTTCTTCTCCCCTTCTTTTTCATGCTGTTAATGTCGTTTGCTGTTGCTTTTGTACTTGAGTAGGGTGGGACATGGCAGCGGTGGGCATGAAGCGTGCGCGAGCGCTAAGTAGCCAAGCGAAACTTAAGCTCCGTGTGCGCCACAAATTCTTCACTTGCATTTCGAACGCGCAGGCGACTGGTTCGTTGGGCTGTCCCCAAAGAGAATTCAAAGACATGAAAGTGTAAAGTACCTTACAAAATATACAAATAATTAATTGCTCAGTTGCTAGCATCAGCACAACTACACAACAACAATCAAGAACAATCCATACCAAGTGACTTTAACTACGGCAGCGGCTTTCGTGCAGTTTAGTTTGTTTTGGACTTTTGTGGAACGCCAAGGAATTGAATTGTGAACATTTGCATAATATTGCCTCAAAAACCTCACGTACGTCCAGTTGGGCAGTTGGGAACGTCATAGTGCGTGAGAGTTCGCTTGACCCCTCTGGGAGTGGTTTATATAACACTTGCTACTGAATTTCGACAGTCACTAAAATGCAGCCCTTGAAGCGCTTCACACAATGCGGCAGCCTAACCATGCTCTTTGGCGTCTTCATCATACTGTTTGGCGTGAGCTCCACGGCATTGACCACATTCGGCAAGACCAATAATCAGCCGCCGCCAACGCATGTTCCCATTGGTAAGCAAATGGGTGGGAGCTAATAAACTCGCTTATAATACAAATTAATTGGTATACTAAGTTTAGGATAAAAACTATTAAGCCGTAGGTTGTTGCAGGGTAAATGTAAATATAACTTTAGCAAATCATAAGTCATACCTGAAGTATATTAATCAGCTAAGGTTTTTATTTGGATTCATCAAGTTTAGTTGTGTCTATATATAATTTAAGACGTAGCCTAATTAAATAGAAAATTTTAACAAACTTACCAACCCACTGAGGGATAGTCATGCCAGTCTGTCTGTACGTCCATATGAACAAAGAGATTTCAGATATGGTAAGAGATTGGAAAAACCGTCCTTTCTCCTTACAGCTTTATAGATAAAAGGTTCTAACGTATTCAGTATGCAGGATTCTTAATCAATGTGCCCAAGGATTGTCAAAAATCGCATGAGCGGGTGTTAAGTTATGAGCAAAAGAATGTTCGCTGCAGCAGAGCAGAAGTAAAAATGTATTTCTCTAGACTCGGTGGACATTTAGGTGAAAATTACCACCGATCGTACTAAAAAATAATTGTCATACATATATTTGGAGGTTTTAGCAGTAAAAAATAGATTTGAGACTATTGTGCAAAGATTCAAAATTAACGGCTGCCGGTTTTGTAGACCAAACGGGATAGAATTTAAGTCGTTATGCACTTAATATTTTAAGTACCTATATGATTTGTTCTTGGATGTACTTAAATTGAGTATGAAACAATTTAAAACCGAACAATGACAATTAATATTATTGAAATAAAAGCGATCGTTCTTAAATCAAGAATATTTTCTACCTACAGTAAGATGAAAACTTAAAAAAAAACGTTCAAGTACAAAATATGTCAGATTGAAATGCAAGCTCCCAAAAGTGCGCAACGCAAAATGCAATTCATTTTTGAGCGAGTCTGCTCTTAAAATTCCCAACTGGTTATAAAAGTTTTGTTTAAGGAGTGTAGAGAAAACTCTATAGTAATATAAACATGTTCTTTGGTTAATTCATGGCCCTTGGATATTGCCAGCATCGTTTGGTTTAATACAGAGGCCTCGTTCTTAACAAATTGGGAATAGCTTTAGAATTTGATGGGCTCAAACTAAGGAAACTTAATACTTGTTTAAATTACTCTCATTTTCTTTCTAGAAATTTTTTTGGGTTGAGATTAGAAATTACTCGACTTTGAGAGTTTATCCGGCTTGACTTATGACCATTTCAACCTGAAAGCATTATCAAAACGATATTAGAATAATTCAAACAGTATCAAGTATTTCGGGATTGAAAAATTTACTTTGTAAGTGAATTTAATTTTTTTACTTACCGTACTATTGAAACCGTTTGTACTTAATTAAAAGACAAAGTTTTTTCTTTTTTTGTGAGTGTAGTTTCAAGCAAAACAAACAAAAACACATAGAATTTGTTTAGATTGTTTAAAAATCATTGCTCGAAAGTGATATCTTATGGCGTTTCCATCTGCACTACCGTTCTTTTGCTTTTCTTTTTAGCTCGAGGTCCTGAGCTTGATTCCCAAACAAGAAAAATTTAATATCAAAATAATAAATATTTTATAAGCTTTTATTTTTTGAAATGAAGACAAAAAAAAATGTTATTTAAAACGACACATTTTCCAAACGAAAATTGAAAGTTGTTTATACACACCAAATTATTTGTTTGTGTGATTAATGCCCTTCTAATTATGCAAACTTTATTTTCTTAAGTAATTATCTATTAAAGCAAAGCCATTGCTAGTTAATTATGGCCGCATCATAGATAATCAACTCTGTATATTCGTGCAGATTGTTGGAAAAGAATGGGTATATAAGAAAATGTGGTGTTAAAACAAATATAAAATAAATACTTCACTAATACTTTTATTTTTGTATAACGTAGCAACTTCAAAGGGCACTAATCATGATATATTTTGTATGTATAAACGTAATAAATGAGATCGCATTCATTATACTCTGTACCGTAGGTACACAGAGTATTATAAGTTTGTGCAAAAGTATGTAACAGGCAGAAGGAAGCATCTCCGACCCCATAAAGTATATATATTCTTGATCAGCATCAACAGCCGAGTCGATATAGCCATGTCCGTCTGTCCGTCCGTCTGTCTGTCCGTATGAACGCACAGATCTCAGAGATGGTAAGAGATAGAGGTTTGACATGTATGGGACATATGCTTCTTATGTCTGCAGGCAGATCAAGTTTATTTTCAATTTTGGCCACGCCCCCTCCCGCCCCCGCAATTTAGAAAAAACGCCATATCTCCCACAGTTTTGAAGATAAATGGCTTGTTCTTTCTGGACATATTTAGTTATTAAGATAACTTGTCGATCCGCCAAAGGAATGAAGAAGATCGGATGAACGGTTTTCGATTTATGATCAAAAGACAACATTTCTTGGTACAGACTATGTTATAGTCGGGCTTGACCGACTTTCTTTCTTGTTAAACAGGAATAAGTTTGATATCGCAATTTAAAGAAATCACGAATTTTATTGCATAAGCATTACAAATGCTAGATTAGAAGTCGCAAGTTAAGCGATTTGAAACCGACTGTAGATTTTGTTAGTACGCTTTCCATCCCAAAGGATTTAGTAGCCGAACCTTTTCCTGCCAATAAACAAATATATTTATTTCAGTTAAGTTCATAAAAAAAATAAATAGAGATTTCCAGGGCACACTGGAAAGTACCTAATTTAGATATGAATTATATGCATTTAAGTTCGCAACTTGACTAAACAAAGATCAGTAAATTGGATTCCTGTAGACTTAGTTTTGCCCCCTTTTTCAAACAGATAAGCTCCGGTTCGGGTTCAGGATTGGAAAGTCATAAGATGAAGAGCTTTGGTTGTTGGTCCATTACTTGGTGTCAGGTACTACTGCAGCAGCAAAATTCATACTGACCATACACTGACCGAATTTCTAACTTGTTTTCTCTGTTAACAGTAGACTTTTCCAGTATATTGAAAGGATGGTGGTGACTCTAGTCAAATTATCGAGAGTTAAACACGAATATAATTTCAGAAATGGTCCATCACGTCTAGATTTATGGTAATTTGAGCTTACAGTTGCTTGAAATGCCTCTTTAAACCCTTTTTATACACGTTTATTGTTTTAACTCTCATTGATATAATCGCAAACTATTACTTCTTAGCTTTAAAACAAACTTTTTAAGCCGAGATATACCATTTTGAATTGATGGGCTTAAGACTTTTCATATTATCTTCTACCCAAAAGTATGCTGTGTAGAATCACTATTGATTTGTATTGAATCCACCACATTCAACTTCCATTGCATAACTTTTGGCGGTAAGTAATATGGTGATGTTGTACCCATGTGGCCAAAATAATGTATCTTCGCTTAAAAAAGTTGCACAAGTATTTGGAATCATTAATATTAAAGCTAAGAAATAGTTCTTTAAACGATCCTATATACTATAAGGTTCAACTTTTAAGCAGCCTTAAGCTCAAATTACCGAGAATCATGACGTGATGGACCATTTCCGAAAACAGATCGTGTTCTGTTCACTAAAACCAACTTCAATAAACTGAAAATTGTTGCCTAGTGCAATTAATCTAGTGATAGATCAACTCGAAACCAATAGATTTCTTGCAATCTTCAAGTGTGAATTTCGAAAAATATGTATTTGTTTTGAGTTCAGAACAGTCTTAAAGTAAGTGAAAAATATGTATTATTGATCAGCGTTTCGAGCTGAAGTTGACATAGCATATCCGTCTGTATGTTTTTACTCAGTAATCAAGCTTGAACAAGATCGGAAGATTGTAACCAGGGCTGCAAACCCAAAAAATTTCGTGGATCTCCGCCTCGCGGGTTCGAACCAAAATTTACCAATGGTTCAGGTTCAGAATTTTGAGGTTCAAGGTTTTTGGGCCAAGTTATTGGTTCGAACCTTGGTTCAGCCAAGCTTTATACATGTTTATATAGTAATCGACCTAAAACCGAAATAAACTGTTGGGGAATTGTCTCAATTTTGGGTTGGGATGGGATTTCACAATAGCTTATATAAATAGAAACACTTTCATACAGCTCATGACCATCAAAGCAATGACAATGTGTTTCTACTTATATAAAGTATTGTGACGAAATAAAAGTGTTTCCACAGTAATGTGGATAATTCTATCAGGATAATAGATACTAGTCACTGCGAAATAGTTCAAATCTATAATTGTTGTTAAACCGAACCGAAATTTGGGTTCGGAACGGTTTCAGGTTCAGCTTTAATACCTTAAGAGGTTCGGTTCACAGTAATCTGAAAGTCGAAATTCCGGGTTCGAACCGGTTCGGTTCAAAACCGGCTTGCAGCTCTGATTGTAACAATAACTATAAGATAGCGTCACTGCCCAGCTTCGATATTCTCAGTCGACCCTACTTAGATGATTTAAAGGTGTATTTCAGTATATCGAATTAACATGGTCGCAATCGAAATCCGGTTGTAGTGAGAAAGTTCTATCAGTTTCTTGGGTGTTTCAGCCGTTCGGTTCGATCAATTTTGGCAGATGCGAAAATGCACTACCGGTTGTGCCATCTTGTATTTAGTTATTGTATGATGAAACTATGAGTTAATTTGCTGCTATGATCATTCCTCAGTAATTCATAAAAATTTTCTTTATACAAACTTGTATACGAAACTATTACGAAAACCCTTTAACTACTTGATGAAAGCGTGCATTAAGAAAGGAATAAAAAATTGTATTGCTCATCTGATTAAGGCCCTTTAGCCATTTATTAACTTCATGAAATGCCCAGCCGTTGATTGTATGGGTCTGTAATTGTGGCACAGAGCCAACTATATAATGACATGCCACCAACTAGATATTCCAATAGACTTGAACATAAATCAAAAATTGATCAAACAAGTCAGTCAAATGCAATGACAACAACGCTAATAACAAAGCGGTAAACGACGTCAAGCGATAAACTACAATAATCGAGGAATCACGCGCAGGAGTGGAAGTGTGGGTGGTATAGCAATGTGGTTGGCACACAAGATGAAGCCAGAGATAGGCCAAATAAGCGTTCATTTGTGGGGCAGACTTGATTAGTAGCCAATTAATTGGCTAAACAAAATTCTCACAAATTACGCGAGTAATCAAACTAATCTTTATTTGATTTGCAGTTAAAGGACGGGACTGCACCACCCACGATGAGTGCACGGCGATAGATAGAACCAGCTGCGTCAAGGACCCCAATGATTACAAGATGCGCTGCCTGTGCGGAGACGATTCCCCACCCTCTGCCGGACTCTGTCCAGATGTGCTCAAAGGTAATTCTTGCTGCCAGAAATAGCAGCTAATTGCTAGACATTCGTGTTACATTTATTATTGAAGAGCCTGCCTGTTTTTTTTTCCTTGAAACCTTCTTCAGAATCTCTGTGTGCCTGTCCAGGGGCTCAAGTGTCAGGCGCCACCTAAATGAAAATTAAACAAAGCATCATTGCCGTCATCGCCATCCTCCATTTGCTCACCTTGCCTTCTGCTGGCTGGTGCACGTTTTTATTTATTTAGTTTTCGTGCGCAATTCACACTTGTGCTTCCTTCTGTGCAGCACCAGCCGACCATTGTTCTGCCCACTTTGTCCTGGCACCAGAATTACTTGCTGCATACAAGATTTGGATTTGCTGCTGAAGGTTTTATTCTTTATGGTATGGCTATGTCGTGACTGGCAATCTGGCTGCAGTGCCAATTTGAGACATGCACAGCTCAGAAATTTTGTAAATGTGCAATTGGATGTACGGAATTTACATACTAATGTATATGGGAAATTTTACAAAATATGCGCCATAATATTTAAATACAAGTACAAAATATCATGATCAATTTCATGAATCATGATCCAAATAGTAGGGGTATAAGAGTTCACAGAATGATACATTTCATGCTTGAACTTCGACCTCAATAGATACCTCAATACCTACCTACCGAGTCAGTATACCTAGTACTCTAAGTTTTTTGGGTCATAAAATGAAAACGAACGTAAATTTCTTAAAACTTTTTTCTTCTTTTTATTCGATCACTCAAGGAGTATAGCTCATAGAAGCACTTATTCGAAATAACCGCCTTGTGCCTTCCAGCTACGCCAAAGCCTCTCTGCCCCCTCATCGATCTTAGAGCGTACCTCATGCTTTCCAAAATTGTTCACTACTCGGTGAAGGCCTCGCTTCAAAGACTCAATATTTGGGTGTCGAGTAAAGCAAGCCATAGACCAGAGATCGGAACACAGTTTGTAGTTCATTGGATTCAGGTCTGAAATACCAGCAAGCCAATCGTCCGTAGAAAAGCAGAAATGTACATGGTTTTCAAGCCAAAAATTTCGTATTAAGAATGTTCACAGCATTTTCCAAAACGTCGGATTGATACAGTTCCGCCGAACATATGATTTTTTTCACAAAAATGGATCTTAGTGACCACATCACAAGCGACTCCCCACCAAACCATCTCAAAAGGCGGATGGTGACCTGTCTGAACTCTCGAAATGAGCTTGGACGCTTGTTTTGATGGCAAAAAACTATCGTTGTGTTTGTGGAGCGACTCCTCCATGGTGAACATTTTACCGTCAGTAAACAGAATTAGTCTGTGGGCATTGTTCGCACACTGGCGTCGCAATGCTTTCGATTTTGTCTTGTTTCAGTGCTGTTGTAAGCAAGTGGCCGGTGTATCAGTGGTGGTTACACTGAACCCCAAGTCACGTTGCTGATATTCATCTCACGAGACTGATTGTCTGCTGGCGCAGTGGATTTCGACGAATTCGATCTATCACGGCTTTGATGGCTTGTGGCGTTCGCACGGTGGGTGGTTTGCCGGGATCCTCCAATAGCGAAACACAAAGTTTCGTGTGATTTCCAGTGGGCGCGACATCCGAAAGATTTCTCGTAGGCGCATTTATGTCGGCCAATTTTCGAACCATTCCATGGTTGCAAACAACTGAAAAATTTTGATGCAATAATATAGCATAAATGTCTATTGAAAAAACCGTCGAGAACGAATGTGTTCATAACGTGCACTAAAACAGTGGTAGAGAAGGTGCGAAACAGAGAACCCAATCATGGGCATTTAGACTTAACATTGAAATTTGCACTACAGAAGTCGGGTTGTAAATTTTTCAAATCTGGCATAAATTATGATCTTGTTTCAAACTTGGACTCGCCCACTCCGCCACAGCTATAAGAAACAAGAATGAAAGTCGGTCAAGCCCGACTGTAACATACTCTGTACCAAGAAAATTATACGCTCAGCATAAATTTTGATGCTGCAATAGCATCTGAAAGCAGCACTGCTACTGCGCTGCAGCAGCGAACAGTCTTTTGATCATAACGAGAACACCGTTCATCCGATCTTCTTCATTCCTTTGTTGGATCGAAAAGTAATCCTGATAACTAAATATGTCCAGAAGGAACAAGCCATCTATCTTCAAAATTGTGGGAGATATGACGTTTTTTCTAAAGGAGCGGGAGGGGGCGTGGCCAAAATTGAAAATAAACTTGATCTGTCTGCACACATAAGAAGCATATGGGACATATACATGTCAATCCTCTATCTCTTACCATCTCTGAGATCTGTGCGTTCATACGGACAGACAGACGGACATGACTCGGCTGTTGTTGCTGATCAAGAATATATATACTTTTATAGGGTCGGAGATGCTTCCTTCCGGATGTTACATACTTTTGCACAAACTTATAATACTCTATGTACCTACGGTACAGAGTATAAAAAATTTGGAATATTACCAACAAACTCTAACAAATCGATCTTATATATTGCACAATAGTTTTTGTGCCCCGTATCTAAAATCTCTTAAATTTTAATAAAGTTCGGAAACAAAATGGCAAAGCTATAAAGGTTAAATAAAAAGTTGCATACTTTTCTCAATGCGCTGCTTGCAAACATAATAGTATCATGCTTACATTAATGTTAATCCTCTGTTAAAGCTAGGTACGGAGAAGCTGAGAATTTTCTCGGAGCCCATCTAATTAGCTCAGAGAATGCGCTGCAGAAAATTCACAGAGCACATTCTCAGAGCGGGTACGGAGACACCACAAATGCGCTCTGAGAACGAGCATGGCCTGCCAACTCGTTTTTTGGCCAAACAGCTGATAAATTCTCGCAGGGGGTCAAAGAAATTATCAAACATGTTTGATAATTGTCAGAGGTACCTACGAGATAAAAAATGGAAGCAACAAAAACAAATAAAATCAACACAAAAGGCATTATTAGAACTCTACGGAGGGCGAACATGTGGCGCCAATCGAAGCGGTCAAATCGCAAATCATTTTATGGGATTTGAGTAACAAAAATCATTTCGATGCAATTTGCACCCTCCATAAATGCTCCTCTTCCTTCAGCGCCACCCAAAATGACCCCATAAAAACAACCATGACATTCCCCGGAGCGTCTTCATTCATCAAAGAGTCTACCAGTTTACAAATTCACAAAATGATTAAATTTTCTTAAGCGCGCTTCGTTTTGTAAACTAACAACAGCTGACCAGCACAGGGTGACCGTTTCAGATTCAGTGACATTTGGCTGATTTCTGGTCACCCTACAGTCTCAGAGGCCGCTCTGAGAATTATGAAACAATTCTCGCTGCGAGAAAATTCTCAGCGTCTCCGTACCTAGCTTAAACATCAAAATTAATTCCCCTGAGTCACAGGTATATCGAAGACGGGCGTGGAAAAATACGAGTTTTTAAAATAGAAGGCATGTCATAGGAATAGGCATTCTCCAGACATTTTTTTGGATTCAGTTTTTATACTTTGTACCAAAGGTTCACCGAGTAAATTAGGTTTGTGCAAAAGTTTGTACTTTCTGGAAATATTTATTTATTACTACTATTTATCAATCCGTCGAAAGAATGCTGAAGATCGGACTCGACAACCAAGTTATGGGGAAAGCTTACATTTATGCTGGGCAGCACCGGCTGAAGCTGCGATGGGCAACACTTAGTAGAATGTTATAATCGGGCTCGACCGATTTTCTTACTTGTTTTTTATTGTTGTCTCAATTCTCGAAGGTACCTTTGAGAAATATAAAACGTTCCCAATCAAAGTCTTAAGAATATGTTTATTCGACCATCCTTCTTTTAGAAGAAAAATCCACGCACCAAGAACTCCAAAAAGAGCGTACTGGACTGGCTACGAACCTTGGTTTGAACTTTGGGCTTTCGAAAACATTGGTCGTTGTAGTGCTTACCAAGGCTGCAAGCCTACAAATCATTGAGGGTTTAAGCCACAGGTTCATAAGTAGCCAAATTTAAGAACACACTCAAACCAAACTTGTTTCTACGTAAAATTAATTGAATAAAGATCAGTTAGAACCAAAACAAAAAAAATGCTCTGAGTCCATAGATATCATTATGTTGACTTAAATATATATTTCTCTGAGAAATTTCACTTTTTGCCCAAGCTTAAGAATTCTTAAAACTTATAAGCCAATTGAAAATAATCACAAAATTAACTAGTTAATAGTCCACTTTGCTCTTCATTTGACTACATTTGAAATTTAATGATTTGAAGTTTTGGTGGCAAGAGATATAAGTCCCACCAAAATTATTTTAGATTTTAGTCCATAACTTCTAAAAGCGCCATTATAGATAGAAAGATTGTACCTTTTAGACATATTTAGCTCTAAGGATTTTGTATTAATCCACCAAAGGATACATAAAGATCGGATAATCGATAGTCATGTTATGAGCAAAATAATGTTCGCTAGCTTTTAGCCACAACTGCAGCATTTGTTTTTAAACTGCAAGAATAGCTCTTGAAACCGCTTCGGAATTCGCTGTAACAAAATCAAAATAGTGATAAATGATTCCTTCCCAACAAAACTTTAGACCATTGCAGCTGTGATGACCCTTAGACGGGTCGAAACTCTTAAACTAAATAAGCACTAAACATATTCCCTTCCTCGTCTTTCAGGCTTGCGTCATAAATGTAACAGCAACAATGATTGTGAAGATGGCATGGTGTGTCAATTTGAGAACAGCAATCGTACCATTGGCGTTTCCAAGTTCATGTCCAGCAAAACCAAGTTGTGTCTCTGCGACAATGACAATGGCTATGTGGAGGATATCTTGCACGATATTTGCAGTGGCGGTTAGTATAAATTCACACCAAATGTGAGAAGCTATTTACATTTGCTCTACAAACTTTATTCCTCAGCTAATCTACAAACATTGGCCAACATTTTGGTATCAATCTGCTGCTTACTGATGCCGTTCTTTGTGTCCGCTCAGATGCGAAAACATTTCTAGAAGGCCATTGGCAACGAATACGAATGAACAATTTGCGTTTATATCCCTTAGTGATCCATCAAATGTGCCTCAATAAAACTAAACAAATTATTTGATTTTCTTACGCTCCCTCTACCCCCCTCATACAAGTATCCCCCAACCACAACCCAGTTGCAGTTCGTTTTTAGAATTATCCCCTCATTATACATTAATGTGTAAGTTTCATAAATACCACCGTCAATTTTATTCGCTTCTCACACAAAGTCGCGTTATATACAACAAAATATACAAAATATCTATCCAATAAATGTTTTATATATAAATATGTAGAATCCTTGCCCCCGACACTAGTCTGTACTCAATATATTAGTTAAAAACAAAAAAAAAATCTGTTGTCAGCTCATAAAATATTAAATAAAAGATGCACAATTTTAATGTAATTTTATATGTAATTCAAAGAATCTCAATGCACGGCAAGGGCATTCAAATCGCTTTAAAAATGTCAAAACATTTTAATTTTTGTACGTAACGAACATTGAATAGCTTTACGAGCTCACAGCCACAATAAAAACAAAACCTAAGTCCATACAAAATTCCATACTATTAGCAATACCAAACTTTGATTTGTACAATCAGAATGAGTTGCAGTTGAAAGTTGTATTACTAGTTAAGAACTCTTTCCCATTGAAAAAGTTTTGTCCGTAGAAATTATAGTACATTTTATTTAATAAAACGTTTAAAATCGGAATCCTGACTTTGTGTGTTCTAGAAAAATTTTTTTTTGCGGGAAATTTTAAATTTTAACAGTGAGAGAAAGCTTGAAAGCTGTATCAAGCAGGAGAACTCTGTTGTGAGCATGGCACTGCTTGCTGGAAAAAAACCTCTTCTTTTCGATAAATCGTGATGTCGGTGACAAAATCACGGCGGTGAGAACCTAGCATAACGGCTGACAATGCATAACAAATGTTCATTAAACAAAAGAAAAAGGTTCGGTACGGTACTTAGGAACTAAAAGGTCACTCCAAGTTGGATGTAGTGATTACCTTGGCTAACTAAACGCACCTCTTACCGCCGGTGTGGGCTGCCACATTTTCTTATGCACTAAGAAAAAAATTTGATATGAATTTTTGAAATTCGCCTTATTATACCCGTTACTCGTAGAGTAAAAAGGGTATACTAAAGTCGTGCAAATGTATGTAACAGGCAGAAGGAAACATCTCCGATATCATAAAGTATTCTTCATCAGCATCAACAGCCGAGTCGATATAGCCATGTCCGTCTGTCTGTCCGTCCGTCCGTCCGTCCGTCTGTATGAACACCTAGATCTCAGAGACTAGAAGAGCTAGAGCAACCAAATTTTATACGTAAGCTAGTATTGTCTCTAGGCAGATCAAGTTTGTTTCAAATTTTGGCCACGCCCCCACCCGCCCCCGCAATAAAAAATAATGAATAACTCCCACAATTTTTAAGATATCGAGCTCAGATTTTGCAGTGTAGTCTATGTGGCCAATATTTTCAAAACGATCGGATAATAAATGGCCGAGTTAAAAAAATGTTGCATACTTATCCGAGCTGAGCTGAGTAACGGGTATTTCGAAGTCGGGCAGGGCCGACTTTAACTTACGCTCTCGTTTTTAAATTTGCCCTGGCATTTAAAAATATTTTCTAATCAACAGAAACAGTTTTCTGATACATAGAAAAATATGCCATAAATTTGAAAATGTTTTTCTTAAATTTAGGATGAATTGCCTTAAGACGGATTTCAAAGGAGAATTTTTAATTTTCAGAGCGAGTTTACGCCCATTTTTATAAGTGTGTCAGTTAATTGTCAGACTGTTCAGACTGAGCCGATTAGATCCCATATTGATTAAATCTGTCTTGATATTTAGTTGAAATAATAAAGTAGAAAGTGGTTAGAAGCGTGACATATTTTCGATGAGAGGGTTTATCCAGCTTAGGAAGCTATTAATAACATTATTGAATAACCGAATAGACCTTATTCATTATAGAGGCTTACATATAGATTTGATTTGACATTTCACAACACGAATCTTTTGTTTAGAGTCCGCTTTCATAGTTTCGTATTTTCTGGGAGAGGGGTGTGGGGGAAAATACCAAGAGAAGAGCTCCATCGATTTTTGCACGCATGGCGCTAGGAATTCCCAAGCGGTTATGTCATTACCGGCATGGAGAGACGGCTGTTGGATTGACTGCTGCCGTTTTGTGGCGATGTGTGTTCCTCTAGCCGACTTAAGCTTGCCATATCCTATGACAATTTATTATACCCTTGCAAAGGCTTATAACTCCGGTGTTTTTTATCCGATCTGATTGTTCTTTTTAGAATAGATAGATATTGGGCCTAGCTTGATGCATACTAAACCACGAGGCTCTAACTTGAAAATTGTGGAGCTGACGGTTGTTTAGGTCTAGAATTTCTAGAGGAGGTCTTGGTTTTTTTGGGATAAAAGGGGGACGGGTGAGAATTTTCCAAATCTGAAACAAACTTGATCTGCGTACAGCATAAATCTACCTTCGTGTGGCTCTATCTCTTATAGTCTCTGAGATCGACGCGTTCATACAGACAGACGGACGGACGGACGGACGGACGGACGGACGGACGGACGGACGGACGGACGGACGGACGGACAGACGGACGGACGGACAGACGGACAGACGGACGGACGGACAGACGGACATGGCTATATCGACTCGGCTATTCATGCTGATCAAGAATATATATACTTTATGTGGTCGGAAAATTTTCCTTCTCCCTGTTACATACATTCGCACAACTTCATGATCCCCCTTTTCCCATTTTCAATGGGAACAGGGTATAAAAAGATCCATTTGGAATGGATATGTCTTAAATATCCTTTTTATTCATCCAGCGGAGCTGCAAAATCATCCAAATGATCATCAGTTTTCATATCCTTCGGATGATTTTTAGCTCCGTTGGATGATTTAAAGGATATTTAAGACATATCCCGTCCAAATGGATACCGGAAATCATCCTTTTTTTTCTCTGTGTAGGATGAAATAATAATAAACTCTAAACTCTATTTATAAATTCATATTGAGGGAAGACGTTGAGGTTGAAAAGATAATAAAAAAAAGAAAAGTTGCATAACAATTTTGAATGAAACACTTGAAACATTTGAAAGCTCTGATGTTTTGGACCTTAATAGCCGCCATACTTAAGTGCTGTTTCCAAAAATATTACATTCCATCTTTAAACTGCTTATTTTCCATCTTCTTCTAGTGGAAGGCAAATTTTTTTCTCGACAAAAGTTGTCGATCAAACTTTGCAGAACTGTGCTAAAGAATATATCCTTACATATAAAGGAAATTAACGCCAATTTTTAAGACATGCGACGAAATATCTCCGCCCAGAAGGCTTTTATTTTTGATGACTAGAATGTCCGAAATCGTGTCAAGATGGATTCACCCTTTTTTGAAACACCTCTCAAATCTTAAATATCCTTTTAATCATCTAACGGATCATCCTTTGGACGATTTTCAGCACCGTTAGATGATTAAAGATGTATTTTTTGTTTTATCTTTTTTGCCCGTGTAGAATACCCCTCATAGAAAATGTATAGTTTCCAAGACCATTGAACCACATTTATTCCGATCATCCTTCAGATTGACTCATCATCTTTTATAGAAACTTTAGGGTGGACCATGTTAGCTGCAGTTATAGCCAAAATTAAATAGTACAATTATCTCAAATTTTAATAGATTAAGGGCCGAGTTCAGATTTAACACACATCTGTTACTTAAACTAACATTTAAAGTTTACCTGACATATAGCAGCCATCTCGGAGATGAGAAATCGGCCTCACAATAATATAGAAATTGTTATGATCCTACATTTCCGAATGACTAACATTCTTTTATGATTTGCTTACACTTGGAATGCTGATTACACACAAAAATCACAAACTGTGTTGCATATAAGCAGAATATTTGGATGCTTAGCCTCAGTAGCCAGGGAATGAACAATGTTTTCGGATCATATAAAAATGTTGCTCTTGGGACTTGTGTGTCTACTGCCGATGCTTTCTTTGGCTTACAAAGTGAATGATTTCGACTTAAAAGGTAGTGTCCAAGGTAAACGAATTGGATTTAAATGACACTTTTTAACTTACTTAGAAAACGAGGAGTGCCCTTATGTAAATGGCTATTATAAGAGTCACTGTCGAGGTATACGTCATTGTAATACATTGCTGGCCCATTTGGAGGGAACTGATCTGAAATTGGAGGATGTGAAACGTTGCGGCCTTACTGTATTCGAGGAGCTTGTTTGTTGTCCCGATGAGGCACCCCGATTCGTATATGTCACACCAATTTCGAAAGCTGTGGCGTAAGTTTTCTTGTGTTGTTAGTTTCCTAACTTAATTGGCATTTTTCGATTTGTGTAGAGCAACTGCCTCCGATAATCTGGAACAGTTTGGTCATTTAGTTTCACTGCGTTATCACAGGAATCAGAAAACGGACTCTATGAAATCCAGCTGTACGGGTATACTTATAGCATCGAATAAAGTCCTTACCACGACAGCTTGTATGGGTAAACGAAATTGGGAAAAACCGTTTCGGGTGCTACTTGGTTTGAATAAAGCCAATCAGCAGGAAATAGAAATCTATATGGTAAGTGGATTGGTTTTATTTGAAATTTCTAACTCGGTTTTCTTACAGACACCCAATGAATATGAAAACGATCTTGTGGTTTTGACTTTGGTACGGAACTATAACTCAAGTCGAGTGCCGGATGTTAAAACGGCTGCTATGTGCACCCATGATGACTTAAGTAACTACAGAAAAGTCTTTGCTGTCGCCTTCGCTCAGAAATCACGTGGGTTTGGATTGCACCTTACGCGATCAGAATCCCAGCCAATAATTCATTTGCCCTCCTCTCTTTCAGGCGAAAACTGCGTTTTATTCCAGCAGGACTTAACACCGGTGGAGATTACTTATTGCCTTTATATTGGGAGTGCTAGAGCACCAAAACAAAATATTGGGAAGTCTTCGCATTATTGCATGGCCCCGCAAATGAACACAATCCAATCAACGGCTGACTCGTGCACTAATTGTTTAAGGGGTAGTGCCAGTGTCCTTCATCTAGAACGTGTGGATGGCAGCGTATGTGTGGCTGCAATAGCCACACCCACGAGTAATGAGTGCCTAGAGTTGACTCAACCATTATACTATACCGCTCTATTGTATAGTAAGCATCAACAGTTTATACAAGCTAGTGTTAGCTCTTAAAGATACTTATTCATTCATTTTGAATGTACAATTTAGCTCTAAAATTTTACTGCAAATTATTGAAAACAAAGAAAAAATACATTTCCTATACGTTTGGCAGGGTTTTAATCAGGGATGCAAACCGGTTCTGAACCGAACCGGTTTTGAACCGAACCGAACCGCTTATTCCAGCCGGTGAACCGAACCACAAACCGAACCGGCTTCCTTTAAGAATTGATGAACCGAACCCGAAACCACAAATAAAAACGGTTCGGTTCGGTTCAGCGCTGTGACGAGTTTTAAGACGGGAGTCGCTTTCCTCTAGCTAATGATACTTATTATTTTGGGGATTTGAATCGTTTCCCCAAGACAATTTTTCTACATATCATTCGACTCTCTACATTCTTACCTATGCCGTAACTTTTAAGGATGACCTAACGAAAATTTAAGAACAAGTAATTCTGAAAGTCTTCTGTAATTGCCCTCCGATCTCTTAATATACGTACCATCAATGAACATTCTTTCCTCTAGTGGACAATATTTGGAATTTTCTGTAATACATTCACCTTAACTCAATGCTAACCAGGAGAGTTTTTATACTTTTCTATTCTAATCTTTTCTGGCCGACATTCTCTGTTTTCAAAGATCATTCCTCTAGGATCTTATAGACGAATCCTTTGAATCTGGCACAATATATTTGCGACATTCTTCTAAGGGTTTTAAAGATATTCAAATGGATTATAGGAATTCAATTTGAAAGTTTGCAAAAGTCACAATGTACCTTTGTGAACCACAGAACCGAACCGGAACCACGGTTCAGTCAGTTTCAAAAACCGTGTAATTAACCGAACCGGCGGTTCAGAAACTGTCTGAACCGAACCAGTAATTATATTAGATTGGTTTGCATCCCTGGTTTTAATAACTAAAAATGTCCAGAAGTTACGAGTCTACCTTTCATCTATAAAACTGTGGGAGATATGACGTATTTTTCTAAATTGCGCGGGCGGGAGGGGGCGTGTCATAAAATAGCGAGAGCGTAAGTTAAAAGTTTTTTAATATAATTTTTAATTTTCATTTTTTTTAACTCGGCCATTTATTATCCGATCCTTTTGAAAATGAGTCAGATTGTAGATATTGGCCACATAGACTACGCTGCAATCTGCAATCTGAGCTCGATATCTTGAAAATTGTGGGAGTTATTCAACAAGACGGACATGGCTATATCGACTCGGCTGTTGATGCTGATCAAGAATATATATACTTTATGATATCGGAGATGCTTCCTTCTGCCTGTTACATACATTTGCACGACTTTAGTATACCCTTTTTACTCTACGAGTAACGGGTATAAAAATAAACTTGTCTGTCTGCAAGTACCCACTAGAATGGGGATTTTTGCAACTTGATTGAAAGTTTAAATCAAATACATAGTTGATCAACTTTACTGTTTAAAATGATTTGATGTTTAGATATGTAACTGTTTAGTTTAACGGAAAAGTTGAATTTATTTATGATTAAAATGAACTTGAATAAATTCAGCTTGATTAAGTTTGCAACTTGGCCACATTCAACTGTTATAAACTTGATTTTACTAGTTTCTCCGAATTAAAGATATTTATCTAACTAAAGAAATTATTTATTTATACATTGAAAATTTACTTCGAACAATTCATCAGAGTCCAGAAGTCAGAAGAAGAAAACGTTCTTCTACTGGTTCAAATAGGAGTAGCAGAGTATATTATTCATTTTTTATCAGCATCGCAGTGGAAACGACGCCGCCTGTTAATCTTATAAACATACACTGTATATAACCTCCCCATGCTTTCTCTTTAAGTCGATGATGAAATTCGACGAACTTGTATAATGTATGTATGACGCATTTGGCATCGTGCACATAATTCAACCGAGATTACTTCAGTCGATTTTTGAACTGATTTCATCCATTATTCTTGTTGAAATCAAACCAGGGGAGCGAAAAGTGCTCTCATCAGCTCAACTGTTTCGCTTATAACTCCGGTGTTTTTTGTCCGATCTGATTGAACTTTCAGAATAGATAGATATTGGGCCTAGCTTGCATGTATACTAAACCACGAGGCTCCAACTTGAAAATTGTGGATCTGGCGGTTTTTTAGGTCTAGGATGTCTAGAGGAGGTCTAGGTTTTTTGTGGATAAAAGGGGACGGGGGGGAG
This sequence comes from Lordiphosa fenestrarum, assembly GCA_035044985.1. Classification (NCBI taxonomy): domain Eukaryota; kingdom Metazoa; phylum Arthropoda; class Insecta; order Diptera; family Drosophilidae; genus Lordiphosa; species Lordiphosa fenestrarum. The sequence continues at coordinate 474,460 of JAWNNO010002952.1, forward strand.
TTTTCCAAGTCTGAAACAAACTTGATCTGCGTACAGCATAAGTCGACCTTCATGCAAAAATGAGTGGCTCTATCTCTTATAGTCTCTGAGATCGACGCGTTCATACAGACAGACAGACGGACAGACGGATTTGAATATATAAACTTTATGGGGTCGGAAATGTTTCCTTCTCCCTGTTACATACATTCGCACAACTTCATGCTCCCCCTTTTTCCATTTTCAATGGGAACAGGGTATAAAAATAGAGGAAAGTTAACTTCGGCTCTGACGAAGTTTGTATACCCATGCAGCACGTTTTCTAACTATTTTGAAGGACATATCCACTGAAAACAAACCAGTTTTTCCCAATAAGACTATTTTTGTGACTCTACTTTTGTATGACAGCTATACTATATAGATGTCCCACTTCGACCAAATTTGGCAGAACTACGGAGAAGCATAGAAAACTAGTAAATACTGAGTTTGGAGACGATTGCATAAAAAACAAAAAAGTTTTTCTCAACAGAACTAGTTTTTCGGCCGATCGTTCCTATGGCAGCTATATGCTATTATCATCCGATCCAGCCGATTCCGACAAATGTGCAGCGTATTTGGACCAGAAGACTTCGTGCAAAGTTTGCTGGCGATAGCTTTAAAACTGCCGAAGGAGATAGCATAGAAACAGACGGACAGACGGACATGGCAGTATCGACTCAGCTCGTCATGCTGATCAAGAATATATATACTTTATGTGGTCGGAAATGCTTCCTTCTTGGCGTTACAAGCATCTGGAAAATTTCAATATACGCTCTGCAAGGGTATACAAAATTACATGGTAAATCAAAAATACGAATTGGAAAATAATGTCTGTATCACAATTTTTATTATACCCTAGCAGAGGGTATATTGAAATTGTCCAGATGTTTGTATCGCGTAGAAGGGAGCATTTCCGACCACATTAACCGACTACTCCGTCGACCTCACGTGAGACTTTGCCATAAATCACAGTGAAGAAAGCGTTTTCTTATGAGTGCAGGGTATATGATTGAAATTTTAATCTTAATTGAAATCAATAAACTAAACACTAGTTGAAATTTTTCAAAGTTGTGTTATAGTGAGTTTTAATCAAGCTGATATTAATCAACTTAAGCTTAAGTTGACGTATCGACTAAATAAAAATTTTAATCGATTAAAAGAAGGTTTGAAAAACACTCATTCATATTCTAGAAACGTGATTCATTGACAATCGACTCGCAAAAAAATCGGAAATGACTTGAAAAAAATCGAAGCTGATCAGAAAAACAAGTTAAAAAGAAGAATATTCAATGTATCATTTGTGATCAGTCAACTAACGCATTTGCGACTGATTTAAAAGACCAAGGATTTAAAAAAGCCTCGAACGTGATTAAAAGTTTTACAAAATATTTGATGAGTGTTTAAGAAGCAGCCCACTCAACATTTGGAAGATCATTTTAATAAAAATCAGCGTTATGAGTCTTTTTCGAGAAATTTTGATGATTAAAAACTTTTTAATAAAAAGAAACTGCTATCATGTAGGGTTAAGAGAAGACTCGATAATAAATCGTGCTCGGAGATGACTTGGAACTCATCAGAAGAATCAGAAGAAGAAATCGGGGCTTAAAATGACTCTTCAAGAAGAGTTGCGGTTACCTTTTTTCCCCTACAAAAATATCATTCATGATCTCACAGCGAGTATGTATGACTATAATTATCAGACCGAGGATTCGAAAAAGATTTGGTTATAGTCAAATATTTCATGAAATGTTTGCTGGGAAATTTCATTCAGCATCCGTGTCAGACTTTTATCTCTTACCATATCTGACATCTGTTTATTCATACGGACAGCAGATGGAAATGACTATATCGACTCGACTGTTAACGCTGATCAAGAATATTATTTATACTTTTTGCACAAGCTAAATATACTCTGTGTACCTTTGGCAATTCATTCCGGATGATCAGATCAAAGTTGAGACGATTTGAATATTCAAGGTAGAGAAATTCAATGACCCCTTCCAACATCTAAAAGAGGATCCATACCATTTGGGGGCTTATATTTTCCTTATAGAATGGATGGAAACGACCTTATCCATATAACTTAAAACATAAAACATATCAAATATGTTAAGCAAATTGCACATTTCGTATAATGTCAACACCTTTCGCTGTCCTCCATTCGTTTTACTTTCAAATTTCTCAACAATCAATAAATAAAAAGAGAGCATTTCCCCAAAGCTCATAGGTAGCAAGCAGGTGGCTTTGAAACAAAAGCCGAGCTTGAAAGCTCAACGGAACAAACAACGCTGCGCTCCCAAACAAAATTACACGCTCAAATTGTGAGTAGAGTTCGACCGACTGGTTTAAAACAAACAGTTTCGCTTATTTACTTAACCGATTCGCCCTGCGTCGGACGCGTTGTTAGTGAACCCAAAAAAACTGTTGGTGGTTTAAAGAACTTCGGCTTGCATGCCAATGAGCAGGCAGCATTATTTAATAAATATAACTATTAGAACCAACCACGAGCACGCGCACGCGCCTTGTGTGATTTTGAACAATGCAGAATTAAATTTTAAGTGCGCTTTCCATAAAACACAAGTGAACTGTCGCGTTTCCGGTGGACGACGCGTCGAGGCTACAATTGAACAATTTCGATTGAATTCTCCATTGTAGTTGGCCTGCCCCTCCACTCGCATAGGGGTAAGTTGGTGGAAGAATGTTGATGTCATGACATCATAGACCTTAATTCGACTGTTTGGCCAATTTAATATGTTTAGCACCTTTTCAGCCATTTGCGCAATTGGCTATTGATTTTGTGAGGTCGATTAATTTTTAACAACAATTTCGAAACTCGCTAATTTACACAAAAAGAGATTTTTACATTGCCACATAAGAAGTGATAATTTTATAAATCATTTTAACAGTCAGAGAAAAGTTATTTATTCAGCATGAATTTGATGTGTATAAACAATACAATAACAATAAGTGCTTAAAGTACTTAATTACGTGATTCCCTGTAAAGTGGTTGAGTTCAAATTATTGACACGCGCACACGAGGGAGACTACGGTTTTTATTAGAGAACATTAAGTTTACGTGACTCAAAGTACAATTAAGTTAAGCAACTTACCTAGAGAGTTGTGTGGCAAAATCAAAACAAGATGAATCTCAGTTTAATCTGGTTGGTCAACAAGCAAATCTTTCCCAAACAAAGTCAAATTTGTATGCTCTTTCCTTTGTTGTTTGTTACTCATCGAGTGAAACGTTTTATGCATAAATATGACCAATTAACGCCCGACAATCATAACATTTTAAAAAACTTATGAATATTCAGTAGCAGAAGCCGGTAGCAAAAGACATCCCCCTTAACATGCTCTGTCAGTCAAATTTTTCTATCGGTATTTTGATTTGTATTCTTTATTACGCTCTATAATTAATTGTTTATTATTTATTAAACATCTATGGCCTTAAGTGACAGCCCTTAAAGGCACTGCAAACGGTGTGTCAACAAATCTTTAAAATAATTATTTTACACACATGTTCAAATTTAGCAAGTTCCACTTTGGCATTGGGGCTAACAATTGAGCCATTCATGGAAATCGGTAGTCAAACAGTTTATTGCAAACCAAAGTCAAGTCAATACTGAGTACAAAATAATGCTTTTAAAAGTGTGAATTGTTGGGAAATTACTCATAAGATTTTAAACTAATAAAAAACACGGAAATTAAGAATGACTTTTGCAATCTAGCACAACAGAAATGTAATTTAACAAAGAGACCTATGCTCTAGATGCTCTTTTCATTTTGATCTCGATCTTCGAATTGAAAATTCTACACCCACACAAATGCAGAACGAATATTTTCGGTACAAATGCTTTTGACAAAGATGTATTCGTTAATAAAAATTCAAGAATTTTGATCTTAAAATCGAGCTAAATTCATTCTCAGTTTAGTGCTTTTTTAGGCGAAGAGAGTGAGCTAAAGAAACTAAGATAGGAGTGCAAGCTTATTTTAGAGAATAGGGTTGGGTCCGCTCTCACAGTTTCGTTTTTCACTACCAAGCGGAAAGCGCTATTGATTTTTGCATCTTTGAAATTCCCAAGCGGTTCAGCCATTGCTGACATGGAGAGACGGCAGTTGAACAGTTGACAGGGAAGTCTGCTGCTGCTTTATAGTGTTGTGTATTCCTTGAGCCGGCTAAGAGTAGCTACATGGCTTAACAATTATTTTCTATAAAATAGATTTAAACAAAACATGAAAAACATCTGCTTTTAAATTGTTGTATGATTGGAATCAGGGCGCCCTTACTTTTGAATCTGTCAAGCCCTTGATTCAAGAGTTAACGACTTGTTGACCTTATGATACAAGAAAGAACATTCTCGGTTTATAGCAATGTACTAAGTTCTTGATTTTAGAATGAGCAACCCTGGATTTGAGTATGTTTATCACTTGATTCCAGAATGTTTCTACTTGATTTGAGATTGTTTTATACTTGGTTCAAATATTGATGCTCTTGGGTCAAGAAAATCGGGATCAAAATATCAAACATGGATTAAGAATTTCGCTCTTGCATAAAGAATTCTCATTCTTATCGAACTTCTGATATCAAACATTCGTGATCCAAGTATGAAATTCTCCAGCTCTAGCATAAAATTTTAATATTGCATCTGTCTAAAGTAAAATATGCGCTCGAGTCTTTTTCGAGTAGTAAATCACATTTTGAGCATATGCATGAGACATTTTCGACTTTCTTTTAATCGTACTTGATTCCAGTCCGCTTATAGGAGCCTATTCAATGCTTATTATTACAAAAAAAAAGAGGTAGGTCTTCTATTATGTTAACCATTAAAAGTGCTCACAAAAGACAAAAGACTTTAAATGATCCTCCAAATGTTAGTTGGGCAACTTAGAGCTATATTTTTTATGGCGTTTTATACACTTATGATGCGTTGAAATTCCCAATCAGTCATAGCAATAAGAAGGAAGCTGAAGTCTATGGAAGCTTGAACGGGATTTACATACAACTTATGGCCTCAAGCCGGCAAGAACTTGCTTTAAAAAAGTTGTAGGACCTTGTTTTGGGCTAACATAAAATGTTAATATCGAGATTAAGTCAACTTCTTGAACTCTTTGTAGCTTTTGCAGATTTGTAGGAGCAGTTGAATATTGAGCTCAAATTAATCTCGAGCAAACTTCCATCATGCCGACTTCAAGATCTTAGTTTGATCCCAACTCGAGTTCGAACAACAATTTTTGATATTGTTGATTTTTAACTCTCCCGAACTAAAGACAAGAACAAGAATTTCGGAATTGAAAAATACTAGCTCCAATCTATTCTGCTAGTACTTGGACTGAGAAAGTCCGGCATGGACCGTCTTCTGATATCAGATGTGGGTTGTCAGATCTTATGTTCTGTGTGGAGCTAACGACTTGAGTAGTTTTATTAATATTTTCATATGTTCATTTGGTTTTCAGTTAGTTTATCCACACTCCTAAATCCTAATTGGGTAGAAACCCCCGCCTGTTTTGTTAAGAGACCACCCCAACTTCTTTCTTTTATAAAATAAAAATAATCTTGGGCCACGCATTATTATTATTTTTGTGAATAAGTTGCATCAAATGAATAAAATTATTTATTGGTCTTAATAATAAAATTAGCATTTCAATATTGATTATTCGTAAATTCAACTGAAGGCTGTCCAAAAAAAAAAAACAAAGCCCATGAGCTAGTCAAACTCAGTTGACATTGTAAGCGCATTTTGAAAAATTTGACACACAAGACTATATATGGGCAGGGAGCTTTAGGCACTCATTGAACGATTTCGTTGACCTAAAGAAGAGCTGACTATCAGCAATATCTTTCTTTAATGTGAATTTGCGCTCAGACTGACCTCGATAAAGTTTTAATATTAGTAGAATATTTTTCTAATTTTATGGGTCCAATCGTAGTTGGTAAATTATGAATACTTTACAATAAGTTCAAATTGCAATCTCTAGATTAGTCCAAAAAGCATTATGGAAATGTTTATTGATAGCTGATTCCTTGCCTTGCTGGATAATTGCTAGAACAAAATGTTGATAAATAAACGATTTTATTACATTCAATGAAAATGGAATTAGAATTGACAGAGCAAAGAATTGAGCAATGAACTGAGCCGAACTCGGTCATCTGTTTCTAAGTTACCTCTTTATTCTTCTTGTTCTGAATAAGGTAACAAGCAAATGTTCCTACGCCTCCTCTTGGTCCATTTAAACTTTTACTTTGATTCAGCATCAATAGCAATTGAATTCCACTCATTAGCAAAAAATTACACCCATTAGCATTATAAATCGAGAGGGCTTAGCTAACGTGGTCTGTTTTAATACCCGTGCTCCTTTTTAAATACTGATTTGGAATCTAGTTATAGAGTTTATTTGAAAGCAAATGGCCGTGTTATAGAAAGCTATCATGGAAACATGTTTATTTTTAACCTGGACCCGTTTGCCTACCGGACTCTTAACATGGCAGCTATGTGATATGGTCTTTCGTTCCGATATTTTAACTGAGTGAAGTAAAAAGAAGATCCCATGCGAAATTCCATAATGATAATCTCGTAAATGATTGTGATGATTGAGCCTTTAGCAGCATTTTTCCATGGTTGTGGCCAACATTTCGGAATGGCGGCTTTTTCTTGGCGCATTTGGTGTATAAGATTTTCTAATTTTCTTGTCTTGGTGATGTAAGCCTTTGATCTCAAATAGCCCCACATGAAGAAGACTGGAGGCATCAAATCTGGTGAATGTGTAGGACAATCAAAATGATTTTGTGCCAAAGTTGCATTTCATCTTCAGTTATTTCGATGAACTATTCCAATCGACGAGTCTTTGGCTACTTTGGTCTACTTGGACTAACGCTTCAATAGTCCTATTTAATTAGTCGATCTGGCATCGCCGTCGAAAATTCTAGTGTTGACAGATGGGTGTTCGAATATAAATAGCTTATGTGGTCGGAAGCAAACTAACACAGCTGAAAATTTCACTAGGTTGAACGGTCTCATCTCTCTCTGATCCGAAAATAGCGCTTAACTTAAACGTGGATGCCGACACTCTTCTTTGAACCTATTCTCGTTGAGAATCGTTGGATCGGCTTAACACAGACAAGACTTGCCTAACCAGGTCTGTCCTACTCCGCTCTGAGCACTAACCCAAAATTTTAAATAAACTTTCGTTTCTACCTCGAACTTAAAAGAGAGTCCAACAAAAGCAGTTTCGACCCCATAAAATCTAAGTCAAAATCTGTGTAGATACGGTTTCTACTTATTTTTAACAAAATTTTACCACTTAAGGAACATTTTTATAATCTGTACCGTAGGTACATAGATTATATTAACTTTGTGCAAAAGTATGTAACAGCCAGAAGGAAGCATCTCCGACCCCATAAACTATAGATCTATAGATCACAGATCTCAGAGATGGTAAGAGATAGAGGTTTGACATGTATGGGACATATGCTTCTTATGCTTTATTTTCAATTTTGGCCACGCCCCTCCCGCCGAGGCAATTTAGAAAAAACGTCATATCTTCCACAGTTTTAGAGATAGATGGTTCATTCCTTTTGGACATATTTAGTAATCAGGATAACATCGATCCTGCCAAAGGAATGGTAAAGATAACCGGATAAACGGTTGTCGAGTTATGATCAATAGACTGTTCGCTGCTATAACGCAATAGCAGCGCTGCTTTCAGCTGCTACTGCAGCATCAAAATTTATTCTGAGCGTATAATTTCGTTGGTGCAGAGTATGTTATAGTCGGGCTTGACCGACTTTCTTTCTAGTTTTTTTATATTACACCAAGACAATCAAAATGGCAAAATATAACGAATCGAAAGGCAGCTTATCGCACTACACCATCGCACTCTATTGTGCACGTCTTAGATGCCACTTATACTCTTATATACTCTTACAACTTGAAGACTAGACGAACTTGGGCAGTGTCAATTGAAGTTTGATTCAAATTTTAAAAATGTTCAATTACTTCTACAATTGCCAACTTCTATTAAGTTTGCATCATTTACTATGTGCTATACATAGCACCAAACTGTTTGCTTTTATTTGCTGCCTTTTAAGCGAAGCCATCTTTACATGCTTTTGTAAGAGTGACCATTTCTTGCTTCCGTTTATAAGTGTGCCCAATTTGATAAATTATTATCACTGCTTCCCTGCTGAGACCGTTAAAAATTAGAATGAGCATCATTCACTTAAGTATACCATCAAGACTCAAAATCTTGTTTGCAAAAATTTGGCAAAAAATATTCAATTTGCAGCTCTTAAAAATTAATATTCAGTTGTCTATTGACGTGATTATAATTTAAGAGGTGAGCGATTTGTGTGTCAACGAATTTCTCTTTGCCTTCTGGCATTGTTATATCTATTTGAAATGAAAAATATTGGTGGAATTCGCCATGTCACGTTTGGCAATTATTGGAGTACAGTAACATTTGAAATGAGAGCAAAATAGTTAAAATACCATCAACGTGATGTAATATACCCAAAACGATCCATAGAATGCTGTATCGCAAAAGGGTTCCCCCAAAGCAAAACAAAATGCTTTTGCAGGTGGCCGCCAGCAAGAGGCACGTGACTGTTACATTAAAACCTCCGCTCACACATGTCGTATGCGTAATTTGCACACATGATAAGCGCCAGCTAGGCTACCTCTCGTAGTTGATAGACAATTCACGCATTCAAGCGGTAAACTACCGAAACAGTTGTACCTATTTATTTATTTATATTTATTTATACTGGGCTTGTCAGAGTTTAAAACACAGCTTTCGGTAAATTTATGTACGCTCCAGTCCAATTTTAATTCGATCGCTTTCAGTTCGTCGTGTTTATTGGCACTGCACGCTTGGTGTTATGCGCCACGCCCAATTGCTACTGGTTCCGCCCTCTGGGGCTATTCGAAGTCATGTGAAAATATTTTGCAATTGGCCCTGTAATTTAAAGTGTACAAAAAAAACTATGAAAACTAACAAAAAATGGCTTTGCAATTAAGTGAACATTTGTGCTTCCTGTTTGGAATAATATGAAAATTATTGTATATTTCCCATAAATTAGTTAATCGATCTTGCGAACAATACAATACAATAGGAAATATTGCAAATTAAGTGCACCACACTTAGATAAGATCTAATTTAATTGAAAAATTGTAACAAAAATTCATGCAAACACTACACCAAAAACTGTTGAAATTAAGCAAGTGATGGCTAAGAAAAAAAACATATAAATAACTACAGTTGACATTCGATTTGTTGTCAACAGTTTCAGCTGGTTTGGCGACATCCCAAACAGTTTAAATTTCGTCAAACAAGGAATTCCCTGAATATAAGCTAAGGTGCGTAGCAAAGAAATCGGACACTTAACAAATTTTTTTCCCACCAGGTACAGGCACTGCAATTTGTATTCATCATTACGGTCTTTGTATCTAAGCTCGGCCAAAAGCGAAAAATACTGCAATATTTGAACAAATATTTCGCAGAAAATGTAAAAAGCAGGCAAAAAAGGTCGAACTCCAGAAAAATGTAGAGTCAAGTCATGCGATATAGAAATTGTTTTTGTTATGGCTTAGTGTTCAGACAAGCTAAGTCATTTAGCAATAGAAACAAGTATGCAAGTCGTTCAAGCCCGATTAAAATATACTGCCCAGTATAAATTTTGATGCTGCATTAGCAACTGAAAGCAGCTAATCTGCTGCAAAAAAAAGATTCTTTAGCTCATAACTTATTGACCGTTCATCAGATCCTAATCAATCTTTTAGCGGATCCATAAATGATCCTGATTGCTAAATATTCCTAGAAGGTACGAAGCTTTGATCTATAAAACTGTGGGAGATATAAGTTTAGTGGAAGGATCGCTGATACCCAGCGTAAGTCTTATTGCGCCGCAACCTTGACTGGTTAGACAGCTGATTGAGTATAGCTGTGTATAAGCCTTTTTCGACACCTGCCCCAACTAATTGGATTCAACAATGTCTGCAGCCAAAAAACATAACCAAAACACAACTAAGGCATTGTCCATAGCTTCAGAACCCAAAATATTATCCAAATACTCCTTGAATATTGCTTTTTATTAATTGAATCAATTTAAATGTAAGCAAACGCAATGCATTGTGACCGTTTGATGCTTTTGTAGGGTTATATATTGGCATTGTTTTTTTGGAAAAAAAAAAATTGAAACAGGGTAATCCCGGAGCAGGCTTAAAGTGATCCTCTTTTTTGAGACTTAAAAAAAATAGTGGGAGGGAAATCAAATGTTTCCGGAATCGGATCAAGACTATCCGGGATTACCCTGTTTTCAATCCCGTTTCGGATTGATTTATTTTTTCAGTGTAGTGTTTAATGCAAGGTTCTAAATGGATTTCTCATTTAATTGGATCCGAAGTAGAGATTATTGACAAGAAGATGACCATACTCCTTAGAATCAGAGACATCGCTTGTAAGATGAAAATAATCAAAAAGTAGTTTCCTTAAAAACTTACACACCGGTCACCTGCACCGGCATTCTAGACCAAACGTGATTGAATTTATATATACACAACAATGTTATTGAAACGAGATTAAACGTTCTTGAATCAACAACACTTTGTACTAACAGCAATATAGACTTGGGGCCGATTTCTCATCTTCGTCGAAGCTGCTATGTGTTAGATAAACTCAGGTTTTGCGCTGTTATTTGTGGGCTTATGTGACAGGTAGCTATATGTAGTAGATTAGAAAACTGCCCTAATAATGCTAACTCTAACAAGAAAGAAAGTCGGTCAAGCCCGACTATAACATACTCTGTACCAAGAAAATTTGTCTTTTGATCATAACTCGAAAACCGTTCATCCGATCTTCTTCATTTCTTTGGCGGATCGATAAGTTATACTAATAACTAAATATGTCCAGAAGGAACAAGCCATCTATCTTCAAAACTGTGGGAGATATGACGTTTTTTCTAAATTGCGGGGGCGGGAGGGGGCGTGGCCAAAATTGAAAATAAACTTGATCTGCCAGCAGACATAAGAAGCATATGTCCCATACATGTCAAACCTCTATCTCTTACCATCTCTGAGATCTGTGCGTTCATACGGACAGACAGACAGACGGACAGACGGACAGACGGACGGACGGACAGACGGACATGGCTATATCGACTCGGCTGTTGATGCTGATCAAGAATATATATACTTTATGGGGTCGGAGATGCTTACTTCTGGATGTTACATACTTTTGCACAAACTTATAATACTCTATGTACCTTCGGTACAGAGTATAAAAAGTACGGAAAATGGAAGTTATTGTTAAGCGAGCTTGTACTTAAAATTCCCAACCGGCTCTTACATTTTTGTTAAGGAGTTAGTTAATTTCTGAATTAAAGTAGTTCTAAGTTGTTCTTTATGGTCCTTGGTTTTTTATGGTTATATCATGATCCCTATTCATTTCCAGCATTCTTTGTTTCAATACAAAGATCTAGCTTTGGAACAAATGGGGAATAGCTTTAAGAATTTATAGGTTCAAACCAAGAATATTTCGTAGTTGTTCAAAGTACTCAAAGTACTTAGTTTCTTTCTACAATATTTTTGGGTTGACATTAGGAGCTAAAGGACCTTAGTTTTCGAGCGGGTGGCGTGGGCTCAAGTTGCAAAACAGCACCATTAGTTGGTAGTTTGATGCTTTCCAATCTGCCCAGTTGGAAACGATTTGCTGCCTAATTGCGTTACGCACCTTATGATCCGGCTTCAAGCATTGCAAAACCAGTTGCCGGCGACTTGACGTCTTTTTCTAAGTAAATAAATATGTTTTCGGCCAACAACATTTGTAACATTTGTTGTTTGATTAAATTAAAGTCATTGGACTTCGATCACAACAAAATGCACAGACTCTCAACAAAAATGAGCCCCAAACATAATTTTAGCTGATGCTTTGTCTTTGAACTTGGCAAATTTCGATTTATTTATGACCTTTTAGCACGAGCTACATTTTTTTTCTAATTCATTTAAATAATTCCATTTGTCAACTCATCGGCGTTGTCTAGGAAGCTTTTAGGAATCTTATATACATTTTGAATTCCAAGTGCAGTGACAGAAAAATGCCATTAATTAACAGTTTTATAACTCGACGCTCAAATAGACTAGTCAAATTTTGAGTCACTTTTTAATATGCAATTTTTATCTATTTACTCTTTATTAAGTTTCAAAATAAACTCTCAGTTTTTATGACATTTGCATTGAAATATTTGTTTATCAATGACATTCCAGTTGCTTCTGGCTTTGTGATCAGACGAAAAGCTAAAAATGCTCCCAAGTATCAAATTTTCTTGGAAAATAGAGCCGCTAGATATGCTGAGTAAAGTAAATAATCTAAAATAAACCATTTATATGAGCCGTTTGTCTTTATGAAATGCGGACACGAAAATCCAAGCAATGATCACGTGATGTAAAGTGAACATCTTCCTAAACCAAGCTTTTCGAGCAGATAGTTCTATTACAAAATGCTGTTTGCATAATGTAAATAGAAAGTCTAGTAGTAAATTGAGGTCAAAAACCTTGGCCCTTTGTCGATAAATCCCTATCACTCGGGAGGTCAATGTTTGTTTCAAAGCCCCAATTAGAGGTTGATGTATTTAACATATACATTTTGAAGCTACCTGATTATAGCGATTAAGTTCTGTTGTTGTCAGAAGCGACAGTTGATACTCTGGATGACTATACGAAGGAACAAAGCTCTTGCATTGTTCAAATTTATTTGAATAACATTGAAGGCCCAGCAGCAATCATTTGCAATTATCATGGTTCATAAAACAAAAGAGTAACCAATTAGTGATTAAATAAACTCTGGCCGTCCTTTAACATGCCGAAGCAGATCTTAAGAGTCTTCACCAAGCAAATTGAAAGAACCGACAAGGCCTGACTCCTGTTTAAACATCCATCCAACTTGTCGTTCGAAAAATAAGATTTTGACAGACTCGGAGTTCCGGATTGGCATGCAAATTGTCGGCCCACCGGCTGTAGCTCAGGAAATACCCACAATTACCAGACCAATGAAGTGGGTAATATTTTCGTATATTTCTACAAGTTCATAAACTTTATGGATCAAGTCAATTATATTAAAAATGTGCTTACAAAGCTTATTTCAGGGATGCAAGTCGGTTCTAAGTCGAGCCGTAACCTAACTCTGACAAACCCCTCTCTGTCCAGGATTGTAAGACTCGGTGTTCTTTCGAAAGTCTTTTAAGCTAACCACAAACCAGGAAAGAAAACCATGCGGTTCATTTTAATTTTTTTTTTGGTGCACCCAAAAAAAGTAGTCATCAAAATGAAACTGTCTAGTGATCAGCTTTAAACTATTTTAAGTTCTCTTTAATTCTCCAAGTATCCAGTTGATATATTCGAAAGTATTATAATGATACTTTGAAGATATCAATTTGATTCTAAGTTAAATCAGGCTGACTCTTTTTATACCCTGTTCCCATTAAAAATGGGGAAAGGGGGATCATGAAGCTGTGCTAATGTATGTAACAGGGAGAAGTAAACATCTCCGTCTCCATAAAGTATATATATTCTTGATCAGCATGAACAGCCGAGTCGATATAGCCATGTCCGTCTGTCCGTCCGTCCGTCTGTCCGTTTGTCTCAGACAAACGACATTTCCACTGAAAACAAAGAAGTTTTTCTCACTAAGGCTACTTTTCTGAATCTACTTGTGTTTGACAGCTATACTATATAGATGTCCGATTTCGACCAAACTTAGTAGAATGATAGGAAAGCATAGCAAACAAAGAAATATAAAGATTGCAGGCCTTTTACTTGAAAACAAAAAAGGTTTTCTCACTAAAACTAATTTCCCGACCGATCATTTCTATGGCAGCTATATCCTATAGTCATCCGATTTTGACAAAACTTTGAAGAATTGTGTGAGAGCTTATCAAATAAATATATGCCAATTTTAAAGAGTCTTACATTGAAACAAAAAAGATTTTCCTACTAAGACTTTTGGTCTAACCTTACTTTTCTATGGCAGCTATACAATATAGATGTCCGATTTCGACCAAACTTGTCAGATTCTTGGAGAAACATAGAAATCGAGTAAATACGGAGTTTGGAGACGTTTGCATTAAAAACAAAAAAAGTTTTCTCACCAGAACTAGTTTTTCGGCCGATCGTTCCTAAGGCAGCTATATGTTATAGTCATCCACACCGGCCGGTTCCGACAAAAGTGCAGCGTATTTGTACCAGAAGACTTCGTGCTAAGTGCAAAAACTGACGGAGGATAGGCATAGAAACAGACGGACGGATAGACCGACTTTCTCTCTTGTTTGTTATTAAATTTAAAGTATCAATTAAATTCACAATTAAAACTTAAGCATTTAGAAACTGATTACTTTTATTTTGCATACTTACAAAACGTATTTTATGACTATGAGAAAAACATTGCAACACGGATGTTATTCAAACAGAAGTCACCGTAAGGATGTGCCTCATGCGAATCTAATTGAGATAACAGTCCCAGTTCGAGAACTTTCTTTAGTAATGGTTGTGGTATAGAAACTCTATATATAGTAATATATGTTATTTACAAGTGCGTGCAAGTAGAGTGTATATTTTTACTGGTTACCTGGTAAATAATAAGCTTGTGTTCCATTTTGAAACACATTAATTTAGTCTTCAACACATCGTCCGGATGATTTTTTTTCATAACTTCTCCTTAGGATTATATTGATACCAAAAAAACGTCAATTGTCCATTTCAGACAATTAAAATTTGTACAAATCTTTTTGGGTGTAGTCATAGTCCTTTAATTCCAAATCCAACTTAAGCCGGAACATTCTAGCTCCTTAAGTATCGTTTGTAGAGTCTTAAACAACATTTAGTTTCAATTGACTGGGAATAAAATTGAAAAGCACCACTTTCGAGTTGCTTTTGCTCGGCCATTTTTCTTTAAATAATTAGTAATTCGGCTAAGATACTAGATTTTTACTTTTATCCAAATACTCCTAACTACCTGCCCACACGAATTCCAAATACATCCGAAACAAAAGCCACCTTACTTCAGGAATGCCATACCTTAAAAAAACAATTATGTGAATATTACACGTAAAGTTTCCAATGGGTTTTAACACAGCGAAGACAACTAAGAAAGTCGGTCTCGACCGACTGTAATGTACTGTACTGTACCAACGAAAGTGTATGCCCACTGTATAGTTTGCTGATGCATTCGATACAGTCCTAGATTTCTGAGACAAGATAGGCTGGAGCAACCAAATTTTGCATGAAGACTCCATTTTTGCCACGGCCCCCCAATCTAAAATGTTGAAAACTTCTGACAATTTGTGTATTTGCCCTGTATCTACAATCTCTGAACTCTCTCTGAAATCTACAATTTTTATAAAGATCGTATTATAAATGTATAAAAAAGATGAATACTTTTCAGCGCCGCATGCGTTGTTTGCTAAAGCTGTATGTATATTCCGATGCCGAGATCTCATACGAGACGTTTTGAAAAATACCACAGTTGATTATGAGTTGGCTGTCATGAAAATCATATGATGCAGCTCCTCATAAGATGATTATGATGCAGCGTCTCATATAATTTAGTGGTTCTCAGACTGATGTTAGAGTTGTCTGATATGTCATATGGGAAATTATCCTAGTTATCAAACAAGTGAAAAGTTCAGCATAACATAATGTTAAAATGTTCACATTAATGTCAATGAACTGTTAAGTTTAAAAAGAAACTGCTGTTAAAAAGTAATTCCCCTGAGTGTCGATTATAACGAAATCGGGCAGGACCTTCTTTAATTTACCCTATCGTTTTCAATTAGATTCTGTTGCTATAGCCGTTACTCGAAGAGTAAAGAGGGTAAACTAAAGTCGTGCAACTGTATGTAACATTCTGCCTGCTACATCTCCGACCCCATAGACTACTATATATATTTCTGATCAGCATCAATAGTCGAGTCGATATAGCTATGTCCGTCTGTCCGCCCGTCCGTCTGTCTGTATGAACACCTAGATCTCAGAGACTAGAAGAGCTAGAGCCACCAAATTTTAAATGTATGCTTTTATAGTCTGCACGCAGATCAAGTATGTTTCCAGGTCCCCTCCCGCCCCCGCAATAAAAAAGAAGTTGAATATCTCCTACATTTTGTAAGTTATCGAGCTCAGATTTTGCAGTGTAGTGTGTGTGGCCAATATCTACAATCTCACTCAATTTTCATAAAGATCGGATAATAAATGGCAAAGTTTAAAAAACGTTGCATACTTATCTGAGCCACATGAGCTTATTAAACACTAATTGCCCTGAGTAACGGGTATTTCGAACTTTAACTTACGTTCTCGCTTAATTTGTAAAAGAACAATAAACAGGCTACTTGATAAAACACAAAATATGTGACAAAGAAACTCAGGCGTATAGAAAACAAGAATAGTTAAAAACATTTTGGCAGATTATTTCAAATATCACGTGAACTTTACCGAAAAATTCCAAGAATTTCATCAACATCGGTTCGAAAATCAGGCTAATGACATTAAGTCTTGGGTGTCGCCCATCTAAGGCAGTGAACCGTTAGGGCTCCGACTAGAAATGAGATGTTTCCTCTGCTTTGACGTAAAGGGATATCGGTTCGATTAATGTGGGCCACGTAAGGCTAGCTACAGCTTACATCGGAACTTGGCACGCTTCAGGTTTGATTCCTTGTGAATAATGGTATAGAGTCTAAAATTAAGAAATAACTATCTGTTTTTCCTTAATTTTGGAACAAAACGTGTTTAACTGATTTACAACAAATTGATCAAATCTCAACCGATTGTTTTGTGACCGCAATATATCATTTCCATAAGCTTTAATTTATTTTAAAACAAAAGTCAACGTTTTTGGTGAATAATAATTAAGCGCAATAAATCTCATTCTGATCAAGTCTAGCTTTAGTCGGCGAGAAGGAAAAAAATCCGTTCAGATGAAAGCACCCATAACCTGTGCTAGATAACGGCAATGGAAAATTCCGACCAAAAATATTTAAAGTGCTTAAAAAAATCCCCTAAAATTGGGCTCGTTGTATCTCGCGATCGCCCAAAATACTTTTAATAAAAAAATGAAAAACTTTCCACTTCATGTACAATACAAAAAAAAAAATTGAAATCATTCACAGCACGTGATATACGAGTGTCACTTTGGGAAAAAAAAATATCCAAACAAAACTTGCTGAGCCACACAACGAAAAATGACCAGAAATGGGGACTAATAAGACAAGAATTTCCAACTTCCTTTCCCAAAAAGCAAACATGAAATGTGAAACCCCAAACATAAGAGAACAACGCAATAAGAACCTTTTTTTAGGGCAATCTTGAGCAGCTCGCATTCATATCCATTTCCCCCAACTCTCCCCTAATGGCTTCGATTATCTAGTGTGTGGCAGAGAGTACGGCGACGATCGAACAGGTGAACATGAACTGCGATTCCCAGAGCATTAAAACCAACAACAATAAATGAGACTGCGGCCGGGCTCGAGCGACGCGTCTCTGATGACGATGACAGCAACAAAAACAAAGTTTTGATTTTTATAAAAGACAAGGTTCGCATCAAGTACGAAACAGTATTGTTGAAAACGCTGCCGTGTGAAGACGAAATAGCGGAAACTAAAATTGAAGATAGTTTGAGTGAAGTGCAAAAAAAGAAAACCGAATCATATTTAGCTGTGCAAATTGTAATTGTTTCTATTGTTTCATTGATTGGCCAAAAAGGTAGATTTAATGGTCATTTGCTAAGTGCATTAAATTAACATTCGTTATTTCTGCAGTGTTCTTGCTATTGCATTAATTGCTCACCAACAAAATGAAGTCGAATCCGGCTTCGGATCATGTTTACTTTAACGATGGCTTCAAATGCTCAACCATCAGCATAAATACAAATCTAACGGAACCCAATGGAAGCAGCAGCAATAGTGTTGGCTCTGGAGGATCCAAGGAGTTTATATGTAAGTTGTGATAAAATCAAATTTAAGTAAGCCACATAAATTGAAAATAATTTGATTTATATTAAGCGTTCACTTTAGAGCACAAGCCCGCGAATCATTCTGGGCCCTAAAAGTTCAGTAGGTCGTCGAGTCTAGGGTTACACGTTTTGTCTAAATTAGGACACCAGTAAAGCGCATTCTCCAAAACTATTGGAACTAAGAATTGATGTCTAAAACTTGTGTAAATAAGTGTTTCGATTGGTTTTGGACGAGCACAGCAAAATGTAATCTACAATGGTCATGCGAAATGTTAGGGGAAAGTTAAAAAAAGGGATTCATTTTATTTCATTTATTGATTCAAAGATGTCAAAGATATAAATCTTATTATTACAAAACAGTATTTAATACAAAGGGTCTGCACATTTGATTTAAATATGTTTCCACTTTCCACCAATGTAGCCCACTGCGCCCCCACGCATTACTTTTGGTGACCGCCTAGAACTTGTAATTCTCAATTCGAAATCAGAGCAAAAACCAACAAAAATGTATTACAATGTCACACTTTTGATTCTGTTGCAAAGTCAAAAGCGGCATTGTTGATTCAAAATGTCAAACAATTTATTTTTACGTTTGAAAATTTTAAATCAAAAGTGAAAATAGTTCTTTTAACAAAAGGGGCAGCATTTTAAAATCAAAGTTACCCCCGTTTGATTTTAAAAGGCCAATATTTTCCAACATACAAAGCGGCATTATTGAATTTACTACTTTTAAAATCTAAAGTGTCTGCACTTTTTAGCCAAAGAGCCAATTAGTTAAAATTAAATGATTTTTATTTTGATTATACTTTTAAATTAGTAAAAATGTAGGGCTGCAAGCCCAGAACAGATTTAGGAGCTCCAGGTCTCTGGTTTGATTCAATATTTCCCAATGGTTAGGGCCCGGTAATTTGAGGTTCAAGGTTTTTTGGAAAGCTTTGGTTCGGCCCATTCTTAATACAAGTTTCGACCTAAAACCGATATAAACTGTATGGAAATTGTGTCGATTTTGGGTTGAAAGTGAATTGTAGAGCACATCACATGGGATTGCTCAAAATACAATTTGCATTTAAGGTCTGTATTCAGCACTCCGGAATTTTAATTTGGTCACAATAGAAACACTTTGTTTTTGCTTTGAAGATCGTGAGCTGTTCGAAAGGGTTCCAATTTATATAAAGTATTGTGACGAAATAAAAACTAAGAGCTTTTGAGTCGATTATATACAAATATAAAGGCTAATATGGGTGGCGATTTTAAAAGAAATTTTAAATATTTTTATAGATTTTTCATTAAACTTTCCTGCCGTTTGCAAGCCCCAGTCGTGCAAAATAGTCAGATGGTAGGTTACATTTTTGTATTTCTATCATTTTTCTTGAACCGGACCAAAATAACAGGTTGAGGATCAGCTTTTATACCTTAAGGGCTTTGGCTTAAGGTTTAGTTCACATCAAAATAAAAGTCGCTACTCCATCGAGCCGGTTCGATTCCAAAAATAAAAAAAAAGTTATATCTACATTTTTTAGGCGAATGCAAATAGATAAAAATATGTTATATATATTCTCAATTCCCCACTACTTTCTTGAAACCAACACCTTTAGAAATGGAAGATTCGCACCTTTGGAACATATTTAGATATGAAGATTATTTATCGATCTACCAAAGGATTGATATAGATCGGATGAAATAAAGTCCAGTTATCAGCTGCTACTTCAGAATTAAAATTCTCGATAAGCAGAAACTTTCCTTGGTACAGAGTGTATTGTAGTAGGGCTTGGACAACTTTTTTACTTGGTTTCAGTTTTATTTGATACAATTCTGGAACCAAGAACAATTAAAGGGGGAAATCTAGTCTTGAATTGTCTTTTTTCTTTCAACTTTTTTTGGCAACACTGTTCATGGCAGCTCAGCTGTTTTTGTGTCACATGTTACTGTCAAACATGTTCAGTTTGGTCTATAATTCAACCATGAATCAACTTTCAAACAAACAACGCTTGCAGATAATTGAAGTTTATTTTCAAAATTCATGCTCGACTAAGAAAGTGTATTATCGAAATATTGTGTTCATTTCTGGTTGAATAGATACGTGAACAAACCAAATTGCCGTATTTGGTGTGAAGAGCAGTCAAAAGCATTGCAAGAACTGCCAATGGACCTCAAAAAATGCACTGTTGCACTGGCATCATTGGGCCGCACGTTTTTAAAGATGACGAAGGCAGGAACTTTACGCTGAATGGAAAGTACTACAAACTTTTTACGCCCAAAATGAAAGAGCTTAACTTGGGTGACATGTGGTTTCAACAAGACGGTGCCACATGCCACACAGCACAGCAAACAGTTTATTTTACGATTGAGGCCGGACCATTGGCCGCCTAGATCATGCGATATAACGCCTTTAGACTATTTTTTATGGGGCTATGTGAAGGTGCATGTCTTTAGCGACAAGCCCGCATCAGTTGGCGCACTGGAAGCCAATATTGAAGAATTTATTCCGATACGCTAGAAAGGGTATGCCAATATTGGACCCAGAGTATGAAAACATTTACATAAAATCATCCTTAAACACTAAATTATATAAAGGTTGTATCGGCTTCAGTTAAGATTTTATACATTTTTCCTGAATTTTGTGTATTTTTGTTTTAATCAATTGCAAAAGCTGCTTAAAAATTACCCTTCACCTATTACACACAATATATTATATTAAGTTGTGCCAAGTGCTGCTCATCGCTATTTCAGCCGCTGCTGTCCAGCATAATTGTTATCGCTATAACTCGACTATCATTCATCCAATATCTTTAAAAGGTACGAAATTTCTACATATAACATTGTGGGAGATATGATGCTTCCCACTGGCTGTTACATACCTTGTGAAGCTTTCTTTCAATAATTGTACAAAAATACTTTTGCAAAACTAGTATTTGCCTATTTCATTTTGTTATCAATCATAGATCACTGCCCGAAGTAATAGTTTTGCAAGTACTTCCCAGTTTGTGCAACTTAGTTCCAATTGTTATAAATTATTTCTCAACAGATAAAACTAAAAACCTTGACAATGAAATTCACGTAGATCTCACAGCAGTTGCAAAAAAAAAGCAATAAACAGCAAAAGCAATTACAATTCTTAATAACAATAACAACAAACAAACAAATACAAAGAGAAAGAAACGTAATAGCAATACATAAATGGGCTCAGTACGTGATGATGAATCACAACCAACCAAAAAACGAAGTGTAATTAACGTACATACATACGTACAAATGGGTGACCGTTATTGCTGGCATTTAAACAATTTCATTGTGAAGTTTTTAACGAATTTAATTTTATTGTCGCTGTCGCTAATTGCAGTAACGGAAGATGGCAAAAAGGTGAAGCCCGCGCTGAGCACTGTAAAGTGCACGAGGAGCTGGCTGAGGGACTGCTGTCGACGCACCTTCAATCGCAAGACCCTGCACAAGAGACTGCCCATAGTGCGTTGGCTGCCACGTTACGGCAGTGAGGATGCCATTGGTGATCTGGTGGCGGGTATAACAGTGGGTCTGACTGTTATACCACAGGCCTTGGCCTATGCGGGCATAGCAGGACTCCCAGTGGCTGTAAGTAACATTCTATTTCAACCCGTAATATATATATCAACTCTGTGTTCTCCCTCCAGTATGGTCTCTATGGCTCCTTTCTTGGTAGCTTTGTCTACATCTTTCTGGGCAGCTGCAAGGATGTGCCAATGGGTCCCTCTGCCATAGTGGCCTTACTCACATTTCAGGCTGCTCAGGGATCGTGGCAAAAATCTGTTTTACTCTGCCTGCTCTGTGGTATTGTGGAGCTGGTGATGGGTCTCTTTGGTCTGGGATTTCTTATAGACTTTGTTTCCGGACCAGTTTCCTCGGGCTTTACCTCAGCCGTCTCGCTGATTATATTGACCTCACAGATTCAAAGTGTGCTGGGCATAACGGCCAAGGGTAATACCTTTGTGGAGATCTGGACACAGGTTTTCCAAAACATTAAGCATACACAAGCTGGCGACACGGTACTGGGTCTTACCTGTATTGTGGTGCTGCTGCTGATGCGCAGCCTTTCCTCCTGTCGCATTGGACCCCAGGAAGAGGAGGAATGCTCCAGCTTTCAGCGGGTAGTGAATAAAATCTTATGGATTGTGGGCACTGCCCGGAATGCCATACTGGTGGTAGTGTGCTGTCTGATGGGTTATTTGTTGCATAGTGAAGAGCATGGAATACCCTTCCGGGTGGTGGGTGATATACCACCTGGCCTGCCCAGTCCACAATGGCCGCCCACCTCGCTGAGTGCCAATGAGACAGAGACTGGCGTAGCTGAGGGATTTGTCGAAATGGTGCACAGTTTGGGCTCGGGTCTGATTGTGGTGCCATTGATCTCGCTGATGGAGAACATTGCCATATGCAAGGCATTCGGTGAGTGAAATTGACAACTCAAGTTGATCTTTTTGTTACTCACTTTTCACTCCAGCCAATGGCAAGCCCGTGGATGCCTCCCAGGAACTGATAGCCATTGGATCGGCCAATATCTTCAACTCCTTTGTCCAGGGCTTTCCGGGCACCGGTGCTCTCAGTCGTGGAGCGGTCAACAATGCCAGTGGTGTGCGCACCCCGCTCAGCAACATCTACTCCGGAGGACTGGTCATGATTGCTTTGCTCTTTCTTACCCCTTACTTTTACTTTATACCACGACCCACCTTGGCGGCAATTATTATATCGGCTGTGGTGTTTATGGTCGAAGTAAAGGTGGTGAAACCCATGTGGAGATCGAAAAGTGAGTAGAGGAGCGTCTGGTTTCATGTATCCAACTAAAGATCAACTTTTCTTATCTAGAAAGCGACCTGGTGCCTGGTGTGGGCACCTTTGTGGCCTGCCTAGTTCTACCTCTACAATGGGGCATTCTGATTGGTGTTGGTCTCAATGTCATCTTTATACTCTACCATGCAGCCCGTCCCAAGCTCAGCACAGAGCTCTTGACCACCGCCTCGGGTACTGAGTATCTGATGATTACACCCGATCGTTGCCTAATCTTTCCCTCCGTGGACTATGTCCGAAATCTGGTCAACAAACAGTCCAGGCGTTTGCTGGCCATGCCCGTTGTCATGGATGCCTCTCATGTATATGGCGCCGACTTCACCACAGCCACCGTCATGGACTCGCTAATCAGTGACTTCAATCAGCGCCAGCAATTGCTCTTTTTCTATAATCTCAAACCAAGTATTTGTGCCATCTTTGAGCAAGTGTCGGCCGCCCAATTTGTGGTTTACTATCAGGAAGAGCAACTGGATGTTTTGCTCAAGGAGCGGCAGTATACACAGAAACGCTTGGAGACAGCTTAGTAGGCTCCAAAATACGTGATAAATGCTAGTTAATTGTTGTTGTAATTATTTATTAAGTAAAATAAGCAAAACCATTTCTTATAGTATTAACCAGAGCACAAAAGACCAACCTATTAGTTGTTGTAAGGAAACAAAAAAAAAAAAAAATCCATAAGTAATGGTAAATATACTGATCAAATAGACACTTAAAAAAATTCATTTATAAATTAGAAACGATTTCAATCAGTTCATTTAAGTTATTCAATTTTGGTTCAAGAAAATCACAAAAAATCCAAGAAGCTTAATGAAAATGGAATTAATTTTACAAATAAACAGAATTTATGCAAACAAAGTCGAATTCCAATTTATTTGTCAAAACTAAAATGCTGTTTTATTGTTAAGGACTTAGAATCCGATAGAATATATCGATGAAATTAAAAAAAAATGTAATTTTATGACCATTTCTGATCTCTGTTTTCTTTAATAAAAACGATTACTTATTCAGTTACAACCAAACTTGATATAAAGATAAAGCTCTTCAATAAAGCAAAATCGACTCATGAATCAAGAAGACTAGAACGTCTACCGACAGGATTTTTCGAAGCAAGGGAAGATACCCTTCGGCTATTGCCGTCCAAACAGGAGTTTACAGTGCCCTAAATTTGGTTAAGCCTGATGTAAAAATTCGAACTTAAGCCTTTCGTATTGAGTCCATCGTTTTAAAAGGAAGTAAGCATTTTAAGAATCAATACAGATTTACTTGATTTTTGTTTAACAGAAAATGTTTCATGTCCGAAGTTCGAGTTCACTAAATTAAAAACCCGAATTTGCTACATAATAGTTTTCTTATCAAAGTGTGACCCACACATTTGAGTTATAGCCTATTTCCACTAAAGAAATGAAACATCATTTCTTGAAATGACAAGAAATGAAGGAAATTATATCATTTCTGCCATACGTTTTTCCATTTTCATTTCTTTTCATTTCGAGTCATTTCTTAAAAATGATGAAATTCGCCGCGAGAGGATTTTGTATTTTTCCCGACATTCTCTCAGTGCCATTAGTGTCATTAGAAGTGTAGTGGCAGCTTCAAAAAAGAGGACGGAGGAGCCTAAGCGCAGCCGAGCGGCTTGAAGTCTTGGACACAACGTAGATTTATTTTGTGCATTATATGTGGGGTTATTCAAAATTAAGTGAAATAAACATATTTTAGCCTAATTTTAATTGTGTTGTTCAGCCTTAAGGTACGATATATGGCGCGACTTATTAATTCTGGAGGGTTATCAAAATCATTGGCGACATTGGTACCCTCGGGTTGTGGACCTCATTTTTCTGCTCTACGATTGTCCAATCACTTGCTTGTTCTGCGAAGGCGGGTCTTTGATTATCTAAAAGCAGTTTCCACTACTCTCCTTACCTTGGACAAGGCGTAGTTAAGTGTTAGGTAAGTTAAAATCTTTATTGAATTGAAGGTTTGTCTAACTAGCTTGCTCATTATTGCATTGCAGCATTTATTTTAATATAGCCAACACAATAACAAATCCTTTAGCCAAATAATAATCAACAAAATCAAAGCATCGGCTGTTTTTGTCCACGTATCGTTGTGAATGTCAACAAAATGATGTTTGGTCAATTGTCACGACAAAATTTTCCAGAAATGGAAATGATAGACATGATGCTCAGTGGAAAGAGGCTATTAATTTCAGAGCTGCAAACCGGTTTTGAACCGAACAGGGGCTGTATGCGGAACTTCGAAGTTTTTATTTCGTCACAATACTTTATATAAGTAAAAACACATTGTCATTGCTTTGATGGTCATGAGCTGTATGAAAGTGTTTCTATTTATATAAAGTATTGTGAAATCCCATCCCAACCCAAAATCGAGACAATTCCCTAACAGTTTATGTAGGCTTTAGGTCGATTACTTTATTAACATGCTATGCTATATATATACTATATAAACAAGCTTGGCTGAACCAAGATTCGAACCAAAACCTTGGCCCAAAAACCTTGAACCTCAAAATTCTGAACCTGAACCATTGGTAAAATTTGGTTCGAACCAGGGAGCCGGAGATCCACGAAATTTTTTGGGTTTGCAGCCCTGATTAATTTGTAATCATTAGAGACAACGATTTTTCGATTCCCAGGGAGTATATAAAATACTTGCTAAAGACAACTCAGATGTGTAATGCCATTTAGAAAAATAATTAAATGGCATTTATTTATATTATGGGGCTATTCGAAAACATGTATGCTCATGTACTGTCATCGGATATATTACCACCCCATGGTCAGCTCTCAGATGCGAAACATGTTTACACTAAGTAACATCTTCCATTCCATTCCATTCCATCTTCTGAAAAAATCAATGCATTATTAAGACATGCGACTTTCGAGGCTAACTCTATCGACGAACAAAATATCAAATTTACTCGAAGATGCCCGAACCCAATAACAAACAACGAACAATACGTCAACATTCAGTTGGACCTAAATTTATTTACTCTCTAATAGAAATAAAGGCGAACTCCGTATTTTTTAGGATTAGAAACTCTTTCGGACTTTGAAGTTTACCAAGGAGCGTTGACTCAACTTCCACACAGGTCCTTGGGTTATATAAACAGAGCTGTAACCATTCAACTAATCAGAATCCTCAATGTATGGCTAAAAACGGATAACTTAATGGCGTGTAACTAGCCATAAAAAAGCTTCCCAAACTCTTCCGGTAGATTCGGCGTTCAACTGTAGGCCCCTTTCTCTTGTGCGAAAATAAGAAGCACACAAGCCCAGAGATTAACAGAAGCTCGACTTTGGTCCCTTTGGGGCTGTGTATTGTCAAGTGTTGTTGATATTGTTAAGATTTTCATATTTTCTGTAACTGACGATATCCAACATTTGAATGTGAACACTAACAGCTGATCGGCTCCCTAGCGCCCTCAGCGTTGAAACTAATCGATATAATTTTTTAAAACTTCTGCATATTTTTCTTCACCAGTTAAGGTCACACTAGCCAAATTCTCACGTGTATAAATTGTGTTTCTCTATTTTCACTTAGAAATTAAATAAAAATGAAGCGCCTGAGCGACGAACGTGCCAAAATTCTATTCGAGCATCTATCCAAATAGTAAGTATTGGGGTATTACCGTGTTTACCTTGATATTGATTGTGACTTTCTCGATCTCTTCCAGCATTGGCACAAATGTAAAGCAACTGATTGATCGTCCAGATGGAACATACTGCTTCCGCGAGCACCGGGAACGCGTCTACTATGTATCCGAACGCATACTCAAACTGAGTGAATGCTTTGGCTACAAGCAGCTTGTGTGTGTGGGCACCTGCTTTGGTAAATTCTCCAAGACCAACAAACTGAAGTTTCATATCACAGCACTCTACTACCTGGCGCCCTATGCCCAGTACAAGGTGTGGGTGAAGCCCTCTTTTGAGCAGCAATATCTCTATGGCAATCATATACCCAAATCTGGCCTGGGCCGCATCACGGAGAATGCGGGACAATATCAGGGAGTTGTGGTTTACTCAATGAACGATTTGCCACTGGGTTTTGGTGTCTTAGCACGCTCCACCACAGACTGTAAAACAGCGGATCCGCTGACGACAGTTTGTTTCCATCAATCAGACATTGGCGAGTATATACGCGCCGAGGATACACTCTTTTAAGTGTTGTTTAGAAACTAAGATTAAAGTTTTGATAAAAATACAAGAATTTTTAAGAATCCCGCTTACCGTTCACTTATTTCTATGCAGCCCTGGAAGGGCTGGACGCCACTTAGATAAAATGAAAATGGTACTTGAAGCTGCTATTGATTGGAAACAACCAAACTTGCCAAACTATCTGATAATTTTATTCTCTTTCCCCAAAAAATGAATAAGTCTATTAATCGTGACAACAATACAATATAATTGTATCTCTGCAGCCCTGCCTGTGTTATTGTTCTGCTTGCATACGTCTGGTCACACTGCATTGAGAAAGTGCTGAAATGCTATTGTTTTAACATATTTTGGTCTAAACATATTTTGTGACTGCAATCGACTCTTGAAGTCAGCATAATTAGGACCTCAAGGCAAATCCAATGGATAAGCCTATCAATGCGGCTACAATATGGCTGCTTGTTTTGCTACATGGCGCTCTGATTGGTAAGGTCACCGGCACCTACGAAGATCCCAGACTCCCCGAAGTCTGACTCATCTATTACATTTGACTCTTATTCCATAGTTGTACAATGCGAACGTACGAAAGATAAGATGTACCAGCCCATACTGGGCGCCAGCTGCTTTCGTCGCTTAAATGGCACCCATCAGACTGGCTGCTCCTGTGAGTAATTTTTGATCTTATGCTGCGTGTAACTAACAAGCATTCTTTGTAGCTACCTATTCCGGATCTGTGGGCGTATTGCATATGATAAACATTGATGCGGACTTGGATTTCCTGCTTGCCAGTCCACCTTCCCCGCCTTACGCCCCGATGATTCCACCACATTTGTTCACCAGACGCAATCTGCTGCGCCTGAAGGAGGCCGGACCACGTAACATTTCGGTGGTATTGCTTGTCAACAAACCCAACAAGATGCAGCAGTTCTCGCACGAGCTCAACTGTCCCAATCAGTATAGCGGTTTGCTGCTTAACAACAGTAGTCAGACTGCCACTTGCGATGCCTCCAATCCTGCCAATAGCTGGAATCCCTGGGGAACGGGTCTGCTGCACGAGGACTTCCCCTTTCCCTTATACTACATAGCCGACCAGGAGGAAATCACTAAGCTAGAGGATTGTTTTGAAAAGTTTAACAATTTTAAGTATGAGACGCATGCTGTGCGTAGTCTGTGCGCAGTGGAGGTAAAGTCGTTTATGTCTGCCGCCGTCAACACGGAGGTCTGCATGCGGCGCACCAATTTTATTAACAATCTTGGTGGCAGCAAGTATTGTGATCCGCTGGAGGGTCGCAATGTCTATGCGACTGTGTATCCCCGCAATTCTACTGAAAATTTGGAGCCGGGTACGGCCAGAAAGGTGAACGCGAGTGAAAAGTTTATATTGGTCACGTGTCGCCTGGACACGGCCAGCATGTTTGATGGTGTGGGTAAGCGAGGAGTCGACTGAACCAAGACTTTTTCTAATTAAAATTTTACATCTTAGGTCTGGGTGCCATGGATTCGTTGATTGGTTTGGCCACCTTGACCCAAGTGGCTCATTTGCTTAAACAGTTACTGCCACCGCAGGCTACCTTGTCGGATCCGCGTCGCAATGTGCTGTTTGTGACCTTTAATGGTGAATCCTATGATTATATCGGCTCCCAGCGCTTTGTCTATGATCTGGAGCACCTGGCCTTCCCCACACGATCCACTGGCAGTACGCCCATCTCTCTGGAGAACATTGAATTCATGCTCGACATTGGCACGCTTGATGACATAGCCAACATTAAGTTGCACACCCTGAATGGCACCTCGCTGGTTCAGCAGCTGCTAAAGAAACTGAATAGTTATGCACAGTCACCTCGATATGGTTTCGGACTGAATATACAGTCGGACGTTAGCCTTCAAATACCTCCCACCTCTGCACAATCTTTCCTGCGACGCGATGTGAATTTCCCGGCTGTGATCCTGAACGCTAAGCCAGACAATAAGTATTATCATTCCATCTACGATGATGTGGATAATGTGGGCTACAGATATGCCAACACCAGCCAGGACTATACGCAGCTGGCAGATGTAGGCGACAACATGAATTTCCAGGCCGATTCTCTGCAAATGAAAGTGCGCAATGTGTCGTCCATTGTGGCCATGGCGCTGTATGAAACGCTGACGGGAAAAGCTTACACGGGCAACAAAGTGGCCAATGCATTGCTTGCCGACGAATTCTTCTATTGTTTTCTACAATCTTCGGATTGCCCGCTCTTCAAGGCTGCCTCATATCCAGGCAGTCCAAGTGGTTTGCCCTTGCCTCCCATGCGGTGAGTAGAGCTGGACCAAACGGTAGACTTGGTTTTAATGCTTGTTGTTTTGAATTTACAGCTATGTCAGCGTTTTAGGCGGTTCACAGGAGTCTTCCGGTTGGACCTATCGACTGCTGGGCTATCTGCTCTCCCAACCCCAACCAAATGTGACCAAAGAAAACTGCTCGAACTTGCCCTTACACTATTTTGCCGGCTTCAACGGCACGGGCGAGTGTCGCCTGACCACTCAGAACTATAGCTACGCCTTGAGCCCCGCCTTTCTTATTGATAGTGAGTCTCTTTGGCATTCTTGAAATACCTTCACTTACATTGACTGTCGTTTGCAGACTACGATTGGAGTTCGGGTCAATACTCCACTTGGACTGAATCCACCTGGTCGCAGTTTAGTGCACGCATCTTTCTGCGTCCGTCCAATGTACATGAAGTCACCACCCTGAGCATTGGCATTGTGGTGCTGATCATCTCCTTCTGTTCTGTGTACATCATCAGTTCAAGATCTGAGGTTCTGTTCGAAGATCTGCCGGCTAGCAATGCGGCGTAAGTCTCTGTGATTGTCGATCTCGCGTAATTGCTCATCTATTTTCGGTAGAACCTTCTTTTGTTTGCAATTTGAAGAATTATTTGAATTCTTTTTTTGGTTTTTTAGATTATTTGGTTGATATCCCAGCGCCGAGGAGACCATCATCTTCATGCTCTAGCAATTCATTTCTCAAGTAGTTGATTCCTAAACTTCAAATGATATTTCTAGATTGCCGCCGCCAACAGCTTGTTAGTGGAACATCACAACTGTCCCTGCCAAGTCCAGACTGCGTATAAGGATTAAGTTCCGACCTCTAACCCAAAAGACACCCTATAACTGATATTCTAATATGTCTAATTTAAACATGTAAGCAAACCTTTATTTGTATGTATTTTTGTATTTTAAACAAGTAATATTTATGGTCTCTAGCGACTCCTTTTTGTACCATATCTAGGAATTTAATTAACAAGTTCTCAATATTTGATTTTGCTTCTAGTTGTATCATAATAAATTGTAAACGAATTGAAATCACGAACTTATAAACACCAAACCTCTTAAAGCGCCAAGGAATACAGAATTTGGTACAAATGCAAAATAAGTATAACTCGTAAATATATATTTTGAAATACTTAATAGAAGACAAACACACTTGTTTCTCTACCAACTTAATTCGAAACATAAATAAATTCTAACTATAACGAGTACAAGGAAAAGATCTTTTATATACCTTCTTTGGTTTTTTATACATCTATAAATGATTATATAAATAGACATTTGAGTTGTATGTGGTTAGATTATTTGTATAGATGTTCGTAAGATAATTTTTGCAAACCATTTACCATAGTATTCCATTCACAGCACTCAGTTACATATCCTGTAGCCAAAAATTCATTGAGTATAAGAATTATTTCACATAGTTCCGAATCACATTTAACATTTATAAATAGTTTATATTAATGTCGCACAACTGCTGGGATCGAAACAAGAGATATTTAAGTGAGACACACTGTCTGCCCTTTAGAGTTCTTGTTATATGCTTTCTTTTAACTTAACCTAAAAATTGTAACAATTGAAAAATGATCGAGTTTCGGTTTTTTTTGTAACGTTTTTTGTCACAATCGGAATGCCTATGGCAACATACTAGCTTCATTCAAAAGCTAATTCGTCTCGCTACGTTTTATTTTTTTCATCCTATGCGTTAACAAGTCCAGCATTCAATCTATAAGTTACTTATAGGCATCTCTTAAGTCGCAGATGAGAGCACACATCGCCTATGGTAAGACGGGTCACTGACTTCTTGGCCGACGCCTACCAATACTTCTGTAAAAGTTGCAGGTACCAAGAAGAGAAGGAATAGGTAAAACACAGACATCCGCACTGGAGATTCTAGATTTACCTAAAATTCATTCCGTTCACACAACGGACGAGGACTCCCCCTCTATACTAAAAGTGTTAACAGGGAATACAAATGGCCTCGCAATGTGGCCAAAAAGGCCGGTGTGGATGAACGACTAACCACAATTAACCTTGTAAGTTGATATATTGGTATTTCCAATATTTATTATACGATCCCAATGAAAATGTGATAGATATATTAGAAATACACTGGCAGTCATGAAAACAGCACCACTGTTACACTAATGCGCCTGAAGATAGGCGAAGGCTGCTGAAGATCAAAGATTTAACATAGAAGCACAATTGGAAACAACGAACAGCATTGTGACTTGTTAAAACTTTATTCAAAGTTATTGTGACATGGAAAAAACCCGGTTTGTTAGAGGGAGATGGACATTGTCTAAAAGTAACTCAGAGAGCGATCAGTTAATCAGCTGTTTTAAGTAAAAATCAAATTCTGCTTCTATGTTGAATATTCTTTTTAGAGATTTGAGCAGGAGGTTAATGATACAATTTTCAAAGTAATACAGAATCATAACATTTTGATTTGGGGACTGCTAAAACGTTCAATGATTGAATTTCAAAAGAGGTCACTAAAACAGACACCCTTTGATACTTACACAATTCGTCAATATTTATCAAAAA
Organism: Lordiphosa fenestrarum; assembly: GCA_035044985.1. Classification (NCBI taxonomy): domain Eukaryota; kingdom Metazoa; phylum Arthropoda; class Insecta; order Diptera; family Drosophilidae; genus Lordiphosa; species Lordiphosa fenestrarum. The sequence goes on from JAWNNO010002952.1 coordinate 506,310, forward strand.
AATCAAAAGCTTGAGTTTACCGATGTAATTACGCCCTCTTTTGTGGGCTTAAGCTTAAGAACTTAACGTCAAAATCCTTGAAGTGTGCAGATTATAATGAAAATCAAGTAGGAAAGTCGTTCATGGCCGACTATAATATACTCTGTACAAACTAAAGTGTGTGCTCAGTAGGGCGTACTTTTCTCCATACGATTGTAAATATTTTAGATTCTTTGAGGCGCAAAGCTCAAAAAATTCACAATATTTTATAGAGAATTTAACGGCAATCCAAAATCAGATATCTTAAGGTATAATGGTGCCGATGAGGCTTCAAAGTTTTCAAATTCCCAGAAACTAATTTTTGAATTATCAATGTAGGCAGAGACCTTTAGTCTTGAACAGTAAACCGATATGTGAAGGACAGAATTATTTTGAGAACATTTCTTCTATGAGTGAATTGCATCGCTATAAAGTAGTAGGACGTTCATGCGCTGTGCAAAGGCAAGCCAAAAGACTGAAAGAGAAAAAAAGTAAAGAGGACTCAACGAGGATGAAATATCTGCAATTGATCAACTAAAAATATGTGCCGGAATTGTGGGAAGATTGCTTGAGCAAAAGACGTATCTTTAGCTATGGTTGTGGAGCCCCCGCAATTGTTTAAGCCCAATTGTGCAACCAGCAAACGTTGATCCGAAAACCGACAAGCGCACTATGGGCAAAATGGCCGGGCTAGCGGTATGTAATTCAAAATTCAAACTTTTGGATTGCGCCAAATACATTTAATTTCGATTGATACAACACTCTCCAAACTTGTTTATCGATAGGTTCTTTAGGGCTTTGCGATACTTATATCATCAGCTGTTTTCCCAAAACAAGAAAGCAAAATCGCTTTATTTAAAAAGCTAATTGCGGTTTTTTATAATAAAAGGTAAGTAGTTATAAAAAAAATATACATATATCTTAACGGTAAGACCTCGTCTAATAAAATCTTTTTTAATTAACACTTATTTATTTATATATCTTTGTTTTATGTGATTCACCTGTATTTAAGCTAGTTAAATTTATTTAATATGTGAAGATTCTCTTATAAGTGATAAAATACCTAGATTTGTTAGCCTGAAAGAGCTCACATGGTCCAACTTACTTAATTTTTTACAAATTTTACTTTTGGAAAACGCTCCTCTCACAGCTGACATTGCTTATAGCAATCGTGACAAAAATTCAGAACCTCAAAGTTAAATACGATAACGAATCTTCTAATCTGGAGTTTATTATGAACATGTAGTGTAGGGCGGTTCAATTTGTTCGACTCAAAAAACGTGTTAAGCGTGTTTTGCTGTTCAAATTTTCTTTACAGTTTTAAACAGCCCGTTTAAAAATGTTAATAATCTCATGCCACGCCTTCTTTATGTATGATGTTTAAGTAACTCAATCTGAAATCATTATGGCTCTCAGCGGGAGCTAGGAATTGATTTAAGAGACATAGTTTCATGGTAAAATTTTATTAGAATTCATCGTAGATTCCGATTCTGCTGGACGCTTTTGACGGAAAAAATTAACCCGCCCTAATATACACGTTCTTGTAGGATGCCTGATAACTAGGGCTTTATGTTTCACGTGTAGTACGAATACACGTGAACACGTGAAATTTAGTGCTACGTGTATAGGTACGTGTTTATAAACTACACGTGTATTTAACACACGTGTATCCGAATACACGTATATCCGTGTTTCCAGTGCTAACGTGAATCACGTGTAACACGTGTATGTTTCTTTTTCGTTATAACTTTAAAAGCATTTAGCCAGAATCATTGTGTCGCGAGAAGATCCTCACTGCTTTCTCGTGCTGTTCGAAACCACTAGACCGATTTCGTTTGTGTGCACTGTGATCTGCCCCCTTCGCCACGAACTTCATGAACACAGGGAGAGGAACGGACGTGGTAAGGACCTCTCTTCCCCTCCTCCCACTCCTCAGGTAGGCAGTGCGTACAGCAGGTAAAGGAAATTTACTGATACGTTTCTGAATAGATTAGAATGGCTCAGATGCTAGGCTGTAAGGATGAAGAAGAAATTCAAATGGCATCTGATGCGTTTGTTTCAGATGCTGAAGACACTTCGGCTGATATGTTAACAGGCGTCAGCCTAGTGTGTCTCTAGCTTTAAACACGTCAATCACGTGTTTCGGGTAGTACACGTAAGTTCGAACTTATACTCGCACACGAATACACGAACAGTAATTCACGTGTACACTTACGTTCGAACTGAAACACGAACTACGTTCGTATACAAGTGTCACGTGTGACTGAATACACGTCTGAAATGTCGAGCCCTACTGACAACTTTGGGAAAAATCTCAAATGGCTGAAGCAAAGCCTAATATTTTATATTGGATTAATTCTATGCCGAAATGGGCTAATTATACTCTGTACCGCAGGTACATAGAGTGTTATAAGTTTGTGCAAAAGTATAGCCAGAAGGAAGCATCTCCGACCCCATAAAGTATATATATTCTTGATCAGCATCAACTGCTGAGTCGATATAGCCATGTCCGGTTGTCCGTCTGTCTGTCCGTATGAGCGCACAGATCTCAGAGATGGTATGAGATAGAGGTTTGACGTGTATGGGAGAAAAGCTTCTTATATCTGCAGGCAGATCAAGTTTGTTTTAAATTTTGCCCCCGCCCCCGCTATTTGGGAAAAACGTCATATCTCCCACAGTTTTAAAGATAGATGGTTCGTACCTTTTAGACATGTTCAGTAATCAGGATTACTTATCGAGTTGAGTTACGATCAAACGACTCTTCGCTGCTGTAAATTTTATGCTGAGCCTATAATTTCGCTGGTACAAAGCATGTTATAGTCGGACTAAACCGATCTTCATCTATCTGTAGCACCTCATTTTCGCTGGGATCCACAACCGTCTGTATTGCCGGTATGTTGCGGGTGAACTTAAGTAAGGCAAGCGGATTCTCGTTTAACATTTGATCCCCACTCCTGCGGCAGCTACAAAAACGTTGTCCTGTGAATGCACTTAACAAATTCTATCAAACCAGAAGGAAATTGCAATAAACCAAACCTTTCTGCAATGATTTTGTCCATCAATTCGAAAAGTTGTTAAAGTATTTACTTCTTTTCGGCAATCGCTAAAATAATGTTTCTCCACTTTGGGGGATCCCATGGATATGCCAAGTTCTTCTGACATTTTGTTAGCATAGCGATTCCAATCATTTCTCGCGATTTACTATCAACGGCGTCTGCAAAACTCTTAGCCCTTCAGCAGAATCAGCCCTGAAAAGGAAGGGCTGGTACTGAATACATAGTGAGTTTTATGTGAGTTTTAGCCATGAATTTAACATAAACTTGTCCTACCACGTCATGACCTTAGCTGATTTCCGCATTGACCTTGTGGTGTAGACTGGCTTCGACATCACAGCCCTGAATGGCAAAAAGATACGAAATACAGTCACACGAAAACAGACACTAGTACAGTTGGCGATTCGTGTAGCAGCAGCACATCGGATCCCAATCAAGTTTAAATTTACCAACTAAAATATTGTCAGAAATAAAATTATTATCCCTACATAAAATACTCCACCTTCACATCTCAAGGGGATAACCTCTCATGGGAAGTACTGAAATATGCCTGAAATCAGGCATGAATTTAGTTATTCCTACTGCTCAGGTCTGAATCAGTTTTGAACATTTCAGTACTGAAATGCAGAGCTGCCGAGTGAAAACCCCTTTGCTTGCAGATAATTTGGGCATCTTCTACTTCAACCAGCACAGTTGAACCAATGAGTCAATAAAATATCCAACTTCATTTTACCAACCTATAGACTAAATTCCAAGTTTAAGGCTAAAACAAATTAAAACCACTTTTGAACCGTTTTTGTTGAAAAAAGTTGTCGAACCGGTTCACAGACTTGACACATAGCCAGCCTATGGCTCTCTTCTGATCGAAATGAACAGAGACAAACTTATACACATTTCTGCTTCCCAGGCATAAAATAATGTTACTCACAGAAATTTCCATAAAATTTCAATCCCAGCGGTTATACATACTTACATGACCAATACCAAGAGCCTTTAGTTCAACAGGCCCTGTCGTCGTAGATTGACAATCGATTCGGCTATGACACCAGCCGACTGCTTTAGATAGCCTCCACTGAGCAGCATGACCACAGGAATACCCAAAGTACGGAATGTACTAAACACCAAACGATCACGCTCCATTACACCTTCCGGAGTGATGGACAAGTTGCCCAATGGATCACCCTTGAGTATGTCGGTGCCTGCGTTGTAAATAACCACATCGGGACGAAATTCTCGGAGCGAACGACTCAGGCAAGAGCTGAGCTTCCGCAAATAGTAATCATCTTCAGTAAGATGCCTGAGCTCTGCGGCACAGTGTATGCTCCGCTTGGCGATATGATCCTTGGGATACACAAAGGCATTGTACATGTCCATTATGTAGACAGCGGCCACATTGTGAAAGTCGCGTTCATGTCCATTTCCCTGATGCGCATCCAGATCCACAATCATTATGCGTCGCACCCTAAACGGCTCCTGTTCGAAGAGGCGCACCACCAACATGGATATATCCGCATAGGGACAGAAGCCGCCGCCTTTGTACGAGCAGCAATGATGAAATCCGCCACCCAAATTGATGGCCCAACCATAATCCAAGGCCAGTTTGCCAGCCAATATGGAGCCGGCAGCTTGGAAACGCATTGGACGCAAGTAAGCTGATTGGACATAGAAATTGGGCACAAAAGCCAGCATCGGTACCTCAGCAATGAAGGCCACATTAACGCTCCACTCGAGAGATCTCAGGTAGCCCCTGGTATGAATGCGACGTAATTGCTCCTTCGTCAGCTCGGTGGGCTCGTAAAAGTCGCCGTTGCCCAATAAAAGTTCTGCGCACAAAATCTGTCAAATATGAAGATTCTATTTATGGCAGCAGCCTTGGGCGTTGAGCGGGAGTGGGTGGGGGAGGGGGTGGGGTACTTACCTGTTGTATATGCTTTCCCTTGGCCGGATCGAAGGGATGCAATCGTTCAAGCCCACCAAAGCGCACCGCATATTTTTTTGAATAGACAATTGGCAGCTTATTGGAGGCACGGGCATCCTCCCTTCTAACCCAGACCACCTCCTCCTCGGGCTCCATATCTTTTTGGGTATGGACCTTCTCAGTGAGTTTTTTCATCATTTATGCAATTCCTGGTAATTTTTTGTGGTTTGTTCTCAAGAGAAAACTGCATCCCCTAACACTAACACCAGTTGATTGGAAATGCATTGTCAAGCGGTGGTAGGACGGAAGGGAGGCAGAAACGTACAAAAGCTGATTGCTATGAAACGGTAAGACCCTACTTAGATTATACAGAAATCAGCCGTTACATTTAAATTTTTATTTTTTTTTTAGTACCACAAAAATTTACGGATCGACCATTGGTGCATTGCAGTTCCCGAAATGTGTTTATAAGAGGTTTCCCACGACCATCGAGAAGTCGCCAAAAATGTTGCCACTGCGTAAAGAAGTGAACAATAAGTTGATCAGGAACACAGAACAAACAATACCGAGCTACCTGCGAGGGTGAGTGTGTAAGTCTGCAGAGTTCAAATGAATTAATTAGATTTTGTAATCTGAATTTAATCCAAAATTATAACCAGACATTTTCTAATCAAATTTTTCCAAGAAAAATCAATTGAGGAGAGTTAACTTCGGCTCGGCCGAAGTTTATATATCCTTGCAGCACGATTTTCTAACTAATTTGAAGGACATTTCGACTGAAAACAAACAAGATTTTCTTACAAAGACTATAGAGGGTAATATAGAGGACAGAGGGTATAAAAATATACCAAAGGTACACAGAGTATATTAAGTTTGTGCAAAAGTATGTAACAGCCAGAAGGAATCATCTCCGACCCTATAAAGTATATATATTCTTGATCAGCATCAACAGTCAAATCGATATAGCCATGTCCGTCTGTCTGTCAATATGAACGCACAGATCTCAGAGATGGTGCCCCCTCCAGGCCCCGCTATAAAAGAAAAACGTTATATCTCCTACAACTTTATAGATAGAAGGTTCGTGCCTTCTGGGCATATTTAGTGATCAGTATATTTTTTTTGGATTCGCCGAAGGAATGGTGAAGATCGGATGAGCGACAGTCAAGTTATAGGGAAACCAAACACTTTGTGTGGTAAATTATAGCTTTGGAAGGTACAGAGTATGTTATAGTCGGGCTTGATCGCCTTTCTAACATGTTTAACACAAATTTTTAACTATTAGAAAACTTAAAAAAACGAGGCACAGTAAAATTGTAAAAAAAGATAGTAGAACTATCCAGATATGCAATCCAGAACTTAGTGGTTTAAGGCAAAACCCAGATTCGTCCATTTCAGGCCGCTGGTGTATTTGTACAATGCGCTGGTATGGATTCTAAAGTTTTATCAATAAATTTAATTGCTTAAATTGGTAATGCAAAGAAACTAGCAACAATCTTCATATTTAAGTTAAAGCAGGCGCAATTTTGTGCAATAAAAATGGTCCCACTTAAATGAATTGAGTCTATAAGCTGATTTCCTGAAATTAATTAGTGTGTATGGAGCAGTTATACACGAAGTCCAAAGCAAGTTCAAATCGAAGTAAATTAATATCAATAATTCCACTTATGATGCAAATTTGTCGTGGCAGTTTCTTTCATAAATACTGGGTGGCAGAGTATTCGATTAAAGCTACAGTTGGCTGATTGTGGTGCAGCGGGTACAGTGTGTGTCTGTCTAATGAAAAAGAAACTTTCATATCGAGTCACCTTTATTAGCTATTAACCAGCCAGCCTCTGTTTTTTTAGGCTTCATAAGAGTTGTACAAAACTAAGTCTCTACCCTTTTGTACTATCTTCAAAAAATTCATATGGTTCCAGTACTTACATATTTTTTAGATATCTCAATGGGATTAGGGAAGACGAACCAATCGACTACCTCAGGGCAAGGTGGAATTGTCATTGAACCTAAGCATGGCGCTTTTTAATGATATTTTTGAAAAAAATATATAATTTGAAGTGCTTACCTCTGTAGCTAAAGAATTGGTTTTGATCTATGCCATAAAATAGATCTTTTAGCACAAAGGGACCCTTAAATGTTGAGGTCTGGCTAAAGTTTTGTATGAATTCGACTGCTTTACAGATTTGAATGAGAAATTCCGACTCCACACGAGGACACTAGACAATTACAGGTTAAGTCCCATGGATTGGTTCCACTTTCCAGATAAAGCAATCTTACCTCTGTACACCTCAATAGAAGGGCCAAAACGACAAACCCATCCGGGCGACACAAGGCCTCTTCTTTTGAAGGGTAGAGAATATTCTTGTGAACAATATGAATCTCGCCATCAAAACGCTGTGAATCTATAGTATGCTCAGAGCCCGGACTCTTTGCCGAACCCCAGTGAAAATGCAATTGTTCCGCCTCATAGATGGACTTCAACTTATAACCACCAATGCATGGTTGGGTAATATCATGGGCCGGGGGAATCTTCATGTGCACTGTAATTCCATTATTGAACACAGTGAATGGACCGCATAAAGCCTTATGGTAGTTAAGAAATGTCAGTTTGGGTGCCCTGCAGATGACTGCCTTTTTGGAAAGAAGTGAGATATCGAAAGGGGTTAACAGTTATAAGTCCTCACTTCACTTTTGATCAGCGCAATGGGCGACTGTAGCCTCAGCCGTTTATCCACATTCCAATCCTTGCCCTGCAAAGCATAGCTAAGACTTGAAGGATTTTGATCGATCGCCTTGGCAAAGTATCTAACTGCACCACGCATAATACAAACAAATTTAATAGAATATAAATACTTGGCGAAATAATATTTGAAATTGCAATGACAGAAAACAAAACTGTTTGATTTCTGGCTCTCAATTTTAAGATAAAGTTCTGTAATAGAGTGGAAGTGAGTACAATCTTATCGGTACTCTTTTGACCCAATTACTGGAATTTTCGAGCTGAACCGTAACCATCCGATGGGCCTAGTTTGTGGACAGGTTTTTAAGAGTATCGAGTCTGAGGTTTTCGTACCAGTTTTTCGAACCAGTATCTAAATCCATATTACCAAACCAAACACCTCCGCGGAAAATATAGCCAACCAATCAAAGCAATTTGCAAGGTGTGGGAGTTTTCATGGTGTGTACAATGCCATCAAGAAGTTAACAAGTAAAAAACCCGATTTATTGCGAGAAACCACATTTGAATACTTTAAACAACTACAAAATGTTCTTGGTTTAAGCCTATAAAACTTTCAATTTCGTTTTTAAAAAAGGGGTCTGTATTGATGCAAATAAGGCTGCAAATATCCAACGACTATGAATTAACTAAAAAGCTAAATGAAATTATTGTAGGTGCAAGATCTATCATTACCTGTACCAACAAAAGCGTATGCACAGTATGCATTTTCATGCTTTCCGACCTTTACGCATGCTTGGGCAGATCGATAAATGTATAAGAGGTACAACCTTCTATCTACACAGAAAAAAAAAATTGTAATTTCAACATTTTCCATCTTTGAGCAAAAATTGTTGAAATTACCTATTTTAATTTTTGAATTTACCAATTTCATAGTATAATCAAAAATGCAACCATTTAAAATCAACTACTTTAATCTTTGATTTTAAATTTCAGACACTTTTGATTTAAAAAGTAGTAAATGCAACAATGCCGCTTCTGATTTCGTAGTAAAATCAAAAGTGTTGCACTTTTAAAATCAAAAGTGCGGGCCTTTGATTTTAAAATGCTGTCACTTTTGTTGATTTTACCAATGTAAACGTAAAAACAAAATTTTTAACTTTTAAAATCAACAGTGCGAGTTTTTAATATCAAAGAGTAGACATCTTTGATTTTTAACATTGTAAAATCAACACTGGCGCTTCTGATTTCGTAGTAAAATCAAAAATGTTGCACTTTTAAAATCAAAAGTGCGGGCATTTAATTTTACTTTAATGTCACTTTTTTGAAACAACAACTTTCATTTTTGATTTTACCAATTTAAACGTAAAATCAAAATTTATAGCTTTTAAAATTAAAAGCTCGGGCATTTAATTTCAAAATGATTGATTTAACCAATTTAAACGTAAAAACAAAATGTTTAAAATTTCTAAACAACAGTGCAGATCTTTGATTTCAAAATGCAAACACCTTTGTTTTTATCGTGGTGAAATCCAAAAAACGGATTTCGAAGTTGAGAATTACAAGTTGTAGGCAGAAGGTAAATTGAGTTTAATATAAGCAGCACATTTGGCGCGCACCATCAGTCATTCGTGGTGGCGCAGTCGGCTAAGGCGGCATTCCAATCGTGTCAAGTTCAAGGGTCCCGGGCTCTCAAACCCCAGCTGAGTAAGTAAAACGTTAAAAAATTTAATTTGTATAATTAGTTCGTTGGTTTACAGAAGCAGCAGCATTACTACTACTTGGTAAGGTCTTAGATATTAACTAACAAAATCCAAGCGGGGGTGGGGATTTATGGGCGGCAAACTTTTTTTTATTTTAATTTTTTTAAATGGAAAAGTAGTAATTTCAAAAGTGTATAACTTTAAAATTAAATGAGTAAAGTATTTAAATCAAAAGTGGAACATTTATGATATTAAAAGTGGTAAACTTTAAAATCAAAAGTGGAAAACTTTAAAATCAAAAATGCCGACCTTTAATTTTTAAATGGAAAAGCTTTTGGATCAAAAACAACTACGGGCATTGGTGATTTTACCAATGAAAAATTTTAAATTTACCGAAACTTTTTTTTGTGTGTATAAAACTGTGAAAGATATAACGTATTATCCGAATTTCGTTAGAGGGCGTGGCAATAATTGATATTAAACTTTCTCTACCTGCAAGTAAAATAAGTTTTTGTTCCATTCACCATCTCTCACCATCTCAGAGATCTGAGCCTTCATACGGACCGAAAGACGTCTGTCTGGTCGGACATGGCTTGATACTGATCAAGAAAATACACGCTTTATACACTCAAAAAACATATTTTCAGAAATTCGCTTTTAAATTATTATAGGGTATATTGAAGAAGAAAGCATCTCCGACCATATAAAGTAAATATATTCTTGATCAGCATGGCCGTCTGTCCGTCCGTCTGTTTTTATGCGATTTCCTCCGTCAGTTTGAAAGTAGAAAAGTAAGGTCCGAAAACTTGTCTTATAGCCTATTTCCACCAAAGAGGACGGAGCATGATGGAATAACATAAGGTGGTTCCGTCGGCAACAGACATCCACTTATTGTATGCTTGCAATAAGTGCGACTGAAAGGAACATAGTATACTGAGTGTCGTATTGAGTGTGAGTGAGTGCACACTAACTTTCTCGACAACAAGCAAACGTGCACTGAAATAAGTGGATACTTCGTAAAACTTCGGCTGGCGACGGAACCACCTTATGTTATTCCATCATGGGACGGAGGAGCTCAAGCCCATTGGTGCCGAGCGGCTTGAAATCTCGGACACTCCGTAGATTTATTTTGTGCATTAAACTTGCGGTTCAAGCATTAAAAATTAAGTGAAATAAACATATTTTAGCATAAATTTTATTGTGTTGTTGAGTCTTAAGGTACGACTAAAATATTGCCCTAAACTTGTAGAAATATAAAATAGACACCGCTTGTAATTCTCAAGTACGAATTCCCTGCATTCGGAGTGTATAAGAGGCAAAGTGATTTTTCATGTTAGAGTATCCCCGAGGTCCCGAGTTCAAACCCTGACAAGGTCAAGTTAAAAACATATTACAACGGGAACAAAGTGTACAAAAATATATAAGAACCATTTCACTTAAGAGAGGAGGTTACTACGCATCTAGGTGTTGTCCTTCCTTCCACTTCGCTCCCCCTTCTGCCATAACTTCATTTCATCTGTAATACTTAAAAAATAATATTTCCTTTCTAAAATCTAGAATATATTTTTTTCTAAAATTAAGAAAATGTTTTCTGGCCTATTGAAAATGGATTCAATATTTTTAAAGAAGTTTTTCTTTTGGATAACAGTCTTTGACCCCTTTTTTAAGGCGAATTTCTTAATATTAGTGTGATTTCGCATATTTTTAAGTATAAAATATTTTTAGCCGAGAATCAACCGTTAATAAAATATGATGCACTTAGATGTGTTTTTTTCATCGCTTTTTTGCTGTTCTTAAGTACTTCCAACAGAAACAATTATTGACATTCGCCAAAACGTCAAAGATCCTCCTGGATTTCTTAGTCAAACGTACCCAAATAGTCACCCGGGCTCATTAAAGGCCTTAAGGTCTGTGTTTAACCCCATCTGGGGTCAGCCGGAACTACCTAACCAAAGTACTTTCAAGAAGAAAAAATACATGACATTTTAAGTACACAGTGGTTTGAATTCTTCTGCCAGAAGACTGCAGAATCAGCTTCCAGCTGAGCTGTTGAAAGGTAGCACCAGCATCAAATCTTGTGTTCAGAAACAATTCATACCAACTCTGGCTATCTAACAGCCATGATCCAGCTTTCACTTATTTTTACGAATTGCGATTAGAGCAAATTCGTACGATGTCAGTTTAGAGCGCTACGAAATTCGCCAGTTTTTATACTCTGTACCGAAGGTACATAGAGTATTATAAGTTTGTGCAAAAGTATGTAACAGGCAGAAGGAAGCATCTCCGACCCCATAAAATTTTGTGTATCTCTATTAAACAATTGTTTAAAATATTGCCTTAATGCGAATTGAGTGGGAGAATCCGTAAGACATATCTAAAAAGGTTAAAGAACTGAATAAAAATAATTCCGTGGGCAACCTATATTTTGCATTTACTTTTCATTTCACGGACTCAGATGTCGCCGGTTTAAAAACGGCAAAACTTTGCGATTTCCGAGTGTCGGAGCACCAACTTTTACGTTTTGGTGATCAAAGCGCAAAGTTTTTGGAATGGGAGCAAAATGGGAGCATGGCTGCAAAACAATCCCTGCTGAACAAAGAAGTTATTTTCACTATTCTTAAAAAAAAGTGTTGCTTGAGCTATTGCAAGAGCTCGCTGTGAATTACCCTATTTAATTTTATACACAAACTCCTGATGAAAATTTCATCCTAAATGATAAGATGAGAGGAAAGTGGTTTCAGACCCAACTGATCCACCTCAGTCCACGGTATAAAGGTCCGATTATTACTATTTCAGAAAGAGGGAGGCCAAATGGAGTACTATAGGAGGGTGTAATAAAACTGATAAAGGCTCTATGTGCGGACGAAATTGAGCAATATTGCGACGCAATTGGAGAAGTCGAGACATGCTCTTCCAAAACTAAGTGTGGCTTTTCTGTTTCCTTCTGCTGAAAACAAAAGTGCACATCTTTTATACCAATGTACCCACAGTGCTGAGTACCAAAAATTCTGCAGAGCTTTTGGAGGTAGTAAAACAATCGCTATTTATGCATCAGGCCGACTTGTCACGGTGCAGCCGTAAATATTATGTTTATTTGAAAGAACGGGGCATTTCACACATTTTACAAGGCTCGATAGTAGACGGGCCTGCCGTTTAAGTTCTGAATCTCCCGATAATTGTTGATTAAAGGACGGCTGCGTGAATCCCTAAGGTTAAAGAGCTTTGCAATCTGGCGCTGCGGAAATCTAATCGCATCATTGAACACAGTCCAGGTTACAGCTTCGGCACAGCCGGGTGTAGTTAGAGAGCCTAAAAACGAATGAATTAGTATTTCAACTACTCTGGGTCTCAGAACTTACCGTTGTACGAGTAAAATGCTCCAGTTACCACATCGCCCAGCAGCTGATTTACATTGAACTGACCCGAGATTGTGACATTAGTGTTGTACTGCGCAATGCGTGGCACATGATTGAAGATCCTGTTGAGCCCATTGAGTCGAGGACTCATATTTCGTTGTACACTTCGGAACATAACTCCCAACACAGCAATACCATCCCAATTTCGTGTAGCTTGATCCATATCGGGGTAGCGAGTGTTCTTGTGGACGATATGCATCTCCACATCATAGCGATAATCGTTGATTGTATGTTCCGACCCTCTGCTGTTGCTGGAGCCCCAATGCCAGTGTACGCTTTGCACCTCAAAGTCACCGGGCAGTAAGCCGCCATTAATATAAGGACGCTGTCCCCCACGGGTAGCCGGAAGCACCATGTTGGCTAAAGAAAATTTGAAATTTGAACTTAAAAAGAAGTTAAACCACCGGGTGACCCACCTGAATGTCCATTGTTCGTGAGGACCAGCGGTGAACGCAGAGTTTGGTTGTAGTAATGGAAACGTATGCGAGGAATGGCGGAGACCGTGGCCTTGGGAAGGAAAAAACTTGAAAGTCACACAAAAATCATGAAATCCCCGTTGTTCTGCCCACCTCTCTATACTCCAGTTCGATGGGAGACTGTCTCGACCCGGTTTCACATGTTCCTGTCCAATCATCGCCCTGATGATCATAGTTATAATCGCCAGCTGCCTCATCCTCAGCCTGATCGAGCCGTATGGCATTCAAGTAATCTTGGGGTATCTCTGCTTGAAACAGACACTTTCATAGTAAAGTCATTTAAGCACAAGTTAGAAAAGGACCCGTACCTATGAAGCCATAAGCTCCGACCAGGATTGCCAATAGGCACCAAACACTTGACGAACGCATTCTCACTTGAAATCTTCTCTTCCGTTTGTGTTCTGTTCCCGTTGAACTGTGCAACAAGACTGTGACTTTCTCAATGCAGAACAGGACCATTTATACCACTTGCACCAGACACTAGTCATAAAAAGAGAGTAGGAAAAAAAAATCAACCAAACCCCATCGCAACAACTTGTTATAATGGCTTTATACGAGGCTGATAAGAGCCAGCGCCCTCCGTTGCAGTCCCTGCCCTGCCCAGCTTTTAGGCCTAGTGCAAAATTTACATAGAAATTGCGAGGCGCTTTTACAGTTACCAAACCAGCTCGATAATTAACTTTGCCGCATCCACAGCGCTGGTAATTAGTGGCCGCTGTAAGCTTCTTGCAGAGACCAGCTGGACTTGGGGATTGACTCGTTCGTTCTATCTAGTAAATACGACGGCATTAAAAATATAAAGATAGTGAAATTTCAATAATTGCTCTGATTCAGTTTTAAAACAAAGAAGGGAAATTGAGTAGTAAACTTTTGTGACAGATTATTTTATGATAGAGAACCGATTGGTTTTAGGTTTTGTACAGGGAAAATTTGAAATGTGTGATAGATGGGTTTATAAATATCGATCGTGCTTACTGCCATCTATGGTTCTGTAACGTCCAAAATAGTAGTTTAGTAATAAACTCTAGTCTTCCAATCAAAGCTATCTAGCTATAGGTCAATGCATCTACTCGAGCCGTTGAACAAATTATTTTGTGGTGCCTTTGCTCGTACTCTTGCCCTTTCGGCTCAAACGCATAGAATGAGATCGGTAGAGCTTTTCTGTAAATGTTTCACCCGGTTGTAGTACACCAAACCAAATTGGTGCCATCAAATACACAGTATGACCATGCCAACGCGAATATTCAGTTATCTGAAGGAACACATTTTTATCACCAGTCACAATATGATGCAGATATACCTCTTTGTTTTGACGTTGGAGCGGCTGTCCCTCAAATTGTGTTTCGAAGCACAAAAAAGCTATGTGGCTTACACTTCAGCAACCTTATCCAAATCGATTTAATTCTATTAACATTACCCTTACAAAATCCTTTAAAATAAATTTGTACAGTTAATATCTTAAGTCTAATGTCAGGCGTGTGCGTGTGTGTGAGCGTACATTCGGCTGGAAAATTCATGAAAGCACATCAAAGCGAGGGTACAGGGTACTTTGGAGCCGGGGCACTCGACAGCAGCTTTCTTACTATTTTTTTCATATTCTCCAGTGTGCTTGTTTTGGTTTTAACTGTTGATTTTCCAGGGGCATTTGATTATCCACTTCTTGGTTTCAACACAACTATTTTCCCATCAAACAGAAGTGTCTAATCAAAGAACCCCACAGACACAAACTTTACATAAACTTTACTTTACATTGGTCTTAAAGACCAATTGAATTCACACTGCACATTGGGCCAGATTTCAGCGGCATAAATTCAAAATTGTTATGGAAACATATCGTGATTTTAACCAAATATTCTTAAAGAGCATACAAAAGGCATATTTAATCCCCTAAGCGATTTGATATCAGTACAGCCCTGGATTTGTAGCAGGGCTGGAAAGTCAAGTGTTCGGTTAGCTGCTTGTTATGTTAAAAATAAGAGAATCTCAAACTCAACTTTAAGCTTGTGCCAATTTATCACCTGTGAGTAAAAATTGAATGTAAAATATGGAAATTCAAGGCAAAGGTATGTATAATGTGAAAATTGCAACAAATTGTGTGTTGTTCTGGTTAAATGTTATTTCTGTTTATCGTTTTGTTATGTCCTTATAAAGAATAAATCTAACCAACGTGCCCGTGATTTGTGGAGTATTAAGTAACTTTCTGACAAAAAGTAAGTATGTTCTGACAAGCATAAAAACAACACAAATCTTCGTGTGCATGCGGCAGCACTTTCAGAGGAAAAGTAGGATAAAAATGATGAGGCACTTGTGTTGAGAACGACTTCGTGTAATTCTCATAAGAAGAAAAAACTTTGATTTACACCGGTACTTCTAATTTATTTTTTTTTTTTACTTAATTTTTGATAAACTTAGATAAAAAAGAAATTAACAGAACTATAAGGCCCTTTTTTAAGACTCTGCTTTGGGCCCTAATGGAATTCATACTTACCAATGTCCCGTTTTTCCGTTTTGCATTCTGATAAAGCTGCGAACCATCAATACACCTTTATTTAGAGACCGTACTTTGGAGGACGAGTACTTTTTAAACAGCCAGCGCATTGGCACATTTTTATACTCTGTACCGTAGGTACACAGAGTATTATAAGTTTGTGCAAAAGAATGTAACATCGAGAAGGAATCATCTCCGACCCTATAAAGTATATATATTCTTGATCAGCATCAACAGCCGAGTCGATATAGCCATGTCCGTCTGTCCGTCTGTCTGTCTGTCCGTATGAACGCACAGATCTCAGAGATGGTAAGAGATAGAGGATTGACATGTATGGGACATATGCTTCTTATGTCTGCAGGCAGATCAAGTTTATTTTCAATTTTGGCCACGCCCCCTCCCGCCCCGCAATTTAGAAAAAACGTCATATCTCCCACAGTTGTGAAGATAGATGGCTTGTTCCTTCTGGACATATTTAGTTAGCAGGATAACTTATAGATCCGCCAAAGGAATGGAGAAGATCGGATTAACGGTTTTCGAGTTATGATCAAAAGACTGTTCGCTGCTACTGCAGCATCAACATTTATGCTGAGCGTATAATTTTCTTGGTACAGAGTATGTTATAGTCGGGCTTGACCGACTTTCTTTCTTGTTAATGTTGTATTTTTATACTCTGTACCGAAGGTACATAGAGTATTATAAGTTTGTGCAAAAGTATGTAACATCCAGAAGGAAGCATCTCCGACCCCATAAAGTATATATATTCTTGATCAGCATCAACAGCCGAGTCGATATAGCCATGTCCGTCTGTCCGTCTGTCTGTCTGTCCGTATGAACGCACAGATCTCAGAGATGGTAAGAGATAGAGGTTTGACATGTATGGGACATATGGTTCTTATGTCTGCAGGCAGATCAAGTTTATTTTCAATTTTGGCCACGCCCCCTCCCGCCCCCGCAATTTAGAAAAAACGTCATATCTCCCACAGTTTTGAAGATAGATGGCTTGTTCCTTCTGGACATATTTAGTTATTAGGATAACTTATCGATCCGCCAAAGGAATGAAGAAGATCAGATGAACGGTTTTCGAGTTATGATCAAAAGACAAATTTTCTTGGTACAGAGTATGTTATAGTCGGGCTATCTCCCACAGTTTTAAAGATAGATCGTTCGTTCCTTCTGGACATATTTGGTAATCGGGATAACTTATCGATCCGCCAAAGGAATGATGAAGATCGGATAGACGGATGTCGAGTTAAAATCAAAAGACTGTTCGCTGCTGCAGCGCTGCTTTCAGCTGCTACTGCAACATCAACATTTATGCTGAGTGTATAACTTCGTTGGTACAGAGTATGTTATAGTCGGGCTTGACCGACTTTCTTTCTTGTTTGTAATGAAAATAGTACAACCAAGTACAAGAGTCACAATTACAAAACCCTTTTCCGGGTTTCTATCCATAAGTTTTAAAAAACCAGGTTAAAAGGAGCGCTTTAATCTTATGTGGCCGGTAAGGGTGGGCGTGGTCGGATTGTTGTACAACTTTGCCCAATTATTATTATATTATTAAATGTGCCGAATTGCAATTGCCTAAATAAATTTTTTAAATTTATGCCGCCTAAACTGAAATGTAGCCCAATGTGCACTGCAAGGACCAAAAAAACAAACACCATTTCACGACTTGGACTGTACTAATAATTCAATTTCAATTCATTAATGTTGAACTTGTTGAGTAAGTTCCCTTGATTGGATCTGGTGTTGGTGAAAATGTCGAGTCTGGAGTCTACAAGTTGAGTAAGCTTCTTACTCATTAAGTCGCTTAAAACAGAGAGAAGCACGTATTACAAATAGATAAAAACGTGACAACTACCATTTTGTTACCTCCTGCGGTATCGAAACTGTTGCATATTCATTTGTATATAGTTCAGCTGATATTCGTAACATCTTATCTATGGAGCAGAGGGCAATTCATCTTGTAAACTATAGCTAAATTTGTATGATGTGAAAGAAAGCAATTAAAAATATGGATTATTGGTTTATTATCAACACACAGTTCAAATAAATAAACCCCATAAATTGTCTCAATAATGAGCAAGCGATTTGTATAGTGTTTGAACACCATATTTATATGATGATAGCAGTCATTGCAGCTTATGAGCTTGGGTAATAAATAACAAATAAAGACGATACCAACTTTAAGTTCAAGGTAAGACTCGTTATCGATTGTCAAATACTGGCATTTGAAAATTGGGGCAATAAATAGCATTCATTCGAATCCATGCTATAATTAAACAAATTAGATTTTCTATTTATTTTATAAATAATAAATTTTATATTTGTAACCTTGGCACGTGTGTGAGCATGTCCGATTGGCTAATTTCTATCTAATTGTCCAGATTTTTCAAAACGCATATTGAAGTAAGCATCTCCGAACACAAAAATAAATATATTCTTGGTTAGCATGACGAGTTGATTTGATTAGGCCATATGTCCATCCGTCTATTTGAAAACATTTTTTTCCAAACCTTTGCAGATTTGTAGAAAGCGGTTTTATTGGATGAATATAGCAGAAAAAAGTTTTATTGAGAAAAACTTTACTTTTGTTTTAGATGAAGACGAGTCCAAACTTCGTATTTACTAGTTTCTTATGACTTTCCATAATATCACCAACTCTGATTTAAAACGCACAACGATATGGTATGGCTGCCTTGGAAAAGATGGGTCATAAAAATTGTAGGAAGTTAGTAGGAAAATCTTTTTATACCCTGTTCCCATTGAAAATGGGAAAAGGGGGATCATGAACTTGTGCGAATGTATGTAACAGGGAGAAGGAAACATTTCCGACCGCATAAAGTATATATAATATATTCTTGATCAGCATGAACAGCCGAGTCGATATAGTCATGCCCGTCTGTCCGTCTGTCTGTCTGTATGAACGCGTCGATCTCAGAGACTATAAGAGATAGAGCCACAAATTTTTGCACAAAGCAATCAAAATCTATAGGTAGCCTCGGAAAAATATGCATTTAGTGGTATATTTTTCCTTTTAAAAAAAATATCGATATTTATTTTCAACAACCCTAGTATACATTAAGCTAGGCCCAATATATATCTATTCTGAAAAGTACAATCAGATCGGACAAAAAACCCCGGAGTTAAAGCGAAACAATTGAGCTGATAAGAGCACCACCCCAGTTGTTGGTCAGGACTAGAAAAAAGTGTTGCCTAGATTTAGGATGACAATTTACCGGTCACATTCATCTTCAAAAATTCAAAAACAAATAAATGAAAACAAATGAAAAGGGTATTTTGTAGTCGGGAAACTCGACTGCAGTGCCCTTACTTGTTTATTTTTAATGCTTTCACACAATTCTGCAAA
Source organism: Lordiphosa fenestrarum (assembly GCA_035044985.1). NCBI lineage: Eukaryota > Metazoa > Arthropoda > Insecta > Diptera > Drosophilidae > Lordiphosa > Lordiphosa fenestrarum. The sequence continues at coordinate 525,429 of JAWNNO010002952.1, forward strand.
TGCTAAAAAGGTATGCTCAATTCGTGGAAATGTACAGGGTGCGCCATCTGAAGTGTCGGTATGGCAACACTGAATAACTTTGACATTTACCAACCGATTGCTTTTGTTAGACATGTTTTGGAAACATCAATCTAGTACAATATTGACCATGGAACGCTTCACACCAAAACAACGTGCCGAAATAGTGACGCTGTTCATCGAAAATAATCGTTCAATTGTGCTAACTCAACTCAACAAATTTTGATGACCGATGAGGCCCATTTCACGCTTTCTGGTGGTGTTAATAAGCAAAATTGTCGCATATGGGGCACGGAAAATCCACACCGCATCCATGAAATACCTTTACACGACCAAAAAGTGACTGTTTGGGCCGGTATCAAAAAGAGGCGATATTGACTGGCCACCCAGATCTCCAGATTTGACCGCCCCAGACTTCTTTTTGTGGGGCTATTTAAAAAGCAAGGTTTACGCCAGCGATCCACAGACCATTGAAGATCTTAAGGCCAACATTCGTGCCGAAATCGAAAAAGTGATGGAAAATGCCGCAAAAAGGGCACATTTTGTTGTGGCCAATAAAGGCGGCCACTTGATTGATGTTGTGTTCAAAAAGTAGTCGAAATAAATTGTACAGGACCAAATTAAAGGAACAAGATCAACATATAGCAATCGGTTGTTTGTTTTTATATTTATTCAGTGTTGCCATACCGACACTTTAGATGGCGCACCCTGTATGTTCCAGCATCTTTTATATCTTGAAGCAGGGGTGCACACAGGCTATACTCATCGGCCGCATTTGTTGTCGTTTCGCGCAAAGCCATTAAATTGCAACAACCTGCAATATGTTCTATTTATATTCTTGATCGGCATCAACAACAGGGTCGATATAGCCATGCCCGTCTGTCTGTACGAACACCTAGATCTCAGAGCATAGAGAAGCTAGCGCCATCAAATTTTAAATGTAGACTAGTATTGTCTGCGCGCAGATCAAGTTTATAATTAAACAAGAAAGAAAGTCGGTCACGACCGACTATAACATACTCTGTACCAAGAAAATTTGTCTTTTGATCATAACTCGAAAGCCGTTGATCCGATCTTCTTCATTTCTTTGGCGGATCGATATGTTATCCAAATAACTAAATATGTCCAGAAGGAACAAGCCATCTATCTTCAAAACTGTGGGAGATATGACTTTTTTTCTAAATTGCGGGGGCGGGAGGGGGCGTGGCCAAAATTGAAAATAAACTTGATCTGCCTGCAGACATAAGAAGCATATGTCCCATACATGTCAAAATTCTATCTCTTACCATCTCTGAGATCTGACAGACAGACGGTGAAAGACAACATTGAAGCATTTATTCGTGAGATACCGGCCGAAATGTTGGAAAGAGTATGAAATAATCTTCAAACATTAAATTATATGGACCGTACTATCGTTTCAAATAAAGATTTCATGCATTTTTCTGAATGTTGTGTGTTTTGTTAAGAAAAACTTTCCTATAGCTCTTAAAAAATCACCCTTTAATTGGCAGAGTTATACAGGCTATAAAAAACGTTGCATACTTATCTGAGCCGCATGCGCTGTTTACTTTTAAATGATGAAATATTAAAATTAATGTTAATGTTCTCTTTATAAACAGAAGCAAGGTTATTAAACACTATTTCTTCTGAGTAACGGGTATATCGAAGTCGGGCAGGACCGACTTTAACTTACGCTCTCGTTTTTTCAGCTGCTGTTCATTTATGTATATTTACATTTATATTTTGTAATAAACTTTATAAAGTCAATTACTTTGAATAAAATACCATTGATTTGTATTTGTATCCCTCTATAAGAGCATTCTTCGTGCTTTTCCTCTACATTACACATACAGAAAAAAAAAGATTACGATATTTAATATCAATCGGGTATTTTTCAGTATCGAATCGGCCTTCAGCTGAAAAATACCCAAATGATATGTTCGAATATATCACTCCCACATTTCGAACATATCAAAGTAAAATGTTTCGGATCAACAATCTGATATTTACCCCTGATATATTTTTATAGTGTCAATGCAGTATTTTCACAATACCTGTACGACATGGCTGAAATATTCAATATATATTTTTATACTCTGTACCGTAGGTACATAGAGTATTATAAGTTTGTGCAAAAGTATGTAACAGGCAGAAGGAAGCATCTCCGACCCCATAAAGTATATATATTCTTGATCAGCATCAACAGCCGAGTCGATATAGCCATGTCCGTCTGTCCGTCTGTCTGTCTGTCCGTATGAACGCACAGATCTCAGAGATGGTAAGAGATAGAGGTTTGACATGTATGGGACATATGCTTCTTATGTCTGCAGGCAGATCAAGATTATTTTCAATTTTGGCCACGCCACCTCCCGCCCCCGCAATTTAGAAAAAACGTCATATCTCCCACAGTTAGATAGATGGCTTGTTCCTTCTGGACATATTTAGTTATTAGGATAACTTATCGATCCGCCAAAGGAATGAAGAAGATCGGATGAACGGTTTTCGAGTTATGATCAAAAGACAAATTTTCTTGGTACAGAGTATGTTATAGTCGGGCTTGACCGACTTTCTTTCTTGTTATAATATCAAAAGGGTATTAATGTATTACCAATGATGTAATTAATAATATCCAAGTTATATTTTTATAGTGCATTTTATAGGACCTGGTTCAAATGTCAAAGATGTGTTTGAATAATAATTAGTGACTTTAGTTGGCTCGAGGTCCCGAAAAGTTGCGTTGCTTACAGCAATCAGCAATTAAAGCAAAAACAGACAAATCGGGAGAGTATTCGCTGTCTCGCTTGCTGCGGCAGTGATATTAAAATTGATTTTGCCTTTTTTGAGTTGCACTATAGCTGTCTCCCTTTGATTTGAGAAACTCTGCGTGTCTCTTTCTGCACGCACATTTTCGATGTCTACTTTGATCTGAAATCAAGTCACTAGGGCATTTTTCAGATTAATTTGATGATTTCACTTATTAATATAACATTTTTAGTATCAATGTAATACCATAGCATCATGTTGATATTAAATAATATATCTTTGATATGTAAGTTTTTGATATTTCTGTGCATGTGAAAGTGCAGACCACTAAATGATTGTTCCGCACCTGTTAGAGACACAAAGAAAAGATAGAATAAATCGATACATATTTCACATTATTTGGCTTCATTTATTGCATTTCATGTACATTGATTAACCTTATAATAAATTATCTAATCATAGAATAAATATTTTCTTTTCACTTTCTTTGGTCACTTTTTTGTATCATTTGCCCCCGAAAAAACCGCTTAAGTCCTTGCTGAAGCGATAGAAAACGGGTCGGTCATTGCGCGGTTGCGTCTGACGATAATTGTTGACTAAATAATTGCTCCTGGAGTCTTGAAGTAGCCACAGTTTCCTAATCTGTGCTAAGGGCAGATACAGTGGTTTAGGAAACACTATCCATGTGACCGCCTCATCACATTCCGGCGTGGTCAACGAGCCTTTGTAGGTGAAGAAGTTTCGGGTGTTCAAATCTCCTAACAACTGACCCACACTTAGAGAGCCAGTCAATCTCGATGTGGAGTTGTATTGAACTACATTAGGCACTTGAGTAAAGACTTTGGTAAGGCCAGGATATAACCGATTTGGATTCTATAAAAAAAATAACACATATTATCAGATTAATAGTTGAGTTCGTTCGTAAGTTGATGGTATTTAATCAGTAATTTAAGAAGTTTTATGAGTAATTTTATTAAAGTAACAAAACTACATCATAATGTCGTGTTTCAACTTGATTTCACCCAATCCTGGGAAAAACATTATTAATAATATTAAAATCATCGCTATAAGCCTCGGCTACTGTTCAAATAGTAATGCTTTGCAGTAACCATCTCTACTCACTGACGGTTTACCCGTAGCTATTAAAATTAAATGGTTAAAATGGTAAACTATTAAAATTTAATGCAAATGTGGTTGCTAAATTGGATTATAATTATGCAAATGTCTTGCGTTTCATTTCGCAACGTTTAATGAACTTATTCGCTGTCTTATTAGAACCCACATTCATCCTAACTTCAGAATGTACATACATGCACAGAATGGAACCGAGCTTGCATCATAGTTCTTCTTAAGTTTGTCAACCGTCTTTTCAAGGTCGAAAACGATCGTTCGACTGTCCATTTTATTACAGGTAATTTTAAAACCAGTTTCAAGCATTTCATGAGCTCTGGTAACCAATCTAGTATGTGTTTTTTACTTTTCAAAAGGAGTTGAAGGGTGTTTGTGGCATCAATTCTTTCGCTCGCAAAATATCTTTGAACATGTTTCTATGTAGAAGAAGTGAATCCCCATCAATACCGGAGCAATAAACTCCAATACCTCTTTTTGTAAATCGATAATCTAGTAGTATTTACTTTAGCAATTTTCTTGGGAATTTTCAAAAACACCTTAAATTTGGTCGTTATTCGAATTGTCTAATTTTTGTCTTTAGGAGGATTTGTATTTTTATCAAGTCAATCGATTTCTATCTCAACCCAAACATAAGTGAGCTGATTTTTATATCCTTGAAGAGGGTATATTGAAATTGTTCAGATGTGTGTAACGCATAGAAGGAAGCATTTCCGACCACATAAAGTATAGATATTCCTGATCAGCACGACGAGCTGAGTTGATTCAGCCTTGTCCGTCTGTCTGTTTTTATGCTATTTCCGACCAATCTTTGCACGAAGTCTTCTGGTACAAATACGGTGCGCATTTGTCGGAACCGGCCGGATCGGATCATAGTCTGCCATAGGAACTATCAGTCGAAAAATTAGTTCTAGTGAGAAAAGCTTTTTTGTTTTAAATGCAGACGTCTCCAAACTCCGTATTTACTAGTTTTCTATGCTTCTCCATGATTCTGCCAAATTTGGTCGAAGTCGGACATCCATAAAGTATAGCTGCCATAGAAAAGTGAGTTTAGAAAAATAGTCTTAGTAAGAAAAACTCGTTTGTTTTCAATGTAAACCTATTTAAAATTGGCATATATTTATTTTAAAAGCTTTCACACAATTTTCTAAAGTTTTGTCGAAATCCATGCCGGTGGTGTTGCGATATATAATATATTAAAAAAATCTTAGGAGTAGACTAGTATGTAAGAAATCCCCTGAGAGTGCAATAGAATATTTACTTATAGAAATTTTACATAACAAACCTGGTGATAAAACATTGATTGGTTGTAGTTATCGACCACATCGGCAACTCGAATACTCTAACCTGATAAATTTACTAGCGGGCTTTTCACTGCTTTATTCCGATGTCATATTGACTGGTGACATGAACAGCAACTTGCTCACTGAAAACCACCTCCAACACGAAATGGAATTTCTTGGGTTAAGTGTGGTCAATAACACTGTACCTACACACTTCACAAATAACTCTAACACCCTGTTAGATGTTTTCTTTGTCAGCGACCTGGTCTCAGCCCCAGCTTTTTCGAAACACGATCTTATCTTTTTGACTTACGAGTTAGACCTAGACCACATTGACCTTACTTTTACATATAGAGACTTTAAAAACATTGATTATGCATCCCTCGCTGTAGAATTTAGTAAATGTGACTGGTCCCCTATCTATAACATGTCCACCCCCGACTCGCAACTATGTAGCAGTATTTCACTCGAATTTTGACTACCTACTCAATAAATGTGCACCACTTAAATCAAAAATAATCAAGCCATGGTTCAATAATACCATTAAACGCTACATTAAACTGCGTGACGTTGCCTACAACAGGTGGAAACGTTACAAAACTCCCTCTTTACGGTCAGAATTTAAAAAACTTAGAAACACCGTCACCAAAATGATAAGCTCTGCTAAAAGTGCATTCTACCACACTAAGCTTACCAGTGCAAGAGCATCGGGTCAAATTTGGAAGGAGCTCAAGAAGCTAGGTATAAGCAAAAGTAGACCTCTACCAAGTTGTGATTTGGATGTGGATCAACTAAACGAAAAATTTTTCCATGCAAACGTATCAGCTCCAACTCGAAATATGTATGTAGACTTTAGACCCCGCTGTGATATTAGTTTTAGCATCAGGTGTGTCCGCTCGTGTGATGTCTTAGAAAGTATTTTAAATGTTAAGTCGGATGCAGAAGGTCTGGACAAGCTAAACCCTAAATTTTTAAAAATTCTACTGCCAATGATAATTGATCACATTACCCATATTTTTAATACCGCCCTTACTACGTCTATTTTCCCTAACATGTGGAAAGCCGCAAAAGTGATACTAACACCTAAATCGAATGGCGATTTCAGACCTATCTCCATCCTTCCCTTTCTATCAAAGGCCTTCGAGCAAATAATTGCCAAGCAAGTGCAAGCATTTCTTGACCTAAACTCTCTTATGAGTCAGAAGCAATCAGGATTCAAACAGAACCGTAGCTGTACAACTGCCATCTTAAATATAGTCGAAGAAATCCGCAAGCAAGTTGATGAAAGCCATGTAACATTCTTGACCCTATTAGATTTTAGTAAAGCATTTGACACGGTGGACCATGATATACTATGCACTAAGCTAAGCCATTTATTCAACTTTTCTTCCTCTGCTTCGAATATGATTAGATCATATCTTTCATATAGACAGCAAGCCGTAGTTTCAGGTAACCGCATGTCACAGTTGCTTCCGACTACACAGGGAGTCCCTCAAGGGTCTGTTCTTGGTCCACTTTTGTTTTCGATGTATATAAATGACTTACCTGATAGTTTGTGTAACTATGCAGTCCATATGTATGCTGACGATGTTCAGCTGTATGTTAGTCGTCCGTTGCGTGAAATCGTTGACTGTGTCAGTATATATAATGAAAACCTCCTTAAAATAAGCAACTGGGCAAAGGCGACAGACCGTTCGGTTGAACCAGTCAAAATCTAAGTGCTTAATTGTGTACAAAAAGACCATTGATATAACCCAGCTACCCAAGCTTACTATTGATGACAATGCCTTGGAATATGTGAATCAAATATGTAACCTATGTATACAATTTAATGCAACACTCTGCTGGAGCAACCACATAGCAAAAGCTTCTGGAAAAACTTATGGCTATCTCAGGCAACTATCTGTTTCAAAACAAATTATACCGCAGAACATTAAAATGCTCATAGCAAGAACATGTTTAGTACCGACTTTATTTTATGGCATAGACATTTTTGCTTGTAGCGATGCTAATAGTATGCAACGACTCCGAGTGACCTTCAACTCTATTGCGAGATATGTCTTCGACCGTAAGCCCTCTGAGCATATAACGACATTTGCCAACCAAATATTTGACCTGCCTCTTGAATCGTGGATTAAGCTTAGAACTCTCATTTTTGTCCATAAAAAAATTGTTAATTGTGAACCACCGTACTTATTTGAAAAATTAGAATTCGCCTCATCCGCGAGAACTAATAATTTAATTTGCACAAGATTGAACCTGGCCAGCTCAGGAAAACATTTCTTCGTCTTTGCTGCTCGCTGCTGGAACCTGCTTCCACACCAACTCAAAACCATTAGGAACGCAACACTTTTTCAAACTAACCTTACCGCCTGTCTTAAAAGTCAAAACGATTAAAAATGATTAGGTTATTCTAATAACAATCAATTCAAAAATTTTGTAAAGCTATATTAAATGTTAGATTTCCCTATTAGTAATTAAGCTAGGACACATTATTTATTTTTCAACTACCTCCCAACAACAAATTGTGACCAATACTATAATTATCAAGACTAGTTCTTGTTGTATTGGGAAAACTATTAAACAAACAAACAAACAAACAAATCGGATAACTATAGGTTATAGCTGCCATAGAAATGATCGGTCGAGAAATTTGTTAAAGTGAGAAAAACTTTTGGGTTTTCAAAGAAATCGACTTCAAACTTTTTATTACTTAGTTTGGTATGCTTTCCCATGGTTCCACTAAGTTTGGTCGAAATCGGACATCTATATAGTACAGCTGTCCAACAAAAGTAGAGTCAGAAAATAGTCTTAGTGAGAAATACTTGTTTGCTTTCAATGGAAATGTCGTTCAAATACCAAGAAAATTATAGGCTCAGCATAAATTTTGATGCTGCAGTAGCAGCTGAAAGCAGCGCTGCTACTGCGCTGCAGCAGCGAACAGTCTTTTGATCATTACTCGGAAACCGTTCTTCCGATCCGGAATTCTAGATTAGTCGACATTTGGCCATGTAAATTTTTTGAATATCTGTCATATAGCAGAATATCTCTACCAAAATTTTCAAATATAAATTTCATTCACTTATTCGTTCCTCATTTGATCCCCTCTGCTTCAGTCATCTTTGCATTTGTCCATTATAGATAAATCCATTAAATGAATGTTTAGAGCCAATAAAAGATATAACTTACTAAAAGTGCCAGAACGCCCATGGGTATTACTTACAACAAATGGCTTGATTGCAGACACCCCGGCTGTTACTTGAATTACGTACCCGGGCAATGTTGATCATAATTCCCAGCACAGCTAGTCCATCTTTTTGCCTCAAAGCTTCCGCCACCGTAGCATATCGTGTATTCCGATGCACAATGTGCATTTCCGCATCGTAGCGTTGTTTGCTGATCACATGTTCGGATCCTCTTGAAGCTCTAGAACCCCAGTGGAAGTGAACGCCTTCAGCCACATACTGTCCCTTGAGCAGGCCACCGGTTATGTAGGGCTTCTGCCCATTTTGTGTCACCGGAATGTCCATATTAACTGGTTATCAGAAGTAGAAACGAGTATAATTGCAGCAGAGTTAAGGATTGTGTAATAATAACTTACTCGAATGGCCATCATTAACTAGTGTCAATGGTTTTCTCAGCTTGACATCATAATTTCCGAAGGCAAGACGCGGCAAGGGCATGGCAATCGACTGGTTAGAAAGCATGACGATAAAATAAAGTTTTTAAAAAAATATAAAACCGTTTGGCTTCCGCAGTATACCTGACCGACCACCACCACGACCTAATCTAATTTGCCATGTAACTCGTTAGGGAAAAGTGGCGTGAAGAGACCTTCAAATTGGGCCAATTCATAATAAATGTTAACTGCAAAATGATTGCAAACGGAACTCCACCGTTCATAGAAAGAGGCTTAAGTACTTATCTGGCGCATGTGGTAATCATTTTTACTTTCTTACTTATTTGTTTTGATTTTTAGTTGACAGTTTTGACTTTGTGTTTGTGTGGGTGGTCTTTAATATTTGTAAAAAGTGATTGCGTAACACACTTTAGCATTTGCGCTAAAAACCAAGGCTTTCTGTTAAGAAGTCTTAAGATTGTGCCCGACAAACAAAAATAAGTTGGGAGTTTAAAGTTTTGGATGCCGGACACTTTCAAAACTTTCGTTTTGCAAGTACAAATCTTTTGTACTCATCTTTATGATAAAACAATAATAATGAGATACAATCTGGCGACCGGAGTTCTATTGAAACGAACTTGTTGTGGAAAGAACCGATCCGATTCATATCTTTTTGCTCTGTGATATAAGGGTAAAGATATTTGTAGGTAGTGTTGGAACCGGTGTTCGTTCAAAAACTCTGAGCCGAACTAAAATCACGAAATTACTTGCGAAAAAAAAACCGAAAACTTTTTTTATAAGTATAATTATCTTGGAGGGTATTTAAAGCAGAGGTGCCCAAGAGCACTTGATGCTCGCATACGGGCCTGTTCCTGTTTATGACTTTGATCTTATCATGCGGAATCGAAATCGCTAGCTGTTGTTCCCGTTTCCGAAAAACGACCAAGTTACAGGGCTTCAAAGGTTTTGTCTTAGAGTCAGTGGAAAAGTATATGACAATTTTCTTGGAAGTAGTTTTATTTTAACATGTCTATTATTGTGGAGATTATGAAGCATCCACAGATATATCAAGTGTATAATTTGATTTAAAATCTAACTTTCTTATCTTGTACCGAAATAAATAGCATGTAGACAAAAGCTAGAACGATCGAAATTAAATCAATCTGTTCGCAATTCCAAATCAGCGCATCGAAATTGAAAAGGCTACCATATTGATGAATAAAATTCAGTAACGATTCGAACATTCATTTGATAAGAAAATCGGTCTATTTTACTTGGAATCACCAAACTGAAAAGGATTCGGAATTCCAATCGTTTTACTTTTTAATTCCTCTCGGAAATGAGAGCCGGTCAGTCACCAAGCCAAATGAATAATATAATTCTAATGCAACAACAACCACAAGAAAATGAAAGAGAAGCCCGGTTATTGCTGCCGGATGCAAACCAAATCATTCGACGCACAACAACAAATGTTACGTATGCATTAATGTTTATTGGTGTGATTAATTCTTGAAGAGGCATAGGAGAGAAAGAAAGGAGTGACACATTCGAAGTTTTTGTTGTAATTTCGTTATATAATTCCTTCCGCAAACAACAACAAATGCGGCCGATGCGTATAGACTGCCGGCACCCCTGACTTAAAGGCTGCAAACTATTGAAATTCCGGAGGATTGGTTAGACTTTGAAAATCTAAGGTACGCTTCGAGGTTCGACGCTTGGTTCATGGATTCTGTGATTATTTAGATATTTAGTGAGACATATTTTTGTTAAATAAATCGTATTTTGAATAGATACTGTTTCAATTCGGCACGATAGGATTATTTTTAGCCCATTCTTAGTCAAACAAGAAAGAAAGTCGTACCAACGAAATTATACGCTCAGCATAAATTTTGATGCTGCAGCAGCAACTGAAAGCAGCGCTGCTACTGTGCTGCAGCAGCGAACAGTCTTTTGATCATAACTCGACAACCGTTCATCCGATCTTCACCATTCCTTTGGCGGATATATAAGTTATATATAATTATCAAATATAATTAGAAGGAACGAACGAACTATCTTTAAAAACTGTGGGAGATATAAGGTTTTTTTCAAATAGTGGTGGCGGAAGGGGGCGTGACCAAACTTGAAACTAAACTTGATCTGCCTGCAGATATAAAAGGTTTCTGTTCCATACACGTCAAACCTTTATCTCTTACAATCTCTGAGATCTGTGCGTTCAAACGGACAGACAGGCGGACATGGCTATATCGACTTGGCTGTTGAAAGTGATCAAGAATATTTATAGTTTATGGAGTCGGAGATTCTTCCTTCTGCCTGTTACCTACGGTACAGAGAATAAACGAGAGCGTAAGTTAAAGTCGGCCCTGCCCGACTTCGAAATACCCGTTACTCAGCTCAGCTCGGATAAGTATGCAACATTTTTTTAACTCGGCCATTTATTATCCGATCCTTTCGAAAATTTGTGAGATTGTAGATATTGGCCACATAGACTACACTGGAAAATCTGAGCTCGATTTGTGGGAGTTATTCAATATTTTTTATTGCGGGGGCGGGAGGGGGCGTGGCCAAAATTTGAAACAAACTTGATCTGCCTACAGACAATACTAGCTTATGTATAAAATTTGGTTGCTCTAGCTCTTCTAGTCTCTGAAATCTAGGTGTTCATACAGACGGACGGACGGACGGACGGACAGACGGACAGACGGACATGGCTATATCGACTCGGCTGTTGATGCTGATGAAGAATATATATACTTTATGATATCGGAGATGCTTCCTTCTGCCTGTTACATACATTTGCACGACTTTAGTATACCCTTTTTACTCTACGAGTAACGGGTATAAAAAGAGGTAAGCTTACAAAAGACGGAAGGAAAAGCAGACTATATTATTGCTATATCAACTCAGTTGATCAAATATATGTACACTTTATGGGGTAGGAAAACTTCCTTCTGTGCGTTAAAAACGGCACGACGATATTATTTCGTTCGATATAATTTCAACAAAAGCCGGGTATCCAGCACAGCGGAAACTAAAAATTCCTGCCAAACTTCATATAAAAAAAACTGTGCCAGGAATTTTTAGTTTGCTTTTTCGTTTGTTGTGTATCCAGCAACACGAACGAAATCCACACTTTATAGATAGCGGCGTATCAATAGCGGCGTTTCGAAAGCGTGTGTGGAACGAGAAACAGCTGATATTCAGGCCAGGAATATATTGCTGACAATTATTTTGGAAGTGATTAGGCAAAAGATGGAGGCAAAAACTGTGCGCAAGACTAAAAATAGAATTGAAATTTTTAACGTGAGGAGAAGATAAATAAAATCAAATAAAAGCAGTTTAGGCAAGACCATGTCTTTGGCGAATTACAGAGAAAAAGCATTTTGACAACATTTCTGTGAAAAGTGCTTGGGAAAGTGTTGCTGCACAAATAAATAAAGAATATTATGTTCAAAATTATTAAATTCATTAATGTTATAAATGCTTGCTGGCGACTGACTGTAACAACGCTTGAATATAGAGAACAGAGAGAGACACAGAACGCTCCGCTTGCTTCAATTGGGTTCCACACACTCAAAATAAATAGCAAATTCCTGGCAGGAATTTTCCGCAGTGCTGGATACAGGCCTAAAAACTTGACATAATTCCGACAGGAAAAAAAAACATAATTTCGATTCCAGCTACATAGTTTCGATTCAAAATGAACTGGGCGAAATTGTTTCGTCGGAAGTAAGTCGCTATGCTTTTTCTGCGTTTCAAACGTCTCGACAATTTCAAAATACCCTCTGCAAGCGTAAAATCTCTAGTAATTTTTGCACCAAGCCCTTTGCCAATACTCAAATATACTAGATTGGTAAAAAAAAAAGAATGGATTTATTTTTTTGAATTTTAAGTATTTAGCTGTCACTAATAAAATAACCAAAACAGACTTGTAAACATGAGCTCGAAAATCGACGCCCAAGAGGAACTTTGCAGATAAAGGCCTCATCAATTAAGTCTTCTAAAAAAGTTCGTATATCATTTATAAGGTCTGCATCCAGCACCCCGGAATTCTTATTTCGTCGCAGTTCTTTAGACATACAGAATCACTTTCGAGCAGCTCATGAACATCAAAGCAAAGCCAAAGTGCTTTTATTTATATTAAGTAGTGTAGCGAAATATAAATTCCGAAGCACTGGATACTTACCCTAATTAAATAAATACTAGCAAAAAAAACTTTAAAAAAAAGTGTGACCATGATTTCAGCAGGATCCTCAAATCTGGCCACACTGGGCCAAAGCAAAATTGCTACTTTTGGTAGTTTTGTTTACGCAGTTCCTTTGTTGAAGTGTAAACTAAGCTTAACTGGCGTCGCGGGCCGAAGGGATTTAGTTTTTTTTTCAGAACCTGACTATTTTACCAGTTGCACTACTGTCCTCAAATTTGAACAGTCGAGCGAAAAAGTGCGCACACATAGTGAAACTACAGGGTGGTCCATCGAGTGTTTGGAATTTTATCTTGTCATAATTTGACTTTTAAAACGTCAAATGTCATTCGGACAGCGACTAATATTTAGTGAAAATGTCAAAACATTTAAGAAATGAATTTGCTTAAAGAAAATTGGAAAATACTAAAAACATATTTCCAAAGTGGTGAGACCTCGGACTCAAACTGTGCGAAATTTTGAAAAAAAACCTTTAAAGCCGGGTATCCAGCACAGCGGAAACTAAAAATTCCTACCAAACTTCATATAAAAAAAACTGTGCCAGGAATTTTTAGTTTGCTTTTTCGTTTGTTGTGTATCCAGCAACACGAACGAAATCCACACTTGCATAGATAGCGGCGTATCAATAGCGGCGTTTCGGAAGCGTTTGTGGAACGAGAAACAGCTGATATCCAGGCCAGGAATATATTGCCGACAATTTTTTTGGAAGTGATTTGACTAAAGATGGAGGCAATCAATGTGCGCAAAAAAAGGACTGATAATTTTCAACGGGACGAGAAGATAGCTTTAATAAAAACAGTGTAGGCACTACCATGTCTATGGCTTATTACAGAAAAAAAGCATTTTGACAAATTTTCTGTGATTTTGCACATTTCAGGAGCACAGGGCACACTGTTTTAGTTAGGTTCCACACAACTAAAATAAATAGCAAATTCCAGTGCTGGATACAGGCCTTAACCAAAAAAAAATGTTCCGAAAACTCAATTTGTGGATCAATTCGTGAAGCGAGTTCGTGAAACTGGAATGTTTGTGGATAACCCAACCCGTGTAGGTACTCGTCCGGTGCGCTCTACCAAAAACATTGCTGCGGTTGCTGAAAATGTACGTGAACAACCATGGACATCAACTCGCCATCGATCTCAACATTTTGCATAAAGACCTAACCATGAAGCCATACGAAGTTCAATTGGTGCAGCAGCTAAAGCCAATTGACCAACCGAATCGTCTTCTGCGTCCTATCTTTGAAAATCGATTTATCAGCAAACAGCAAATGAATTGACCGCCCACAAGCTGTGATCTGACACCGTTAGACTATTATCTTTGGGGAGCGGTCAAGGACAAATGTTATGCAAACAATCCTGAAACAATTGATGAGTTGAAGAACGAGATTCGAGTTGCTTTTGCTGACATACGTGACATTCATTAATAAATGACATGAACCAACCTTTCCAATAAATGTTCAACCTTTCTAAAATATCGAGCCGATTTTTTCTTTTAGCAAAATTAAGCTCCTATTTTTAAATGGACCTCCCTGTAATTGTGTATTTTTTTTTTAATTTTGTTAGCTTTAAATAGTTTAACAACTTCAATTTTTATAAATCGATTTAAAAACCTAAAATATTTAGCCTTTATCATGCAACCTATTCAGTGTATTAAACAATCAGCTTTGGCAACTGAGTCACCCTGTTGACGTACAAAGATAAACGTACGGTCATTTGAAAGCTGCAGGAATTCTCTAACAGAGTTGGTCAGATGGGGAGGGGATGGCAAACATTTACAAAAAACTTGATCTGCCTGCAATTAAAAGAAGTTTCCGTACCGCACATACCAAACCTCTTTCTCTAACCATCTTTGGCATCTGTAAGTTCATATAAAACGCTCTCGTAATACAATTTCTTTGGATTACTCTCCCATTTCATTGACTTGCAGAACTAATTTTCCAATCTTAATCACCAACGAGAAAACAAAGCTAACTGTGTCTGTGCCAAAGTTTAGAATACACTTGAAGAAGATTGCTTCAACGGTTGGGGAATCCAGAATCTGGATGTTTACTTCTAATTTTTACTCCGTTACCATCGAAAATGCCTGTTTAATTAATCGACCACTTTTAAATCCACAAACCAAAACCGAAGGCACACATATTCCTAGATTTACTACTCTTCTAATGTACTCAAAAAAAATTGGTATACTTGGCGCACGGTTTTACATATGAAATGGCTGCCAAACGGTAGGGTTCGAAAATGCTGTAAGCTTTTGTTATCTTAAGTTTAGAATTTTTAAAACGAACTAATTAAAATTCCTTAACAAATTCGCTAAAACTTACTTCATAAACGGCCAATTGTATGGGCGATTGTCGAACTCCCGACTGGCAGGTACCGACCCAATCCTCTCCAAGTTGATCATGGTTCCAGCCACTGTTGGATTGTTGACTGACACCTAAAAAATATGATTTAAAGGCAACGCAAAACCAATAAACTTTCTTTCGTTTGATAATCCCATTAAGCCCAAGCCGTGACCGTTCTGTCCAATTTGGTCACATCTGTTGGCACAACTTTGCCGTGGGATTTATATCGAAGATTAATTATGCCCCCGTTCCCCACAAAAGAAAAAAAGCCCTGAATGGTATCGACGCTTATTTAAATTTCCATATTATCTCATAGAGAGTTTCAGTTTCAGTTCCACTTCCTTCACTTTCATTACCATTGTTGTTGGTTGTATGCTGATAGGCGAGGGGCAGCAGTAGAATTAGCTTTTGGAACACATTCGTTGGCATTATTATAATTTGTGATTGTTCTTTGTGCGACTGATTATGATTGTTTAATTGTTGCGAAAAGTTAGAAGCACAAGCAATTATTCTGCTTTGGCGGGCGAAATCAATTTCAGCTTTTGCATAAATTCAAACTAAAACGCGAGGAATAACGGTGGCTGCGGCCGACGCACTACTGAAACGGTTCACAAACCGCCCGATAACTTTTATAGCGGTCTCACTGCGAGCGCAGCAGCAGCCGGGTGGCAATTCAAATGGAAATGGATTTGAAATTGAAGTGGGGCGTGTGTTGGCAAAGCAAAAGTCAAACAGAAGCAATCACCAGACAGCTTAATTGTGAGTTGCGAGTTTTCCAAATGATAAATTGGTGTCGCATTGGTAATGTGTACAAATGGGTGAGGAAAGAAGGAAGGTAAATAATCTTTAGAATCTGTGGAAAGGCGGAAAAAAACCAAAAAAAAAAAACAACAAACAAAAATTGAGGTTAGGTGAAGAAATAATTTTTTTAAATGATGAAGTCTCTTCTGGTCCTACGAGAGCTTTGCAGAATATTTAAAGCAAAAAACAAACAAAAGTCACTATATATTTTTATAAGTATGATAAAAGTTACCAAATCTGTATAAAATCGTCACTACATTTAATACTCTGTGCCAAAGGTACACAGAGTAAAATCAGCTTGTGCAAAAGTATGTAACAGCCAGAAGGAAGCATCTCCGACCCCATAAAGTATATATAAAGTATACATAAAGTATACCATGTTCGTCAGTCCGTCTGAGTTGGTAAGATATAGAGGTTTGGCTTCTATGGGACAAGAACTTCTTATACTAAGAAAATCATCGTATCTTACACAATTTTATAGAAAGAAGGTTTGTACCTTCTGGACATATTTAGTAATCAGTATTATTTATCGATTCGCCGAAGGAACGGGGAAGATCGGATGAGCGATAGTCGAGTTATAGGGAAATCAAATATTTGTGGTGGGCAGCACATGCTGGAACAGCGATGGGCAGCACTTAACACACCTTAACACTTTGTGTGGTAAATGAAAACTTTGGAAGGTACAGAGTATGTTATAGTTGGGCAGGACCGACTTTCTTGCTTTTTATACCCGTTACTCGTGGAGTAAAAAGGGTATACTAAAGTCGTGCAAATGTATGTAACATCCAGAAGGAAGCATCTCCGACCCCATAAAGTATATATATTCTTGATCAGCATCAACAGCCGAGTCATGTCCGTCATGTCCGTCATGTCCGTCATGTCCGTCTGTCCGTCTGTCTGTCCGTATGAACGCACAGATCTCAGAGATGGTAAGAGATAGAGGTTTGACATGAATGGGACATATGCTTCTTATGTCTGCAGGCAGATCAAGTTTATTTTCAATTTTTTCCACTCCCCCGCAATTTAGAAAAAACGTCATATCTCCCACAGTTTTGAAGATAAATGGCTCGTTCCTTCTGGACATATTTAGTTATCAAAATAACTTATCGAACCGCCAAAGGAATGGAGAAGATCGTATCAACGGTTTTCGAGTTATGATCAAAAGACTGTTTCTTGGGACAGAGTATGTTATAGTCGGGCTTAACCGACTTTTTTTCTTGTTCAAAAAGTTAAAAAAGCAATCATTCGGAATCCAAATTGTTAAATAGTCCCGTTCCAAAAAAATCAGTTGTGCTATTCGACCTTTACTTTCAAACTTCTATTTATCTTCATTCGACTGTGAAGATGGCAAAACATTTCAACCTTCGAAAATCGGAGCTTTAGGCTGGTTAAATTTGCATGTATATGACATAATTGAGTGACAATGCTACTTATTAGATCAGACATTGAAATTTTATTGTGGAATAGCCAGTGCGATGTCCAACATTTTAAAATGTTTGATTCCGACGGTTTTCTATCAATGCCATGACATTAAAACATTTTTATTTTTATATCACATCTTAGAATGTCTTTATTTTTTGTTGAACCAAACCGAAACTTTGAATCAGAACAGCATTAGTTTCAGCTATTTTTGCACATTTGGTTCGGATCTAGGTTTGGTTCACTGTTTGAAAAAGTCGAAATTCCGGGTTCAGCCCTGTTTTGCTTGAAAATACTTCTTTGGTGAGAAAGAAGCATGAAAGATGGTTTCACGTCGGACTGGGATCTTACTCGCCTTAACTGAAAATCGAATGCGACCATGTCATCGAACCAAGGTCAACTGAGAATATCGAAGCTGCGCAGTGCGCTACCTTGTACAGTCAAAAGCAATGAAGAAAATTGCAATGGTCATAAAAATAAGATTGAAAATGTGAGTGTTTTTTTGCGACCTTTACCTGCAGTTTTTTGCCGGCTCGAAGTCATGTTATGCTTTCGCACAACTTTAAACAGAGACACAACACCACAAAGGAGGCTGGTAGATGGTACAGCTGTTTCAAGAGGAACCACCTTCTATCATCAGCGATCAATGCCAACCAACTGAAAGTTTCTCACCAGTCACTCCATGCCTGCGGTGGCATAACCGTTTGGGAATTCCAAAGCAGAATGCGAAAAAATATCGAGATGCAGCGTAGAAACATACAGTCGCTTTTGTGTGTGCGTGTCTCCATGGCCTTGCCGTTTTTAGTGTGAGAGATACTCTCCCCGCTGATAATAACGGTCACCAAAAAGTTTGTTTGCATAAATGCATTCAAACGGAGAATTTTAGTTGTTATAAATGAAACCATTTAATGTTTAGGTTCATGCAACAACAACGCCGTGCCTAGCGTTCAAATCTTAAAACCGACATTTATCTCCTATTGACTTATCAGCCCTCCCGTAAAGATTCAGCACACAGCAAATAAATTTTGAATATTTAACAGTGTGATGTGTTTATTGACCCGAATTCAAGTTTAAACTGCGCTGTGTGTTCTTGACTCATAGATTAAACTGCATCCGTATATAGTTTGTATTGCACTCTATGTGTTTAAATTGATACGAATTTATGATTTCAAAAGCTGATCGAAACTATGTACATTTGAAATCTTTTAATATTCTATTCTAATATAGATGCAGTTCCATGGTGTACCGAAATGTCGAAAATTCTGTTTTTTACTCTTTACCCATTAAAAATGTGTAAAAATTGTATTATAAAGTAGTAATTTATGGAACATGCAAAGAAAGCATTGGTTAATAATTTAATTATTCATATATTTGCACATCTTGTATTTTAAATTTTCGCACTGGGCACTAACTAAAACAACTAGACACTCAAAATTATTTGGAGTTGCGAAAAAAAAGATGGCCATCTATTGGGTAAGAGTTAATTTGAATCGGAGCTCTCGACCCATGCGGTCTTGGTTGCTTCTAATTATTATTTTTAACATCTTGATAACTTGGCGTACTTAAGCTATTTCGGTTAACCGGGACATAATAAGTTAACATTTTCCAGCTGGGATTTTAAGCATAAGCAAGTATTGTGGTTGCCTCAACAGGTAAGCTAATTATGTCCATTTAGACCGTTAAGCATTTAAGCCTATGTACATTGAATTTAAAGAATTGACAACTCTGGTTGGTGTCAACTAAACAGTATCGAAACCAACTTCTATTAATATGGCAGTTGTAACCCATTCGATTAATATGGGGAACAGAAACAAGAAAGACATTTGACTTTAATTTTAAAACGAAACCTAAAACATTCCTGCTAACTAGTAAAAAGGGTAGCCAAACGGCTTTAAATTTGAGAAGCTTTTTCATGGCTAGTACTTCAAAGCTGGCGTCAACGCTGGTGAAGGTGACCGGGTGTGTAAGATTCGATGTCTCAAGGCGAGATCAAACTCACAAACGCTTACACAGCAGGCTAGAAATTGTATTACTTATATTTATTTTATTTTATATACAGGGTGCGCCATATAAAGTGTCGGTATGGCAACACTGAATAACTTTGACATTTACCAACCGATTGCTTTTGTTAGACATGTTTTGGAAACATCAATCTAGTACAATTTTGACCATGGAACGCTTCACACCAAAACAACGTGCCGAAATAGTGACGCTGTTCACTACGCCGACGCCGACACTGAACCAGATTTTTGGAAACAAATTTTGATGACCGATGAGGCCCATTTCACGCTTTCTGGTGGTGTTAATAAGCAAAATTGTCGCATATGGGGCACGGAAATTCCACACCGCATTCATGAAATACCTTTACACGACCAAAAAGTGACTGTTTGGGCCGGCGTTTGCGCCAAAACCAAAATGCCGCAAAAAGGGCACATTTTGTTGTGGCCAATAAAGGCGGCCACTTGATTGATGTAGCGTTCAAAAAGTAGTCGAAATAAATTGTACAGGACCAAATTAAAGGAACAAGATCAACATATAGCAATCGGTTGTTTGTTTTTGTATTTATTCAGTGTTGAAATACCGACACTGTATATGGCGCACCCTGTGTTTAAAAAACATTATTTCGATATATATGGGTTTTAGCAATTTTTTTATATTTTAGTCAAAGTGGTATTGATATTGTTTGAAACAAAGATATCGTTGATATTTTTCAAAAATTACCTAATTTCTTAAGAATTCTTAAGAATTATCAGGTCTATTAAGGTAATTCAGATGTCGTCATGTGACACTTATAAGAAATACCGTTCTCTCAGAGCTAAAAATCTTGATTTCAAAGACCTCTGAACCTATGGAAGCTATTGATAGAATTAATCAACATACGAATGGACCACATTCATAATATTGTCACTTCACAACTTGACCCATGTTTAATTTTCATTGCGAATACGTAATATGCCGAGTTTTAAAAATGATTTTGGTCTGATTCAGCACTGTAAAGCTATTTGTATCCGGTCAATAAGTTGTTATAGTTTTATAAGTTATTCAAAACTGACTACGGTTATTTTTCGCTCTGAATCTGATTCTAGGTCGAGTCTAGGTTTAGGAGGCTAACAATTTAGAAGGTTCGGTTATGGGTCTAACAGCTGCTCGGCTACATACAGACTCAATGAATTTTTATAAGCTTACCAAAATAAATTTACTTTACTTTATCTATAACAAAGAAAGTTGTACAAACTCATTCATGAATTTATATTGAGGGAAGATGTCAGTGTTTAAAAGTAAACGAGTTGTTTAAGCCCGACTCCAATAAAGCTGTGTAAAGTGCTGCCCAACATAATTTTTAATTTTCCTTATAGCTCGATAATCTTTCATCCGATCGAACCGTTAAATCTTGCTGATTACTGAATTTGTCTAGAAGATACGAATCTTCTATCTACGTGTAACAAGCATTTGTCCCACACATGTCAAACTTCTATCTCTTACCATCTGTTTAATCATACGGACATGACTACAACGACTCGGCTGTTGATGCTGATCAACAAGAATGTATATACTTTAGAGGGTCGGAGATGCTTCCTTACATACATACTACATACTCCTACATACTTAATATATAATATACCTTTGGTACAGAGTATACAAAGATGAGATCAGATATTGAGATTTTTTAAAATTTTGATAATTTAAAGCTCCTTAATAGCCTCAATCTACATAACATACATTTACTTTCAATTCTCTACAAAATGTGTGCCTACTTTCAAAATTTGGCATCCTTAAATATAGCTGAAACATAAAAATCTCCGAAACATATTCGAAATATCGCCTCGGAAAAATATCCGATAACGATATATTGCCTTTTTGTCCAAAAATATGGATATTTTTTTCAGCATTCCTAGTTCCAACGGTTACCGAAAAGCTATTCCAAAGTTTCCACAGTTCCTGCATCTGTACAGTTCTCCTTTAAACACTTAATACTTAATTCGCAAGTCTGCATTCCTTCTTCAAAAGTCTAAGATGAGTAAGTTTTCTATAGTGTTTTCGTCACACAGCAATTGTTCGATTTTCACAATTCTTTTATCTAATTTTCGTGGGATATGGGTAGGATCTATTCTCGGGAGTTCTAAACCAATTAGGGTATCCTTTGCATTACTGCATGCCATTTCTGATGATGCAACATTTCGTGAACTGTTTAGGGCCAATCATTATCACCTACCACGACTTAATAATTTGATTAACTAGCCCTGGCAGTCAATCTTGTTTGGTAGTTCGTATTCATTTATTGGCAAACATTTCCTTTCTTTATGTTTAGTCTAAAATTTAACTATGATGCTAATTTTACGATTTTGTAAAAATTTCCATTTATCTGATTTTTAGAAAACCAAAAAAAAAAGCCTATTAATAACCCATATAACATATCCAACTTTCTTGAATGCCGTTTTATAAAACGTGTATATTTCTTGCGTCAGAGAATAAAGTGTTGTAAAGTCGGTTTTTTTCCACAAAGTTTCGCTTTCCTATCCATTGCTATCCTATCCTATTCGCATATTTACATACAAATTACATATAATGAATATAAAACGATATGTTATTCAGTTAATGCTAATGATGTAATGAACTGGAATGGTCAAATATGTAAATTTTCTCCCTCGCTTGTGAACAAATCCTTAAATCATTTGAACGGGCTTGGAACATTATTATAATAATCATAATCATAACTGTAATTTATTGGCATTTATTTTATTCAAAATCAATCAACATCTTCTTTATCGCTGAAACTGGTTTCTTACTAAATGTTTGGCTGTGCCATAATGATTTCTTTGATAAGCATTTCGTAATTCGAATTGCAACCACAATGAATTGAATCAGCCAAGGCTCCGACACCAAGCCAATTATAATTGGACATGACAATTTGTTGGTCATAATAGAGCAGCAAATAGCGTTGGTTATTACCAATTTATGGTCCTACAATTAAGTTAGTTTCACTTCTTCTGCTCACTTCTATGCAAATCAAACCTATGTAAAATGTTGGTTGATATAATAAAATGTATTCTTCGCTCCTTTCTACATAAACTAACCTAGAAAAGTAATTTGGATATTCAACAGTTTTTGGGTATAAAAATAAGCACACAGTTTAACACAGAAGGAAGATAGTTTTTGTTAGAGTTCTGTGGCGAAATAGATGCATTTGTTGGGTCAGAAGTCGCCCACGGCATGAGAGACGAACTCAAACTGCCGCTCAACACTGTTCTCCAACTCCAGCGAATCGTCAATGAAATGCATTTCCACATGCTCTCGGAAAGCATTGAACGAGACTTGACTCGAGTACAGCTTGCCGCACATGGGACAAGTCTTGTCCATGGCATCGGCATCCGCCTTGATTTTCTCCTGGACGATGTTCAGCCGTGAGGCAGGCGGCATTGTGGCTGCAGTACCATTCTGCTCGTTATCATAATATCGCTTCAGCTCATTATTGAGGCTTTCATCAGTCTCCAGACTCTTATCGGCCATTTCTGGCTTGTGAGCAGCCTTCTGAGCGCACTCCGGACACGGCTGCAGCGCTAGATAAGACGCAAAATAAATCGTAGCTGTTTGCCAGATAAAGCGTGTGCGTCAATGCCTTACCAATGCGTGTCTCCAACAGTGTGAGTGCCGATCCGAGTTCCTGTTGCTGTTTCATTGCTTCTCGTCGCAAGTCCTGCAAGCCATCCATGCACCGTTTGGCATCCAAGTTGGCATCTGATTCATCCACCTGCAGGCCATAGGGATAGCCCAGATCCGTGTCGCCAGCCCCAAAGTCATCGAGCGCAATCTCCTCGAGACTGATATCACGCAAGCCATCCGATATCATCTTCTGGCGCAGGTGAGGATTTGGTGAGTGCTGTGTAAATGTTTTGGAGCGAATAAGATTCTGATTGGCACGCGAGTCTGTGGAGGCCTCTTCGGCTTTTGCAGGAGTCTGCGACAGCAGCTGCTGTTGCTGATCCTTTGAGATCTGTGAAAGGCGTGACCATAATCGCCTGTTCTCATTGGATACCATGGTTATGTGCTCTTCGAGCTGTTCCTTCTGGCGTTGCAGCTCGGCCACTTGCGTTCGCAGCGACAACTCATCGCCGCCATCTGTCTGAACTCCATTTGATTTGCTTGTATTTGTGCCATCGCGTAGACGTAGACGTGCGTTCTCCTCTTCCATGCTGGACACACGACGTTGCAACTGTATGCAACGCTCCTTAATTGTGTTCAGGGCGACTTGCAGGGCATAATTATTGTTTTTGTTCATTTTGACGATTGCATTCGAAACAACAGTTAAATTTCGTTGGAATTCCGTTCGACTGCAATGTTTTGTTTAGTGGCGATTTTTGTAATGTGACCGCATCGCACTATTTACAGGGCTGCAATGGCTCATAAAAGTTACAAATTTTTTTCAAATTGTAAAGCAAACAATGGAAGCATTGAGTAGATAAGTCCGATATACGATTGCTGCTGATTCTCTGCTGATTGCCAACTATTGCTTGTATTGTATTGCTTGTATTTAGTACATAAGGCTTGATTCCACTAAAAGTTATTTCGTCTAATTTAAATTAGACAAATGCTAATAAGCAATCAGAATTCAAAACAGGAAATCTAGTCATACATCATCACATTTGATGAATGAATCTAGATTTGAGAACCTTTTGAATCCCGGAGTGATCCCTTACAAATCTTAAGAAGCTTGCAGCCCTGGATAAAATGGCTTTGAACCAGTTCCGCTGAAGTTCCAGCGCTCCAACCCAAGTGTGTACACAACCCTCCCCCTAAATTATTTTCGTTATTGTTATTATGGGTGGCTCTAATTACGATGGTAAGTCTTTCTTTAACCCCATTGGCTTTGACCAATTACCTATTATGTATCCCAAACTGTAACAGTGCTGCGTAAGCAGGCCCGCTCATTGGAAAACGAAATTGACCTCAAGCTGGTGGCATTCTCCAAAGTGGGCAGTAGCAGCAGCATAAGCAACAGCTCCACCGCTGACACATCACCGCTCTTGGGCGAGCATGTTTTTGACTCACTTTCCGCAGAAATCGAACAAATGCTGGAGAAGGTAAGCAGCATAATGCCCAAGTCACGGATTACCGCTGAATCATTACCCATCTCCTGTTTTCAGCTATCGACGCTTAATGAGTCCATGTCGGACCTGCCAGCAACAGGTGCAGCTGCCATGCACACACTGCAGCGACACCGGGAGATACTTCAGGGCTACCGGCAGGAGTTTAACAAGATTTGCGCCAATCACACCATGCGGATTGAACGCGAGGAGCTGCTGCGTGGTTCCGGACTAGCCACCAGCACCGGCAGCCCTTCTATTTCTGGGCTAAGTCGACGCGAAATGTACATGAAGGAGAGCGGCCATCTGAGCAGCGCCGGTCACATGGTCAACGATCAGATTAACATTGCAATCGAGACGCGAGATAATCTGCATGCACAGCGTCAGGCCTTTAAGCGGTTACAGACTCGCTTCAATGACATATCCAATCGATTTCCATTAATTTCCAGGTGATTTTTCTCACTACTTTTGTGGTTAACGAAATGAGAATTCAGTGGTTTTTCATGTTTTTATCTCTTCCAGTCTCATTCAGCGCATCAATATCAAAAAGCGACGCGACTCTCTTATTCTGGGCGCTGTAATAGGGTTCTGCGTTATTTTGTTATTGCTGTATGCTTTTAACTGAAACAATGTCCGTGTCCAAGGGCAATCCAAAGATGAAGCTCGACTCAACAACCTCTGACATCGGCAGTTACCATTTATTTTTAGCTTTCCCTTGGTATATGTGTATAATTAACATGTGATAGAAATAAAATTTAATATAAAAACATTTGTACAGATGTGAGTTGGAGCAGAAGATAGAAAATGGATCAGAAATCACCAGAAGCCAAAAATTCTCGATAGACTCCACTTGTACCAGCCTTAAGAACATTGACTATTTATATGTTACACTGGTAACACTGGTACTGGTACCATTTCCCAGCTTTGGGAAATTGAAAACCAAATTCCATACATGTGATCTAGGTACAGGTAACATTTCCCAGCTTTGGGAGGCAGTATCATCCAACTTGGAGAATCAAATATCAAATGTGTGACCTATGTATGCACGATACTTCGAAAAATATGGACATAATGGGCGTTATATCTTAGTAGTAATATGAATAGTACTGTACTTACCAGAGTTTTTTTCAAAATTCCCAATACAGGTACCATTTCTCAGCTTTAGGAGGCAGTGTCATCCAACGTAGAGAATAAAATATCTAATATGTGACCCAAATCTGCACGCTTCATGGAAAAATATGGACATATGTTGATAAAAATGGGCGTTACGGATTAGTGGTAAAATGAATAATACAGTACTTACCCGAATTTTTTTCAAAATTGATTATTGCATTCAAACTAGTACAAAATAGTTCGAAACCAGTTTTAAATATCCGGCTCATGGCTTAAACAATTTCTGAAATATGTAAAATGTCTAACACTCACATAATAAACTTATAGACCAATGCTCCAATCGTTCGTTGTGGACCTAAACCATTTTTAATTTGGCTACGCTCGAATATAAGAATAGCTCAGACTCAAGATAAAGTTCTGGTAGATATATTTTTGAATGTTATCTGTTCTTTATAAGAAATTAGAATGTATGAATCATTAGGCACATGCATTAAAATTACAGACTGGCTGAATCAATTGTGAATTTAATGTATTCAATGAATACTCGTTAAAAAAAATGATTTAAATTTGGCGCCCTCGTTCTAGGCCCAGGCTACTTGTACGGGCACACTTATATCGCAGCGAGACATTTTTTAGTGCTGGTCAGCAGCTGGTTGTTACAGCTGTTTTGTCTCGACTATGTGATAACAATTTCAGTTGTTATAACTTTTGACCAAATTAAATTAAATTCTGTATAAAACTAGCCGCATTTACTACACACTCAATATGTCTATGCTGCCTAATGCAAAAGACCAATCCGCAGACACCGGCAAGACGCGTATCTTTGATAATGCCGACCTCGACAGGATGGCCATGCAGTTCGTGGGCAACATGCAAAGATATCGTGAGAATATAGTGATACCCAAAACGAATGGCCCGGTGAAGATCAAAACCAACGAGGAGAAGCTAATCGAATCGGCGGTTGAAAGTTGCGGCTTCAAGTGCGCCATGGCGTGTGTTATGGGTGAGATTGGGACTTCTCCTATGGTTACTGCCATTCAATAATCCGTTTTGCCTTCTTTTTTTTCTAGGATATGGCCTGGGTGCGGCTTTGGGTCTGTTCAGTGCCTCCGTTAATCCTAATATGGCCGATCCGTTTGCAAATGAAAAGAAACAAACCGCACGTGAAGTCTTCCGTGAGATGCGAGCCACAACACATTCATACGCCAAGAATTTCGCCTTAATTGGTGCCGTTTTCTCCATTGTTGAGTGCGCCATTGAGAGTGTAAGCATGCAGAGGATGTGATCACAATATGATTTTGGTACTTATCCGACTACACTCCATTTAGAAACGTGGCGTCACCGATTGGCGTAATGGAACCTATGCGGGCGGCATAACCGGCGGTTTAATTGGCCTGCGTGCTGGCATTAAGGCTGGAGTTATTGGCGGCCTGGGTTTTGCGGCCTTCTCAACAGCCATTGACTATTATATGCACCATAGATAGACCCACAATCGTTGCTTAGCCATATAAATGTTTGTTCTTAATAACCAATCTGGGTTTTTCTTTAAAGTTACCGCACAGGAAGTAAGCTGGCCACGATCAACATTTCCGTTGCAACTGCCACCCATTAATTTTAATCCCCGCACAAAAAGCACACAATTTCATTGCTACAGTCTCGTGTCTCGGTTTCAAATTCGGCCAACGAACGACCGGTTTCTATGCGAGCAGGGGTTGGGGCAAGAGTGTCCAGCTTGTTGTGGGAACGGGAATCGATATCCAGCCACAACATATTTCCAGTTTCAGTTCATTTTGAGCAACAGGCAGGTAACGTTCGCCGCTTAGTTCTGTTCAGTTTCAGTTTCAACGCGACGTTGATTTAAGACGAGAAGTGTGTGTGCCCAGAGAGGATGAGGATGAGCATCGGTGGCAGCTGCAAAAGTGCAAAGCAACAACACGAAACGGGTTTCATTTGCAAGTTGAAAGGCAAACGGTGGCATTGTGTTTGTGCAGTTCAAATTGGGAATTAAATTCCAAACCCAATAAATAGAACTAAGCCTAATGTTTATTTCACTAGCACGGCAGCTCACCAAAACGAATCGTGTACACTCAGAAAAAATTGATCAATTAACAAACAGTCTTAAGGCTAAAAAGTCATACAAAAAGACTGAAAATTATAAATGAATTATCAATGACAGTGAAATAAATAGTCGTAACAGCAACCGTGTATTTGAAATACGATTTATTCAAATCGAGTACAAAAACGTAATTCAAAAAGTTAACTATATTAAATTGTTGAAGTGCTGACACCTTACGAAATTTTGTGAAAGGGACACCTGCTGCTTGCTTCCTTTTTCGGCGAGCTTAAGATTATTTAAATCAAAATTTTGTCAGTTTTTAATATAGAGGACAATCGTTTAAAGTAAAATCCAAAAACTTCTTTGGAACCTAAATTGAAAATACGTTGAACCGATAGTTATACTGCCATACGAAAAGGTACAAGTTTGATCGGTGCACGGCAAATGTTCCGGAAAAAAATTGTGCTTTTTTGAACAAAAGGCCAACAAAAATTTTAGAACAATTACTTTTCAATTAGATGAGACCCCGAAAATTCTTAAAGCTATGCCTGAAAAAAGATCTAGATTCAGATTGTTCAGGACTTGTGTACCCTTGCAGAGGGTATATTGAAATTGTCCAGACGTTTGCACAGAAGAAAGCGTTTTCGACCACATAAAGTATATATATTCTTGATCAGCATGACGAGCTGAGTCGATTTAGCCATGTCCGTCTGTTTCTATGCGATTTGCTCCGTCAGTTTGAAAGCTATCGCGACTAAACTTTGCACGAAGTCTTATAGTATAAATACGCTGTACAAGTGTCGAAATCAGGCGAATCGGATGACTATAACATATAGCTGCCATAGGAATGATAGGTCGAAAAACTAGTTTTAGCAAGAAAAAGTTTTTGTTTTCAAAGCAAACGCCTCCATACTTTGTATTTCTTAGTTTGCTATGCTTTTCCATGATTTCACTAAGTTTGGCCAAATCGGACATCTAAATAATATATCTGTCATAGAAAAGTAAAGTTAGAAAAGTAGTCTGTGTGAGAAAATCTTGATTGTTTTCAGTGGAAGTGTCCTTCAAATTAGTCAGAAAAGCGCGGAGTACAATAAAACATTAAAAACAAAAACAGTTTTAATCCAATAATTATTAAAAACAAGAAAGAAAGTCGGTCAAGCCCGACTATAACATACTCTGTACCAAGAAAATTTGTCTTTTGATCATAACTCGAAAACCGTTCGTCCGATCTTCTTCATTTCGTTGGCGGATCGATAAGTTATCCTAATAACTAAATATGTCCAGAAGGAACAAGCCATCTATCTTCAAAACTGTGGGAGATATGACGTTTTTTCTAAATTGCGGGGGCGGGAGGGGGCGTGGCCAAAATTGAAAATAAACTTAATCTGCCTGCAGACATAAGAAGCATATGTCCCATACATGTCAAACCTCTATCTCTTACCATCTCTGAGATCTGTGCGTTCATACGGACAGACAGACAGACGGACAGACGGACGGACGGACAGACGGACATGGCTATATCGACTCGGCTGTTGATGCTGATCAAGAATATATATACTTTATGGGGTCGGAGATGCTTCCTTCTGGATGTTACATACTTTTGCACAAACTTATAATACTCTATGTACCTACGGTAAAGAGTATAAAAATAGAGGCAGGGTGTGGTGTTTCATGTGGTGTGTGTGCCTGCTGTGAAAGAGGTCGTGGTTTCGATACCGCCTCGGAACATCTAATAAAAAAATGTTTCCTTTAAGAACTTACACAACCAGTCACCTTCACAAGTTCTGTTCTGCTCCAGCTCTGAACATTGCCGTTCGGATTCAGCGTTAAGCTGTAGGTATTTCTCTTGTATTTATATGTTTTTCATTATTTTTTGAACCTTTTTCCATAAAAGTTACGTTCGGTGTGAGTTCACACATGGTTCATTTACCGCTAAGAACTGTTCCGTAGTCATTTTTGCTAGCAATAACCGACTTTGACATTCAACTACGACTGTGTTTAGAAGGGTTCCCATTCCATTATTAACAATTTTGCGCTTCCAGAGCGTTTGGATAATATTCGAAATGGCTATCAGGAAATGTTAATGCTTTTCGGTGCCCACCCCACGGATCCAACAAAGAAACTTTCCTAGCTTCTAAATTCAATAAAACAAAAAGTATTTCACCAACATTCCATCGATAATTTCATGACATTGATGTATTGATAGATAATTTTATGCCATGAAAGATTTGAAGAAGATATCATTCAAATAATTACCATGGCTCGTTCAGCGAACATGTTTGGTGCGAGAAGACAATTTAATACGAATTTTGATAATAGTTTTGGATAATTTCTTATGATAAACAAGTAAGACATCGGTCAAGCCGGTCTATAACATACTCTGTGCCGAACATGTTCGGTCTGTACCGAGTGTTAAAGTGTTTAAAGTGCTGCCGTATGAACAAACAGATCTCAGAAATGGTGAGGGATAAAAGTATAACATGTGCTTCTCATAATTGCTGGCACATCAAGTTTATTTCTGCCCTGCAATTTAGAAAAAACGTCATTTAAGAATGGGAAGGTTCGTACCCTCTGGACATATTAATTAATAAAGATTATTTACTGAGCCGCAAAAGGATTAGTAAAGATCGGATGAATTGTAGCTAAGTTATGAGCAAAAGTATGTTCACTGCTCTAATGCAGTAGCAGCGCTGCTTTCAGCTGCCTATGCGGCATCAACATTCATTCTGAGCAGAAACTTTCATTGGTACAGTGTATGTTATAGTCGGGCTTGGCCGACTTTCTTACTAGTTTTTAATAGAATAGCAGCTCTCCAGCAAAGGTTCTTCGACGATTCACGATTCGTAATGTATTCTGAAACCATTTTTAAGTTAATCAATTGAAATGGGAAATAGACCTGATTTAGTAGTTCCCTTAAAAGAGATACTTTAAAACTTTCCTGGAATTTGCACCAAATCTTTTGCCAATTATCTCAAAGATTTTGTAGAAATTGATTATACGATTATTTTGTAAATAATAATATAATCTAGACAAAACATACAAAGAAGTTAGACTTGCCACACTTCAAAGTTAACTTACTACTGTGGGCAAAAATTTGTTTGTAAAAATAAATAATCTTTATTTATTCTTCTAAATCAATTTCATCCCCTTTAAAGTAATCCCCTCCCGATAAAATACACTTATGCCAACATTTTTTCCAATCCTCGAAACATGCCAAATAGTCCCTTTTCGGTATAGCCATCAGCGCTTTCTTCGATTTTGCTTTTATCTCCTCAATCGACTCGAAACGCGTTCCCCGAAGTGGTCTCTTCAGTTTTGGGAATAGCCAGAAGTCACACGGAGCCAAATCAGGCGAATACGGTGGTTGCGGAACGATATGCGTCGAATTTTTGACGACTTTTTTGCAAGAAATTGAGAACTTTCGGTACCAAACGAGATTTGACTTTTCGTAGGCCCAAATGGTCTTTCAAAATGGTTTTCACAGATCCTTCTGATATTCCGATCATATCAGTAAGGTCTCTAACAGTCAACCGACTGCGCACTAATTCCTCCACTTCATTGACGTGTTGGTCATCTGTTGACGTCGATAGTCGTCCGGAGCGCTCCAAGTCATCCATACGTTCTCGACCCTCTTTGAAGTCTTTGTACCACTTATAAACATCTTTTTTGTGACATGGTAGAATCACCAAAGGCCTTCCGCAACATCCTCAACGTTTCCGCAGCCGAAATTTCATTCCGCAAACAAAATTTGATGGCACTTCTCTGCTCAGACATTGTAAAAATCGAAAAATGCACTCTTGGTCGTTTGGAAAACACAAGCGTAAATATATTACTGATAATGACATTCACATGAAATTTGGCACAGATGTCATCAACAGTCCTGCCAACTCAAGAAAAAAAAAACCTGCCCGAATTGTTAGGCCCGCGAAGTTTAAATTGACCCTCCCACCTTACTTTTTGCTCACAGTAGTATTTTATGGTATCACTTAAATCCGGAAGTTTTTGATTGGATTCTAGAGCTCTGTATCTCATAGACAATTTGGAATTTTATGTTTCGCTGTTTTAAGAATATCGAAGAAAAATTTCTTTCAAGCGCATTGAATTATAAAAATGTTTGGAAATTCCAAAAATCTCGAAAGACGAGCTGATGTTACAATTTTCTATGTAAGGATAGAGCGATTGAAGCATCCATAGTATGCTAAAATGTGCCTATCAATAATCTATACATATATAAAAAATTGAAAGAATGTTTGTATGTTTGTATATTTGTTCCTTATGGGCGTCTAAACCGCTGAACCGATCTTCTCAAACTTTTCACAGTATGTTCATGTCGATCGGGAAATTGTCATAGGCATTGTCATAGGTCTCAACTCTGTGACTTGGTCCAAAAACCGCGAAAATTGAAAAATTAAACCCTTCATCCGATTGCGAAGAAACTTTTGAGAATGGTTAAGTGCTTGCCCGGGAATGCCTCTAAGTTGAAGAAGTGGACGGAAAATGGTCCAAAAACCGCGAAATTTGCAAAATTCAACCGTTCATCCGATTGAAACATTGGGGATTGGTTAAACGCTTGCCGGTTAAGGTTTCTAAGTTGACGTAATAGGGGGGAAATGGACCAAAAACCGAGAAATTTGCAAAAAAAATTATACCGATCATCCGATTGCGATGAAATTTTACGGAATGGTTGGACGCTTGCAAGCGAAAATTTCTAAGGTCCAAAAATCCGCGAAATTTCTAAAATAATCATATGTATATGAAAGCGCTTAAAGCTTAGATTAAAATCCAGCCGTGGGTAAATGGACGATGCAGATTTAACGGCTGAATTTTGAATGATGAATGAAGATTTCATAGACGGCAATTGTAGACTGGTTAATAGGAGGTGTATACCAAACTGTCAAAAAAGCCGCGAAATTAGCAAAGTTACAGTTAAAACTTTCATTTTCTTTCATTTTCAAATTCGATTAAGACTTTGAGGTTATTGTCGTTAAGTTTCGGGGAAATTGTACAAAAAGTATTACAAAAAACGGTGACTTACCGATGATTATACCGAAAAACATTTTTAGTGTAGATCTACATAGTATAGTATATTAAAACAAACTAATTTCCAAAAAAAAAAACAGTACATAGGTGTGATTCTGGTTGAGGTTTAAATAAGAGCTATGGTTTGTGAGATCATTACCTTCTGGACATACATGGAAAAACTCAGAAACAAATCGCCTTCTAAAAATAGGCATGTTCGAGACTAAACTTAGATTGTTTTATTCTTCAAATTAAGGATTGTTTTGTTAAGTTCGTCATGAACCACTCATGAATCAATTTTAAGTTTGCATTCATATGCGTACGAAATTGTATTAAAACAGAAAAAAATTATCATCAAATTATCAATCCAAAGTCGAACTTAAAATAAGAATTTCGTTCTCAGATTTGAAAAATCTGAACTTAGTCAGCTTGTAAGATAGTTGAAGTCATGGAAAATCTGCTTTAAAGTTCGTTGAAAGGTTTTAAGTTGGTTGAAATCGTAAAAGCTGATAAAGAATTCTAAGTCCGATTTGAGATTCCAGTTCAAATAAACTAAAAACAAACTATTAGCTTATAACTACAAGGTAGCGCACTGTGCAGCTTCGATATGCTCAGTCGACCTTGGTTCGATGATTCAATGGTGAATTTCTAGTAACTTCAATCGAAAGTTGTTAAAAAAGAAACGTACGACTGTGTGGCCCAGGATTTAATATGTGTGTTCAGCCCTTGGGTTCGATAAATAATCGCGCATGCGAAAAGGGTGGTTCATGGTTCTGTTACAGGACTATATTAAATTTTTTTTTATTCTAAAATATTTAATTTATGTAATGTAATTGAATAAATAGAGAAAAGTTAACTTCTGCTCTGCCGAAGTTTGTATAGCCTTGCAACAAGTTTTTCTAACTAGTTTGAAGGACATTTCCACAGAAAACAAACAAGCTTTTCTCACTAAGACTACTTTTCTATGACTATATATTATATAGATGTCCGATTGCGACCAAACTTAGTGGAATCAAGGGAAAGCATAACAAACCAAGAAACACAAAAATTGGAGGCGAAGGTTTTTCTCACGAAAACTAGTTTCTCGACCGATCATTCCTATGGCAGCTAAAACCTATTGACAAAACTTTGAAGAATTGTGTGAAATCATATAAAATAAATATAGTCCAATTTTCAAAAGGTTTACATTAAAAACAAAATAGTTGTTCTTACTAAGACTATTTTTCTAACCTTACTTTTCTATGGCAGCTATACCATAAAGATGTCCGATTCCGAACAAACTTTGCAGAATCATGGAGAAGTATAGAAAAATAGTAAATACGAAGTTTGGAGATGTTTGCATTCGAGATGGGCGCGGGAAAGAAACTTTGATCCCGTCCCAATCCCGCACCCAAACTTTAAATTCAATCCCGATCCCGACGGATTCCGGCCTTAAATATGTATTTAGGAATATAAAGAACTGAGGAAAATTTCTTTAGCAAAAATATAAATTATTATTTCAGTTTATTTTTGAAGAAACTAACTGCTTAAAATAATGATAAGATATAAATACTAAAATTCTTAATGAATTATAACAAAAACTTTGTAAAATTTCATGGCCATTTTTATTAAGGATCAGAATCTTTTCAAAGCGATCGCCTAGTAGGCAAGCGCGTAGAGACAACCCTCTCGCTAGTGCCCGAAGATATTGGTGCCTAGGGCATTCCCGACTTGTCAGTTTCGGTTCATGTTCCACTTGAACATACCCAAATATTCAGAACCGATCCGGTTTTAAGGGATATTCATCACGTTTAGTGTTTGCTTTTTCAAAGTGTAGTCACAGCATACTTTGTACTTCTATTCAAAGAAAACGAATGACTCACAAGTGTCTGTTAAAGCATTCACAGACACACCACACACAGAAGTTTGTCTGGCGAGGCCTGGGCCATGTCTGGCCGCAATGTTTATGCAACCAATTTCCAGATCAAGAGCCAGCCACCACAAACATTTGTTGTTGCTTTTCTTGCCACCAGCTGCTCGCAGCTTCAATTTGCATGTGCGGCGAACAGCTCAATTCGTTCTTTGTGTTAGTGTAACAAAAAGTTCAATGGAACTTAGTGACACTTGCTCGGGCATCGAAAACTGGAGGCAATTCCTCTTGGGATCAGCGATTTCCACTGTGAGTCAACTGGCAGCGAATGTGAATGAAAAACAAAAGAGGCGAGGAGTCAGTTGGGTTTGCGACATGGCACAAATTGGTTATCTTATCGCTGCGGACAATCTTTAAGCCCCTTAAAAAATGTGAATATCAGTTTTTTGAGGGTGTGTGTGTGTGCTGGCGCTGTCTCCCAGCAGCTGCACTTAGACCGCATAGTCAGTGCTATTCGAGTTACTCGTGGCTGAGCAAGCAGCTGGCATTCAAAGAAGGCATCAAAACATCAACACCGACGACCTTGTTGAGAGCAGGGGGAAGAGAGAGAGTGTAGAACCATGGGCGATGACTCAAATGAAATTCACTTTTACTTCAAAGATATTTTGATAAAGAGAGCCGCATAACGGGCCGCTCTCTCCCTATCTCTCGCTCTCTTCGCCGCTTTGATATCTAATCAAAACAAATAATGCCAACGGCCCATGTCGGCTTGATTCATTAATTTAGTTCTATTTTCCCGCAGTCATCGAATCGGTCTGTTGCTTTTGTGGTACGCTCGAGAAAACTGCAATCCGAAAAGTGCAAAATTCATTACAACTAAAAAACACTTTCTGCAAAGGATTACCATCCAGCCGAACTTGAGGAAAACTAAGGACAGCACTTATACCAAAAATGAAGCACAAATTGTTGCTGTTGGTGAGTAAAGCTAAAGTGAATTTCTTTAGCCTTGTCGTTATCTTATCTTGTACATATATTTTGGTTCGTAGTTATTTGGAGTCAGATATGAGTGGGTAAAGGGACAACTGAAAAGAATTCTCATTATTTGTAGGTGACCGTTCCAATCGGTGTCAATATGTTTGTGGGTTGACCTTTTTACAACTGCATAGGTGTTTGACTCATTCCAAATGAACAATCTTCTAGAATTGTTTTGCCAATTTGCCGTTGCAATATTTGCCAATGAAATCTCATTAACTTGGCCAGGACAATGTGGAAGAAATTATGGATAAATTTTGTCTAATATGGATAGTGATTCAAATCAAAACATTGTTTGCAGAAACCTCTACTAAGTTGTAACCAAAAAGTTATGAAATGAGCAAAATTTGTATAGATCTCAGAGACTAGAAGAGCTAGAGCCACCAAATTTTATACGTAGACTAGTATTGTCTGCACACAGACCAAAATTGTTTCAAATTTTGGCCATGCCCCCGCAATAAATATTAAATATCTCCTACATCTTTTAAGTTATCGAGCAGAGTAGCGTATGTGGCCAATATCTACAATCTCACAAATTTTTATAAAGATTGGATTATAAATGGCAGAGTTAAAAAACGTTGCATACTTTGAGTTCGCATGAGGTTATTAAACACTAATTGCCCTGAGTAACGGGTATTTCGAAATCGGACAGGGCCGACTTTAACTTACGCTCTCGTTTAATTTCAAATTAAAGCCTAATAAAGCCCGTACTTGAAAATGGCTTTTGTCCACGTAGTCTAGAAATTGCTTTCGACCTAAATCGTTTGGAAATTAGTTTGTTTTTGGATCGGAAGCCATTTGTAGAACACATGCGATGGACTAACTTAAAGAAAATAAGTAACAAAGTCGGTCAAACGTCACCAAAGTATACTCTGTACCTGCCAAAGATTGTGTTAAGGTCTGCCCAGTATATTTGTTTGTCTTCCTTATAGCTCGACTATCGTTTATCCGATCTTCATTAATAACAGGGCTGCAAATCCAAACTATTTTTCGAATCTCCGGTTCGAACCAAAATGTACCAATAGTTCGAGGTTTTTGAGCGAAAGTTATGGTTCGAGCGTAGGTTCAGCCCTTGCTTCCCACAATATAAATAGTACATGCAACACATTTATAGAGTAATTAAATAAATCCCATTTTATCCAATTCTAATAATCGCTTTCGACCTAAAAACTTCACAAGCCGTATTTGATCCGGGTCTTTCTTGGGTCGAATGCAATTTGTAGAACACATGGAATATGCAATAATTAAAATACATTTTACCGTCCGTTAAAATTTTTGTAGAAAAATTTTACCAATGTAAAGTTAAGCTCTTGCTTTTGTGAATCATTTAGGTAGCTTTAGAGTCGAGGGTCTTAAAAAACAGAGGCTATTAATAGCTTTTCTTGATTTTTTAATATACTCTTCTGCCAAAAAGTCAAAAGTAGGTCAAACATACTGATGTTTATCACCGAACAGAACTTAAAGGTTTGGAATAGGTTCGGGTTCAGCATTTATTTTAAAAGAGGTTCGGATCTGTTAGTTCATATGGACAGACAGACATGGCAATAAACAATCAGATGTTGATGCTTCTTGGAGATGCTTTCTTCCGGATGTTACAATCATTTGCACAATCTGTGTAGTTTTGATACAGAGAATTGTACTAAGCTGCCTTCACACTGTGAGACATAACTGATTTGGTAAATTTTTAAATTTTTATACTCTGTTCCGTAGGTACATAGAGTATTATGTATAAGTTTGTGCAAAGTATGTAACAGCCAGAAGGAAGCATCTCCGACCCCATAAAGTGTATACATTCTTGATCAGCATCGACAGCCGAGTCGATGTAGCCATGTCCGTCAATCCGTCTGACCTTCTGTCCATCTGTCTGTTCAATTTTGTTATTTTCAATTTTGGCAACGCCCCTCCCGCCCCCACTATTTGTAAAAAGTCATATCTTCCAAAGTTTTAAAGATAGATGGTTCGTACTTTCTAGACATATTTAGTTATCAGGCTTACTTATCGATCCGCCAAACAAATGAAGAAGATCGGATAAACGGTTGTCGAGCTATGATCAAAAGACTTTTCGCTGCTGCTGCGCAGTAGCAACGCTGCTTTCAGCTGCTACTGCAGCATCAAAATTTATGCTGAGCGTATAATTTCGTTGGGGCAGAGTATGTTATAGTCGGGCTTGACTGACTTTTTTTCTAGTTTTAATGCATTTTGCTTGCAATTTGGTTTTTGGCCGACGTTTTATAATAATTTAAGTCATCTTGGTAAAAATCGGAAATCAATAAAGAATAGGTGCCATATAAAAATAGGTGTCTTACAATATTCTGGGTAAGGAATACATTATTAATAATAATAATATGTTCCTTTATTCACATTGTTTACAAAAAGAATTCAGGATATACAATATTTTGTTTCTTTTTTGTTTTGAAACAACACGACATTGATTTTAAATCGTCTGTTGATAAAGAGAGATTTACAATATAACAAATTTTAAGCGAACTCTGGAATTATTAATTTTTTATATGACAGTGCGCCAGTGACGTAATTTTATAATTATACCGGTTACTCGTAGAGTAAAAAGGGTATACTAAAGTCGTGCAAATGTATGTAACAGGCAGAAGCAAGCATCTCCGATATCATAAAGTATATATATTCTTGATCAGCATCAACAGCCGAGTCGATATAGCCATGCCCGTCTGTATGAACACCTAGATCTCAGAGACCAGAAGAGCTAG
The DNA here is from genome assembly GCA_035044985.1 of Lordiphosa fenestrarum. Lineage (NCBI taxonomy): Eukaryota > Metazoa > Arthropoda > Insecta > Diptera > Drosophilidae > Lordiphosa > Lordiphosa fenestrarum. The sequence continues at coordinate 563,882 of JAWNNO010002952.1, forward strand.
AGCAACCAAATTGTATACATAAGCTAGTATTGTCTGTAGGCAGATCAAATTTGTTTCAAATTTCGGCCACGCCCCCTCCCGCCCCCGCAATAAAAAATATTGAATAACTCCCACAATTTTTAAGATATCGAGCTCAGACTTTGCAGTGTAGTCTATGTGGCCAATATCTACAATATCTACACGGAACACTTTATTGTTTTCAATGGTAGGGTCTTCAGTTTTTTCATTTACTTATTTTATTTCCATTCAGAAAATTCTACAAGGATTTGTTAAAATCGGACGATTACTGCAAATAGCTCTCATAGGTACAAGAACGATCCAAAAACTAGTTTTAGTAAGACTTACCAGCTATTATTATCTGCTTCAGCACAATTTTGCCTAATTTCATCAAAATTTGTGAATTAATCATGTAGCTGCCTTACAATAAACTGGCCAGCCAGTTAACTTTCCTTTATTGTTCTAATTAAAAGTTCACTATTTTCTATAAAAAGTAAGAAGAATGTCTATGTTTATTAAATCAGGTCGTCTCTTTTTGACAAATTGAATCCGCTTGGCATTGAGCTATCGGTTTCAACAGCTTTAGCAATTTCAACTATCCTCAAACCTAATCCAGTAACCGTTGAAATGCTTGACACCTTCCTTATAATTCCTTTGTTATGGTTAAACTCTACGTGCAAACGATTACACGAAAACCGAGAACAGGGCGGAAAAAATAATAAATATGAATCTAGTTACCTTTTGCCCACCTTTATTGCGCCCCATCCATATAATAAATAAAGGAACTGGAAGAATTTGGTTCCCAAGAGAGCGGAACTTTCATACTTCGTTTTACTAAGAAAACGTAAATACATATTTTTTTGGGTTTCAAAACCTGTATGAAATGGTGATGGGGAAATCACAAAAATTGCATTCTACAAAACGAAATTGAAATTTCTGAATGAAACTCATTATTGATTAGTTAAAAGAAGTTAGCTTTCCTCTATTTCTGTTTTGTTTCGATAAACACCATACGAATGCATAAGGCCACTTCTCAAAAATCACTAAATCCACCTTCTACATTGAAATCCCCTTTATTCACCATACAACTGGTACCCCAAAAAGAGGCAGCCTACTTTAATGACTCCTTATACAATTACACCATGTTCCCAGTCTTCAACATAACCCTTGCAAATAAAAACTCCATTGAAACACCTACATACAACTTGAAGGTCCCCAATAACTTGGCAACTAAAGTACAAAATTGATTCGATTCTCAATTACTGCCCTTCGGTGAAGAATGCTCCAACCTGGGGCCTACTTGCCAGCCTAGAGTTGTCGCATTTCGAGTAAAAGTTTAACCGCATCTTAGTAGAATTATTATTTTTTTTTTGTTTTAATTTAGTTTCCGTTTTCAACATATTTTTTCCGGTCATCTTTGCCTTTTGCAACACCTAACTAATTTACCATAATTTCAATTTCCTTGCAGCTTCCTCACTTCATGCTCCTACTCACCCAGAGCCTTGTCCTGGGCCAGCATGAGGATATACCCTACCAGCGAGTGGCCAACATCTGTGACACTTGCACATGTCTGACCTCACAGGACAGCAACCATCGTGTCCATCAGACCCTCAACTGTGCCATGTTGAATTTTGAACACATTCTAGCACGTTGGCCCGCTGAATTTGGCACAGTGTCCACGGGTACAGAGATTGTGGTCTCATATTCCGGTAACCGTATACGTCTGCTCCAGCAACTTCCGGCCACAGATGCCACACTGAGTTTATCCTGCCGGCACTGCGGCATGCAACAATTGCAGGCGCCTCTCTTTATGGATGTGCCTAACGTGGAGGGACTCTACCTGAGCTGGAACGAAATCACCGACGAGGCACTGAAGCCGGAACTGTTTCGTGGTCCCTTCAAGAGCACCAAATATGAGCCCATTGGTCTGAGAGACTTAGATCTCAGTCACAATCGCATTGCCCGCTTGGATCGCAAACTCTTTGAGCATACACCTCAACTGGCCAAGCTGAGTCTGGCCTACAACCGTCTGAGCATCTTGGATGCAGCCACCACCTCAGCTTTGGCTTCGGTGCGTACACTGCAGCGCCTGGACTTGTCACACAATGGTCTGCTGACATTGCCCACCGAACTGTTTGCTCAGCTGGACAATCTGCGCATACTAGATGTTTCTGGGAATGAGTTTACAGTGGTTCCGCCCGGTCTTCAACAGTTGGGAAAATCGCTAATTCATTTGAATCTGGCTGGAAATCGTTTTTCCATTCTGAATGCACAAAGTTTTGCCAAGCTGGAGGCAGTGCGTCGTCTCAACATCAGTGAAATGCCTTTGCTGCGCATTGTCGAACGCGGATCCCTGCAGCTGCCCGCCTTGGAGCAACTGGATTGCTCGCATAATCCCAAATTGCAGCGACTGGAGTTGACGGATTTGCTGCACAGCCGTAATCTAACCCAGTTGGATTTATCCCAGAATGCTCTAAGCACTTTGTCCCTAAACGGAACCAACAACAGCAGCAGCAGTGTCACAGTTTGGCCCCGGCTGCGCAGCTTATCTATTGCTGGGAATCCCTGGTACTGCTCCTGCGAACTGCTGCAGGCAATTGAACTGGCTGGCAAGGCTCATGTCCAATCATCAGTGGGCGGTGCGGTGGCTCGTTGTGATACGCCCTACCTGCTGGCTGGAGCACAGCTGTCCAACTTGACGGCGCAACAGATTTGCAACATGGTCATACCCAAGAAATATCGTGCCGTGGACGAAGAACCGCCACGGTTTTTGCGTCGACGCTATATTATACTCACCGCCATTATAGGCAGTGTTGTAATCGTCCTGGGTCTAGTTATTGGCTTCATTGCGGTCTGTGTGCGACGTCGGCTGAAGGGCAGCGACTACGGTGTGCAGCCCATACGATATACCAGCGTCAGGGGTAGCAATCTGTCAGCACTGTCCCAGCTTCAACCAACTTCGGTTACCAGCAAATTCAACAATGCAGCTGCCGGCGCCTCTGTTGCCACAGGAGCAGCCAATGCCTGAGCCGGATTGTACATTTTCATTGGGTTTAGCTGCACCAATATTGAGCCAAAGATGTTCCCACTTAAATGTTAAAAAACAAAAACGAAAGACTTTGTGTGCTTGCTATCTTGTATATATTTATGTTTGCCAAGTGGAGACCTATTCCCCCCACAACCTTAGTGTGTAGTGTTTGCCATCGCTTTTGTATTGTACTTAAGTTTCCATAGTTAGTGTGTAAAAAAAAAATACTTTAAATAAAACAACAACAAAAACTTGTATTTTTACGAATCCGCCTTTTAAAAGTGGAAGTTTGGAAACCAAAAGATGAAGGCGGAGAAAACCAACATACTCAGCCGTGCTCCCATTTTCACTTTCACAAAAAATTGGCCATTTGAAGACCGAATCTGGTGCCAAGCCGGACTAAAATCGCTAAACTTTCGAGAAAATAAAATTCCTTTTTAATAGGTTTATTGCTTGGTTCTACATTTCTAGTAAATTGTGGCAAGTTTGATGCGTATCCTTAGTAAGTGAATCAAATCGAAATAATGAAAAATATTTACATGTTTGCAAAACACACGAATATGCCCGAGAAGTTGACGAAAGCCGCCTAGATAAAATATGCAAGCGAGACTCGTTTAGCTTGGATTAGTCATAGACAAGAACAAAAGGATGGCCCTGACAGCTGCAGCAGGTTATTTACTTTATTGCCCAGGAATCCATGACTCAATGTAAGTTAGAAATAAAAATGTATCCCTGTTTTATTGTCACTCATAACTTTTAGCGCGTTTTTCTCAAAACTGTGTGCTTAAAGTCGGTTGTCAAGATTTCTCGAAAATTACGAAACCGATCTCGATTAAATTTTGAACAGGTCCTTGAGATACAATGTACAAGGTCTTGGACGAAGGATATTTTTTTTGTTCAATTGCAAGTACTTAAAAAAACCAAAATGCGGCGATATTTTAGTTTTTTTCGTAAGTACCTCTGCCAAAAATCCAATTTTCATTTCTTTTGTTCAAGTTCTAGTTTAAAGTGTTCAGTAAAAGCGTATATTTTTTGTTTTCATCTTAGACGATTCTGCTAGGAGTTAAAATTATAAAAAAAACAAGAAAGAAAGTCGGTCAAGCCCGACTATAACATACTCTGTACCAAGAAAATTTGTCTTTTGATCATAACTCGAAAACCGTTCATCCGATCTTCTTCATTTCTTTGGCGGATCGATAAGTTATCCTAATAACTAAATATGTCCAGAAGGAACAAGCCATCTATCTTCAAAACTGTGGGAGATATGACGTTTTTTCTAAATTGCGGGGGCGGGAGGGGGCGTTGCCAAAATTGAAAATAAACTTGATTTGCCTGCAGACATAAGAAGCATATGTCCCATACATGTCAAACCTTTATCTCTTACCATCTCTGAGATCTGTGCGTTCATACGGACAGACAGACAGACGGACGGACGGACAGACGGACATGGCTATATCGACTCGGCTGTTGATGCTGATCAAGCATATATATACTTTATGGGGTCGGAGATGCTTCCTTCTGGATGTTACATACTTTTGCACAAACTTATAATACTCTATGTACCTTCGGTACAGAGTATAAAAATATTGAAAATCGGCCGTTTTTTCGCGGACCAAACCCATGTAACCCCATAATAAAACTCGGACTTGTTGAGAGAAAAAAACCTAGTAACTACAAATTTGGTTATCTCTTGTTCCATTTGGATTCTAAATACCACACAACTACACGAAAATCGACTTGGAATGCGACTGCTCTCTTAGGAGACAACGATGAAATATATATACAGCTCAGAGATCTTCAAGAGATACTGTCTTCATTTGAATTATCCCTGTCAAAGCGTATGTGGTGTGACAGATACCGAAAAAAAGCAAACAAATCAAACACACACTCACTGTCGTATTATAAATATGTCTACTCTTTGTCAAAGGTACACTGAGTGTAATAAGCTTGTGCCAAAGTATGTAACAGCCGGACGGAAAACATTGAAATGGAGGGACGAAAACAACCTTTACCTACGCTCTCCGCTTTGGATATGAAAGGAGATAAATGCACTTGGTCTTTTGCCGACCGATTTGCAAACACCGTTCTCCGAGGAGATATCTTTAGTAAAAATGCGGCCTTGTGTGCTTCTCAGGCTCCCCACCCGACAATCGTTATCGAGAACGGATCTTATTACGACATTTCCCCATTTACCATTGACATTTTCGAACCAAGGCAACATTTACAAGAAAATATCATTCAAGAGCAAATATCAAGCACAGTACACAGCTGTAGTACGCACTAAACTCTATGGTTCACTAGTTTGGTGGCCAGCAATCGGGAAACAATTCGTACAGAGAAAGTAGAGAGAAGCGCTGAAATACGTATGAGCGGCGCGCTCCGAACACCCACGGCAGCGCTTATATCGTATACCGTTAAATACAGACTATTGTGTCACTCAAATGACGTTCGACAAATTAGACGTCGTCTATATCCCAAGCCGAAACGAGTGGGATAACTTTCCACACAGCAGAGCCAACGCCATCATTATCCGATGGTTCTAAGGTCGATGAAAAAGTAGGTGGGGGTGAGAAAACAACCTAGACCTAAATCTAACGTTCCGTCTCCCTGATCAATGTAGTGTGGGTCATCTACCTTAGCTCACTCACGATAAAGGAAGAAAGCGTATTTATATACTCAGACAGTCAAGCAGCCCTTAAGGCACTTGACTCCCACACAAATAATGCTAAAACGCTCACTAAATGCCGCCTATCCCTGAACGAGATTGGCCGACACTTCAGTATTCACCTAATATCGGTGCCTGGAAACCGGAACATATATGGAAACGAGTCTGCGGACACACTGGCCACACACAACCACCGAGATCCTTTAAGAGAAGAGCACGATAGGGATGTCTATGGCTACCTTCAAGCTTCACAAAAAAGCCGAAACACTACGCCTCGTCACGGACCGGTGGAAAGACCTTTCCACCTGTGCGGTAGCGAGACTAACGTGGCCAGCATTTGATTAACACACTTTTACGTTACAGAAGGGTTCACATATCACTCCTGGTAGGGGCCCTAACGGGTCATTCTTATAGGCAGACACGCATCTCGCCTAGGCGTACAACATTTCGATTTCTGCAAAATCTGCAGATTTGAGAAAGAGGGGGAAACGATACAGCACCTTCTGTGACATTGCCCCGCTTTAAGTAGGAGAAGATTTTGGTTTTTTGGTCAACCCCTCCTACTCAACCTGTCAGAGACGTCCGACATAGAGATCCCAGCTCTACTAAAATTTATTCTGTCCTCACAATGGTTCAGTACCGAAGATCACCTACGGTATAATGGGTCTTAGCAAGGAATATATGGCATGGTATTAGACTAATTTGTCATGGAAGTAGAGATCCCAACTCTTTGAGATCAATTGTAAAACAAATTTCATTTGTGTTCCTCTCTCTACTTGAGAATGTTTATTAATTTGCGTGCATATTTCCCTTTTGGATAAAATCGCACATAAAACGTGCCAACTAAAAGGTTGATTAGTTGAGGAAACGCCTTAACGCGCAGCCATGTAAATTGCTGCTTATCTCACAAATGGTTCAGATAAAACGCTTATAACAGGTATTTGTTTTTATGGAGATAACGGTGATTAATGGAAACTAAACTAACAGCTTCAGCACTCGCTCTCTAGCAGTTCCTCATCAACGGCCTCGGGTGGCCGTGGCAACTGCGTTGCATCTAGCTTGAACAGGTTGATGGCCTGTTTTTGGGCCAGAAATTGACGCATTTCGGCAAAGTTATCACGCTCCTTGAGTTGCTTGCTACGCTGCTTAAAGGCTGTTTCATCTGCAGAGTCAGATTCGGAGCCGGAGCCAGAGCCATCGTAGTCACAAGAATCCGTCAATCGGTTATCCTCTTGCACCTGCTGCTGCGACTCCACTTTGCCAAACAACTCGTCCACATTAATGCCCTTGGAGGCCAACACCTCTCGCTCCTTCTCCAACATTACCTGTCGTATGGGATCAATGCGATTCTTGAGTTGCTTCAGCACTGGCTTGAATTTGCCTTTGGTGATGCGCTTTTCAAAGTTCAGCAGCTCCTTCTCGGGTGTGGGGTAGGGTGCCTGTTGTTCGTCCTCGTATGACGGCGCCTCATTTTCATCATACATATAGGCATAGAAATCATCCTTTTGCTGTGGCTCGCCGAGACTCTGAGAGAACTCCACCCTCAGGATGCTTTCGGGAAATTCTTCAACGTGGTTGTTGGCAACGGGTGGCGATGCCACCTCCCTATCCAGCTTGCTGTGCAAAAACTTATTGTACACCAGCATCAGACGCTGGAAATCATCACAGCAAACGGCCAGTGCGTTTTCAATGCCGCGCATGTTGTTGGCCACAGCCACCAGTTGCTTGGCGTTGTTCTTGTGAGCCGCTTCCGTAGCAGTCAGCTGTTGCAGTGTGACGTCCAGAGCCTGGCACTCGCCGGCTACGGCCACCATGCAGGCGCTGAGCTTAAGGGAGGAGTGCTGTAACACGGCTATGGGGCCGCAGCGCTGCTGCTGCGTCTTAGCCGCATGTAACTCGGCCAGTTCGAGTTGTTTGCGGTTTTGCATGGTCTGGGCCAGATTTTTAAAGTGTTGCTCCTCTTCCTGAACAAGCTGACGCACCAGAGAATCAATTTTCACCAGCTCCTCGCTAAGCTGGGATATTGAAGGCCTCGTGGTGATAGTCAGAGCCAGCCGCAACAGATATTGCGACTGAACATAGGCAAAGATGTTGTGAAAGTCCTGTGTTGGGGAAAATGAATTAGAAGGCTTCGGACACCAATATATCCAGTCCTACCTTTATATGTTTCGGACTGTAGTCCGTCACATTGTTCTTGAAGTACTCGCAATCACGCAGCTCCTCCATGGGTGCATAGTAAGAGCCATATTTCGCGGGCAGGGGATAGTCCGTCTCCAGTTTGCGCGTGGCATCGTAGAGTATTTCGGTCACTTCCTTGGCTGCGGTAATACAGTCCCAGGCGCGCTCAATCTGACGGGACCTGAGGGCATAAAAATTAAATTCCCATTCGCGCTTTGTCGCTTTTCTTGCTTACTCAATGAGCTCGGCCTGCTTCATAATGATAATCTCCTGGAAGTAAGTCATATTGCGTCGAATACAGTTGCCAAACTCATCGATGGTTCTGATCAACTGCTCCATCTTGCGCTCCATCATTTTGTTCCTGCACACAAAGACACTCTTGACGGCATATAGAGCACCGAAGGTGCTCGACACCAGGATGGAGGGCAGTAATGTGAGACGCAGACCGCGTGGCGTAACCAAATGTTCTAGCACTGTGCCGCCCAGCAGCAGGCAGGCATTCCGCGTTGTTAGTAACTGCCGGTCGGGCACCGTTACCGTGGTTAGTTCTTGCATACATTGCTCTAAAGCCTCGACGTGGTCAACCAACAATCGCTTGGAGTAGAGTATCTTTTGCAACAGACGATCTGTTACGACCTACAAAATTGTATTTTAGCCAATTTTGGGTAACATTTGCATTTGCAGGACGCCAAACTCAAACTCACCTGTTTCTGTTTGAGCTCGTCCGCCAGTTGGCGATGCTCTAAACGCTGCTGTGGAGATTTAAAGGCACAATGTTGATAAGAGTAGTTGATTATCCTATGCATCATCACCTACCTTGAGCATATCCATTTTATAAAATTATTTTAACCGCAGTTCTTTTTCTGCTACCAATAACACTCAGGGCTCCATCTTTCGATAGAAGCGATACAATCGATTCTTTAAGCTACTATCGATACCATATATCGATAGCTACAGCTACTTATTTTATGCACCGTTTAAAAATTAGGCAAATAAAAACTGGATTGAATATTGAAAACTTGAACTACGCTAACTTGATTTAAAACAAAATGATCCATTTTCAGTTCATTGAAAATTTGAAGATTTGAACTAGCGAACGTGGATCTTTTAGTTTTAAGACAATCTAATTAAATTTAATATATTTCAAATGATAACTAAAGAAATTCAGAAATATGATGATTGATTAAAAAACCAAAGGATCTTCGCACAATATCGTATGCAGCAGAGCAGCTGAAACATGCAAATGAACCTGTAAATTGAAACACCAACTTAATCTCATCTTACTCAGAAACAATAAAAGATAGCAATATTGAAACTGTACACAACATAAATATAAACTTTCAGCATTAATTTCAAACGAAAGTTACAAGGAAGTTAAAACGAAATCGTCACTTTAGTTTAGTATATAAATAAGATGGTTTTAAAAAATATCCGACAAAATTAATGGCTTATAGCAGATGGTTTAGTTTAATAAAATTGCTAGAAATCAAGTAAAATTTGACTTTGAATTTTGACACTATATATTATACCGCGTGTTACATTTTTCTCAGATGCATTGATATGTCAATTACCCTGTAGACTTCTAAAAATGAGCAATTAATGCGTAGTGTGGCGGTCAAAAGTCGGTAATATGGTTTTTCGCCAATATCTTGATAACAGAAACTAAGATATGACTGTGACTTGTCAACACGTGCTCAGCATGCTTTTGTCTGCAGGAATAAGCTAAAGATGCTGACTGTGTAATAGAACCTGATTTAAAAATCCAGGATTCAAAAGCATTTTAAATGATTCACAAACTCAAGAGCTTAAAAGAAGAAGGGTAATATTTATCATAAGTAGTCCTCGAAATGGAATTTTACGTAAAGGTTAGTGTCCAGCACTCCGGAATTTTAGTTTTGTTACAATACCTTTTGACCCAATCCCCAAACGTTTTGAGTCGTTTATAGGTTGATATATAAATTTGCATAAACTTGAACCAAGGATCGAACCAAAACCTTTGCCCAAAAACCTCAAACCTCAAACCTCAAATTTGCGAGCTTTAACCATTGTAAATTTTGGTTCGAGCCCTCGAGCCGGAGCTCCGAAAAAGCCCTGATAAGGAGACACTGTTTTGGGTTTTTTTTTTGTACTTTTATACACATATATATATATTGTTTATTTGTAGTAACTTATGATAGTTTGTGTTCAGGTTCACATAGAATTTGTATACATATAGATTTATCTCCTTAGTATATTAATATCCCATTTACATCAAAGTATTGTTAACATCATCAAAATGGTTAAAGTTGGTACAAATGTTTTCCAAAGAGCTTGCAGGTTTTTTCCGTTTCCTAATTTTGTGGCTGTTGAAGCTTGAGGCAACGAAGAGATGTGGATAGGTGCGCTACAATTTCACTACATGCTAGAAGGACGTGCGACATTATAAAATAAATAACATGAGTTGCAGCTCGTGTTCGCTGAATATCGACGGATATTTATAAATCATAGAAGCAAGTGGAATGGAAAGTACACGGCAACCAACATCGAGAATTACACAAAGATGGAGGAGACAATGCAGAGTAGCTGATGCCACATGCCCTTGGGTACTTGTTCCATTTTACAAATGGTAGGTGGCAGGCACGGCACGTGGGTAATCCAAATCGTACATTTGTGCCTTGATGAAGGCCACTTTATTGACGGGCTCGGGACGAACTGTAGCCAAGCCGTTCTTATAAGCATGGTCCAAAATCCGCTCTGCAATGGCTATCGAACAGTTGACTATGGAGCTTAGAGGCGGGTACAGGCTGCCCCTGTTCAGATCCTCCTTCGAGACCAGCTCTGCCAGACGCTCGGCGGCCACAAGGAATACCTCCTCGGGAATGGTCAACATACCGGCGCAGAGGACGCCCAAAGCCACACCAGGAAAGATGTACGAGTTGTTGCCCTGCCCCGGATAGAACTTGCGGTTGTTGTATGTTACGGGGGGGAACGGAGAGCCGGAGGCAAAGATGCACCTGCCCTTGGTGTGTATGTAGGCCTCCTCAGCTGTGCATTCGGCCTTGCTGGTGGGATTGGACAATGCAAAGATGATGGGTGTCTCATTGATTTCGGCCATTTGCTCTAATATCTCCTTGGTGAAAGCGCCGCCCTGGGCAGCAGCTCCAATTAGCACATTCGGACGTACACGTCGCACAGCATCCTCCAGGGTGTCGATGGGATCGTGGTTTTGGGCAAAGTGAAGCTTGTGTTCGGTGAGGCCGCCCTTGGGACGATCCTTGACAATAACACCACGACTACAAAAATGAAAAATATCATTAAAAGAATGCCTAAAATCAACCAATTCTAGGACCTACCTGTCCACCATCCATATGCGTGACTTGGCCTCCTCCTCGCTGAGGCCCTCCGCCTTCATGGCCATGGTGCAGAGACCGGCAATGCCCAAAGCAGCTTCGCCAGCCCCCAGGAACAACAAAACATTGTCCTTCAGCTGGGTCTTCTTGATCTTGAGCGAGGCCAGCAGACCGCCAACGGCCACCGAAGCCGTACCCTGGATGTCATCGTTGAAAGTGCAATAGTTGTGGCGATACTTGGACAGCAGACGGAATGCATTGGCGTTGGCAAAGTCTTCAAACTGGATCAGACAGTTTTGGCCAAAACGCTGCACACAGGCACACATAAACTCCTCGAGAAAGTCGTCGTACGCGGCGCCGGTGGTACGCTCCTCCCGCAGACCCACATACAAGGGATCATTGAGAATCGATTCCGTATTGGTGCCCACATCCAGCGTGATGGGCAAACATTGCTGAGGCTTAATGCCGGCCAGGGCGGTGTATAGCGACAACTTGCCCACAGGAATACCCATGCCGTTGGCACCCAGATCGCCCAGTCCCAAAATACGCTCTCCATCGGTTACCACAATGGCACGCACATCCGACTCGGGCCAATTCTTGAGCACCTCATAGACATGGCCCTTGTCCCTGATGGATATGTACATGCCCTTGGGATGCTGATAGACCAAGCTGTATTTCTGGCAGGCCAATCCTACAGTGGGTGTGTACACCAGCGGCATCATGTGGGCAATGTCCGAGCTGAGTACCTTGTAAAACAGACGCTCATTGCGCTCCGACAGGCTAATCAGATACATGTACTTGTCCAGATCATTCTCCAGGCGATCCAGTAGAGTGCGGCAATGGCTGACTTGTTCCTCCTCGTTGCGGACCGCAAATGGTAATAGACCATGAATGCCCAGCTGCTGACGTTCCTCGTGGGTGAAGGCTAATCCCTAAAGAGAGGAAAAGGAAAAGAGATTATAGATCTGCTGGTAAAAGATTGGCTTATCGCATGAAACAACAGCAGGGTGAGGCAAGGTTTTGTTCAACTCTTTGTTGTAGTTTGTTGTTTGACAAATAGTTTTCCCCTTAAGTTTGCATTGGCGCTTAACTAGCCTCACCCTGTTGTTCCACCATCACTGGCACTGGTGTGAATTGTGCTAGACATGCCCATCTGACCTTGATACGTGAACGCTCAAGTCGCGTCATGTAGCGTCAAGTTCAAAGTCAAATTCTCCGGTGAATCAATAGAAAAAGTGGAACCGGTATTCAAATGCAATGAGACACGCATTTTGAAAGTACTTCAACTCGCAGTCCGAGAGGCATGACTCAACTTTGGCCTCGTTTTTCAAACGTGTTGCGTATTTGAAAGTTTACACATTTTTACTCAGTTTTTTTAGCTTGTCCGAAATAATTGGCAACAATTATGTACAAAAATGTTGGTGGGAGTTGCTAATGCACTGGACTAGGTTGTAGTGTGGGAGATGTACAATGTACAGGTACGTGCAAATATCGTAGTTTCCTGTACAAAGTAATTTGTGAGATTCGGGGACGAACCTGCTAATATGCACTCATTAGTTTAAATCGTGACCTAACAAAGACAAACTCGCACTCATGCAACAATTGTACATCATTTTAAATGTTAAAATATTATTTGAAATTTATATAATGAATCTGTTTCGTGTGGAATTTGAGAGGTTGGTATTATCCATTTCCTGTGTCATTTACCTAAACAATAATACCCGACGACGCTCGGGTCGTCAGGATTGAGTTGATTGGCTTATCATGAATCAGCCTTGACCTTAATTCTACTTCCTCAAAAGTTTTGTGAAGTTGAGATAAAATCTATTGAAAAACACAGGTTTAAAAAAAAAAGTTTTACGGATTTGAAATTGAGAACAGCTAAGAATTGCTTTCACATTTGAACTCTTTTCTTATATCTTTATTTCCAACCTACAGTTCAAATTTTCAGTTTATTTCTGAGATATTCTTTTGAACCACTTTTTGGATAGTTCACTTTGGTTCCGAAAAATAATGCCATTCCGATTTCCAAATTTTCAGTTCTTGGCTTAATTAGATTTGGGGCATATGGCATGTAAAAACCAAGGACTGTAATCATTATGAGTTCCATTATAAAAATCAATATTTAATGATTATTTTTTATTTTTATTTTATAACATAAAAATTAACGATAAAATTTATTAATTTATTAATTTTACTCAAGAAATAATCATTATCGATTGAGCAATAAAATAAAAATAAAACGAGAAAGCTAAGCTAACTTTGTCTTTGCCGAAGTTTTTATACTCTTGCAAGTGCTCGCTTAAATATTTTCAAAAAAAAAAACTCTTTTTCCCATTTTCCGACCGATCGTCCGTATGCGAGCTATATGATATAGTCATCCGATTTGGCAAAAAAAATTGTAAAATTATGTGAGAGCATGTGAAACAAACAAATACAAAATTGCAGGATGCTACCATTAAAAACAAAAAAGTTTTTCTAACTAAGACAGTGTTTCAGATCCATCTTTTGTATGGCAGCTATACCATATAGTAGTCCGATTTTTATCAAACTTGGTAAATTTATAAAACAGCATAGAAAACCTATGAATACAAAGTTTGGAGACGTTTCCATTGAAAAGAAATGTTTTTTCCACTAAAGGCCTGTATCCAGCACTGGGGAAAATTCCTGCCAGGAATTTGCTATTTATTTTGAGTGTGTGGAACCCAACTGAAACAAACTGTCAAGCAGAGCCTTCTCTGTCACTCTCTGTCCAAGCGTTCTTACAGTCATTCGCTAGCAAGCATATATAACATTAATGAATTTAATAACTTTGAACACAATATTCTATTTTTATTTGTGCAGCAACACTTTCCCAAGCACTTTTCACAGAAAATTTGTCAAAATGCTTTTTTTCTGTAATAAGCCATAGACATGATAGTGCCTCCACTGCTTTTATTACAGCTATCTTCTCGTCCCGTTGAAAATTATCAGTCCTTTTTTTGCGCACATTGATTGCCTCCATCCTTTGTCAAATCACTTCCAAAATAATTGTCAGCAATATATTCCTGGCCTGAATATCAGCTGTTTCTCGTTCCACACACGCTTCCGAAATGCCGCTATTGATACGCCGCTATCTATACAAGTGTGGATTTCGTTCGTGTTGCTGGATACACAACAAACGAAAAAGCAAACTAAAAATTCCTGGCACAGTTTTTTTTATATGAAGTTTGGTAGGAATTTTTAGTTTCCGCTGTGCTGGATACCCGGCTTAAAACTAGTTTTCTGACCGATTCTTCCTAAGGAAGCTATAGTCATCCGATTTGGTCGTTTCCGACATATTAGCAGTGTGCAGCATAAAGAAGACTCAGTGCAAATTTCAAAAACTAACGGACGGACAGACGGACGGACAAAGCTCAATTGACTCAGCTCGTCACCCTGATCAAGAATATATATAGTTTATGGGGTCGGAAATGAATACTTCTGGGCAAAATTAGAATACCCTTTGCAAGGGTATAAAAATAAAAATCATCGCGGAAATTAATTAGAAAAGATTAGCGAAACAGTATCGTATTTCATTATGATACATTTTTCCATACGAGTACTCCAAGTTGATGATTTTTGAGGATGAAAAATCCCTGATAAAAACTGACCGGCAGAAATGAATAACTTCATTGACGTTGCCTTAAGACGGGTCAAAAATCAGTACTCGGGTGTTTTCGGGTGCTCCGAAAATTATAAAATTTATTCTAGAAATTTGAACTTTTTTTCTAAAATTATTTCTAGAATTTAGAACATTTATTCTAAAAATTGGATATAGGACATAGCCGTATAAGCATACAAAAACTGCCCCCTCTCTTATAAACATCAAATTTAAATATGTGATAACCTCACTCTCCTAAATTTTATGAGGGCGGTTGAGCTAAATTTATATTCTAAATGTTCACAACACGATTCAAAATACTATTTTCAGGCGATCCGCCAAAGGAATGGTTAAAATCGGATGAACGGTTGTCGAGCTATGATCAAAAGACTGCTTGCTGCTGCAGCGCAGTAGCAGCGCTGTTTTCGGCTGCTACTGCACATCAAAATTTATGCTGAGCGTATAATTTCGTTGGTACAGAGTATGTGATAGTCGGGCTTAACCGACTTTCTTTATTGTTTAATTCAAAATCTTTAATCAAAATACCCAACCATTTAAGAGGTGGCTCACAAATAAGTCATAGAATTCCCTAATGATAATTGATAAGTGAACATCTGAGGAACTGAACAACTGAGCAATGTAAAAGACTCAAATTAGAAAGGAGAACATTTCAAACTTTACCCAACACTAATTAGAATCCAGTTTGATGGATTGTCTCTTCTATTCATTGTAGGTTTTGCTTTGGAAATCAGGGAGTTATTCTTTCAAACATTTATAAAACTCTTATCTTAGATAAGTCATTCTTAGACTACTATGAAACTGTTTCTCACAATCCAAAAATCCCACAAATGAGTGTATAATCGACTTAAAACCAAGTGTCATGGTGGTTGTCTGTTTTCACCATTGATTTAGGCCAAGTCATTTTTATAGTTAAACCTTGAAAATGATCTAGCGGAAGGCAATTTCAAGAGAATAACTTTGGCAGTACACATTAAATTCAATCTAATCAAAAAATATAAAAACAATTCAAATACACGCCCCAAAAAAGTGGTTAGGGCAAACTCATGTGTCTGGTGCGTGCATTAAAGTGGTGTTAATTGGACACAAAGTGGAGGGCACGTCGCCAACACGAGTAAGCCCCCTAAAATACTTATAGAAAAGTGGCTATGGTCAGCTACGACATCGTCACTGTCGTTGGAGTGGTGAAATACGTCGAGAGTGAGACACAATGGAAAACGACACCGTTGACATTGAAAACACTCGATGTCGGCCGATAAGCAAGCGAAAATTTAGTTTTGCTTGCCTGGCAACAAGTTCAAGCATCTGTGGCCTATTCATCAGGCAATTACCCACAGCTTGCCCCACGATGCATACGTAATAAGCCACTCACTGGGATTACGCATCAATTTCAAACTAAATTGCAAAAAATTTAAAATAAATCAAATAGCTTACAAAACATAATGCCAAACAAGTTTGCCGCTCAGCTGATGTTTAAGTCGTCTGGTGCGGCAAAGTTGCTGAATCTTGGGGATAACGGCAAATGATAATCAAGTGGAAGTCTGGCTGTGAAACCTACTGATGACGAAAGCGTCTTAATCAGTGTGAAGGGACAGACAAAACAATTTCATTCAAATGGTTTTCACTGCCAAAGGTGACAAGATGAAAGGTGTTTTGTGTGAAGCTTTTGTACCAAACAATTGTATGGCTGTGATGAGAATTACGGAGGGGCTTGTCACACCTCGATGCACTTTCAAGGCTGAGCAGGAAATGCTTGCAGAAAAACGGGCTAACTATGCCCTTTATACCAATGAATGTGCGTGCATAATCGGTTGTTCTTGTTACTTTATCGTAGTTAAAGTACTGTAAATTAGCCCATAAGTAGACAAGTTCCACACATATTTAAGATGGTCATTCAGGCCTGTTCTCGTTTCCGAATTCGATGTAATACAAAAATTGATCAAAGAATCGATTAAAGATTTCAGTTCTCACTTTCACATATAATTTATTTAGTTTTTTTACACTCTGTACCGTAGGTACATAGAGTATTATAAGTTTGTGCAAAAATATGTAACATCCAGAAGGAAGCATATCCGACCCCATAAAGTATATATTCTTGATCAGCATCAACAGCCGAGTCATGTCCGTCTGTCCGTCCGTCCGTCTGTCTGTCCGTATGAACGCACAGATCTCAGAGATGGTAAGAGATAGAGGTTTGACATGTATGGGACATATGCTTCTTATGTCTGCGCGCAGAAAAAGATTATTTATAATTTTGGCCACGCCCCCTCCCGCCCCCGCATTTTAGAAAAAATCTCATATCTCCCACAGTTTTGAAGATAGATGGCTTGTTCCTTCTGGACATATTTAGTTATTAGGATAACTTATCGATCCGCCAAAAAAATGAAGAAGATCGGATGAACGGTTTTCGAGTTATGATCAAAAGACAAATTTTCTTGGTACAGAGTATGCTATAGTCGGGCTTGACCGACTTTATTTCTTGTTACGACGTCCATTATACTAAACTTTAATAATTAAAGGATTGCTCATGATTCTAGGTGTGTTTCTGTCTGCTGCACTAGAATCTGTTTTCAGAAATGGTCCATCAAATCTAGATTTTTGCTAATCGGAGCTTTAAAGCTGTATATAATCCTTTTTATACCCGTTACTCGTAGAGTAAAAAGGGTATACTAAAGTCGTGCAAATGTATGTAACAGGCAGAAGGAAGCATCTCCGATATCGTAAAGTATATATATTCTTCATCAGCATCAACAGCCGAGTCGATTTAGCCATGTCCGTCTGTCCGTCCGTCTGTATGAATACCTAGATCTCAGAGACTAGAAGAGCTAGAGCAACCAAATTTAAATGTAAGCTAGTATTGTCTGCAGGCAGATCAAGTTTGTTTCAAATTTTGGCCACGCACCCTCTAGCCCCCGCAATAAAAAATGTTGCAGTATAGTGCATGTGGCCAATATGTACAATCCCACACATTTTCATAAAGATCGGATAATAAATGGCAGAGTTAAAAAAACGTTGCATACTTATCTGAGCCGCATGAGGTTATTAAACACTAATTGCCTTGAGTAACGGGTATTTCGAAGTCGGGCAGGGCCGGCTTTAACTTACGTTCTCGTTTTAAGCGTAGATATACCCTTTTTGAGTACATGTGTTCAAAATTATCGCCCATAGATTTGCAATAGATTTTCATTAGGATTCTTTACAAATAGTGACTTTGCATAGTATATTTTTGGGCAGTAGACAATTCAAAAGGTTTAAGTACACGTACTAAAAATGGTCTATCTTCGCAGAAATCGCAGAATTGATTTTAAAGCTAAGAACTAATACTTTGCACTATTATCAAACAGAGTTAAATAAAACACATTTATAAGGGCCGTTTTCTCATGTTCCTGTTTTTGCAAATCCAGGTGGATTTTACGTATTAGCATAGCTCAAGCTCGAAATGAGCAGTATAAATATAACAAAATCTACCTAGATTGGCAAAAAAAAAACAGGAACATGAGAAAATGGCCCTAATAGTCAAAATAGGCATTTTAAGGTCAATCTCAAAATACTGAAAAAAGTCTATTTCTTTTGCCTTGTGTAGTCGTGTAATAGTGTACTATTTGCTTATTTCTTATTTTTTCTTTAAGTAAAAGTAAGGCTCTTAAGCCCATGATAATCTAAAGATGTGTCGGTTAGGAATTTTGAAGATAATGTAAAGCTTTAGGAACGGATTTCGAACCAATTTTAATCACCATCAAACCTTCATTTAAGACTTATTGAATCTTTAATCCATGATTCTTCAAAACTCACTGAAATATCAATTAGGGACTTAAAGGTAAGCACCTTCAAGTAAATCTATTAGTTTGTACCGCCGTTTTGTGATGCATTTGAACCCTTCTCAAAGTCGTTAAAGAACATATGTTGATTTAAAAGATCATTTTTAAATCAGTTATCAGTCCCAATACTCAATGCTTAAGACGGTGCAAGCTCCAATAATCATAATGTAAATCATTTGTCAAATAACAATTACAACAAGAAAGAAAGTCGGTCAAGCCCGACTATAACATACTCTGTACCAAGAAATTTTGTCTTTTGATCATAACTCGAAAACCGTTCATCCGATCTTCTTCATTCCTTTGGCGGATCGATAAGTTATTCTAATAACTAAATATGTCCAGAAGGAACAAGCCATCTATCTTCAAAACTGTGGGAGATATGACGTTTTTTCTAAATTGCGGGGGCGGAAGGGGGCGTGGCCAAAATTGAAAATAAACTTGATCTGCCTGCAGACATTATAAGCATATGTCCCATACACGTCAAACCTCTATCTCTTACCATCTCTGAGATCTGTGCGTTCATACGGACAGACAGACAGACGGACAGACGGACGGACAGACGGACAGACGGACATGGCTATATCGACTCGGCTGTTGATGCTGATCAAGAATATATATACTTTATGGGGTCGGAGATGCTTCCTTCTGGATGTTACATACTTTTGCACAAACTTATAATACTCTATGTACCTTCGGTACAGAGTATAAAAACGTAGTCATGAAATGTGGAAAGGAGCTTTAAAATTTCTTAACGAGGATGATTTTTTTGAACAAGTTTGTTTTAGAATCAAAGTTTGATTTTTGAACCATTTAGTTTAAGAGACCCATTCAACCTGAGGGGCTCGGCTCTGAACCAATTTTCAGCCTTAATTAAATGCACAAAATAAATTGTGAATCAGCACATTAACCGCTTGAACTACTTATGTAAAATGTTTGAATTTCCTATGAATAGCGATAAATTTTTAAACAGAAAAACACAACAGCAGACAAATAAAGCCCTCAAAATGCAAATGTTCTACTTATCGGAATCGTGCTTCCGTTGTTTTTTGTTTTTGTTTAGTCTAGATAAACATTGATTTTATTTCTTACAAAGATTTGGCTGATTTGGAAATACTATCGCCATTTAACCATGTACAATTTATGGCTGAATGTAGGTCAGTTTTTGTCGGTTCTGCGATGCATTTGCTTTGTTTGCCGGTAATTGTTTGGCAAGTGCGATAAGAATTATAAAACTTTCCATTCCGGTTTGAAAAGGGAAATGAATAGCGCTTCCAAAGTAAATATAAACATCAACCAAGTGAAATAAGAGAATGCCCTTTGATTGGAATACGTGATGTTATGCATATACAATCTAAGTGCTAAGTGTGGTAACCAATCTAATGGAGCTGTACAGGAAGGAACGACATTCGATCAATATATAAATAGTTTGTAATAAGAGATACACTTACACTAAGTGAAGCACTATCCTAAAAATATGTTTATGTCCAAAATGTATTACTGTAATAGTCTCTCAAAATGTGTTAACAATAATATTGAAGATTGAACCGCGTTAAAATAAGTATACAATTAGTCTAGAGACTTTCGTATAAACGCTTTAATTTCGAGCTAATACTGCTTGCCTTTATATGCAAAATGTTGCCAAAATGGTAGGCTACTACATAAGAAAGCAAAAGTTGGGAGATTTGGAACCGACTCTTTAAAGCCAAGTAGATTTGATGCGTACGGTTTTCCTTCTAAATAATCTAGTAGCCTGCAACGTTGCAGTCACATTACATCTAAAGTTCTCAGTTTGGTTCAAAATTCAATCGTTTATGCGGAAATCTCTAGAGATTTCTGTGACACCAACGTCACCCAATATAAAATAAAGAATCTGTCTATCTAAAAATCTAATAAGAGGTAAAAAATTTATTTTTGAGTTCTTAATAATCCGGGCTTAATTATTATACTCTGTACCGTAGGTACATAGAGTATT
This sequence comes from Lordiphosa fenestrarum, assembly GCA_035044985.1. Taxonomy (NCBI): domain Eukaryota; kingdom Metazoa; phylum Arthropoda; class Insecta; order Diptera; family Drosophilidae; genus Lordiphosa; species Lordiphosa fenestrarum. The sequence goes on from JAWNNO010002952.1 coordinate 584,509, forward strand.
ATAAGTTTGTGCAAAAGTATGTAACATCCAGAAGGAATCATCTCCGACCCCATAAAGTATATATATTCTTGATCAGCATCAACAGCCGAGTCGATATAGCCATGTCCGTCTGTCCGTATGAACGCACAGATCTCAGAGATGGTAAGAGATAGAGGTTTGACGTGTATGGGACATATGCTTCTTATGTCTGCAGGCAGATCAAGTTTATTTTCAATTTTGGCCACGCCCCCTCCCGCCCCCGCAATTTAGAAAAAACGTCATATCTCCCACAGTTTTGAAGATAGATGGCTTGTTCCTTCTGGACATATTTAGTTATTAGAATAACTTATCGATCCGCCAAAGGAATGAAGAAGATCGGATGAACGGTTTTCGAGTTATGATCAAAAGACAAAATTTCTTGGTACAGAGTATGTTATAGTCGGGCTTGACCGACTTTCTTTCTTGTTTTTAGAAACTCAGCGGCTTTTTATTTAACTTTTGCTTCTAGACTACCGATAGTAACCTTAGAAGCTGGGGCTAGTAGTGGACGGTTGGTCGGTAAGTAACCCAGTACTGCGTAATTGGTTTTTAGTTTACAAAAAGTCAATAAGTACTCCCCCCTTAGGCGGTCATCCATATCCCTGCCTGACCCTCCGTCTGCATAACCTCAGAGACTATTGAGTGACAGCATTTGGTTCTATCATATTACAGCTAGAGAATATATTGATTATCTAAAAGCCAAAGTGGTTTTAACAGAATCCTTATAACCGCTCTAGTATATATATGATTTAGTATATAAGTTTCAAGATATTTCTTCTTAGTGTTTGAGCTTCGAAAATAATAGAGAGAAATAATACTTAATATCAGATTTTATGAGAAATATTGGAAACAAGTTTTACTGGAGCTTAATCAAAACCAGTTATGGACATTTATAAGCGACAAATCCGGCACAAAATGGTAGTTGGCTTGTGCATGACAAGCAAAGTATATACTATATATTCATGTTTAGATAGAATCCGTCGTGTCGTGATGAGACTTTTAATTGCTTCCCTATGACTGATTGGGGTATACTCAAATGGTTGTGGACTACAAAGAATGGGAATGAACAGAAAACGGACTGAAAGCTTTTTGAATTTTTAGCAGCTAATAGCCCGAAAAGTAAATAGGGCATACTACTACTAGTTAATAAAACGTTAATAAAAACGTTGCATACACTTCGGCGTTTCATGCGCTGTCTGAAAACATAATGATTATATGTTATCATTACTATAAATACTCTTTTAATTGACCTAAGGGAAGGCTATTAGACATTTCCTCCCCGGGAAACCGGGTGTATCGAAGTTGGACTGTGCCGACCTGAATTATCGCCGTAGTTTTTCTTCGGCGGCTATCGGCGCAGCAAGCAGAGACAGATCATAGATAGCTCTAAAGCTCTTTGGTTGCTTGACACATTTATAACTTTATAGTGCAGACCCACAAATACAATTTAAGCGACTTAAATTATGCCGACTTTTGGTTAGGACAAAGTAATTGGTCTGTAACAGAGTTCCTAAAAATATAGATTTAGGGCCGTTTTGGACACTTAGCAGCTATCTGGAAGATAAAAAATCATCACTTAAAAGGACAAATCGAAGTTTGTCACAATTTTACTAACTTAGTTCGTCGTGCTGAAGAGCAACAATCAAGAAAGCTATCAACGTACTGAAGCTGATCGCTTTTGTAGTTAATTTTATAACATTTTAATTGCCATAAATCATAATGTTAGCTTGATTTCTGTTTGTCGAAAAGCTTGAAGCTAAGAAACGGCAAAGCAAATTAAAAACTAATGTTAAGACAAAACAGAACAATTAAAAACCCTTTTACTGAAAGCTAATTCCTAACAAATAATTCCAACTGAACTATTGAATCAAAGACGGCTGGAAAGAGACAAGGACCTTAATTTGACATATGACAAAGGCGTCTTATCTACGTCTATTAAACCTTGCCATCGATTTTTGATAAGCCTGAAGGGCACTTAAACAGCTGACTTTGACTGCGCCCCAAAGCTTATTCGATGACCTTTAAATATTTGATTAATACACCTTTTTCTCATGTTGTTAATATACAACTAAATTGTGTACAACAAAGTTAATGTGATTTTGAGTCATAAAACCATTCAAAATCCGACTTTATGACCAATTTTTAGACATTCTAACCGGCCAGTATGAAGGATTACAATAATTCATTCATTCATTCTTCTACTTATTGATTAACGGATCAAATCTCTCTCTTAGTCAACAGAAATAAAGCTGAGCATGTACATGTCACAAGGAATAAAGTGAAAAGGATTTAGCAATCTAATAAGCGTGTGTAAGGGTCCAGCGGTTAGTGTGCAAAAGGTCGTGGGTTCGATCCCGATTCGGAAAACAAAATGATAGATTTTTCTTTCTAAAAAAAAAACGAGAAAGCTAAGCTTACTTCGTTTGTGCCGAAGTTTTTATACCCTTGCAAGTGCTCGGTTAAATATTTTCAAAAAATACTTTTTCCCATTTTCGTTCGTATGGGAGCTATTCGATATAGTCATCCGATTTGGCCAAAAATTTGCAAAATTATGTGAAAGCATGAGAAACAAACAAATACAAATTGCAGGATGCTACCATTAAAAACAAAAAAGTTTTTCTAACAAAGACTGTTTTTCAGAAATATCTTTTGTATGGCAGCTATACCATATAGTTGTCCGATTTTAATAAAACTTGGTAGAATTATAAAAAAAAAACATAGAAAACCTACGATTACAAAGATTGGAGACGTTTCCATTGAAAAGAAAAAAGTTTTTCATACTAAAACTAGTTTTCCGACCGATTGCTCCAATGGAAGCTATGAGATATAGTCATCCGATCCGGTCGGTTTCGACATATTAGTAGTGTGCAGCAAAAATAAGACTCCGTGCAAAATTTCAGCTTGATAGCTTTAAAACTGAGAGACTAGTTCGCGTAGAAACAGACAGACAGACGGACGGACAAAGCTCAATCGACTCAGCTCGTCACCCTGATCAAGAATATATATAGTTTAAGGGGTCGGAAATGAATATTTCTATGCGTTGCAAGCTTCTGGGCAAAATTATAATACCCTTTGCAAGGGAATAATTACTCAGCCGGTCACCTTCAGCAACTATTGGCGCCAGCTTTAAAGTAACTAGCCATGAAAAAGCTTCGCAAAGAAAAAAAGGAGAATCTTGGTCGTTTAATGGCTTATTCAAGTGCTGCTTAATGGTTTGGTAAAGTCACATGCTCAATTACTACTACAATTTTGTTCCTTCTTCCCAGTCATTCAAAAAACCACTCAAAAACCATGCGCACTTTGTTTCCGCACTCTTCCTCTCTCTCTCTCTCTCTCTCTCTCTATCTCTGTTTTCCTCAAGCTCCCATGCACATTTTCCCCATTTCCCACGCTCTCTGAATAAAATGCAAACAATAAAACCATTCAAAATATAAGCAAGAAGCATCTACAAATTGGCATTGAACTTGATGTAAGATCATGGTTGAAGCAAAAATATTTTATCCATCTATTTTTTATACTCTTTCCCTCAGTTAAATTATAAACTTTAATTGGTCAATTTGTGGCTGGCTCAATAATAAACGTTGCTATCGATTTTTGATGACATCAACTATTAAAACAGCCACACAAAAGGCAAAACTAACATGAGCTTTTGGTCTTCCAGTGCGGCGCTTGGCAGTCCAGTTGAGTCATCTAAAGGTCATCCTCCGCAGAGGCATACAAAATGTACTGCCCTAAACTTTTTTTGTTCTGGCAGCTGCCAAATAGTTATTTATTTATATTTCTCAGTGCGTTTTCTAACCTTTAAAAATAGCGAGCAGCTATTTCCAGAAGGGAAGCAGCAGCAGGCCAGCAGGCCGGCATTTCTAATGAGAAACCCACCCTTTCATTTGCGGGTACTTTTCCACTCTAGTTTTTTTTTTTCATTTTGCTGAAGACTCACCTTGGAATAGCGCTTGTCATGCAGACGTTCAAGTCCAGAGACACTGCCAACGACTTCATTATCCCCGGTGCCCCATAATCCCAAACGATCGCGTGGTGCATACTGCTCAATGCTGACGGCTTTGCTCATGTTGCTGCTGCTGCCGTAAGAACGTTGCTGTTGCAAGTTGTTGCTGTTGGTACCGAGCTGTTGCTGGTGTAGAGCGTGTAGACTCCGTTGCAATTGCTCCCAGTGATATGGCGAGGATGCCAAAGGACCTGGTGGTGGTGGTGGGGGCAAGTCTTCGACTTGTATTTCACTTGGATCACCAACTGGTTTGTCAGCTGTTGCTGTTGCCTCGCCGACGTCGCGTTGAGTACTGATTTGTGTTGTTAGTTTTGCAAAATTGGAAAGTTCGTACGAGAGTGTTGTTGTCGTAGTAGTCGTATGATTGTTACCCACACGACTACTGCGCCATTTTGGCCCCGACTTCGCTCCGGCGTCACATGTACACTCGCCGCTGGTTTTGTGTGAGTGGGAGAGAATGGGTTTCGCTTGGGTGTTGTTGTTGTTGTTGCTCGATGGTACCGCGCGTGAGCACAAATCAGCTGTTTGACAATAAGAACAGCTGTTGCTGCTCTGCCCGCTCCCAACGGGAATTGTGGTCTTATAGAAACCTTGCTGTTGATTATACGGTGTTAGTTGGCCATTGGAAGGACTGTTGGAATTATTTGCAGTTGGGTAAACCGGTGTGCTGTAGGGGAGAAACACAAATTGGGTGGAAACAGTGAGATGTGAAGGTGTTATGTCAACATTGTTTCAGTCTGTCTGACGGGAACAGGTGATGCTTTAGGCCGATAAGCAGCCGACGTCGTTTATCGCCCCTTCAGATCAGATTGTTCACACAACTCACAGCAGCTTGAGCCGTCCAAAGGTTTTGTAGGCGAAACAACGCTGCAGAACCGAGTACATGGCGGTTAACACTTGATTTGGCCTCTTATATAAATCAATCAACTAAATAAATTTGCAATTCTTCCCCTTCCGTTTCACTTTTGACCGTAACGCAACGACACCAAAATTGAACTGAGAACAGCAATTGCAAGTGATTTGTCGTTGGGGCTTTCTGTTATTACATTTTTCAATTTCCACTTTGCCATTTTTGTTGATGTTTTTCATGCCACTGATTAGAATGGCTTAGCTTGACGGTCGAGGGGGAGTGTGAAGAGCTACCAGCTGACTGTGTACATTGAACTGATAGGGGCGGCTTGTGTACAATGGTACATTTATGGGGTACCCATAACAAACACGATTCGCCTGTCTAGGGCACCCTGGGCTCTCAAGTGTGAAAACTTTTTTTTAAAATATGAAGGGGTTTTGCTCTCCGATCTTTGCCGTAAATTAGGTTAAGTGAATATTACTGAATTTTTATAATATTCAAAAAAGTAACTTGGAACGATGTGAAGCTAAAAGCCAAGCCTTCTACCTTAAAGACATCCGAATCTATAAATACCAGGACCGAATTATGTCTTTGACAGTCAAGGAATGTTGATCGAAGAGATCACTGAGCACTGCATTGTCATATGTTCAAGAAGTAGGATGAGTTGTAGGATGCTCTGTACCGATATACTCGACGTTGAGCAAACAAAATGTAGCGTGATCTATGGTAAGCTCTGAATGAAGGCGGAACGTTGTCCCTTTCTTATTTTTGCAACCTGTTTAATGCCAATTGTTCCCAGTTTAATACTAGATGGCATAGACGGTGGCCAATTAACCACAGCAGCAGCCATTTGCAACTAGATAAATACTAGTTTGCCTCTCTGTGTAGCCTGTTGACTGTTTATTTTAGTTAAGTAGCAATCTAGACCAGCTTCATCCCACTCAATCGGCAACCTACATGATTTGTATTCATTTTCACTTCTAATTTCGCCCGCAGCTGCTCATGCCAATGGTAAACTCTACCGAATCTACCTATTTTGCTACCAGTTAATTTGTAGTTGCGTTTTATCTAGGTTAGAACTGTTTTTCTACCCTTGCAGAGGTTTTCTAATTTTAGTTTAATTAAATTTGTTTTGCAACGCATAGAAATACTCTTTGCTGACCCCATAAACTATATATATTATTGATCAGGGTGCCCAGCTGAGACGATTGAGCTTTGTCTTGATCGCTCACTTACTTCAACACTGTCATAACCCAAAACACACGATTTTTGAGATACAGAAATATTCCCTTTTTTACTACCCTATTGCTTCTTTTACAGTCTCCGAGTGAAATATAAAAATATCGGGTTATGTACTCGCCATTGTTTTGGTGCATGGGTTTATGGTCATAAAATTAAAACGAATGGTTAGATGGTTAGTTCTCTGAACTGCAGCATTCGCCTGTGGGTATTGTTCGCGCACTGGCAACGCAAGGCTTACGTTTTACGTGTTTGTTTCAATGCCGCTGTGAGCAAGTAGCCGGTATATCTCTTGTATGCACTGAGTCCCAAGTCACGAGTTATGAAACGCGACATGCTGTGCCTCCTGATATTCACCTCAAGAGACATGATTTTCTGTGTGCGCAGTGGATCTCCACGAATTCGATCTTTCTTGATGACTTGTGACGTTCGCACAGGGCGCAGATGGTGGGATTTCGCGCGGTCTTTTATTCCATCAGTGTCCTCAAATAACTTTACAGTACGATACACCATGTAAGGTGTATTTTGCGACTACACTGTAAAAATATTCCAAGAACTCAGATGCTGTCAACTAAGGTTGGAAATAAAATCTAAGGCTCGATAAGTTTAGGAACCGGCTCTTGTCGGAGCTGATCCTTATACTTCCCGATGGGTTCGATCCACCGCAACGAACCTTTGTCAGAATTTAAGAGGTTTGCAGCCTTGTAAACAATAAATCATAATACATTTTTGATATGATCTCACACAATTCACATAATTATTATAATGGAAAACAAGCAAAGGAATTTTTAGCAGTGTAATACCAAAATTTGTTGTGATGTACAAATGTACTCATATCACTGTGAAGGCTGGGGGCGTGGCAGGTGTTATATAAATTAAGATAATGAAACCTTCATAAGACAATCTCCTCTCCTGGGCATATTCTTTCGCTTTATCTCAACCTTAAGCTTCACAGATTTGTGTCGAGTTGCCCCGACCCTCATTTGGTGTGACTTTGCACTTGAACCAATCACACGCCCTGTAAGCACCAATCAAAATACTGTTGTTTCGATTACACAAAACTGAAAGTGAATTTATATATTAAACACTTGCCGCAACCTTCATAAATATTAATAGAGTTTTTATTTCATGTCATTGGAGGATTTCACGACCAAGGTGCAAACTTAACTGTCGATTGGTTAATGTTTTTCTTTGGCCATTCCGTGCGCAGCAAGCGATTTAGTCCAACGTGGAATTACCCAGGACTCGTTTTTCTCTTCGACCCATCTAACTGAATTATAGATGGCGTTTGTTGTTGTCGCATTTTACTTGGTAGCCATAAATCCGACGTAAATCAATGATAAATCGCTAGTAAATCGTGTTGTTAACTACTAATTACAGTTCACTTTATGCATATAAATAAATATTTGTGACTGACTTGGATCAAGTGGTTGTTGTAGGTGGTATTTATATGCATACCATCGAAAATGCCGGCTAATTGTGTTTGGTCGTAGAATACTACGAGAAAGATTATTTGTAATCAAACCATTTGAAAAGTTCGATAGATAAATATGGAAGTGTAAAAGATACTTCTTGATAATGCTGTAGGATCGCCCATGGGCGATAAGGACAAAGAGATTTAAAATAAAACGCTGTACGCAAAAAAAAGACATTAAGAGCGAATAACTTTCTGCCAGTAGACCGCAAGGACTATGACTGGTTCTAGGTTCTAGGTAGGCTCAAAACTACCCAACACTTTTAACAATGGCCATTAGTTTCCCCAAAACAGTTTTAATTAAGCACATACTAGAAGTATTTTCGAAGATCCTACACAGAGAAAAACAAGGGATATTTAAATTATCTATTGGAAGATTTTCAGTATACAATTGGACTGAATAGGTCTTAAATATCCTTTTACACATCCAACGAAGCTGAAAATCTTCCAGAGGATATAAAAAAGATAATCTTTAGGATAATTTTCAGCACCATTGAATGATTAAAAGGAAATGGAACACATATCCAGTCCAAAATGGATCTTTTTCTGTGTAGGTTTGATTAGAAAAGGGTTACATGATTCTCATTTAAAGACTCTGCCCATGCGAGACTTAAATTCCAGCTTTAGTTGTTTAATAAGATTCAGCACAAGTCGACGAAATGCTTTTTACTTCTATAAATTAACGGAAGAGCCGTATGACAGGACATGTACACAACATCATTATCTTTTCATTAAAGCCTATCCCACCAGTTTGTTTCCCTTGAAGATCCTGGTCTTTGGATATTTCGCAGTACACTACGATTAATTTTGAAATGGGCTTATTTCCGTGGGCTTTATGTCATGAACGGATGTTAAACTGATATATGTTTCATACAACAGTTTCTGCAAGTTTTCTACATTTCCCGACAGAATCTTTCAAAACCGGATCTTAGTACTCACATTCAGCATAAAATACAACTACCATGAAAAATGCAGCTTCCCATCTTTTAAAATTTTGTCTGTTGGGCAGTCACCAGTCAGCGAATCAATCAACATTATTTAATGTTAAAAAAAACACATGAAAAACATTACAAAAGTAATATTAAGCACTTATTTTGTGAAGTCATTTAAGTCGAGCAGCTTAAAAACCAGAGGCTTATATGTGTGAAGATTTTAGGTGTAATTCTGGTAATAAAATGTTTATTTATGTTTTTTAAAAGCGTTCGTGCCGATTGAAAGACTCTGTCGCGCAAAACCATTTTTCTTAAGCCGCAGCGAAATTATAGGTTCGGAACAGGTTCGGTTCAGCTTTTATTTCTTCGAAGGCTCGGTTCACAGTAAAAGGAAAGTCGGATTTCTGGTTTGCAGCCCTGCTTTATTCAAATAAGTCTGATTTTCATAAGCATTCAGGTTTCAAAATGCCTCAAAAGTGTTGCCTTTCCTGTGAAGTTCGACATAAAAATTTATTTTCGTATAGTTTTTGTACTTGAGTCAAAAATTGTCAACCACTGGTATTTAAACTGATTGGAAAAAACTTGATTATAATTTATTGCTGGGCTAGCAATTAGACATGTAAACCGTAAATCAAAACTTCTCGGCCAACTCTCGCATCCTCTCAATATGCCGTGCCTTTGTGTTTGGCATTTGCCTTTCTTACCCATTTTCATCGAAATTTCTTATGGCATTGCGGTCGGCACACATGGAACTGGAATTGCCCATTTTGGAGGTACTTTTAATTAACTCTGACAAAATAAATTCGCTAATTACAACACAACGAAAATTGTCAAGAAACTATGAAAATCGAATGAGTTCTTTTTGGTCTCTGAACTGTCCACACGAACTGATGGTTTTAACTGTTTTTGCCCCGTAATTTGTTGTTTGTGAAATTAGTTAGTTGCTAGTTGCACTCGCGCTTTGTGGCTGTTTAATCAACTCTTATCCGAATGAAACTGAATCAAAAGTCAAAAACGCGGCTTTGCTTGGCCACTTGTTAGAAAACGGAGAATGCGAATGCACGCCGCTGCGGCGTGAGTGCGAGCGAGATGGCCAACAGTAGCATGCTCACTCGCTTACCTACACTTGCTCACGCAGTCGGCACGCGACATTTTGTCAGGGGGCAGACAGGTGCTGGTGGTGGGGATAGGTGGGGGGAGGGGTGGGAGGAGGCAGGGCTGAGTCAGGTTGTGGCCAGACAACTGTTTTAATTGGACGCGCACAGCCTTAGACGCTTCAACATTCGACTCGCAATCTAGTTGGGCAGTTGGCTAATCGCAATGACCTCTGAGGCACAAAATGCATGAAGTAATTTGTGTTGTCTAATTAAAAAATAATAATTTATTTTTTTAGCAACAGCAACAACAACGCACCGACCATCGGGTCCCAGTTGGCTGCACCTTGACGGAAGGTAAAAACTAAATGATCAAAAAACACAAATAATTTGTGAACCATGGTTTGGGTTAGTCAGCTGGTTGGTAGATCAGTTAGATTTTTAATCATTAAGTAACTTTTGCCCAAGAGTTCCGTTGTATGACAGGGTACAAACTATGTTAGTACAAAGTATGATAAGTTGGGTTGACAGTCGAAAAGCCGAAAGCCCCCTTAATTTTGATCAATGGCAAAACTTCATTAAGCATCGTGAAACCAGGAAAGTCTCTGATACTCTGCACTAACAATTTAAATTATAAAGATGTTGTTTACCAAATGACGCTTTATGCTTGGGTAATCTGCCTTTCTGCCGACTAGTTGAAGGAATTGATGATCGACGATCTGCGGTAATTATGTTTTACTAAAAAACTTACTAACTTAGTACCCTCCCCTCGAGTTTCAAGTTGAATTTTTAAACAAGAGTAACAATTTGTCAAAAAAATGAAAAATAGTGGGCGTCGTGGAACTCCGGTACGAGCGAAGCTCGAAGACCGGTACTTCTATTTGACAGGAATTCGTCCCTTCCATAACTAGGGCATAATTTAGTCGCTATTTTTGTCACCAGCTCCCAAAAATATGGGGAGGGGGGAAACAAAAAATTGTAAAAAAGGTAACGGAGAGGGTAGAGTGATTATTACTCGTAGGTTAATGGTATATAATTAGTATTTTAAGGGGTTAGGGGCAGTCAGAGTTATAAGTGGTTTAAATCATTTCTTATCAGTAATTTTATTTATTTTACAAAAGTAACAAAACTACATCATTATGTCGTGTTTCAACTTGATTTCACCCAAACTTGGAAAAACAATATTAACTAAAATAAAATTATCGCTATAAGTATAGTGTTCTGTTCAAATAGTAGTCCTGTGCGGTGACCATCTTAGCTTCTTGACAGCTCGCACCGCAATAAGCTTTTATAGCGAGTTCACTCGTAGTCAAAAAAAAGAATAGAATATCTCTAACAAGTTTTCAAATATTATTTTCAGCTGACGAAATATTGAGGGGCATTGCCGTCTTTGCGTAGCCAAAGAAATCTGTCGCAAAGACAAAATTGTTCTCGTTTAGGCCCCTAGTCAATCGATCGTAAAAGAGCTTAGCTTATAAAAAAAATCTCTTACTTAATGGCAACTTCTATTTCTCTTTTCACATATAAATAATTTCAATGCTTTCTCCTCTTAAGTGGCGTATAAACAATAAAATAAAAAGGAACAAGTGATTCTCTAGTTGTTTCTTCTTTTAATGAACAAAAAGTTTATATCATGATTATATATTATGGATTAAAGCGTACAAAAAATTCGCTAATGTTGACATTTAGTTTGTTTTGTTTGTTTGTGACTTTTGCGAAACTGTCACAAACTTAATGTCAGTTTTTTAGTAGTCACGGTCATTTGTAACTGAGTTGCTTCAGAAGCTTGAATCAGATATGTTTATCTTAGCAAACAATCAACATTCACCATTGTATTGTTCATCGATTGAAGTGGCTAAACGCAAACTTAAGCTTTTTAATCAAGTTTTTCTTTTCAGATTTTGGCTACAATGGGTAATATTTTCTTCTAATGCTATTATCGATATCAAAAGCATTTAACAAGCAATTTTGGCACTACTATGTGCCTTCGATCTTTTTAGATGCCAAAAGCCCTATTTTTTTTATAGATCAGCTGATATGGTGTCAAATCTCAACACTTAAAGCCCGCCCCTAAGAAAACCGTCCCGATTTTTCATGAATCTTCATCCAAAATTATTTTTCGCACTTTTGAAGTTACAATTTAATAAAAATTGTAAAAACTCAATTCTGTTCTAAAGCCCACCCTTCAAGCCTGTACTTAAGGATAATGTCCCGAATTTTTTTAAATCTGTCTGGAAAGTTATTTTTTTCGGTCTTTCGAAGGCAAGGCAGTGTGGGAATGTGGGATGTGGGAAATGTGGGAATGTGGGAAAATCGCATTTCGATTCAAGGATCGTCCTTCAATAGACAAAAATGTATATTTTGTTTATTTGTTTGATTTTTAAAGATATTTTACCTTATTTTAAAGATATCCGCTTAATATTGATTTTATTTTGAGTGATCCTGTCCCGCCGTGGTCACCGACAGTTTAAAATTTAAAATATGTGCACCAATTTTAACACTCAGGACGAATTTCTCATCTCCTATATAGCTGCAATGTGTCAGATAAACTTGTTAACTCTGTTTTTTGTTAGTTTAAGTGACCGATGGAGCTATGTATAAGATGTGAAATCGGCCCTACATCTAAAGCATAGCTTAATTCAAAAAGCGAACTAAAACAATTTTCATTTATTCCATCCACATTTTAAAATTTTTCGAAACAAAACAAAGATTTTGCTGGATTTGGTTTTAAACTAGTTCCGAGACTGCTTTATCGTACTATCGGACCTTATCGATACTTTTAGTCGGTGTTTTGAAATCGAGTAGCAACATGCAAGCTTGTATATCGAGTAAGTGTATCGAGTAAGCTGAGCCATCAAACGAAAACACCGTGGTTAGAGCTATGCTTAGCTCTTTTTAATTTGTTTTAATAAACTATATTTTTAAAGTGTTAATGAAATAATTTGTATAAAATTGGTTAGTGTGAGTTGCATTCGTAAGTACAAAACCGTTACTTAACTTGTAGGTTGGCTGTGGAAGTCGGAAATACTTCCCAAACCAAATCGCCAACAAAATTTAAGGTGTGGTTTTGGTTGTGTTCGCCTAAGCTCAGCTTAGGGCGGAGGCTTACTAAATGGATGTCTCATTACGTGCTTACATCCAAAGTAGGAATATACAAATTGTTGAAGAACTTTTTCAGTGCAGTGGACCACTCGAAAGTGCTCAATTTTAATTTATTATTTGGCCAAGCCAGCTCAAAGACCACACCTATTAGTCACACACACGCACGCACACATACACGCACACGCTTCGTACGATTACTAATGCAAGACATTTGTTTACTTACCATTTGTTTATGCCATTAGTTGTTGAAAATAAACAAATTTTTGTTTTCTATATTTCTGTCTACAGCCCCCCAAACCAATTTGGAATGAAAATGTGCCTTTAGTCTGGAGAGAAACGCCATCTGCAGCAGTTCACACATTCGACTGACAACCCCCCAAAAACCATAAAAAAGTCAGTATGTCACAAGCAGGCGACGGCGGTAGGAGGAGAAGGCTCTTGGCCTACTTGCTACTGCAACTATGTCTACTGGCAACGGGCCAATTGCCTGGGGAACTGCCTCAGCCACTGGGCCAACAGCTGGGTCAGCCACAGCAACCGCAATCATATCAGCCTACCTACAACAAGGATTACTCGCCGCGCTACAATCCCCTGTACACTGGCCAGCAGCAAAACCCAAATTCCGAAGTCACACCCTATGATAATCCGCTGCTGGACAACACGAGTCAGAATTATGGTGTTGGTTCCAATCAGAACAACAATTACAACAACAATGGCTTTTACGATGGCAATCGGCAGATGGGAGGCGGACTCGGCTCCGGCAATATTGGCGGACCTGGACAGAACTTGGGTGGCCTAGGTGGCGTGGGCCCGCAATATGATCCCTTTAATCGGAATAGCCTTAATGCGCCCGGCGGAGCAGGACTGGGCTATAGGGACATGTTCAGTGATGAGGATAACTTTTGTCCCGAGTACTGGGTATCGTTCCGGCAGACTTGCTTTCGCTTCATTCGCTCGCCCAAGCGCAACTGGGCCGAGGCCAAGAAAATCTGCAAGGCGTACAACGCGGACCTGCTGAATGTGGACAATGTGGAGAAACATGCGTTCATATTGAAGAATCTCATTTTGCAGAATCATCGCCAGAATCGTTTCTTAATTTCGGCTCGCCAGACGGGACCCCTCAACTGGGTGAACGACGACAATACACAGCTGGTACAGATCGAGGATTCGTTTTCCTTTGATGAGCGGCAGCCACTCGAGAACGAGGATTTGCATGACAATCGATTTCTGGTACAAAACGAACTGAACAATCGAAATCCAAACAGCAATAATCCGAATCAGTTTTACAACTCGTTGCCCGGGAATGTGAATCAGCGAAATCAGCAGAACTTGAGGGGCTTTATTGGTAAGTTCGGTCTGGCCGTTCACAGTAAGCCGTAGACTAATCTGTCGCCTTCACACAGGTCCCAACCAGCCCTTTGGCGATAATGGCTATGTGCGTGATCGCGTGGTGTATGCCTACTCCAAAAAACGCGATCGCTGGATGTTTATGCCCGCATACGAATTCGAATTAAATCTCTTCATCTGTGAGTCCAAGGCGCTGTACAGTCCGGACAATGTGAATATCAAGCTGGACGACAAGCGTCCCTATCACTATGGTCTGGATATACGGGACCTGGAGCGTATACCACGAGGACCTTACTTTGTGAAGCAACCGAATGACACCACCTTCGATGTGAACAAGAACCGCCTGATCAACGATGTCACACTGAGCTGCTTGGCTGGTGGCTTTCCCACGCCCTCATATCAATGGTATCGAGAGGTGTACGTAAACGATACGCTGGAGTATCGTAGAATTGATCCTCTGGTGCAGGATCGTTTCACCATCTCCGGCGGCAATCTCATTATTTATGAGCCCAAGCAGGCCTTGGATCAGGGTGCCTATCATTGCGTGGCAGAGAATAAGTTTGGACGCGTGCGCTCCGCGAGTGCCTATCTCAATTTTGGCTTCATCATGGAGTTCAATCTAAAGCGATCGGATGAGACGAGTGAAATGAACTGGGGCAAATCCATTTTCTGTGACCCGCCGCAGCATTACCCGGGTGTGCGTTACTACTGGGCGCGTGACTACTTCCCCAACTTCGTGGAGGAGGACCAGCGGGTGTTTGTCTCGCACGACGGCACTTTGTACTTTTCGTTCATTGAGACGGTGGACAGAGCCAACTACTCGTGCACGGTGCAGACTCTGGTCTCGGACACCGGCCGCAATGGTCCATTCTTCCCGCTGCGCGTCACGCCCAATAGCAACTATCAGGCCCTGATCTTTGCCAATACTTTCCCCAAGGTGTTTCCCGAGGCGCCAGTGGCCGGGGATGAGATTCGCTTGGAGTGTGTGGCCTTTGGCTATCCCATACCCTCGTACAATTGGACGCGCAAGGGCCAGCCGCTGCAGCGGAATGCTTATTCCACCAACTATGGGCGCGTGCTGATCATACAGAATGCCACCACCAATGACAACGGAGAGTACTCCTGCATCATAACCAATCCTCGCAAAACGCTGGAGAAGAGCATCTTCATCAACATACAAATGCGTCCCGAGTTTACCATACCTCTAAAGGACATGATCAAGGACTATAACAGCGATGTCACCTTCATTTGTGAGGCCTTTGCCATCCCAGATGCCAACTACACCTGGTACAAGAATGCCGAGCGCCTCGATCCCCGTACCATTAACCGAGACCGCTATGTCATACAGGACAATGTATTGACCATCAAGTTCCTGGAGAAGGACAAGGACGAGGGCATGTACCAGTGTGGTGCCCAAAATCAGCTCAAGA